>OX155893.1:11805252-12405252 GCA_944588485.1 Phosphuga atrata | reverse complement strand
TTAATAAATTAACTCGCATAACAACTCATTACCAATTCATAAATCATCTCAAAACAGCGACGAACTTGTTTGCATGTTAATTGTCCCCTATTCGCGAACAATTCCCAGATTTGTTTTTCCATCAAGCACAAACGGCGTTATTTGAATAAACACAAGATTTTTTCGCGCACATTTGTCACGGGAAAATTATCTTTTCTCGTCGAGTTTCTTACCGCAGTCACAAATTCGCCGGCGACCTCTCCGGAATTTTAAATGCGTTATTTAAACCAGCTGGAAAACGGCTCCAGACAACCTGAAACGGACGAAAAGAATTCATTAAAATAAACGAGAATAAAACTAAAGAAAACTACTCGAGTAAATAAAATGATAATAAATAGACACTTAACTGGCAGAAGGACCTCGGCGCTTTGTTTCATTTTTATGTTACAATAAATATTATTATTATTAGAAACAAATATTAAATTTATTATTTTTATTATAAAATTAAATTTGTTTTGAACAGATTTTTTAATTAAATTTGTTTTTTTTTAATATTTTTGCAATTTCAGACTTAGGTGTTATGGAATTAAAAAAATAATAACATTTTAATATTCTATATAAAATTCCACGTTTTTGGATACACAACACACAAATAATCGAAAAATTTCAAATAAAATGTTAAAAAAGGGGGGCACAGCCTTAAAAAATTTAAATTTGTCCGATTTTAAAGTGTTATACATCAAAATTTGCAGAATATTATGCGTAAAACGAGGACATTTAAAGAAAAATTATATACTTACTATTAACTTAAATATTCAGAAAAAATCACATTTTTTAAAATCGTATTGAATTAAGACACCAAAATATAATTTATTGTTTCTAGGATTTTAACTAGTTTTACGCTATTTGAAATTTAATAATACTGAGAGAACGAAGATATAATTACTGAAACGTAATTAAATATAATGCCAGAAATGTTCGTTATCAAGCAGCATTTAATTCGTTTGATATTTTGTTTGAGATCTCGCACAATAACGTAATTTTGTGCATAGATTTGTACCTTCATTAGTTTAATTATCCAAATATGGAAAACGCGGTGGTCAAACGATCTGTTTAACCTTTTAGTTTTGTACACTAAACGACCCCAAAGTTGCGACTAGTAATTGGATTTATCTTTGGTTTATAATTCCCTTAAGATAATTAACACAATAAGGTTTATCTCGAAATGTTTTATACGAAATTTAATTTAATTTACTTCTAAATATTTCTTTAAATTATTATTTTTTATATGAAATTATAAGCCTTTTTTGTCCTCAAAATTAAGAAAACTTGAATCTCCAGTCCCCCAAATCTGCTAATACTTGAATGCTTCAAACATGAAATGTGTGTTTAGTTACCGTCACATGTTTAACTCGCCACAGAAAATTTATCTTTAAGATTTTCTTAAAATAGTAGTAAATATTAAACGACTAGTTAATTTACTCAGTAAACTTGTCCAAATCTGAAATTAGATTTGGCCCGTTCGAGTTTGATACGAGTTGTCGGCGTTTATTCGTTGGTCTCAATTCCGCGCTCGAAGTTAAGCAACAATTTAAATGTAAATTTCGCCGAGTCTTCAGCCCAAGTCATCACAAAAAAAGACCGTAATACATAATATATATGTCGACAGAAAGTGTTGAAACGTTCCGTTAGATTTAATTGAAGAACACAAAAAAATCGCTTTTATCTTCTGGGGAAAGGAAATAATTCCCGAACTTAATCCCGGAGGTAACAGATTTGCTTTCTATTTATTAAGGGTTGGAGGTCTCCCGGCCGAACGTGTCTGTTCGATTCGATTCGCTTCCAATCAAAACTTTTTGAGGTATATAACGGACTTGTGCGACGTTCGATAAAATCAAACTGTTATTAAAGTTTTTCGTGCGCCCTTGCCAGATAACTCAATATTATTTCACTTGTATAAATAAAGCGGGCGCATAACAAAGAATAATGATGTATATATCTTTGCGAATTCCGATTGGAAAGTTTATGCGAATTCTAAGTTTTGTAACTTGAAGTTGCGTGGATGGAGGAATTATGGGACACTTCACTGCGGTCGTCAGTCTGTAGGAACATTAATATCTCGTTTTTTTTTAGAGGCAGGTTAATAAACTTGCAACAAAGTTTTTGCTTATTTCAAGATTTATTGGGGGCTGTTTTAGTGTTAAGCAATTTTATGAGGATTTTAAACACTTTATATCACATAAATTGTAATGAAAAATATATTGTAATAATTAATTATTTTAATTAATGTTTTAAAATTTTCTTTTTAGATAGAATTTAGTCGTTTATTTTGAAAGTGACGTAAGTTCATTTTTCAAAAAATTGAATCCAAAAATTTCAAAGTTAGCTAGCTACCTATACCAGGGGTGGAAAACCTTTTTCCGGCCGCGTGCCATTTTTTTTTTAATTTTCGCGTTTTGAAATGCTGACGTGCCAGGTCTACTTTAACAATGTGATAGTGAAAATCAGTTACCGTATTAGCGTGAATATTGGGCGTGTTGTGTGCGCTTTTTGAAATTACGGGCAAACCAATCGACGGATTTTCATAAAACGTGGTATCATTTGATATTCTTACGAGATCCCACAATTTCCCAAATTTCAAAATTGTAGCTTTGTAAATACGGCTTTCGTGAATTTTTTAAATTTGAAAATTTTTGTACGTCTTTTGCTATTACGTACAAACCAATCGACGGACTTTGATGAAACTTGGTATGAATTGATATTCTTACAAGATATCTAAAATTACCAAATTGTAACTTTGTAAATACTGCTTTGGTGAACTTTGGAAATTTTTGTGCATCTTTTGCAATTACAGGCAAACCAATCAACAGATTTTGATGAAACGTGATATGATTTTATATTTTTACAAGATCCCACAAACTGCCAAATTTCAAAATTGTAGCTTTGTAAATACGGGTTTTGTGAATTTTTGAATTTTTTGTGCGCCTTGTGAAATTACGGGCAAACCAATCGACCGATTTTGATAAAACGTGGAATAATTTGATATTCTTACCAGATGTCACAAATTCCCAAATTTTAACATTGTAGCTTTGTAAGTACGGCTTTCGTTAAATTTTTGAAATTTTTAATTTTTTGTGTGTCTTTTGCAATTACGGAAAAACCAATCGACGGATTTTGATGAAACTTGGTATGAATTGATCTTCTTACAAGATACCACAAATTACCAAATTTAAAAATTGTTGCTTTGTAAATACGGCTTTTGTGAATTTTTGAAATTTTTGTGCGTCTTTTGAAATTACGGGAAAACTAATCGACGGATTTTGATAAAACGTGGTATGATTTGCTATTCTTACGAGTTCTCACAAATTTCAAGATTGTAGCTTTGTAAATACGGCTTTCATGAATTTTTTTAATTTGTAAATTTTTGTGCGTCTTTTGCAATTACGGACAAACCAATCGACGGCTTTTGATGAAACATGACATGATTTGATATTTTTACAAGGTCCCACAAACTGCCAAATTTCAAAATTGTAGCTTTGTAAATACGGGTTTTTGTGAATTTTTGATTTTTTTGTGCGCCTTGTGAAATTACGGGCAAACCAAGCGACAGATTTTGATAAAACGTGGTATGGTTTGATATTCTTACCAGATGTCACAAATTCCCAAATTTCAAAATTGTAGCTTTGTAAGTACGGCTTTCGTAAAATTTTTGAAATTTTTAATTTTTTGTGTGTCTTTTGCAATTACGGACAAACCAATCGACGGATTTTGATGAAACTTGGTATGAATTGATCTTCTTACAAGATACCACAAATTACCAAATTTAAAAATTGTTGCTTTGTAAATACGGCTTTTGTGAATTTTTGAAATTTTTGTGCGTCTTTTGAAATTACGGGAAAACTAATCGACGGATTTCGATAAAACGTGGTATGATTTGCTATTCTTACGAGTTCTCACAAATTTCAAGATTGTAGCTTTGTAAATACGGCTATCATGAATTTTTTAAATTTGTAAATTTTTGTGCGTCTTTTGCAATTACGGACAAACCAATCGACGGCTTTTGATGAAACATGACATGATTTGATATTTTTACAAGGTCCCACAAACTGCCAAATTTCAAAATTGTAGCTTTGTAAATACGGGTTTTGTGAATTTTTGAATTTTTTGTGCGCCTTGTGAAATTACGGGCAAACCAAGCGACAGATTTTGATAAAACGTGGTATGATTTGATATTCTTACCATATGTCACAAATTCCCAAATTTAAAAATTGTAGCTTTGTAAGTACGGCTTTCGTTAAATTTTTGAAATTTGTAATTTTTTGTGTGTCTTTTGCAATTACGGACAAACCAATCGACTGATTTTGATGAAACTTGGTATGAATTGATCTTCTTACAAGATACCACAAATTACCAAATTTAAAAATTGTAGATCTATAAATACGGCTTTTGTGATTTTTTTAAATTTTTGTGCGCCCTTTGAAATTACGGGCAAACCAATCAACGGATTTTGATAAAACGTGGTATGATTTGATATTCTTACGAGATCTCACAAACTCCTGAATTTCAAAGTGGTAGCTTTGTAAATACGGTCTTCGTGAATTTTTGAAATTTGTAAATTTTGTGGCGTCTTTTGCAATTACGGAGAAACCAATCGACGGATTTTGATAAAACTTAGTACGAATTGATATTCTTACAATATATCATAAATTCCAAAATTTCAAAATTGTAGCTTTGTAAATACGGCTTTGGTGAATTTTTTAAATTGATGAAACTTGGTATGAATTGATCTTCTTACAAGATATCACACATTACCAAATTTAAAAATTGGTGCTTTGTAAATACGGCTTTTGTAAATTTTTGAAATTTTTGTGCGCCTTTTGAAATTACGCGAAAACTAATCGACGGATTTTGATAAAACGTGGTATGATTTGCTATTCTTACGAGTTCTCACAAATTTCAAATTTGTAGCTTTGTAAATACGGCTTTCATGAATTTTTAAAAATTGTAAATTTTTGTGCGTCTTTTGCAATTACGGACAAACCAATCGTTGGCTTTTGATGAAACATAACATGATTTGATATTTTTACAAGGTCCCACAAACTGCCAAATTTCAAAATTGTAGCTTTGTAAATACGGGTTTTGTGAATTTTGAATTTTTTGTGCGCCTTGTGAAATTACGGGCAAACCAATCAACGGATTTTGATAAAACGTGGTATGATTTGATATTCTTACGAGATCTCACAAACTCCTAAATTTCAAAGTGGTAACTTTGTAAATACGGTCTTCGTGAATTTTTGAAATTTATAAATTTTGTGGCGTCTTTTGCAATTACGGAGAAACCAATCGACGGATTTTGATGAAACTTAGTATGAATTGATATTCTTACAACTTATCATAAATTCCAAAATTTCAAAATTGTAGCTTTGTAAATACGGTTTTTGTGAATTTTTGAAGTTTGAAAATTTTTGTGCGCTTTTTGCAATTACGGACAAACCTTTCGACGGATTTTGATGAAACTTGGTACGATTTGATATTCTTGCAAAATCTCACAAATTTCAAAATTGTAGCTTTCTAAATACGGCCTTCGTGAATTTTTGAAATTTGTAAATTTTGTGGCGTCTTTTGCAATTACGGAGAAACCAATTGACGGATTTTGATGAAACTTAGTATGAATTGATATTCTTACAAGATATCATAAATTCCAAAATTTCAAAATTGTAGCTTTGTAAATACGGCTTTGGTGAATTTTTTAAATTTGAAAATTTTGTACGTCTTTTGCAATTTTGGACAAACCTTTCTACGGTTTTTGATGAAACTTGGTACGATTCGATATTATCATTATATCATTAGTATAAAGTATAAAGAATAATGGACCCAAGACAGTACCCTGCGGCATGTCGTAGTCTACATCAATACTACTCGAAATACAGTTTCCATATTTGACCTTTGCCTACGGTTACTTAAGTAGGATTTAAACCACTTTTTGGCAATATCTATTTCTTAAAATTATATATTCTCTTGCTATTTGATTTAGTTTTTTCAATAATATAACTCTATTTGTGGTATCATTTTACTTGCATGAATAGTTTTTCATTTAGAAAAATTTTATTTTTTATTTACGATTTAATTTTTTTCATTTTGCTGTAAAGTTAAAAAAATTATTTCAGATTTTCTTAATAATATCTTTGTCAATTTAGGGAATTTCATCAAATTTTTAAAATATTTTTAAATTTTTCAAAATCAATTTATTGTAATAGTTCAATTTCTAAAAACATTAAATTAAAATTTGGTATTTCTTATAAAGTATAATTTTTGAAAAAGTCATTTTTCCTGATTATTTAAGTCAATAGCAAGTATATCATATTTCTTTAAACGTCCTCTTTTTACGCGTAATATTCTGCAAATTTTGATGTATAATACGTTAGAATCGGACAAATTTTAATTTTTTTAATGCTGTGCCCTCCTTTTTTAACATTTTATTCGATTTTTTTTAATATTTGTGTGTTGGGTATCAAAAAACGTGGAATTTTATATAGAAAATTAAAATGTAAATATTTTTTTAATATCATAACGTCTAAGTTTGGAAATTGCAAAAATATCAATAAATAAGTTAAGTAATTCAGCGAATTTCGTAAAAATATATTTAGATTTAATCTAAAGATATTTTGAAAATTTTACGAAATTCGTCGAATTACTTAACTTATTGATCTTTTTGCAATTTCCATTCCAATTTGCACTTTTCAAAATCACTTTATTTTTAAAAAATCATTTCTCATTTTTTTTTCCATTTAAAATCATTTGCATTTATTATTGCACACATTTTCCTAAAATAAAATTTTTAACACAAAAGCTTTGAAGCACAAACGTTTCATAAATAAAACTTTCAATTTTTTTAATTAGAAAATTTGTGTGCGCTTTTTACAATTACAGGCAAACCAATCGACGGATTTTGAACACTTCTTATATTTTACACCATTGATGTGGCACAAAAGTAGATTGAGAAACTTAAAAAAATATTTTAGAAAAGATAGTTTAACAATTTTGGCCGTCATGCGTGTGTAATAGTTGCCAATACAATTCTCCTTCGTGTCATCCGTGGCACGCGTGCCATAGGTTCGCCACCACTGACATATATCATTAGTATAAAGCATAAAGAATAATGGACCCAAGACAGTACCCTGTCGCATGTCGTAGTCTACATCAATACTACTCGAAATACAGTTTCCATATTTGACCTTTGCCTACGGTTGCTTAAGTAGGATTTAAACCACTTTATGACAATATCTATTCCTTAAAATTATATATTCTCTTGCTATTTGATTTAGTTTTTTCAATAATATAACTCTATTTGTGGTATCATTTTACTTGCATGAATAGTTTTTCATTTAGAAAAATATTTGTAAATTTAATAATAATGTAATTTGTAGATTGTAAAATATAAATATTTTTTATTTAGCATTTCATTTTTTTCATTTTGCTGTAAAGTTAAAAAAAATATTTCAGATTTTCTTAATAATATCTTTGTCAATTTAGGGAGTTTCATCTAATTTTTAAAATATTTTTAAATTTTTCAAAATCAATTTATTGTAATAGTTCAATTTCTAAAAACATTAAATCAAAATTTGGTATCTCAATTTCTTATAAGGTATAATTTTTAAAAAAGTCATTTTTTCTGATTATTTAAGTCAATAGCAAGTATATAATATTTCTTTGAACGTCCCCTTTTAACGCGTAATATTTTGCAAATTTTGATGTATAATAAGTTAGAATCGGACAAATTTTAATTTTTTTAAGGCTGTGCCCCCCTTTTTTTAACATTTTATTTGAAATTTTTTGATTATTTTTGTGTTGGGTATCAGAAAACGTGGAATTTTATATAGAAAATTAAAATGTAAATATTTTTTTAATTGCATAACGTCTAAGTTTGGAAATTGCAAAAATATCAATAAGTAAGTAAAGTAATTCAGCGAATTTCGAAAATTTTCTAAAATATCTTTAGATTTAATCTAAAGATAATTAAAATTTAAAATTAATTTTACGAAATTCCCTGAATTACTTAACTTATTGATATTTTTGCAATTTCAAAACTTAGAAAACTTCTTTTTCGACTTCCGTTTAACAAACTTAGACGTTATTCAATTAAAAAAATTTACATTTTAATTTTCTATATAAAATTCCACGTTTTCTGATACCCAACACACAAATAATCAAGAAATTTCAAATTAAATGTTAAAAAAGGGGGACACAACCTAAAAAAAAATTAAATTTGTCCGATTTTAACGTGTTATACATCATTTGATAGTCTTACTAGATCCCACAATTTCCCAAATTTCAAAGTTATAGCTTTCTAAATACGGCCTACGTGATTTTATAAATTTGTAAATTTTTATGCGTCTTTTGCAAGTACGTACAAACCAATCGACGGATTTTGATGAAAATTGGTATGAATTGATATTCTTACAAGAAATCACAAATTGCCAAATTTGAAAATTGTAGCTTTATAAATACGGCTTTGTGAATTTTTGAAATTTTTGTGCGTCTTTTGAAATTACGGGAAAATCAATCGACGGATTTTGATAAAACGTGGTATGATTTGATATTCTTACGAGTTTTCACAAATTTCAAAATTGTAGCTTTGTGATTTCGTAATTCGACTTCTCGTAATTTCATGAATTTTTTATATTTGAAAATTTTTGTGCGCCTTTTGCAATTACGGACAAACCAATCAACGGATTTTGATGAAACGTGATATGATTTGATATTTTTACAAGATCCCACAAACTGCCAAATTTCAAAATTGTAGCTTTGTAAATACGGGTTTTGTGAATTTTTGAATTTTTTGTGCGCCTTGTGAAATTACGGGCAAACCAATCGACAGATTTTGATAAAACGTGGTATAATTTGATATTCTTACCAGATGTCACAAATTCCCAAGTTTCAAAATTGTAGCTTTGTAAATACGGCCTTCGTGAATTTTTGAAATTTGTAAATTTTGTGGCGTCTTTTGCAATTACGGAGAAACCAATCGCCGGATTTTGATGAAACTTAGTATGAATTGATATTGTTACAAGATATCTTAAATTTCAAAATTTCAAAAATGTAGCTTTGTAAATACGGCTTTGGTGAATTTTTTAAATTTGAAAATTTTTGTACGCCTTTTGCAATTACGGACAAACCTTTCGACGGTTTTTGATGAAACTTGGTACGATTCGATATTCTTGCGAAATCTCACAAATTCCCAAATTTAAAAATTGTAGCTCTGTAAATAGGGCTTTGGTGAATTTTTTAAATTTGAAAATTTTTGTGCGTCTTTTGCAATTACGGACAAACCAATCGACGGATTTTGATGAAACATGATATGATTTGATATTTTTACAAGGTCCCACAAACTGCCAAATTTCAAAATTGTAGCTTTGTAAATACGGGTTTTGTGAATTTTTGAATTTTTTGTGCGCCTTGTGAAATTACGGGCAAACCAAGCGACAGATTTTGATAAAACGTGGTATGATTTGATATTCTTACCAGATGTGACAAATTCCCAAATTTCAAAATAGTAGCTTTGTAAGTACGGCTTTCGTTAAATTTTTGAAATTTGTATTTTTTTGTGTGTCTTTTGCAATTACGGACAAACAAATCGATGAATTTTGATGAAACTTGGTATGAATTGATCTTCTTACAAGATATCAGAAATCACCAAATTTAAAAATTGTAGCTTTGTAAATACGGCTTTTGTGAATTTTTAAAATTTTTGTACGCCCTTTGAAATTACGGGCAAACCAATCTACGGATTTTGATAAAACGTGGTATGATTTGATATTCTTACGAGATCTCACAAATTCCTAAATTTTAAAGTGGTAGCTTTGTAAATACGGCCTTCGTGAATTTTTGAAATTTGTAAATTTTGTGGCGTCTTTTGCAACTACGGAGAAACCAATCGCCGGATTTTGATGAAACTTAGTATGAATTGATATTGTTACAAGATATCATAAATTCCAAAATTTCAAAATTGTAGCTTTGTAAATACGGCTTTGGTGATTTTTTTTAATTTGAAAATTTTTGTACGCCTTTTGCAATTACGGACAATCCTTTCGACGGTTTTTGATGAAACTTGGTACGATTCGATATTCTTGCGAAATCTCACAATTTACCAAAAAAAAAAATTGTAGCTCTGTAAATAGGGATTTGGTGAATTTTTTAAATTTGAAAATTTTTATGCGCCTTTTACAATTACGTCCAAACCAATCGACGGATTTTGAACACTTCTTATATTTTACACCATTGATGTTGCACAAAAGTAGAATGAGAAACTTAAAAAAATATTTTAGATAAGATAGTTTAACAATTTTGGAAGGCATGCGTGTGTAATAGTTCGCGTGCCAATACAATTTTCCTACGTGTCATCCGTGGCACGCGTGCCATAGGTTCGCCACCACTGACCTATATCATTAGTATAAAGAATAATGGACCCAAGACAGTATCCTGTGGCATGTCGTAGTCTACATCAATACTACTCGAAATACAGTTTCCAAATATGATCTTTGCTTACGGTTACTTAAGTAGGATTTAAACCACTTTATGGCAATATCTATTCCTTAAAGTTATATATTCTATTGCTATTTGATTTAGTTTTTTCAATAATATAACTCTATTTATGGTATCATTTTACTTGCATCAATAGTTTTTCATTTAGAAAAATATTTGTAAATTTAATAATAATGTAATTTGTAAATTGTAAAATATAAATATTTTTTATTTAGCATTTCATTTTTTTCATTTTGCTGTAAAGTTAAAAAAATTATTTCAGATTTTCTTAATAATATCTTTGTCAATTTAGGGAATTTCATCAAATTTTTAAAATATTTTTAAATTTTTCAAAATAAATTTATTGTAATAGTTCAATTTCTAAAAACATTAAATTAAAATTTGGTATCTCAATTTCTTATAAGGTATAATTTTTGAAAAAGTCATTTTTCCTGATTATTTAAGTCAATAGCAAGTATATCATATTTCTTTAAACGTCCTCCTTTTACGCGTAATATTCTGCAAATTTTGATGTATAATACGTTAGAATCGGATAAATTTTAATTTTTTTAATGCTGTGCCCTCCTTTTTTAACATTTTATTCGATTTTTTTTTAATATTTGTGTGTTGGGTATCAAAAAACGTGGAATTTTATATAGAAAATTAAAATGTAAATATTTTTTTAATATCATAACGTCTAAGTTTGGAAATTGCAAAAATATCAATAAATAAGTTAAGTAATTCAGCGAATTTCGTAAAAATATATTTAGATTTAATCTAAAGATATTTTGAAAATTTTACGAAATATGTCGAATTATTTAACTTATTGATATTTTTGCTATTTCCATTCCAATTTGCACTTTTCAAAATCACTTTATTTTTAAAAAATCATTTCGCATCTTTTATTTCCATTTAAAATCATTTGCATTTATTATTTCACACATTTTCCTAAAATCAAATTTTTAACACAAAAGGTTTGAAGCACAAACGTTTCATAAATAAAACTTTCAATTTTTTGATTTAGAAAACTTCTGTGCGCTTTTTACAATTACGGGCAAACCTATCGACGGATTTTGAACACTTCTTATATTTTACACCATTGATGTTGCACAAAAGTAGATTGAGAAACTTAAAAAAATATTTTAGAAAAGATAGTTCAACAATTTTGGAAGGCATGCGTGTGTAATAGTTCGCGTGCCAATACAATTTTCCTACGTGTCATCCGTGGCACGCGTGCCATAGGTTCGCCACCACTGACTTATATCATTAGTATAAAGTATAAAGAATAATGGACCCAAGACAGTACCCTGTGGCATGTCGTAGTCTACATCAATACTACTCGAAATACAGTTTCCATATTTGACCTTTGCCTACGGTTACTTAAGTAGAATTTAAACCACTTTATGGCAATATCTATTCCATAAAATTATATATTATGCAATTAAAAAAATTTACATTTTAATTTTCTATATAAAATTCCACGTTTTTTGATACCCAACACACAAATAATCAAGAAATTTCAAATTAAATGTTAAAAAAGGGGGACACAACCATAAAAATTTTTAAATTTGTCCGATTTTAACGTGTTATCATCATGTGATAGTCTTACTAGATCCCACAATTTCCCAAATTTCAAAGTTATAGCTTTGTAAATACTACCTACGTGATTTTTTAAATTTGTAAATTTTTATGCGTCTTTTTGTAAGTACGTACAAACCAATCGACGGATTTTGATGAAAATTGGTATGAATTGATATTCTTACAAGTTAAAACATGGTATGATTTCATATTCTTAAAAGATGTCAATAATTCCCAAATTTAAAAATTGTAGCTTTCTAAATACGGCTTTCATCATTTTTTTTAAATTTGTAAATTTTTGTGCGTCTTTTGCATTTTCGGACAAACAAAACGACGAATTTTGATGAAACTTGGTATGAATTGATATTCTTACAAGATATCAGAAATCACCAAATTTAAAAATTGTAGCTTTGTAAATACGGCTTTTGTGAATTTTTTAGATTTTTGTGCGCCCTTTGAAATTACGGGCAAACCAATTAACGGATTTTGATAAAACGTGGTATGATTTGATATTCTTACGAGATCTCACAAACTCCTAAAGTTCAAAGTGGTAGCTTTGTAAATACGGTCTTCGTGAATTTTTGAAATTTGTAAATTTTGTGGAGTCTTTTGCAATTACGGAGAAACCAATCGACGGATATTGATGAAACTTAGTATGAATTGATATTCTTACAAGATATCACAAATTACCAAATTTAAAAATTGGTGCTTTGTAAATACGGCTTTTGTGAATTTTTTAAATTTTTGTGCGCCTTTTGAAATTACGGGAAAACAAATCAACGGATTTCGATAAAACGTGGCATGATTTGATATTCTTACGAGTTAAAACATGGTATGATTTGATATTCTTACAAGATGTCAATAATTCCCAAATTTAAAAATTGTAGCTTTCTAAATACGGCTTTCATGAATTTTTTAAATTTGTAAATTTTTGTGCGTCTTTTGCATTTACGGACAAACAAAACGACGAATTTTGATGAAAATTGGTATGAATTGATATTCTTACAAGATATCAGAAATCACCAAATTTAAAAATTGTAGCTTTGTAAATACGGCTTTTGTGAATTTTTTAAATTTTTGTGCGCCCTTTGAAATTACGGGCAAACCAATTAACGGATTTTGATAAAACGTGGTATGATTTGATATTCTTACGAGATCTCACAAACTCCTAAATTTCAAAGTTGTAGCTTTGTAAATAAGGTCTTCGTGAATTTTTGAAATTTGCAAATTTTGTGGCGTCTTTTGCAATTACGGAGAAACCAATCGACGGATTTTGATGAAACTTAGTATGAATTGATATTCTTACAAGATATCATAAATTCCAAAATTTCAAAATTGTAGCTTTGTAAATACGGCTTTCGTGAATTTTTGAAATTTGTAAATTTTTGTGCGTCTCTGGCAATTACATACAAACCAATCGACGGATTTTGATGAAACTTGGTATGAATTGACATTCTTACAAAATATCTAAAATTACCAAATTGTAACTTTGTAAATACGGCTTTGGTGAAATTTGGAAATTTTTGTGCATCTTTTGCAATTACAGGTAAACCAATCAACGTATTTTGATGAAACGTGACATGATTTGATATTTTTACAAGGTGCCACAAACTGCCAAATTTCAAAATTGTAGCTTTGTAAATACGGGTTTTGTGAATTTTTTTAATTTTTATGCGTCTTTTGATATTACGGGCAAACCAATCGACATATTTTGATAAAACGTGGTACGATTTGATATTCTCACGAGATGTCACAAATTCCCAAATTTCAAAATTGTAGCTTTGTAAATACGGCATTAGTTAATTTTTTAAATTTGTAATATTTAGTGCGTCTTTTGCAATTACGGACAAACCAATCGACGGATTTTGATGAAACTTGGTATGAGTTGATATTCTTACAAGATATCACAAATTACCAAATTTCAAAATTGTTGCTTTGTAAATACGGCTTTTGTGAATTTTATAATTTGTACATTTTGTGGCGTCTTTTGCAATTACGGAGAAACCAATCGACGGATTTTGAAGAAACTTAGTATGAATTGATATTCTTAGAAGGTATCATAAATTACAAAATTCCAAAGTTGTAGCTTTGTAAATACGGCTTTTGTAAATTTTTGTACGCCTTTTGCAATTACGGACAAACCAATCGACGGATTTGGAACACTTCTTATATTTTACACCATTGATGTTGCACAAAAGTAGAATGAGAAACTTAAAAAAATATTTTAGAAAAGATAGTTTAACAATTTTGGAAGGCATGCGTGTGTAATAGTTCGCGTGCCAATACAATTTTCCTACGTGTCATCCGTGGCACGCGTGCCATAGTTTTTCCTACGTGTCATCCGTGGCACGCGTGCCATAGGTTCGCCACCACTGACCTATATCATTAGTATAAAGTATAAAGAATAATGGACCCAAGACAGTACCCTGTGGCATGTCGTAGTCTACATCAATACTACTCGAAATACAGTTTCCAAATATGACCTTTGCCTACGGTTACTTAAGTAGGATTTAAACAACTTTATGGCAATATTCCTTAAAATAATATATTCTAATATAAATTATATATTCTATTGCTATTTGATTTAGTTTTTTCAATAATATAACTCTATTTATGGTATCATTTTACTTGCATGAATAGTTTTTCATTTAGAAAAATATTTGTAAATTTAATAATAATGTAATTTGTAAATTGTAAAATATAAATATTTTTTATTTAGCATTTCATTTTTTTTTATTTTGCTGTAAAGTTAAAAAAATTATTTCAGATTTTCTTAATAATATCTTCAATCAATCAAAAAATCTATCAATTTAGGGAATTTCATCTAATTTTTAAAATATTTTAAAATTTTTCAAAATCAATTTATTGTAATAGTTCAATTTCTAAAAACAATAAATTAAAATTTGGTACCTTAATTTCTTATAAGGTATAATTTTTGAAAAAGTCATTTTTTCTGATTATTTAAGTCAATAGCAAGTATATAATATTTCTTTGAACGTCCCATTTTTACGCGTAATATTCTGCAAATTTTGATGTTTAACACGTTAGAATCGGAAAAAGTTTTAATTTTTTTAAGGCTGTGCCCCCCTTTTTTTAACATTTTATTTGAATTTTTTTTATTATTTGTGTGTTGGGTATCAAAAAACGTGGAATTTTATATAGAAAATTAAAATGTAAATTTTTTTTTAATTGCATAACGTCTAAGTTTGGAAATTGCAAAAATATCAATAAGTAAGTTAAGTAATTCAGCGAATTTCAAAAAATTTTCAAATTATCTTTTGATTAAATCTAAAGATATTTTGAAAATTTTACGAAATTCTCTGAATTACTTAACTTATTGATATTTTTGCAATTTCCAAACTTAGAAAACTGAATAACTTACTTATTGATATTTTTGCAATTTCCAAACTTAGGCGTTATGCAATTAAAAAAATATTTACATTTTAATTTTCTATATAAAATTCCACGTTTTTGGATACCCAACACACAAATAATCAAGAAATTGCAAATTAAATGTTAAAAAAGGGGGGCACAGCCTTAAACAAATTTAAATATGTCCGATTTTAACGTGTTATACATAAAAATTTGCAAAATATTGCGCGTAAAACGAGGCCTAACTTACTTATTGATATTTTGGCAATTTCCGTTCCAATTTCCTTTTTTCAAAATCACTTTATTTTTAAAAAATCATTTCGCATTTTTGGTTTTCATTTAAAATCATTTGCATTTATTATTTCACACATTTTACTAAAACCAAATTTTTAACACAAAAGCTTTGAAACACAAACGTTTCATAAATAAAACTTTCATTAACGCTCCCGATCTAAAAACAATAATTGATTGCATTCTCCAATTATTCTCAACAAAAACAAAAATTCCCGATTTCAAAATCTAATTTAAAAATGTTTATAAAATAAAAATGTAAAATATTATTGAGCTTTAACATAATTGCATTAGAAGAAAATATAATTAGATTATAATTTAATCTAAAAAAAAAATCATTAAAAAACTTACCCACAAGTAAATTAAATTTCGTATAAAATAATTGGAGGTAAACCTTCTTATTGTGTTAATTATCTTAAGGTAGTTATAAACCAAAGATTAATCCAATTATTAGCCGCAACTTTGAGGTCGTTTAGTGTCCAAAACTAAAATGTTTAAACAGATCGTTTGACCACCGCTTTTGACCGCCGCCGTTTTCTATATTTGGATAATTAAACTCATAAAGGTTTAAATCTATGCACAAAATTACGTTATTTCGCGAGATATCAAACGAAATATCAAACGAATTAAATGCTATTTGATAACGAACATTCCCGGCATTATATTTAATTACGTTTCAGTAATTATATCTTCGTTCTCTCAATATTATTAAATTACAAATAGCGTAAAACTAGTTCAACTTCTAGAAACAATAAATTATATTTATCTACTCACACACCAAAATGAACACATTAATAAATAAATTTTTGTATGTGAAGGATGCCATTATTTTAATCGTGTGTAAAAGTATCCAAATCGTGCGTAAAAGTCCAATGTAAATCAAATCAAGTTTCATTATTAAACGAGTTCTTTTTGTTGTTACTGTAGCAACAACTCGCGTCACTAAACAAAAAACATGGACGTAGCGAAAATAAATTTTCTGACGTATATTAGAATTGAATTAATTTTTCTTATTTTTAATCAAAAAGTCTCGACCTCTCAGTCTGGATTTATCTGGCTCTAATATAACATAACCTAACCATAATCTAATTTAAATTAAATCTAGGTTAACCTAGATTACATCGAAGTAGGAAAGATGGTTCTTTCTTGGCCCTCCACCTCCATTTACCTTGACACTTCCGGTTTAGACTTCCGTTTCAACTTCCTGTTTCGACATCCGTTTCAACTTCCTGTTTTGACTTCCGTTTCAACTTCCTGTTTCGACTTCCATTTCAACTTCTTGTTTCGACTTCCGTTTCAGCTTCCTGTTTCGACTTCCGTTTCAACTTCCTGTTACGACTTCAGGTTTCCCGTTTCAGGTTTTCCACTTCCGGTTTTCCACAAATGAAAGTGTGAGGTCTATGCAACCCCACGCTGGGTGTGAGGTCTATGTAGTCCCACGTGTGGGGTCTATTTAACCCCACGCTGGGTGTGAGGTCTGGGTTACAATTCCGTTTCCGGTTTCGACTACCGTTTCCGGTTTCACACTTGCGGTTTGTACTTCCAGCTTCACACATCCGGCCGCACAATTTCCGGTTCCTGCACTGTGCGCGGGAAAATTCAAAATTCGCTGCGTTCGGGAAAATTCCAAATTTGACGCAGGCGGGAAAATTCAAAATTGAAACCGGAAGTCGAAACTGGAAGTGTCAAGGTCTAGGTCAGTGGAGGTGGAGGGCCTAGATCTTTCCCTACTGATGGACAACGACCAAATAGTGTTCCCGTTACTATGCGATTTTACTAGTTAGCAATTTTTGCCACGGAGGAGCTAAACGTTCTAACCTTATTGTCTCAGTGATTTGAAGTATGTTGTCTGTCAAAATTACAATTTTTACTATCTGTAAGAAACAATTATTATTTTTGTAGTTTCAACATGCTTCATGCGTTCAACATGCGTAGATAAAATAAGGTATTACACACGTGCGCACTTGTATCATAAACATCTGTTATGTACTGAATTAGTTTCTGTACAGTCTATGTAAAACATGTCCTATATTGTTTGTCCGATTTTAACGTATTATGAATCAAAATTTGCAGAATATTGCACGTAATAAGGGGGCCTTTAAATAAATATTATATACTTACTATTGAGTCAAATAATCAGAAAAAATTACTTTTTCAAAAATTATATCTTCATAACAAATTGTGGTGAAAATTTTAAATTTAAAAATATTTTGAAAATTATATGAAATTTCCTGGATTGACTTGCAAAGATATTATTATGAAAATCCGAAAGCATTTGTTTAACTTTACAGCAAAATAAACTACTCAAGCAAATAAAATGATACCATAGAGTTATACGTGGTCTGTTAGAAAAGAATCCGACCTTATTTTTTATTTTGAAAACCTGATGGATTTGAATCAAGCGCGCTTGCTTGAGCCGAAACTTCGTGCGCATGCGTGATTTTTTTTCCCGCCTATACATAGCGTCAGTTGCTGTCGAGCAGTGTTCGAGTGACGTTGTGTGTAGTGCTGTCGTCGGTTTTTCAATGCAAGCAAAATGATGGAACGACTGGAGCAGCGTTACTGCATCAAATTTTGCCAGAAACTGAGCGACAACAAGGTGGAAACCATTCGGAAGATTCAGACGGCTTTCGGTGACGATGCTATGGGCATCACACATATTAAGGATTGGTGCAAGCGGTTTAAAGACGGTCGCACATCGGTGGAAAGCGAGCCGCGCTCTGGTCGCCCATCAACATGCCGAAATAAACATTTCATTGCCAAAGTGAACGCTGTGGTGATGTTGATTCCGAGAAATTTCGACTGGAGTTGTGGTCATCAGGAAATTGGCGACTCCATCACGACAATGCTCCAGCACATTCTTCGTACTTGGTTGACAATTTTTTGGCGAAAAACCAGACTCCTCTGGTTCGACAGGCTCCTTACTCTCCTGATATGCCCCCCTGCGACTTCTTGCTACTCCCAAAGTCAAGAGGCTATCGAAAGGAACGCGATTTCAGACAAGAGAGGACATTAACGACAGCCGAGCTAAAGTCAATTCCGAAAGTGGCGTTTTCGGAATGCTTCCAACAATGGCGACACCGCTGGGAGAAGTGTGTGGAGTCCCAAGGAGACTACTTTGAGGGTGATTAGGTTTACAGCGCTCCAGGTATGCCATTTTTTTACCGGCTAAAGGTTGGATACTTTTCTAACAGACCACGTATTATTAAAACAACTAAATCAAATAGGAATAGAATATATTATTTAAAGGAACAGATATTGGTATAAAGTTAAGGACTGTCTTTGAAATATCTTCATAATTAATAGAATAAAAATTAGATATCAAATGTAGATAAATTGTCTCGACAAATTTGATAGTAGTAATTTTTGCGAATCTACGATTATTTGAGGACAATTTTTCAAAAGGTCAAGTCTTTATACTTAAGGGCTAAGATTTGAAAGGGGAGCGACCCATGGTAAACGAATGTAGGATTATGTCGTTAATCGGCTCAGGCAGTACTCAAGTAAGAGTTTCCATTTCTTTACAACCCGCATGAACAAATGCCCGAAATAAAAGTTCGTAAGCAATCGAATAAGAATTAATCTCTGTAAGTACAAGTCGAATTTGAATGAACGAACGCCTCGACATTCTAATTAAGATTTACGGTTTTTTTTTTATAACGCAAAGCCGTCTAATTCATTCTTCCTGGGTCACGTCGAGCGGATGAATAGATGGAGGAAGTGGCGGCGGCGGCGGCGGCGGCAGCGCAGCCGTTTTAATCGCGCCTAATGCATTTCGTTTCCGATTTCACCGAATTAAAGAAAGGCCAAGCGGTATTACCGCCCGTTCGGTTCTTTATCGGCCTAAAACACAATCCACTTTGATTAAAACCGAAAGGATAATTACATAATCGAACAAGAAAAATATCTGCTAGGAGGAAAAAAGTATGTTGAAGTAAAACTTTTTCGGTGCTTCTGGCACGAATTTCTAAAAGGATTAAATTTGTTAAATAAAATATTTATAAACACAAGGATCAGTATTATTAGTATTAAACTTTATAAAAACAGAATGGAAATAAATTCAACTAATACACAGCAGTTGTAGTTTTACCTCAAAAGTTTCAGTTTTTCTTACAAAGTTTTACTTTTATGAATATTCATGAAAACATTTTGAAGCGACATATAATTTACATAAATAACACACGAATGAATAAGAATAAAGAAGGAGTAGATAGATGTAGTAGATAGGCAGAGCGTGGCGGTCCAGGTCCTGCTTAGGATTGTACCACCAGTGAAAGGAATGAAGTAAAGATAGATTGTACATTGTCTAGATTTGTTTAAGTGTAATCAGTCTGTTAATATTGCAGGAATGTTTCAATGCCTTGTTTAGTTTCCTTAAAAGAAATTTAGATTTTTTTTTCGTTCTCTCATAAAATTAAAAAAGAGTCAAGGCCTTATTTTTCCCCGCTTAAGTCCGATCTTTAAATAGAGTTAATTGTTAAAATGCCTCGATTAATCTAAAACCAGTCGGCTCTAGTTCCAATTCCGACCGCGTCGCGCGTTTTACCGCAATTATCTCAATCGATTTGTTTTTCGATCCAAGTTTATTACTTTCTACTACGAGATAGTGCATTTCCAGACGGATTCTTGCATAACCATTACTATAAATAGACTTAAAGACAACTTTATACCGTTAACTTTGTAACTAACAGGTTTCTTATTAACGACACCAAGAACAAATAACATATTAAATTTCAAATAATCGTTAATAAAACGTTAATAATAAAGTTTATCTATGACCACTATTGTAAATGCCCATTATTGACTTTGTAAATACATCATAACACACACGTATCTAACAGTCCGCGATTAATGATAAGTTATGATTGATAACACACACGCGCGTTTGGTATACAATTCGTTGATTGGTTGAGAGCTGTTGTTATGGAGAAGGAGAAAGAAGATGGCGGACGATAAAGTTGTAAACGAAAACCAATGCGAATTTTGCAAGAAGAAAGTGAAACAACCAGTAATTTGTATAAAGTGCCGAGGTGTTTTCCACCCGATCACCAGATCAAAAACAAGTGCATGCCAGCACGAAACCATGGATTACAGCCAGAACGAGGATAGCGAGGTTAAGGAACCCGATATAAAAATACTAAAGGTAGAAAATGATTTCTTACATAAATTACTTTTAGAAACCGAGGATAAAAACGCCATTTTAAAAAAATTCCTCGCAGAGATGGAGGACATAAATTCCACTTTGAAAAAAGTCATTATTATGCAGGAACGGGAAATAAACAGATTGAAAACCGAAGAAGATAAACAAAAGCAGGCAACCGAAAGTACATCCGCTATTAATAATAAAACGGCATCTATTACCACGGAAATTCAAAAGACCACAGCGTCAACTACGTCGGTCTCAAATATGGACTGCACTGTAACCACACAAGCTTCCCTTGAACAGAACTCCACAGAAACAACAAATACAAAAGAGGATGACAAGCAAACGTCCACACAAGAAAAAGTAAATTCTCCAGACACAGAGTTCAAATCTGTACATAGAAAAAAAAGATACCAACCATTGAGATTGGGCAAGGTATCGGAAGAACAGAAAACCATGGGCTTTGCAGGAAGAGAGATAGAGCCGAAAAAAATATGGCTCTATATCTCTAGAGTGAAAGATCACGTGACAGAAGATATTATCCTAGACTACCTTCAATCAAAAACATCAAAACCCAGAGATACATTTATAGTAGAACGGGTTATGATAAAAAATCAAAAATCGGACAACAAAAGTTTTAAAGTAGGGGTGAATTTAGAACTTAGGGAAACGGTCTACGAGCGGTCCTTTTGGCCAGAGGGCGTTCTCCATGAGAGGTTTTACTTCCGACTCTGGGACTGGAACCAACAGAAAAAAAATTTGAAAGCCCCCCCAACACCAATTCAAACCCCTAGAATCAAAAAAAGAAGGCAACTCAAAGATTATATTCTACCTCAATATTCACTCGATAAATACAATCAAAATTACACAGCTAGAACAACTCACTAAAGAAACAAAACCTATCTTTATATGCCTCACAGAAACCTGGGCTAACTCCCTACACCTCCCGGAATTATATATACGCGAGTACACACTAACAACATATTTTAGCAGAAAAACAACAACTGGAAGTGGCGTTGCAATCTGGACGAGGACAGGATCTAATAGGATCATTTTCAGACGAAGACTAGACAGACTAGACAGACAAGACTAGACAGACAAGACTAGACAGACAAGACTAGACAGACAAGAATAGGATCATATTCAGACGAAGACTAGACAGACAAGACTAGACAGACAAGACTAGACAGACAAGACTAGACAGACAAGAATAGGATCATATTCAGACGAAGACTAGACAGACAAGACTAGACAGACAAGACTAGACAGACAAGACTAGACAGACAAGACTAGACAGACAAGACTAGACAGACAAGACTAGACAGACTAGACAGACAAGACTAGACAGACAAGACTAGACAGACAAGACTAGACAGACAAGACTAGACAGACAAGACCAGACAGACAAGACGAGACAGACAAGACTAGACAGACAAGACTAGACAGACAAGACTAGACAGACAAGACTAGACAGACAAGACTAGACAGACAAGACTAGACAGACAAGACTAGACAGACAAGACTAGACAGACAAGACTAGACAGACAAGACTAGACAGACAAGACTAGACAGACAAGACTAGACAGACAAGACTAGACAGACAAGACTAGACAGACAAGACTAGACAGACTAGACAGACAAGACTAGACAGACAAGACTAGACAGACAAGACTAGACAGACAAGACTAGACAGACAAGACTAGACAGACAAGACTAGACAGACAAGACTAGACAGACAAGACTAGACAGACAAGACTAGACAGACAAGACTAGACAGACAAGACTAGACAGACAAGACTAGACAGACAAGACTAGACAGACAAGACCAGACAGACAAGACCAGACAGACAAGAACAGACAGACAAGACAGACAAGACTAGACAGACAAGACTAGACAGACAAGACTAGACAGACAAGACTAGACAGACAAGACTAGAAAGACAAGACTAGACAGACAAGACTAGACAGACAAGACTAGACAAACAAGACTAGACAGACAAGACTAGACAGACAAGACTAGACAGACAAGACTAGACAGACAAGACTAGACAGACAAGACTAGACAGACAAGACTAGACAGACAAGACTAGACAGACAAGACTAGACAGACAAGACTAGACAGACAAGACTAGACAGACAAGACTAGACAGACAAGACTAGACAGACAAGACTAGACAGACAAGACTAGACAGACAAGACTAGACAGACAAGACTAGACAGACAAGACTAGACAGACAAGACTAGACAGACAAGACTAGACAGACAAGACTAGACAGACAAGACTAGACAGACAAGACTAGACAGACAAGACTAGACAGACAAGACTAGACAGACAAGACTAGACAGACAAGACTAGACAGACAAGACTAGACAGACAAGACTAGACAGACAAGACTAGACAGACAAGACTAGACAGACAAGACTAGACAGACAAGACTAGACAGACAAGACTAGACAGACAAGACTAGACAGACAAGACTAGACAGACAAGACTAGACAGACAAGACTAGACAGACAAGACTAGACAGACAAGACTAGACAGACAAGACTAGACAGACAAGACTAGACAGACAAGACTAGACAGACAAGACTAGACAGACAAGACTAGACAGACAAGACTAGACAGACAAGACTAGACAGACAAGACTAGACAGACAAGACTAGACAGACAAGACTAGACAGACAAGACTAGACAGACAAGACTAGACAGACAAGACTAGACAGACAAGACTAGACAGACAAGACTAGACAGACAAGACTAGACAGACAAGACTAGACAGACAAGACTAGACAGACAAGACTAGACAGACAAGACTAGACAGACAAGACTAGACAGACAAGACTAGACAGACAAGACTAGACAGACAAGACTAGACAGACAAGACTAGACAGACAAGACTAGACAGACAAGACTAGACAGACAAGACTAGACAGACAAGACTAGACAGACAAGACTAGACAGACAAGACTAGACAGACAAGACTAGACAGACAAGACTAGACAGACAAGACTAGACAGACAAGACTAGACAGACAAGACTAGACAGACAAGACTAGACAGACAAGACTAGACAGACAAGACTAGACAGACAAGACTAGACAGACAAGACTAGACAGACAAGACTAGACAGACAAGACTAGACAGACAAGACTAGACAGACAAGACTAGACAGACAAGACTAGACAGACAAGACTAGACAGACAAGACTAGACAGACAAGACTAGACAGACAAGACTAGACAGACAAGACTAGACAGACAAGACTAGACAGACAAGACTAGACAGACAAGACTAGACAGACAAGACTAGACAGACAAGACTAGACAGACAAGACTAGACAGACAAGACTAGACAGACAAGACTAGACAGACAAGACTAGACAGACAAGACTAGACAGACAAGACTAGACAGACAAGACTAGACAGACAAGACTAGACAGACAAGACTAGACAGACAAGACTAGACAGACAAGACTAGACAGACAAGACTAGACAGACAAGACTAGACAGACAAGACTAGACAGACAAGACTAGACAGACAAGACTAGACAGACAAGACTAGACAGACAAGACTAGACAGACAAGACTAGACAGACAAGACTAGACAGACAAGACTAGACAGACAAGACTAGACAGACAAGACTAGACAGACAAGACTAGACAGACAAGACTAGACAGACAAGACTAGACAGACAAGACTAGACAGACAAGACTAGACAGACAAGACTAGACAGACAAGACTAGACAGACAAGACTAGACAGACAAGACTAGACAGACAAGACTAGACAGACAAGACTAGACAGACAAGACTAGACAGACAAGACTAGACAGACAAGACTAGACAGACAAGACTAGACAGACAAGACTAGACAGACAAGACTAGACAGACAAGACTAGACAGACAAGACTAGACAGACAAGACTAGACAGACAAGACTAGACAGACAAGACTAGACAGACAAGACTAGACAGACAAGACTAGACAGACAAGACTAGACAGACAAGACTAGACAGACAAGACTAGACAGACAAGACTAGACAGACAAGACTAGACAGACAAGACTAGACAGACAAGACTAGACAGACAAGACTAGACAGACAAGACTAGACAGACAAGACTAGACAGACAAGACTAGACAGACAAGACTAGACAGACAAGACTAGACAGACAAGACTAGACAGACAAGACTAGACAGACAAGACTAGACAGACAAGACTAGACAGACAAGACTAGACAGACAAGACTAGACAGACAAGACTAGACAGACAAGACTAGACAGACAAGACTAGACAGACAAGACTAGACAGACAAGACTAGACAGACAAGACTAGACAGACAAGACTAGACAGACAAGACTAGACAGACAAGACTAGACAGACAAGACTAGACAGACAAGACTAGACAGACAAGACTAGACAGACAAGACTAGACAGACAAGACTAGACAGACAAGACTAGACAGACAAGACTAGACAGACAAGACTAGACAGACAAGACTAGACAGACAAGACTAGACAGACAAGACTAGACAGACAAGACTAGACAGACAAGACTAGACAGACAAGACTAGACAGACAAGACTAGACAGACAAGACTAGACAGACAAGACTAGACGGACAAGACTAGACAGACAAGACTAGACAGACAAGACTAGACAGACAAGACTAGACAGACAAGACTAGACAGACAAGACTAGACAGACAAGACTAGACAGACAAGACTAGACAGACAAGACTAGACAGACAAGACTAGACAGACAAGACTAGACAGACAAGACTAGACAGACAAGACTAGACAGACAAGACTAGACAGACAAGACTAGACAGACAAGACTAGACAGACAAGACTAGACAGACAAGACTAGACAGACAAGACTAGACAGACAAGACTAGACAGACAAGACT
Organism: Phosphuga atrata; assembly: GCA_944588485.1. Taxonomy (NCBI): domain Eukaryota; kingdom Metazoa; phylum Arthropoda; class Insecta; order Coleoptera; family Silphidae; genus Phosphuga; species Phosphuga atrata. The sequence goes on along the minus strand of OX155893.1, from coordinate 12,379,466 downwards.
AGACAGACAAGACTAGACAGACAAGACTAGACAGACAAGACTAGACAGACAAGACTAGACAGACAAGACTAGACAGACAAGACTAGACAGACAAGACTAGACAGACAAGACTAGACAGACAAGACTAGACAGACAAGACTAGACAGACAAGACTAGACAGACAAGACTAGACAGACAAGACTAGACAGACAAGACTAGACAGACAAGACTAGACAGACAAGACTAGACAGACAAGACTAGACAGACAAGACTAGACAGACAAGACTAGACAGACAAGACTAGACAGACAAGACTAGACAGACAAGACTAGACAGACAAGACTAGACAGACAAGACTAGACAGACAAGACTAGACAGACAAGACTAGACAGACAAGACTAGACAGACAAGACTAGACAGACAAGACTAGACAGACAAGACTAGACAGACAAGACTAGACAGACAAGACTAGACAGACAAGACTAGACAGACAAGACTAGACAGACAAGACTAGACAGACAAGACTAGACAGACAAGACTAGACAGACAAGACTAGACAGACAAGACTAGACAGACAAGACTAGACAGACAAGACTAGACAGACAAGACTAGACAGACAAGACTAGACAGACAAGACGAGACAGACAAGACCAGACAGACAAGACCAGACAGACAAGACCAGACAGACAAGACCAGACAGACAAGACCAGACAGACAAGACCAGACAGACAAGACCAGACAGACAAGACCAGACAGACAAGACCAGACAGACAAGACCAGACAGACAAGACCAGACAGACAAGACCAGACAGACAAGACCAGACAGACAAGACTAGACAGACAAGACTAGACAGACAAGACTAGACAGACAAGACTAGACAGACAAGACTAGACAGACAAGACTAGACAGACAAGACTAGACAGACAAGACTAGACAGACAAGACTAGACGGACAAGACTAGACAGACAAGACTCAGGAGTTCGAGTCAGCAAACATGGCGAAAGCTAACATAAACAGTGAAAATCTAAATAGCAATTATTGCAACAAAAGAGTGCGTGATCCAGTAGTTTGCGTAAAGTGTATAAACATTTTTCATCTGAGATGCATATCACATGCCAGCAAACGATCCTCGAGCTGTAATCATAGAATTGACTCAAATAAAATTGCTGACAATACAGAAGAACTTACCAGAATTCAATATCTAGAGAATGAAATTACTCTACTAAAACAACTGGTGTGGGAAACCCAAGACAAAAACAAGATCTTGAAAGAATATGTGGAAACCCTAAAAGACAAAATACACTCTCTAACCACAAAATCAATTGACGCAGAAACTAGTCAGCTCGCGCCAATTGTAGAGGATGCCGCGCAAAATAATAAACAAGGAATTCCGGCAACCAGAAGTACACAATCGAATTCGAGACTGGAGAATAATTCTTTAAATGCTGAAATAGAGGCCTCTAAAGTAGTAAAAGAGGTTTTCATAGAACCAAAGAGAAGGAGAAACCGAGCTTCTCTAGGCGAGGCAGTGGTGAGCGAAACGGACAACATCTCTGGTTTTGTTGGCAGGAATATTGAAGAAAAGAAAATATGGCTATATATTGGCAGAGCTAAAGATCATGTAGAAGAGAGCATGATTATTAAATATTTAGCAAAAATGTCTGGAAAATCTGAAAACAATTTTATTATCAAAGAAATAATCCCGAAAACGAAATTACCAGACAATAAAAGGTTTAAGGTTGGGGTCAATTTAGACATGAAAGATGATGTATATAAGGACTCTTTCTGGCCCGAGGGAATACTCCACCAAAGGTACAATTTTCGTATTGAAGATAGAAGAAGAAATTTTTCAAGGGCAAGCCCGAGAATGCACAACATTTAGAAAAACTTAGCTTCACTACATCTAATACGGCAAAAAATATTTCCAATTCGACGTCAACAAATCCGCATAATTCTAATCTAAAGATTATATTATACCTCAATATTCACTCGATAAATATAATCAAAATTGCACAACTAGAACAACTCACTAAAGAAATAAGACCTATAGTACACCTTACACCTCCCGGAATTATATATACGCTACTACACCCTAACAACATATTTTAGCAGAAAAACAACAACTGGAGGTGGCGTTGCAATCTGGACGAGGACAGGATCAAACGAAATAATGCCACTACCGATACAGGAACAATCAATAGAACAACATATTGAAATGTGTGGCCTGAAATGGTCCTACATGAACGAAATAACAAATATAATAATCATTTATAGACCACCTACAGGATGCATAACAAGATTTATGGTGCAGCTAGAAAACATTCTAGCTCAAGTCTTCACGATCAAGGACAACTTAATACTAACAGGCGACTTCAATGTTAATTTGGCAGGAAACACAAAAGAAAGTACTAACCTACAAAACATGTTAGCATCCTACGGACTAATACAAAACGTTCATGAATATACCAGAGTGACATCGACATCTAAGACCCGAATAGACAATATTTTTACAAAATTCAAAGAGTCAAAAACTACAATACATGACACAACGCTATCTGACCACCGCTATATATATCTATATGCAAAAAATAACCTAACTGCCAAAAAATGTTTAGAACACCGTAAGATAAGAACTTTCTCAAGAGCAAACAAGGAGAAATTTGCTAAAGCGTTACTGGAAGAAGAGTGGGATGATATGTATAAAGAAGACAACTGTAATAAAAAGATGGAAGCCTTTATCCAAACACTCCAATATCACTTTTTCGCAAGCTTCGCTCTAAAAAGGGCGGTAGAACGTAGAAAGGATAAGGGCTGGTTAACAAATGCGGTCAGAAGATCAAGCACAGAGCTGCACGACTTACTACAACTAAAAAAGAAATATGCATGCCTAAAAGATTTATACATAAGAAAGCGAAAAACACATTTTAAATTAATCTCCAAAGCGATACAAACATATTATAGTAAAAGACTTGAACACTCCTCAAATAAGCAAAAAACAATGTGGTCAATCATCAAGGAGGTGACAAATAAGAAAACGACCAAAGAAACCAACGCAATATACATAAAAGAAAACGACCAAAGGCTCATTCAAGACCCAAAATCGATAGCTACAATATTTAACAAACATTTTCAAATAAGTTCACATCAAATTACCAAAAATATTCCGCCTGTGGCAATAATGAATGACCACATAAAGTTAAACATGCAATCGATGTACCTTGAGGACTACACAGAGACTGAAATGCTTAAAATTCTTCTAGCACTGAAAAACAAGCCCACGTCCGGACCAGATGGGCTTCCATGTAAAATTATAAGGATGGCCATAACGGAACTGGTCAAACCAATAACGCATTTAGTTATCCACTCTTTTAACAACGAAGAATTCCCAGAGGTTCTGAAAGTAGCGATGCTTATTTCAGTAATGAAAAAAGGAGATAGCAAAAATGTTGCAAACTACCGCCCTATTGCGCTGGTGTCAGTACTATCAAAAATACTGGAATTGAGCATGTTAAATCGGCTAACACCATTTATTGATAAACATGACCTAATTCCGAAACAACAACACGGATTCAGAAGAAACAAGTCAACACAAACAGCAATAACAGAATTAGTGACAAAAATACTTGAGGAAGTAGATGAGGGAAAGTCACCTGTTGGTATTTTCTGCGATCTGTCAAAGGCGTTTGACTGCGTGGACCATCGTCTCTTACTCAATAAAATTGAAACATATGGAATTAGGGGTAGAACTGCTGCATGGTTAGAAACATATTTAACCAACAGGAAAATATTTGTTAAAATTGTAAACCAGAGAGGAATTGGACAATCTAAACCTCTGAGGATCAACACAGAACTACCACAAGGCAGTATTCTGTCACCAACATTATTTTCGCTATACATCGCAGACATAATTAAGTATATCGACTGCTGTCATTCCACTCTATATGCTGATGATTGCAGCTTCTTAATTTCGGAAAACACAACAATGGAAAATGAGATTAAAGCAAATGCCCTGTTAGAAATGCTATACAAATGGTTTATGGGAAATAATTTATTTCTAAACTCGGAGAAGACCAATTACATGGTATTCCAAACGCATACTCGTCACGTACTCGACGTGTGAGTGTACCACCTTGAAATTAAATAATGTAGAGTTAGTGAGAACCAAACAGGTAAAATTTCTAGGTATATACCTAGAAGAAAACCTTAAATGGAATTCCACCATCGAGGCAAAGATAAAGAAATTACACTCCAAAGCATACCTCTTAAGAAGTATTAGAAGTATGGTTACAAGAACAATCCTTTTAAATATATATTATAGTGAGGTACAAGCCACGCTCACATATGGACTAACGGTATGGGGTTTAGCGCCTCAAGTCGAGATGCTATTTAAAGCTCAAAAGCGAGTAATAAGAGCCATAACTGGGATCTCTGTCACTACCTCTTGCAAAGCCTATTTTCAGGAATTGGGGATACTTACTCTACCATGTTTATACGTACTTGAGATTGCGTGTCTCATATTTAAAGAAAGGCACAAACTTATACAACATAAATCGCTGCATGACTATGCCACAAGAAGAAACCACCTAATCTATCCGCCAAGAAAGAAGCTCGTGATGTGTGAAGGGCCATACACTAGTGGTATAAATATATTTAACAAACTTCCAATGAAATTCAAAGAAGAAAAAAATCTGAAAACTTTTAGAAAGGCATTAAGAACATATTTGATAGGGAAAAATTTTTACAATGTAAATGAGATACCAAACCATATGTGACGTAACCCGAACAATTGTAACTTGTTTTGTTTTGTTTTTAAGGGGAATAAATTATTTTTGATTTTGATTTGTTAAACTGGAGTGCTCATAGATATAGGCAACCAAACGTACGCATTTTTCGGATGCGAGACACATAGGTGTAGGAAAAATAAATTTTATGAGATATATAAAAGTTGTTTAAACTATTGAATTTTTTTTCTTATTTCGTGTGAGAGAGGTCGCGCTAGTCGCGAGTTTTTTACTCGCCACTGGAGGTTTTCAATGTCAATTTCCGTTAGTTTAACTTGTGACACGGGGGCGCTGAACGTATTCATATAGAAGCTGTCATTCATTTCGTTTTTTTTACGTTTAAATCTAACGAATACTAGAAATTAGTACTAAATTATAATGTATGAAACCATTAAGAATGTATGTCTTTTCATTTCTATCAAGTTAAATAATGTCGAGTAATAGTTATATATGAAAATACAACTGTTTATTATAATGTTAAATAATGCACCTAATAAGAAATAAATGTGTTACTTAAACATGTTTTTCTTATTAAACAGAAAAAAATTAGTGTCGTGCTTCAATGAAAAAACTATCTGTGGCTTGTGCCGCGTCCTAAAAACTCCCTAATCTTTTTGATTCTTCTCTCCTACCCCTAAAAACTCCTTCTCCTTTTTTTTTCTCCCTACTTTTCTAACTCCCTAATATTTTTTCTCCATTTTGTTTTCCATGGTTACTGCTATACCAGGCATCTATGATCTCCTACAGGACTCTTGTTTTTTTTTATGATTACGACCATGCAACTCCGAGGTCGCTACACTCTTGAATAAGTTAGGCATGTCACCAAAACTTGCGACGAAAACAGGGGTTCCCCAGGGTAGTGTGCTATCACCGACAATATTTTTCGGATTTGGTGGCATATCTACTTTCTTTTCTTCTTCTGGCTCTTATCAGTATGTTGCCTACCATCTTGACTGTGTTGTTCCTATCACTTACAGCTCGGAATAATTCAGTAGATGTTTTTGAGGTCCAGGCAGTGAAATTTTTTAACGAGGGTATTCTTCCTCGTCCAACACTTCTCTTCCCTGGTATTTTTCCTTGAAAAATAGACTGTAGGTGATGGTACTTGGCGGTATTCCTCATGATGTATCCGGGGTATTGGATTTTCCTGAATTTCACGGTTATTAATACTTTTTTAGGTTTTTTTCATTTTTTTTGGAGAACCTTAACATTTGTATCCGCAATATTCTTCTGTACAGCCACATTTCAAAGATGATGTTTGAACAAATTCCACATCTTATTCAAAGTTATCCGGAAACTTCTTTAAAGATATATTCCGAATAGATGTTAAATAACAATGGAGACAATATACAGCCTTGTCTTACACCTCTTAGAATATCTATATCTTCCGAGTTCTCGTTACCCAACCGCACATTAGCAGATTGATTCATGTACAAGTTCACAATTATTCTTAAATCTTTATCATCTAAGCCAATTTTTATATATAGCATAATCCAATTTATCATACAGGAATTTGATTTCGCGTTAAATGCTGATGATGCCAGCTGTTTTAATATCAGAAAGCAACTTGCAATCCTCAATTCAAAAATCTATTGCAATCATCGAATCTGTAATGCTGTCGTTTTCTTACAAAAAAAACGCTTCTTAACGTTCATGGTGTTCCAAACCAACAGAAGACAGTACGTCAAAAATATCCAAATAAAAGCGGAAAATTCACTAAATCGCACAAAATGAAGAAAAATTTTTAGGAATATATATTCAAGAGCACTCACCTAGGCATATCACAATTTAGAGCATATGCAGAGTATTGCATCAGAAAGCATATTGCATACGGTTTCTAAGAAACATTCTCAATCAAATCGATTTGCTTAACTATTACTATGCAGAGGTTCAGTCATAGAATCAATGTTTTGGTGCTTTCATAGTGGTTGTGGTGGTGGTTTAGTTATTTGGGGAAAATCTCCCAAAATACTCAAAAGGCCCAAAATAAGGAGCGTTCGTACTCAGCATTTCTACATATGCATCATGCAGATCGCATTTACATGCACCTACATTTGTTAAAAGTTATCAGCCTTTATATCCTTGAAACTACATGCTACATCCATTAAATCAAACAAAGGATTCGTAGGAAAAACAGTGAGAGACACGGCTACTGCACTCAAGGACACCTTAAAAAAATGTATTCTTCTTCTTCTTCTACTTCTTGGAGATCCGTTGATCTATTAATTCTAGAGCTGCATCTGCATCTTTTCCTGAGAGATAGATTGCCAACTATCTCTCCATCTTTTAGGTGGTCTCCCGGGAGGTCTTGGGCCGGGCGGGTTGTTTTCTAGGACTATTTTTGGAAGTCTGTTCTCGTCCATCCATCTTATATGGTTGTACCACTGCCTCTTACGTTGTCTTCCCCATCTCACAATGTCCTGTATTTTGGCATTGTTCTCTGATATCTGTGTTTCTTACACTGTCTCTTCTTGTTTTCCCCACTATTGTTCTCAGTGATTTCGGTCACCCTTAGCATGTGTTTCGTCTTGTTGGTGTATTCGCGAGCTTCTGTACTATACGTCATGATCGATCTGATACAAGTCTTGTAGATTCTAATTTTGCCATCTTTGCGCATGTACGGCTTTGCACAGACTATATATCGTAGGCATCCTGATAGTGCGGATGCTTTGTTAATCTGGCTCCTCGGGTCTTTAACTGGGTCGTGTGTGCTTGATATGCTTTTGCCTAGGTATCTGAATTGCATCACCTGTTCTATGGGATTGTCCCCCACCACTAGCTTACATCTGAGCGGATCTTTCGTGATTTTCATGCATTTGGTTTTCTTGATATAGATGTTCATATTAAGTTGGCAGCTTAGTTTGAAGAACTGCAAGAGTTGTCTCTGAAGGTCGTTTTCTGATTCGGTAATAATTGCTGCATCATTGGCGTTGATTGTAGATATGGTGGTGACGACTTGTACTGCGACCTTTATAGATCTATTGTACTCCACCCTCCTCCTCCAAGCGTAGGTGTACTTAGCCATTTAGAGCGCCTCCTCTAATCCTGATTCCTTAAGGAATTTCAGGATCTGGGCGAGATTCAAGGCCTGCAGCTCTTCGGTGTTCAAGCAGTGAGCCCCAAGGTACATCTGTCTCTTGCGGAGTAATGCTCCGCAGACTTTGAGCAGATGTATGGGGGTTTCCTCTGCTGAACCACAGAATCTGCATCCGCCATCCTCCTCTAGGCCTAGGGCCTTGAGATGTTTCCTAAGTCTGCAGTGTCCCGTTAGGACTCCTGTCAGAATTCTAAGCTTGTTCCTGCTTAGTTTCAGGCAAGCTTTTGTTCTCTTCTGGTTAAAAGATCCCAGCATCACTTTGATCATCATCGGCGTAACACACCATACCAATTTTTTGTTGCCTAGTCTGTATCCGCGGTTAAGATATGTTACTTTACAATTTTATCAACGAGAAGATTAAACAAAAAGGGACTTAGGCTATCACCCTGTCTAATTCCTCCCGTTGTGGGGATGTTTTTAGTGAATTGATCTCCTGATTTAACCTACCAATGTGAGGCTGGATATCTGTGTCAAAGCACCGGATGTTAAGAGCATTAATATCTACAATAAGCTTCCAGCCAGCCTGAGTGATGAGACCTTATATGAGAGGTTGAGAAACGCAATAAGAGAATTACTTATTTCAAAGTATCCCTACGACTACAATGAATTTATGAATTCTCTGAATTCTGTACAGAACTTCTTCTGTATACATTTTTTCTTTTGGACGTATCATACATATCCATCTATACGTGGTCTGTTAGAAAAGTATCCAACCTTTAGCCGGTAAATTAAAACTGGCATATCTGGAGCGTTGGAAACCTAATCACCCTCAAAGTAGTCTCCTTGGGACTCCACACACTTCTCCCAGCGGGCCCGCCATTGTTGGAAGCATTCCGAAAAAGCCTCTTTCGGAATCGACTTTAGCTCGGCTTACGTTGCAGCCATAATGCCCTCTCTTGTCTGATATCGCGTTCTTTTCAATGGCCTCTTGACTTTGGGGAATAGTCAGAAGTCACAGGGGGGCATATCAGGAGAGTAAGGAGTCTGTCGTACCAGAGGAGTCTGATTTTTCGCCAAAAAATTGTGAACCAAGTGCGAAGAATGTGCTGGAGCATTGTCGTGATGGAGTCGCCAATTTCCTAGTGACCACAACTCCAGTCGCAATTTCTCGGATAGTCACACGACGGTCGCGTATCACCACAGACATGGTCATTTCGGCATGTTGATGGCCGACCAGAGCGTGGCTCGCTTTCCACCGATTTGCGACCGTCTTTTAACCGGTTGCACCACTCCTAAATCTGTGTGATGCCCATATCAACGTCACCGTGTGAATCTTCCGAATAGTTTCCACCTGGTTGTCGCCCAGTTTCTGGCAAAATTTGATGCAGTAGCGCAGCTCCAGTCGTTCCGTCATTTTACTTGCATTGAGAAACCGACGAGAGCACTACACACTACGTCACTCGAACACTGCTTGACAGCAACTGACGCTATCTACAGGCGGGAAAATATTCACGCATGCGCACGAAGGTTCAATGTCGGCTCATGCAAGCGCGCTTGATTTAAATCCATCAGGTTTTCAAAATAAAAAATAAGGTCGGATACTTTTCTAACAGACCGCGTATACTCATTTATTGGTCAATAAATAATTTGAATTTGAACCTTCTATCAACTTATTCTGATCTTGGAGTGTGGAGGTGGAGGGAATAGAACGAATGATCCTTCCTTACTCCTGGTCTTGGAAGGGACGTTGCTTTTATGATATCCTCTAAAGAAGGATTTTTGTAAAGGTCGATTCTAAGGTGGTGCAAGAGGAGCCAAATGATGTGCTGCAAAATTAAATATTTGTTCAAATTTCTGTTCATTCAAATTCAATTCAAATTTTAATTTTTTTTTAAATAATTGTGTTAATAAAAAGACAATAAACTATTTGCAGGATGGAGACGAAGGATGGATTCGTTAGAGTTTGGAAAATACTGAAACGTAATGAAATAGTTAATATTTTTTTACGAAAAAAAAATTGTGAAATATATGGGGGTTGTTGAGTGGAAGTGTATAAAAGGTAGTGCAAGTTGTAGAGTTCGTAATGCAACAATTTTAGTATAAAGAGGTTTCCGCATCGTAGAGAGAGAGTAATTTGCGTCCTTTTGGCAGTAATTCCACTAGAGAACGTTTTTAACTAATTTCCCATCAAAATCGTGTTTGCACAAAACGGCGCCGCCAATTTCGTTACAATTACCGTAACAAGAGCCCCGGAGCGCTGCAGACGTATAAATAATAATTAGAGAAAACGTCGCGGCATCAGCGCGAATTCAATTCGAATTAAAGCCGACGACGTTACATCATAATCCGTCCTCGAGAACAATTATATTATTAAATTCGGGATACGTGTGCGGATGCAGTGAGTCGAGTAATCCCAGAAAACAGGGACGAGTAAAAACGTCACGTTTCCAACCGACGTCGTTTTGTGTCTTCATCAGGACGCGTCTTACTTAAAGTAAAAGATATCCTGCCAAAAACACGACACACTCTCCATATATCTCATCCGCTACGTACTAAAACTTTAGACACAATAACACCATCTAAACAGACACTACTTTAATTATCATCCTTCTGCAAATTAATGCCGCCTGCTTTTATCCCTCTCCGCCTCCCTCCGAGTCTTCACACAATCATTTCATATACACAATTTTCATTTAGTTTCTCTCTAATCAGCTTTCCTCACTAAAATCCGACTATTACGTAACACACAATTTAACTTTTAATCAACTATTCACAAACGCTAATCATTTTATATTTATTTTACTGAATTTATATACCTAGAGCAAAACAGAAGTATTTTCAGTAAAATAATTTTCTGAGCAAATTAAGATTCTAACTAATTTCTTTTCCTACCCGTGTAGGAAAAACTAAATTGTTTTCTTCCCTGCCGGAATTAATTAAATCTAATCTAAAATTATACGTTTACACGTAATCCTATTACCCGATACAAATCCAACTGAAATTAGAATTCTAATATTATCCAACATATTTTCCCACAAAATTAACGAAAGAAGTTTCAGTTAATTTTAAATAATTGCTCCGTTTATGCAATTACTCCTTTTCAAGACAATAATTTATATAAATTTTCGAATAAGCAAAAATGATTATTTTTGTGCCGCGATTAATAACAATTCCGCTTGAATCTCGAGGAATTAATATCAACTTTTTGTGTAGATTTCCCGTTCCGCTTCTCGATCTCGCGCTCGTGGAAGTTTTATTATCCTGCGAGGTCTTCAGTAATCTCATAAACTGAGCAATCACAACACGAATGCAAAAAATATATATTGTCAAATAAACGGGTGAAACTCAGACGGGGGAAAGTAATGAGAAAATCACGATCTGACGAGAAAATTGCGAAATAAAATTTAAAAGGAAATGGAGTTTAGGAAATTTTCAGATCTTCTCATAATCTTATATTATTATTATATTATACCATTTTTATTATGAAATCATTTCCTAGCTAATTATATTAATTATGAAGATATTTTATGAATACAGTATCATTTTGATAATCCGACACATATAGGACCAGATAAGCGCCGGATTATCAAAAAATCCCGGATTATCAGGATTAAAACAATTTTACAAACAATAATAAAAAAAACAATTTTACATATTTTAAACGCGTCACCGTTTGCTACAGTTCGCCGAGTTCAAACATTCAAGTCATCGTTAGCTTCATCGTCATCCAAAACAAATTAGGGGGATTTGTTTGTCAGAAAAGGAACGAAAATTTTCTTCGCTTGTGTTTTGGAGCCAAGCTATGTCATCGTTTGTCAGCGTAATACCAAAGCTCTTGTAAAAATTCTGAAGACAATTGTAGAGTAGAGTTAGCTTGGTCAGAATCGCGAATCATGTTTTTAGAGTTTAAGGGTGTTAAGGTTTGACTTTATTTCAGCTGTGCGCGAGGTTTGTATCCGACGCGGGACAACGGAAAGAAAAGACACGTGTTTCCACAGAGCGCACGATTACTGTGCGTGCCGGATTAACCAACCACCGGATTATCAAGATTATACTGTATTTAGTTTAATACTAGCTATAAGCTCGCGGTTTCGCTCGCGTGAATTTTTTATGTTTACCAAAACTTTGATCTCGATTTGCTCGGGCTCGCGGACTTCAACTTGATTTTTTCCAGCCCTCGTAATAATTTTAAAATCTTATTGAACCTGGTAAAGTGTGTAAGTCTGTGTCTTAAAGGTTTCGAAGGTTATGCGGTTTGAGTTTTGAAATATACGACACTCGCTTATTGTTACCATCACATTCATGAGATATTCTCCCTCCATGATGCTACAGTCCTAAGTTGGACCTGGATCTCCTCCCACTGCCTCCTATCATAAGATTAGGGGATTTATCTCAGTTCTCAACACTATCAATTAGTTATTTGGCCTTGTACCTACTTATCTGGGTTTTGACTTCCACAAATAACGTAAGATAACATTAGGAATAGGAATTAGGAATTAGGAATACAAATTTTATTTGAAATATTTTTGAAAATTAGTTTTCGAATTCTCTTTGAGAAAAATGTGAAACAAAAACATAATTAGTCTTTGTCTCAAAGTTGATTAATACCAATATGGCGGACAAAAAACACTAAATAACCTTTAAGGTCGATTCCCAAATGCGCGACACTCAGCTAACGTCGTGCGGCATCGCCTGTCGCGTGATGTTGTCGCATGACGTCGCGTAGCTGAGTGTCGCGTATATGAGAATCGGCCTTTATCCTGCACATTTTTGCAAAAAAATCTTAATATCCTGATAAAACTAAACACGGGATAATTTCAAGAAATTAATTAGACCGCGCTTCATAATTTATTAGTTCCACATGCCTTTGCAGACAGGTTTAGACAGGATTGTTATCAGTGCTAGACGCTCGGTCCTATTTAGTCTGTCTAGTTTCGTCTCTCTATTCTTGTGTTGTCTATCTATTCTTGTCTATCTACTCTTGTCTTATTCATAACATATAAATTGAGATATAAATTGCACAAGACCAACCATAATTATTTATTCGTTAATCGGCCAATCAGCATCGAGATAATTAGTTTAGCAATATCTACCGCGGCGGATGACGTCATCTACTGAGGGGGTAGGGGGTCGAACGGTATCTCCCTTAGGGCACATGCTAGAGCCGTTCTGACACCAGATTTGATTTTTCTCATCAAATGGTTTAGTCCGTCTAATCTAGTCCGTCTAATTAGTTTTCGAGTTATCTTTGAAAAAAATACAAAACAAAGAAAATTTGACTGAGTTTTGAAGTTGATTTTCAGCAACCTGACGGACACGCAGAAAATAATAAGCTATCTTATAGAAAATTTAATTCTCTACAAATTTTATTCGAAATATTTTTCAAAATTTTGCCTAGTTTCCGAGTTATTTGCGAATTTTTCAGACAAGAAAAATATGAAACAAAAAAGGTTAGAACATTTTTCATGATTGATTATTACCAACTTGACAGATAAAAAATCAATAAGTACCGTGTTTTCTTATCGAGGTTTTGTCCTGCACATTTTTGCAAAATTAGTTTTTTAGTTAGCTTTGAGAAAAAAATAAAACGAAAACAAAATTTGACATAGTTTCAATGTTGATTAATACCAAATTTACGAACAAAAAATCAGCAAACAACAAGGTTTCCTATAGAAAATTTAATGCTCTACAAGTTTTATCTGAAACATTTTTCAAAATTTTGACTAGTTTCCGTGTTATTTACGAATTTTTGGGACAAGAAAAATATGAAACAAATATAATTTGAACATTGTTCAGGATTGATTATTACCAACATAACAGATAAAAAATCACTAAATACTGAGTTTTCTTATGGAAGTTTTAATTTTCTACAAATTTGATGTGAAACATTTTTGCAAAATTAATTTTCGAGTTATCTTTGAGAAAAATGTAAAACAAAAACAGAATTTGACTTAGTTTCAAATTTGATTATTATCAACTTAGCGCACAAAAAAATCAGCAAATAATGAGGATTATTATAGAAAATTTAATTCTCTACAAGTATTATCCGAAACATTTTTCAAAATTTTGCTTCGTTTCCGAGTTATTTGCGAATTTTTGGGACAAGAAAAATATGAATCAAAAATAATTTGAACATTGTTCATGATTGATTATTACCAACTTGACAGATAAAAAATCACTAAATGCCCTGTTTTCTTAACGACGTATTATCCTGCACATTTTTGCAAAATTATTTTAGTAGGGAAAGATGTCATGTTCTAGGCCCGCCTCCCACCTCCGATCTTGACCTCGACCCCCACCACTACCGCCACCAACTTTTTATTACAACTTCTACGATAGAAAATGTTTATGTAACGCGCGCCTAGATAAGACCATACGTCTAGCACTAATAACAATTTCTTATCTCAACGTGTCTGTAAACGCATGTGGAAATAATAAATTATGAAACTCGGTCTAATCAATTTCTCGAGATTAATCTCTATGTTTATTTTAATTAAGATTTTGATTTACCGTTAGACATGACCGAATGTCTGGTGCTGATATTCATCTATTTGCATCTATTTTTCATCTACTGCATCCACTTTTCATCTACTTGCATCCACTTTACATCCACCTGCATCCACTTTCCATACACTTTACCTACACTTTCCATCCACTTGCATCCATTTTTTCATCTACTTGCATCTACTTTTCATCTACTTGCATCCACTTTTCATCTACTGCATCCACTTTTCATCTACTTGCATCCACTTTCCATCCACTTGCATCTACTTTCCATCTACTTCACATCCACTTTCCATCCACTTGCATCCACTTTACATACACTTTACCTACACTTTCCTTCCACTATACATCCACTTTCCATCCACCTGCATCCACTTTCTATTTACTTTACATCCACTTTCCATCCACTTGCATCCACTTTACATCCACTTTCCATCTATCTGCATCCACTTTCCATCCACTATACATCCACTTTCCATCCACTTGCATCCACTTTTCATCTACCTACATCTACTTTTCATCTACTTGCATCCACTTTCCATCCACCTGCATCCACTTTCCATCTAATTTACATCCACTTTCCATCCACTTGCATCCACTTTACATCCACTTTCCATCTATCTGCATCCACTTTACATCCACTATACACCCACTTTCCATCCACTTGCATCCACTTTACATACACTTTACCTACACTTTCCATCCACTATACATCCACTTTCCATCCACCTGCATCCACTTTCTATTTACTTTACATCCACTTTCCATCCACTTGCATCCACTTTACATCCACTTTCCATCTATCTGCATCCACTTTCCATCCACTATACATCCACTTTCCATCCACTTGCATCCACTTTTCATCTACCTAGATCTACTTTTCATCTACTTGCATCCACTTTCCATCCACCTGCATCCACTTTCCATCTAATTTACATCCACTTTCCATCCACTTGCATCCACTTTACATCCACTTTCCATCTACTTGCATCCACTTTCCATCCACCTGCATCCACTTTCCATCTACTTTACATCCACTTTCCATCCACTTGCATCCACTTTACATCCACTTTCCATCTTTCTGCATCCACTTTACATCCACTATACATCCACTTTCCATCCACTTGCATCCACTTTTCATCTACTTGCATCCACTTTTCATCTACTTGCATCCACTTTTCATCTACTGCATCCACTTTTCCTCTACTTGCATCCACTTTTAATCAGATTTCATCTACTTGCATCCACTATTAATCAGCTCTAATCCACTTTTCAATCAGCTTTAAACAGCTTTCAATCAGCTTTAAACAGCTTTTAATCGGCTTTTAAACAGCTTTATAATCGACTTTTAAGCAGCTTTTGAAAAAGCTGATTGAAAAGTGGATTAAAGCTGAATAATAGTGGATGCAAGTAGATGAAATCTGATTAAAAGTGTATGCAAGTAGATGAAATGTAAATGCAAGTGGATGGAAAGTGGATACAGGTAGATGGAAAGTGGATGTAAAGTGGATGCAAGTGGATGGAAAGTGGATGTAGGTGAATGGAAAGTGGATGCAAGTAGATGAGAAGTGGATGCAGTAGTTGAAAAGTGGATGCAAGTAGATGAAAAGTGGATGCAAATAGATGAATATCAGTACCAGACATTCGGTCAATTCTAACGGTAAATCAAAATCTTAATATGCGGATTAAAATAAACATAGAGATTAATCTCGAGAAATTGATTAGACCGAGTTTCATAATTTATTATTTCCACATGCGTTTACAGACACGTTGAGATAGGAAATTGTTATTAGTGCTAGACGTCTGGTTCTATCTAGGCGCGCGTTACATAAACATCTTCTATCGTAGAAGTTGTAATAGAAAGTTAGTTGGGGTAGTGGTGGGGGTCGAGGTCAAGGTCGGAGGTGGGAGGTGGGGCTAGAACATGACATCTTTCCCTACTTAGTTTTCGAGTTATATTTGAGAAAAAATAAAACAAAAACAAAATTTGAATCAGTTTCAAAGTTGATTTCTCCCAAAATAAAAAAATCAGCATATAACAAGGTTTCTTATAGAAAATTGAATACTCTACAAGTTTTATCTGAAAGAATTTTCAAAATTTTGCCAAGTTTTCGTGTTATTCGCGAATTTTTGGGACAGGAAAAATATGAAACAAATATAGTTTGAACATTGTTCGGGGTTGATTATTACCAATTTTGCCTAGCTTCCGAGTTATTTGCGAATTTTTGGGACAAGAAAAATATGAAAGAAATATAGCTTGAACGCTGTTCAAGGTTGATTGTTACCAACTTGACAGAAAATTATTCACTAAATACTAGAGTTTGACGGTTTTTCAAACCCTGTTTTAAAAAACCGGTTTTTAAAATAAATTTGTCACGTATGAAAACCGGTTTTTAAATTAAGAAATCCGGTTTTAAAGAATTCAAATTACGCAAAAATTAATTTTTACATAACTTATTTGATTTACTTTTCATTCTGGAAAAACGGGCAGCAAACACATTTTTACAATGTTGTAAGTTACGTTTCCCAGTGCTTGTGCATTGTGCACTGCGCACGTGAAAAGAGGTGCCGAACCGACTTATTTTATGTAAGTACTTATGTTCAATGTGTTGTTTTGGCATTGAATGATAATGGTTTTTCTTATGTGGATTATATTTAACGAAGCTCAATATCCTAAACTATTGAAACTCCATAAAGCCTTGGGACCGATTCGTAAAGCAGCTGAAGGCTTACGGCGAAGAGATGTCAATTTATTAACAAGTGAAGGTATATTTAAATTTCTGTTAAATGACAAATAGAATAGAAAGAAGACAGATAGAATTAACAATTATTTTGCTGTATTTACAAAATCAACCTTTCCAGTTGAGCAAATAAATTTAGTGTACTTTCTATAGCTTCAAAAACCGAATTTATCTAATATACTTCCAGGTTCTATATATGTGCCCATAATTATGAAAGTGATCTAAGTCAAAATTAAAAAAAAATCAGTTTATCAGTTATTTCACACCACATTATTAACAAATGAATTGAATTGAAATTGAAATGAATTCTATATATTTTTGAAATTACAACCACTACCTAATGGTTTATTATTGACGATATCGTAAAAATTTCATTGATCAAATTTATTTTTAAATAATGCTGTGCGAAATAACTGATAAACTATTTTTTTTTTAATTTTGACTTATTGTTAGACCACTTTCATAATTATGGGCACATATCGAAACGGATTCTGATGAAGAGAAAAGCAAAAAGGAAGCCATGCAAAAATCAATTCATAAGTTTCTTGGGCTCTCTAGGTTTCTAGGTCTTTCCATAAGACCTTGAAGAAAAACTTACAAATGCAAAGACACTGAAGGCTGAATTTTCATTATTTGAGTCAACGAATAAAATATGCAAAAACTTTGATTTGTTATTTGATGCCATGAAAACTATAAAACCAAGCTCAATAGCTAGTGAACGTGTATTTTCAATTTCGGGCTATATTGTATCCAAAATAAAACTTAGCCACCGTTCTTAAAAACATCAAAAACTTAAAACATCTACTGTTTTAAGTTTTTTTAAATCCTATTTTCTTGGCAGAAATTAAAGTTAGTGAAATAAAGATAAATACTGTTTAAAATTTTGGTTATTTTATAAGTGTAAAGGCCGATTCTCATATAATCAGCTACTACGACACTCAGCTACGCGACATCGCCTGTCAAATAATGATTACATTGTTTTAAATGGGCACGTTCTCACTATGGCTACGCGACGTGCCCATTTAAAACAATGTAATCATTATTTAACAAGCGATGTCGCACGACGTCGCGTAGCTGAGTGTCGCGCATATGGGACCTTAATGTGTATACCTTAATGTGCAACCCTAAAATTTTTCTTTTTTTTTTAATTTGATATCGTTTTTTTTTTTATTTTATTTAAATTATATAAAATATTTTTCCCTATTCTATGATTGTAAATTTGACAAAAACTCTAAAACCGGTTTTTTAGAAATCTGGAATTCGAAAACCGGTTTTTCAAAAAGTCGGTTTTTGTATAAACCCTACTAAATACTGAGTTTTCGTAGCTATAATTTTCTACAAGTTTTATTCGAATCATTTTTGCAAAATTAGTTTTCGAGTTACCTTTGAGAAAAATGTAAAAGAAACAAAATTTGTCTTTGTTTCAAAGTCGATTATTAACAACTTGATGGGCAAAACCTCAGCAAATAACAACGTTTTTATAGAAAATTTAAATCTTTACAAGTTTTGTTCGAAATATTTTTCCAAATTTGACCTAATTTTCGTGTTATTTGCGAATATTTGTGACAAGAAAACTATGAAACAAAAATAGTTTGAGCATTGTTCAGGGTTGATTATTACCAACTTAAGAAATAAAAAATCACTAAATACTGAGTTTTCTGATGGAAGTTGCAACTTTCTACAAATTTGATTTGAAACATTTTTGCAAAATTAGTTTTCTTTCAGAAAAATGTAAAACAAAATTTGACTTAGGTTCAAAGTTGCTTAACTGGACTGACAAAAAATCACCAAATAACAAGGTTTCTTATAGGAAATTTAATTCTCTACAAGTTTTAACCAAAACATTTTTAAAAATTTTGCCTTGTTTCCGAGTTATTTGCGAATTTTTGGGCAAGAAAAATATGAAACAAAAATAGTTTGAACATTGTTCAGGGTTGATTATTACCAACTTGACAGATAAAAAATCACTAAATAACATGTTTTTTAAAGTTTTAATTTTCTACAGATTTTATTTAAAACATTTTTGCAAAATTAGTTTTCGAGTTATCTTTGAGAAAAATGTAAAACAAACAAAATTTGACTTATTTTCAAATTTGATTTTTACCAACTTTGCGCACAAAAGATCAGCAAATACCAAGGTATGTTCTAAAAAATTTAATTCTCCACAAGGTTTATCCGAAACATTTTTCAAAATTTTTCCTAGTTTCCGAGTTATTTGCGAATTTGGTACTTACGTATTAACGCCAACACCGCCACATTTTTAAATGCCGTCAATCTACACCTAAAATGTTTATAATAAATCATAAAATAATACATTTTATTTAAAATTAAAGCATTTTTAAAACTCAAAATACTGTATTTTTTAACCCCGGTAAGACTAGGTTGCCAACCTGATAAATCATTAAAACAGATAAATCAAGACAGAATACGCGCGGCAGCGCGAACTCTCGAACCAATATATAGCGGTGGTAGCGTTAATACGTAAGTACTGCGAATTTTTGGGACAAGAAAAATATGAAACAAATATAGTTTTAACGTTGTTCAGACTTAGTTTCAATGTTGATTATTACCAACTTGACGGACAAAAAATTACTAAATAACATGGTTTCTTATAGAAAATTTAATTCTCTACAAGTTTTATTTGAAGCATTTTTCAAAATATCGCCTAGTTTTTGAATTCTATCCGCATCTTTAGCCAAAAACGTCTATGTTGCTACTATCAACACTACGTCCCTACCATGTCATACCATCGTATGTGAAAAAGTCGGTTTTTCATATTTCATATGGTTTGATTGTGTGATATATTGAAAATCTTTCATGTTATCATGTTACCTTCATGTTACGACACTCTACCAGACAATTCCAGCGTTCTTTTAAGGGCTACAAATTCGAGGTTTTGCCACAAGGCAAGAGCCAGGCTTGTATAGCAGGCTCAATACCCTGCTCTTGCCTTTTGGCAAAACCTCGAATCTGTAGCCCCTAAAGGAGCGCTGGAAATGTCTTTGATAAGGTATCGTAACATGAAGGTAACATGATGACATGAAAGATTTTCAATATATCACACAATCAAACCATATGAAATATGAAAAACCGACTTTTTCACATTCGATAGTTTGACATGGTAGGGACGTAGTTTTGATTGTAGCAATCTAGATGTTTTTGGCTAAAGATGCGGAAATAATTCGATAACTACGCGATAATTTGAAAATTTTTTCAAATAAAACTTGTAGAGAATTAAATTTTCTATAAGAAACCATGTTATTTGGTGATTTTTTCACATTCGATAGTTTGACATGGTAGGGACGACTATAAAAACAAACTTTACGCGATTTACATGCAAATATACCGTGAGGTTATATAAGAAATTCTTCTTGTGATTTTTCAATATTTCAAGAACTAATTAGGGTAAAATGAAGTTAACTAGCATACTATTTTTAAACTTAATTGCTGAAGAACTATAAAGTAGAAAACTAATATTTGATACAATTTTCACAAGGCTATGGCTACAGTTAAATTTAATATATTTTATTAACTACATATCAATCTGTATTGCCGATTTTTAAAGAAAATTGAGTGAGCATATCTGACTCGGTTATCACATTTCTTGAGTAATAACGTAATGGTAAATAGTCAACACGGCTGTAGCAAAAATGGCTTAACTGATTCAGCTCTGTTGGATAGCGTTTTATAATTATTACTACTTAGCGGATTTTATAATTATTAGTACTCCGAATTACTGCTCTGAATTACTACTTTGAAATGTAAGCAGGAATTTAAAAATTGTAAAAAAAAGCGTCCCCACGGGGAATCGAACCAGCTATCCTCGTACTATGAACCCGAGCTCTTACCGCTGCGCTGACCGGCCATTGAAATTTATGCTAACATAGCGGGCTTATGAGTTGTCGGTAGTCGGGAGTTTTTTAACGCTTGGCCATCTGGCCCTCCCCCTTGCGTCACTTTCATTTATAGTCAAGCCCTGCATATACTGTAAATTTGGGCCAAATCGGTGATGACGAGTTGACAGAGCCCCCTTGTTAGTTTATATTTTACGACCTACGCAAAGCATTTCACTCTATTGATCACCTGCTCCTTTTACAAAAAATTGAAAATATCAGATTTAAAGGCAGAATTCCTGGGTAAAATCTTACTCGCATCAAACTGGACAAACAGTGATCGTCAACGGTTCTAAATCGTCAAGTAAAGTAATGAAGTGTGTGGTACCCCACGGCTCTCTATTGGTACCAACTTATTTTTTTGATTTTTGTTAATGATCTGGCGCAAACAAATAATGTTCAAAGCAAATATATTTTCGTTGACGATACCAACATTAGTATCTAACTCATACATATACGATTTAATCTAAAATAGTAATTTAAATTCAAAAATGTTAAGAGGATGGTGTATACAAAATGGACGACTTTATATATAGGCAACACATACTTCATGAGATTTCTTGCAAAAAAATGTGTCCTATGACTATAATTTACTTCAAAGACTTCTTCTAAAAATCAATCGAATGGGCCGAATCTAAGGGGAAAACTAATTTACTAATTATAAAATTTCTTTTTACCTACAGGAAATTATCATTTAAATCAATAACCTGCTAAGTTCGTGTCTCTCTCACGAAATGTAAAATTAAAAATATCTAACCTCTAGTCGACCACGAGTGTTTCAAGTAAGTGTTTTACAAGTTAATATTCATAACAGCAAAGCTGCACTGATGACAGATTTTTCTTGAAACGCGTCTGCAGATGGCTATTCACTTAAGTTAATGGTTCTAAAAACAATGTAAATTTTTCTGGTTCTTGTTTAATGCCACGAAAGTGGACTGAGGGCTGGTAAATAACAGCGGCGCTTTTAGGCATAGGCGCAGTAGGTGCGCACCTAGGGCCTCCGATTTTAGGGGACCACAAATTGCCAACTAAGCAAGGTCAAACCAACTTTTGGCGGTTCACGGCAATAAGCGGCAAAATTTGACAAAGTGTGGTGAATAAATTGGTGGCACTTTGCGGTGATTATTAGTGAAAAAAATATTCAGAAAAAGAACTAAAGAAGTATCATTGCATTGTTGTTCCTTTTTTTATTGTTATTGAAAATTCATCGCATGACTGTTTTCACTAAAGGACACACCCACAGAATCTTACGGAGGAGTCAAACCCAAAGAATGTAGTTCATGTCCCTTCCATGTCGTTCAATTTTAGAAAACGACGAGAGTATTATATTATTATATTATACCATTAGAAAACTCCTCGCTATTCTAATGGTCAAGAAATAAATGTTTAAAGAATAAACGTTTTTAATGATAGTACCATTGATGGACAGAATTTAAATTAAATATGTGTTATAACGTTTATTACCATTAATTAATTAAATTTGTGTACTCGCGATTTCCACAAATCACATAACCTCAAAACTATCTCTTCGAAAATTTGACACTGACAGTTCTCAATTTCAGTGCCAACCTTGAAAAAATTAACTCGTAACAGCACTCGGCGAGCCATAACCGCACGCATATGAGTGTTGTTATGAGTTCATTACAGATGCAAAATAGAAAAAATGTCATAATAATGCGCGATTGAAATGTTTACGTTTCATTGATCAAATTATTAAAGTCATGTCTGACAGTTATCAAATTATTACTTTTTTTATCTAATAGTAAGTAAATTATGAATTTATACTGTAGTTAAAACTTTGTACGATACACTTGTCGTAAAATACTCTTACGTATCTAATTTTTATTTTTTAATGTGGTTTTACTAAAATCTCGCATATTGAGAATTGGGGCTCCCTAGACTAGGGCCACATAGTCACCTTGCGCCTAGGGCCACAAGTAATGTAAACGCGCCCCTGGTAAATAATTTACAAGTTTCCCATGATTTGTTTTGGTAGTCCTAAAAAGACTCAGTAATATTATAGAGCTCCGGAAAGGTTGAATATATTCAGGCTATGTTGCGACTTTATGAAGTTTATAGAAAACTAATGTTTGATAATTTTTTGTTATTATATGGTTATAAAAGTAAATATAAAAGTATCTACTTTATATACTTTTTTGTCCACTGTATCACTGTCCACTGAATATACTTATTTGTTTTTGTTATTGGATAATATTCAAATGGAACTATTGAAGACAATATAAACTAAATTAATTTCATTATTGGGTGTAAGAGGGTGGAAATAAAAACCATAAATTGCGGTAACCCGAGGCGCGACCCAAAATACCTGAGTTTATGTCGTCTAACTATTTCGACAATCGAACTGATAACGGCTGCAACCGCTAACTAACCGCCATCCAGCCTGCGTAAACCGAGCACGTGACTAAGATCAGCGATATCAAACCCTTCGATGCAAAGCCTCGATTTTATCTTGTCGCTAATTACCGGCCCGAGGGTAGTTTATTTACATATTTATTAAAGGTGTATTATCAATTTGATCGCGTGGCCGATCCATCGATTCGAAATAAATTGGCCGCCGTCGAACAGGTGTCGAACACGTCGAGTGAGAAATTGGATGCAAACGAGACTATCGTTTGAAAATGTCGCACTCAACTTTGATGTAGCGATAAGCAATCAGAGGCCGGACTGGGATGAATCGGCTCACGAAATAAACACATTCGAAATTAAGCTGCGATTCGCGTGAATTTACCGAAACGAAAATTAAGTTTTAATTTTTTTACATTCATTTACTTAATCTTTGTCGCCCGAGTAGAGAAGTGGAAAACTAATTAATATTTTTAGGGCAGTGCATCTTAAATGTTGGGCAACTTTTCTTGCCTATTAGACTAATAGACCGTTTCATAGTTGAAATGTGTCAATTTCCGCCATGTTATAATTAAATATGTGTCCGTAACTTTTATATTTCCGGCTTTTAAACTTGGCGGATGAGCATGTCTATTTGAGCAGGTAATGTTGGGTTAGGTTTGAATGTTATGGGTGAAGTTAGATGCAGATAAGATTAGAATTTCCTGAATATTTTACAAAATCGATTATGTAGTTTGTGGTTGTAATATCTCAATATAGTTTAACGATGGATAGATAAGTTTATGATGATAAATTAAACAAAAATATACTCGACATTATGTTTCCCATAATTATTTTCCTGTCGTTAGGTGTAGAATTTATGTTTGCGCGGAGATCGCGAAAGTCGATGTGTTTGCAAAATAATTCCAGACCGCAGTGCTTTACGATTTTATCTAAATTACGCTTAGACTACTTTCACTCGGTTAGTGTGTGTGCGCGTGTGGGGCGTTCCACCCCTCGTAACGCGGTTTTAATTCGCCGCCGTCGCTTACGTGTTTGCCCAACTTAAATTGTCCGGGACTTTTAATGCGCCCAATTTGCATGCCTCCACTTTTCTTGTGGCTCGAATTTTTTCCGCTCGAAATAACTCGCCATTTTCGTAAACAATCACCGCAGAATTTGCTCCATTTACATGTTTATTGTCCTCTCACACTTTCCGCACAAACAATAAAACCCCGCCAACAATTCACAATATTATTATTATATTACTGCAACATCCTTCTTGCCACCCGTAGACGTAGCTGATATACATATGTTACATATATTATTTACAAAATCTCTTCAAAGAACGAAGTTAACAGAGCAAATCTAGATGAAGGAAACCGTGTTGTTGAACTATTCTTTGATCTTGCCAAAGAATTTGATACTCTGTCTATATTGATTTTATAATTGCCCAGATTAAATCTTACGGCTTTTATAGCACCTTTTCAAACCTTGTGCGATCCAGAACGAAAATTAATTGTGAGATTAATAAATACTATATTTACTACAACTCTTAAAGTAGACTTCCGAGCAACGCGGCTCTGGCGTCACTAACGCAGCGATAATGACGCGGCGTCGTAGCGAAAGTATTATGCACTATGGAAACGCATGAGGCGTCATTCGAGCGCAGCGACACTGACGCATTGACGCTGAGCGCGTCAGTGCCGCTATGCTGGAATGGCGCTTCATACGTTTCCATAGTGCATAAAATACTATCGGTATGTCGCTGCGTCAGTATCTCTGTGTTAGTAACGCCAGAGCCGCTTTGATCGGAAGTCTACCTTAACGCAAA
Source organism: Phosphuga atrata (assembly GCA_944588485.1). NCBI lineage: Eukaryota > Metazoa > Arthropoda > Insecta > Coleoptera > Silphidae > Phosphuga > Phosphuga atrata. The sequence goes on along the minus strand of OX155893.1, from coordinate 12,354,354 downwards.
GGATATCGAAAAGTGTGTACCACAGGGATCTGTCTTGGGACCACTTTTCTTTTGACTATTAATGAATGATACTATCGAGTTACATAGACGCCAAGATAATCATGTTTGCTGATGGTTAGCTAAGTGTAGTCTCAATATTACCTCAGTATTTACAAAAACAGAGTCTGTTTACAGAAATTACAAACATGTTTGTCGATGGCAGAATTCTCTGAAATATTGATAAAAACTTTATGCAAATATAAATATAAGCGATTCGAATGTCTAGAAAATCTTTGAAGTAACTTTGTGTAATGTTTAAATGTATCGGTACCCTAAGAGATTTTATAAGTAAATTGCCGTGAGATAAATAAAATGACTTTTTTAGATAAATTTAAGTTCGTCGTCGTGTTTTGAAGACAAATATTGTCGAGTTCCCTAATTCTCCAATTAACCGCCAAACTTCGCTCAAACAACCACAACAGAATAAACACATGATTACACCCAACGAGAAAATAAAGGAACGAAACTTTAAAAGGAAAAGAGGGATGGAAAAGGACACGCGGACGACAATCCTTTTCATTTCAAGCGGAGCGCGTCCTCGCCCGTCGGGCCCAATAAATAAAAACCGTCCACGGCCATTTCACACGTCCACGAGTTCATTTCGTTCGAGTCTACCGAATCATTCCGCGCATTGCTCATCCCCAAATTATTTTTGCAACTCTTAACAAAGAACCGCCGCCGCACCATTCATCACCGAAAAACGCCACCCTTTCAATGTTCCCACCCTAATCTCGATCCGGACAATCAAAAGACACAAATGATGCAAAGCATATCAAACTTGTGTCAACAATGGTTTGTGGTGGAACACCCCCCGTACGTCGGTACTCTCTTAATTGTGCAGCAAATGATGTAAGTAGTTTGCTTTCTGGGAATTTTGGTTACGCAACACCGCACATTGATCAAAATCGGAAGATACTCTCATCATCGAGTTAACAATCCAAGTCTCGCGGGACAGCAGGGTTTATGTAATCGTGAAATTATTTAAGGTTTCTTTAATCATAGTTTACATTATTCGATCAATTTCGTGCTCCCAATTATGTAATGCTCAGAAAATTCGAAAATCTTAGGCAAAACAAATTTGTTCTTAATTAGTTTTTTAATTAAACTGATTATAAGGGAAAACTGTGGAAATCAAGAGTCGTCTTCTAATTAATTGGGCTTTTCTATAAACGGGCATTTTCTTGCATGATTAGATGCACAAGTTACTTCACTGAAGTCTGTAATAAATATTTCTAAATCTGATAACTTTTCACCGTTTTACGCTTGTCGAACACTGGATCCGCTCCGTTCAGCTCGCATCAGATCCGATCGGGTCCGCTCCTCTCAGCTCCGTCATTTTCCACATATTGCATCCGCTCAGCTACGTCACTTTTCCACACACTCCCACCTCTCCTACGAGAGGGTTACATATGTGCTGCTACCCTGGTTGCATAAATGTCTTAGCGCATATATGCAAACGTTAGTGTTGCGGTTGCGTGAACCATCCGCCAGCATCCGACCTCCGGCCTAGTATTCTTCACAAACAGAGGATAAGAGCGGAGAGGAGCGCATCGGAGCCAAGCTGAGCTAAGCGGACGCAGTATGTGCGTTTCTATTTAAATACACGGGTTTTATATTTTTCTGGGGGCTGAGCTGAGTTGTGACGAGCGGACCCAGTGTGCGACAAGCCTTATCGTAACATTTTTTAGTTTTTAGTTTAAAATTGGTCGGAAAACAAAAAATTTAAATTTCGAAATTTGCCTCGAATCTTATATCAATATTTTGAAGTCTTCTGGGTTAGGTTGGTTTAACTTATGTTAAGTTATGTTATATTAGGTTTGGTTATATTTCACCGTACCTGTTATCTATCATAGATACTTACCTATCCCAACGGGAAATTGTTTCAAATCGATCCTCGTTTGAAATGGCTGCTGCACTATTAAGAAATTACATAGCGGTGCACCACAGGACTTCAAATTGATCCTCGTTTCAAATGGCTGCTGCACTATTAAGAAATTACATAGCGGTTTACCACAGGGCTCAGTTATGGGCCCAACGCTGTTGAACATAGTTTACGATGGGCTACTAAAACTCTTAGAATCATCCTCACGCGAATCTACAAGAAGTGCGAATATCAGATGAACAACACCCACTTTGGATTCGGAAACGGACTCAGAACACTTGTAATGTAATGACATAAAGGTGTAGAGACACGAATGTGAATGTATTTGCATGTTTCATAGACTATCGAAAGGCTTTGACTGTGTTAATCATCAGAAGATGATCGGAATTCTAAGTACAACCGGAGTCGACGAACAGGACCTACGTTTCATATCAGAACTTTATTGGCATCAAAAGGCGGTAGTAGAGATTGAACAATCAACATCGGAAGATATGCAAATCAGACGGGGTGTTGCACAAGTTGCGTCTTGTCTCCACTCCTGTTTAATCTGTACTCGGAAACTATATTTAGAGAAGCACTGGATGTAGTCCAGGGCGGAATCAATAACAATGGAACCCCAATAAACAATATCAGGTTCGCCGATGATACGGTTATAATAGCCAACGATGTACAAGAACTACAATGCATCATAGATTCCGTAGTTTACTATAGCGAGATGTTTGGATTGCATCTCAATGTCTCCGAGACCAAATTATTGGTCTTTTCTAAGACTCCAATAAATGCACACCTGCATGCCAAGTGACAAACATCGAACAAGGGACCTCAGTAAAACATCTGGGAGCTAACATCAATAGTCATTGCGACCCGAAAAGGGAAATACTTTCAAGTATTGAGCAAGCGAGAAAAATCTTCATGAATATGAAATCATCTTTTACGAAGACTAGACCTCAGTTTGGAACTCAGAACGAATGATCAGATGCTACATCTTCTCCGTCCTACTCTATGGATGTGAAAGCTGGACACTAAATTCACGGACCGAAAAGAAAATAGAAGCCTTCGAAATGTATGTGTATAGACGGATGCTGCGAATTTCATGGGTACAAAGGATCACCAACGATGAAGTACTCTAGCGCATGCACAAACAAAAAGAATTACTGAACACCATCAAGGAAAGAAAAATTCAATACCTGGGTCATGTGATGAGAGGTGATAAATACGAAATATTACGCCTCATAATAGAGGGAAAGTACAAGGGAACAGATCAGTAGGAAGAGATGGTTCGACCGATCGTCTGCAGAAATCTTTCGTGCTGCAGCTTCCAGAGCCAAAATTGCCATTTGGATCGTCAACCTAGGGGTCGGCGTGGTCTAGAGGCAAGGCTCTAGACTACAAATCCAGCGGTCGTGGGTTCGATCTCCCCACCAAGCCAAATTTATCAGGCAATCATCAGGTTCACTCAGCCTTAGAAAATGAGGAGCTGGGGTTAAACCTGGCGTAATAATAGGCGGCGTAGGAGCGTAGGACCAGACACCCTATCTCCAACATAAGCCGAGGCTGAAAAATAGCTACCATTGCTTAGCTATCCCCATTAAGACATGTAAATGCTAGGAAAAGGGCTATTATTATTATTATCGCCAACCTTCGGCTGGAGAGGGCGTGATAAGAAGAAGAAGACTAAAACTCGATATGCCAGAAGTGGTAGACATTGTTGGCTTTGCAGATGATCTCGCTCTGGTGGTATGTGAAAGAAGGGAGCAGCGGTTGAAGCAGAGGGTAAATGAAGCCATACAACAGATAGACAGGTGGATGGAGGAGAAACAGCTGAAGCTAGCACTTGAAACGACGGAGGCAGTTCATTTAGCAGGTAAGAGAAAAAATGTGGAGGTAATATTCAGGCTCAGAGACTCTGCCATTAAACCAAAGAGTTCAATTAATTATCTAGGCGTACTGATTGATAAAAATTGGGTTTTTAGAGAGCACGTCATCAAATCTGCTGCAAAAGCCCAAAAATCCCTGGAACGGCTTATGCCTAATGTAGGAGGACCACGAAATAGCAAGAGAAAACTGTGCTCAGTGGCCAACTCTGCAATTCTCTACGCGTCCCCCGTATGGGCAAGGGCTATGAGCGTAGATGTAAGCAAACTCAAGTTTAGAGCGATCCAAAGAATGCTGGCAATCAGAACCAGCAGTGCCTATAGAACTGTCTTCAGAGAAGTGGTCCAAGTCATAGCAGGCATAGCACCAATAGAGCTGTTAGTGCAGAAGAGATCAAACATATACACAGCCAGACGCAGTGAAACCCAGAAAAGCAAAGATGAAATAATGAAGACAGGAATGTCGGAAATATTCCGGGCGTGGCAAAATAAGTGGGAAGCCTATGAAAGGAGCAATGGACAAAGCTTATTAAGGACGTGGAAGAATGGGTAAAGAGGAAGTACGGAGATCTGAGTTATCAGCTAACTCAAGTGCTCAGCGGCCATGGCTGTTTCCGAGATTACCTCCACAAGATTGCCCGAGCTCCCGACAGCTTGTGTGAATATTGCGGCGAAGAGGACAGCATGGCGCACACCATTTGCGATTGTAATAGGTGGGACGCAATGAGAAAGGTATTTTTATATTATTTATATCTTATCATCCTAATTGAGATGGGCGGGACGTGTCAAAAGATTATACAAAATTGGCATGGGAGAACTACCCCGCTGGTAAACGACCGCTGGGAAGGCCGCGAAGGAGATAACGTAATCAGCGACCTACGTAGCATGGGATTGGACTACGACCCTCAGATGATGATGGACCGACAGACGTGGAGACGCATTGTGCAGTCAGCCAGAACCCACATAGGGCTATAGAGCTACGGATAAATAAATAAATGAGAAAGGATTTTCCAAACGATATAAAGCCACGGAACACAAAAGAGTTCATGTTAAAATCGGAAAGCAATTGTCTAATTGACATTATCGTCTGCAAAGAGGGGAATTCGGGAATTAATAGTTTCTCGTTCTATTTCAAAGATAAACACGGGCGATTCCGACAGGCGAACGCGAGTCGGGCCGCCGACGCTCCGAAACCCAGCGGACTCGCTCGGATTTATGGCAAGTTCCCCCCGTAAGGCAGCAGGGGGCTTTACTTTTTTAACATTAAAAACTCGCCAAATTAATAAACACTCGATAGTCTGGCTAATTTAATACAAATTATTTCGAAATATTTTTGGTAAATTTTCGAGACTGAAATTTTTTCGGACTTTGAAAATTTTAAATGAGTTTTAAATTATTTGCGAGTTGTTTTACTCAAAAGATTCGAACTGGAGCGATTCCGGCTGGGAGCGCTGGGCAGGCCGCTAGCGGTCCCGATCACCGCGGACTCGTCCGGACCGATGCCGATTTGCCGTCTGGACCGATGCCGACAGAGAGAGGGTACGCACCGGGGGAACTGGTGCTTTTTTGCATGGAAACGCAGGTTTCGACGATCGGCCCGAGGTAGCCAGTCTGCGTGTTACGGACTTACCCGGCGAGAGTGTTTCGGACTGGCAACAAAAGCAGTCAAGCCAAACGCCTTCTCCTCCAAAACTGCACGTCGGCGCGAAAAGCCTGGCTTCGGCCTGCCGCTTATGCCGACACCTGGTGTCTACCTTGTAGTCCGCGCCCGTCGCGACCGATAGATTTATCTCTTTTAGGCCGGCGGGCGACGAATTGAGTTTGCCCACGTATTTCAAATGCGATGTTACCGGTCCTATGCCGAATATGAGTATCGCGAATTTCGCGCAATGTTCTGAAGTAAAGCTGCCGAACGGTGGTTCAAGCGGGCCAGCGGGGATCGCGAGGCGATCACGGACGAGAGAAGTATACAGAAAGCTGAGAAACTACGTGCAACCTAAATATCAAGCAATAGCCAGGCGGCAGCAGTAAGTTGCGACAATCCAACGGCGTCTTCTGAAATTAAGGGAGCGGACCCAATCGGATCTGATGTGAGCTGAACGGAGCGGATCCAGTGTGCGACAAGCGTAAAACGGTGAAAAGTTATCAGATTTAGAAATATTTATTACTTCCCTCAGGATGAGGGAGGATCCACTTGAAGCATGTGTTGAACGATACCGAGTGGAGCCAGGCGGAGGGGTTTAAGTGGGTATGCTGATCACTAAGAACTTCGACAGAGAGCTCCACACAACTCAGATATGCGTATTTCCCCTAGGTTATGTTAGGTTATTTTAGGTTATATGACGTTAGGTCTTCAAAGACAAAATTAATAAATAAATAATCCTAATGTACCTAGTGGTCACAGTGATGTAGTGGTGAACGCATCCGCTATAGCTATACATGAGATCCCGGGTTCAATCCCCGGACAAATCGTGAACATTTTTCACGGAACTATGCTTGGCCACCTCGTGGAAAGCAAGGGCAAACTACCACGAGTAATTCTGCCTAGTAAACCTCTCAAATAGTGCCGTTCGGAACCGGCGATAAACTGCTAGGTCCCGTATATTAGTGGATGATGCGTTCCACAAGTATGCGCGAGAGGTTGCCTACACCCTGAGAGAATACGGCACTTTAAGAAGAATGTACCTAACAGTAGACACAATAGATTAATGAGTAAATGAGTTAATATAGAATCTATGTAATTTCCATTTTTTCTTTTTAATAGATTGCTTTGTTTTGTCAGTGATCCAATCTCGTGTTTATTTCTTTTGTGTGTGTTTTTGAAGTTGTTTGCTATCAATTGAGGAGCTAATTTGTGGGCTGAAAATATTTGTGGAGCAAACCGGAGGGCCGGACAAAACTCGTCTCTCAGTTAACGAACACGGGGACAATTTAAACTTGCCGGTTGGAGATGTAGTTTGTGCTTGGCATGCGGCGCACCACACTCACCCTCAGGCCCTTACACTAATCCTCCGACTCGCAACGCACATTTCACTCCGCGTAGAACAACCGCCGTAAAAATATCATCCACCAGCACACATAAATTAATTTTAAAAAAAATACATGGTAATGATAGTGTCAAGTTTCTACAATCTGTGTTGCTCTTACACTTACTCTTATCAACTTGATAGACTAATTATTTCTCTGATTTCATAAATTAATTTCGCAAGAACAAAACATATGACCTTTAAGGCCGATTCTCATATACGGGACGTCACGCGGCAGCGCTTGTCAAATAATGATTACATTGTTTTAAATGGGCACGTTCTCACTATGGCTACGCGACAGCTACGCGACGTGCCCTTTAAAACAATGTAATCATTATTTGACAGGTTTTTTTGTTGCACGACGTCGCGTAGCTGAGTGTCGCGCATATGGGAATCGACCTTATTTCAAAAGTCTCAAAATTCCGCGTAAAACAAATTAAGCCGTTAACTAATAAAGAAATTCATCGCAGTTGACGTCGTACGACATCGCCTGTCAAATAATTGATTACATTGCTTTATATGGGCACGTCGCGTAGCCATAGTGAGAACGTGCCCGTTTAAAACAATGTAATCATTATTTGACAGGCGATGTCGCACGACGTCGCGTAGCTGAGTGTCGTGCATATGGAAATCGACCTTTACCATTGATGTAAGCTTTACTGTCTATGTAAGACTTTTTTCACGATTGTGGCAAAAAGCATTTAAGCAGAACATAGAGTTTACTTAACGTTGTTTCCATCAGAAAAAAGCCGGCCAAGTGCGAGTTGTGACTCGCACACCGAGGGTTCCGTACAGACTTGTAAGTAAGGTATCTTTTTTGTGTGGAGGACGTAGCAAGCACATTCAGTTACCTTGACAAGTGGCCCTCCTGAAATCACGACCATAGAATAAAGATGTCGCTGTCGTACGATGGAATTCTACCCTATATTTTATTACCATACATCCCCTATTCACTATGAGTGTTTAGGGGTTCTGGAACTTCACTATTTGTTTTTACTGCTCAATTTTGCCTGTATACCTATATACTCTGTATAAAGGTATACAGGGTATTTTTTTTAAATAACGCGAATATTTTTAAACTTATAAAAAGAAATCTTTATTTTAGTATTACACTTATTCACTAACTTATATTAAGATCTAACTATATCTAGATCTAATATAAACTAATATATTAACTATTTCTAGATCTATTTCGATACTCTTAACATTCAGTTGTTCAATTGACTGCTTTTGGGCAATTGACTACCAAAAAATATAGGGCGTACGTGATTTAAGTATATGTAGATTATAAAGAAAAATTAGACGAAATATAATATATACAGGATGTTACGGGACTTGAGTATGTCGCAGGTCGGTTATAAACAAGCAAAATATAGACAATGCCGACACATACTTTTTAACCTTCGGACCTAACCGAGGAGGACCTAACTGTATGCAACCTATATGCTTCTCGTGCCTGACAATACCACGCAACACATTAGTGGATTTTCATAAGTTTCTACTAGTAAATTCGCATTTTTCTTGTAATTAAACTACATATTTACGGTTTTCAGATTTTTCCCTTTATATGTGCTGTAAGACACAGCTTCTTGCCAAATTTCATGATTCTAGGTCAACGGGTACCCTACGTTTTGATTCTCTTGTGAAATCGAAAAATATGCGACATAAACGGTCATATCTTTTGATCGTGTTGACTTACTAGTTTGATTTTTTGACAGCTGAAAGAGACCGCAGACCCGAGTAGTTGGTACAAATTTCAACTTGTTACCTCTACGCGTTCCTGAGCAAAATGGTCTTGACAGACAGACAGACAGACGGACAACAAAGTGATGCTATAAGGGTTCCGTTTTCGGTACGGAACCCTAAAAGGTCTGAATCACTCTCAAGTCGTGTTTTGTTTCAATTATTCAATGTTGAGAAATGTCCAAATATTGGAACTTTTAAACTGTTATAGATATGACTTACTTAATCTTATTTCCGTCAGTCAACATCATTTCCGGTTGTTGTCGCCCCTAAAACAGTTTATAATTTTTTGCCAAATCGTAACATTCAGTTCATAACTCCGTTATCAAATTCCGTCCTAATCCACCTTAACGCCTCACAAAACCTTCTATTATCTAAATACCCCGCGTCAATTACATAATGCCGACGCTATTGTGCGTAATCCCCATTGTTGTGACTTAATGCAACCGACATTTATCGAGCTTTTATTTTGACTGCTTTCTTTCGCTTTCAGTAATTACAACGAGAATCAGGGGGCACCAGCACTGTGGCCAGGAGCAGCTAGTCCAATGCGCGAAACCACTTTCAGTCCTCACTGACTCGGGACTGACTTTCGTTTCAAACAAAGGAGACTTAGACAAAATATGCCCGTAAGTACAAAAACTAATATTATTTAATGCACTACATCGATACTATTAAATTTCGATTATTGCTTAGATGTAGACAGGACTAGGTAAGACTAGCTAGACGTCTTATCTAGTCTTTTCTTCGTCTATGCAATAGGGTTATCTAGTTAATATTATCTAATCTTGTCTCCATCAGTAGATAGGCTAGGACAGTTCTAGCGCAAAATCCCATAAGGATTTACATAGGGGTCTGAATTCACATAGGGGTCTTAAGTTGGTGGGTCGTAGAGAACTCAGTTGGGACACAACTGGATGTATACCATGTAACCCCACGCTAAAGGTGGTGTGAGGTCTATGTAACCCCATGCTAAAGGGGGTGTGATGTCTATGTAACTCCACGAAAAAGGGGGTCTGAGATGTTCTATTTCCACCGACACCACATGACCGGGGGTGTGGGGTTACATGGACCTCACACCCCCTTCAGCGAGGGGTTACATAGACTTCACACCTCCTTTAGCGTATACTTCATGGTACACTTCCAGTTTATGGTACACTTACGCTTACATGGTACACTTATACTTATAGCTTACATGGTATACTTCCATGTATAGTTGAGGGCCAACTGAGTTCTCTCCGATCCACCAACCTCCCGGACCGGAAGAAATGTGAATTCAGACCCCCAATTTAAATCCTGGGATGGGATTTTGCGCTAGAATTGTCTTAGCCTATATACTTCCATCTATGCAATACGGTTGTCTAACTAATATTATCTAGTCTTGTCTTCATCTATACAATGCGATTCTGTAAATCTAATCTCGCCTAGTCTTCTCGTCATCTATACAATGGGGTTGTCAAACTAATCTTCTCTCTCTTGTCTTAAATTTGAAGTTATTACATAATATCCATAAGAGCTAAATTTCCATATAAGATGTAATATAGTGAGTGGTCGAAGAAGGCCGTAACCGCAATTAAAACTGGAATTTGCATTGATTCTTAAGTAATTAAAGCAGCTGCGGGTAAAAGAACAGTTCTAGTATTATTTTCTTGATTGAGATTCAGTTTGAGAAGGTTGGGTATGAATGGGGGAAACGGTTAATCGTTCGTGGCGTAATTGAATCGCTTCTGCATTGAGTCGAGTTCCGACTGCATTAGGTCGGATGGCATGACTTGGCGAAATAATGGCGAATCGTACGCGAACAGGAAATTATGGAAAACGAAACAGCAAAACGCGAATTTATTGCCGAAAAATAAAGCATCCAGTGTGAGGAGGATGCAGTGCATTTTAAGCCCGCCGCCGCGCCGGATCATTTGCAATATCGATCCGCCTGCACGCATTTAACCGCAGAACCAACTTTTATTTTCCATTTTTTTGCTCCGCATTTTATTTTTGCTTTATTTGGGTTTGCATGTTTTTTTTTTAAATGCAATATCTAATAACATAGGGATGGGATTCATTGGATAGATATCGGGTTAATTCGGTTCACTCTCTGATGAAACTTAACCGCTTGAAATAAATGGAATTTCTCTGCATACAGTAAAACACTCGTTCCTTTGCTTGATCATAATTTACGTTTTCATCGAAATGAATTTGCTCTCATTTTAATTAGACACAGAGACAGAATAGAATAATGGCAAAACTTGGCAGATACAGATACAGAACAGAAACAGATACAGAACTTTTTACGGTTAGTAAAAATTTTTAAAAGTAAAAGTTAGCGTCAAAGTGTATAAATTGTAACAAATCTAACGGCAGCCGTATATTATATATAGCAGCATTATATTATTGGTTATGTTGAACGTCAAACTCGCCAACATCAATGTCAGCTTATTAAGTTATTGGTTATGGAATTTTTTAGACATTGGAGTCTTAAGTCATAAGAATAAAAATGGCAAAAATGGCTACGGAATCCCACCTTGCGCGTGGCCCGACACGCACTTGGCCGTTTTTTTAATTAACCTCCGACACAAAAAGAGGGGTTTTGAAGTTTGACGTGTTTTGTCTGTCAGTCTGTCCGTCATGTAACTGTTTATGGAATCGTAGCTCCTAAACGAATGGACCGATTTTGATGCCGTTTTTGTTTTTGAAAGCTGACATGATCGAGGAGGTTCTTAGCTATAATTTATGAAGATCTGTTCATGCGTTTGATGACCATCAGCTCATTTCTTACTTGACAAAATGAATCTGCAACCAGTTTGACACAAATATTTCTCTAGTTCCGTATATCCAAATTTGTGTTTGAAAGTTGACGTGATCGAAAAGGTTCTTAGCTATAATTTATGAAGATCTGTACAGGCGTTTGATGATCATCAACTCATTTCCTACTTGACAAAACTTAATCTTTTTTAGTAAACAATCCCCACCAATCACGTATTTGCGAACGAAATTTCAAAGAGGTAACATTAATCACGTGTTTACAAACAAATTATTAAAGGAAAGAAAAATGTTCGAATAATAATTAAAAATTTTAAGTAACCCCCGACACAAAAAAAGTAAAAAAATAAAATTTATCTCTTGCCCTTTTGACTTCATTAAAAGTCTTCTTCTCCTTCTTCTTCCTCAGCACGTGTTAATCCACTCCTGGATGTAGGCCTCCTCTAACGTTTTATAAGTTTTCCTGCATTGTGCAGTCTTGCACCAGTTTTTGCCTGCAATTTTCTGGATGTCGTCTCGCATCTTTTCGCGGGTTCGCTCCTTTTCGTTGTTATTGGTCTCCATTCTACGATTCTCGTGGTCCATTTGGATCCATCTTGCTTTGCCACGTGGCCCACCCATCTCCATTTTAATTGCGCTATTCTTATGATGACATCTTGGACCTTGGTGCTTCTCCTGATTTCCTCGTTTCTGACGTGGTTTCTGAGACTGATACCTAGCATTCTTCTTCCCATTGCACTTTGAGTTATGAGTCTTTCTGCGCTTCCTCTAGTCAGGGTTGTAGTCTCCATGCCGTATGTTGTTACTGGTAATATGCAGGTATCAACTTTCCTTTTTAGGTTAATGGGGATGTTTGTTGATTTTAGAATATAATTTAGCTTGGCGAATGCGGCCCAGCTCATCTTTATCCTTCTAGATATTTCTGCAGTTTGGTTTGGTTTGCCCATCTTGATATTATGGCCCAGGTATGTGTACTCTTCTACCACCTCTAGGAGTTCTCCATATATGTTTATTCTGATGTCTTCTTTGGTCATTATCTTCGTCTTGTTTATGTTCATCTTCAGTCCGATCTGTTCTGACTTTGCTCTCAGTTCTTCAAGCATTGATTTTAGTTCGTCACCGTCGCTACTGATCAGCACGATGTCGTCCGCGAAGCGGAGGTTATTTAGGCAGGTTCCGTTTATGTTGATGCCTTTGTTTTCAGAAGCCATACTTTTAAATACATCCTCGAGAACAGCGGTGTGAGTGCACCGGAATGAAACATGCTTAGACAAATGAAGAAGCCGAAAGAACTAATGGCCCTCATTAAAGAAAGAAAAAATACATACATAGGCTACATTATGAAAGGCAATAAGTATGATCTGCTGAGACTAATAATTGAAGGAAAGATTCAAGGGAAAAGATCTGTTGGTAGACATCAGAACTCCTGGTTGAAAGACCTCAGAAGATGGTTTGGGTGCACTTCCATTGAAATCTTTCGAGCTGCTGTATCCAGAACAATGTTAGCTATGTGGATCGCCAACCTTCGAAAGGAGAGAGCGTCATAAGAAGAAGAGCACCGGTGAAAAGCTTCGGTGATATGGTGTCACCCTGTCTAACTCCCTTCTCTAATTTGTTTTTTTCTGTTACCATGTCCTTGTCTATGGCTATCTGCATTGTAGCATTTGTATATATGTGTTCTATGATCTTCGAGTATCGTGTGTCTATTCTTGCACCATACAGTGCCTTCAGAATTGCCCACGTTTCAACCGAGTCGAACGCCTTCGCATAGTCCACAAATGCTAAATTTAGATGAACGTTGTATTCTGTTTATATTTCAACCAGGCTACGTATCGCCTGGAGGTGGTCGTTTGTGCCGAATCCTTTCCTAAAACCGGCTTGTTCGGCAGGCTGATAGTAGTCTAGTTTTCTGGTAAGGCGATTGGTTCTAATCTTGGTAATATCTTGTAGGTGTGAGTCAGGAGGCTGATCGATCTGTAGTTACCGATGTCGTTGGTATCCCCTTTCCTGAAAATCAGAACTACTTCTGCGTGTAGCCAAGATTCGTGGACTTTTCCTTCGCTTATGCATTTGTTTAAGAGGGTGCAGAGAGCTTCTTCGGGGGTTGCCCCTCCCATTTTTATCATTTTTGCAGTAATTGTGTGCTCTCCTGTTTTTCATTTGCTTTAGCGCGTACTGTAATTCTGCCCTCGTAATTTCTGGAATGTCTTCCGAGCCGACGTTTTGGATTTTGCTGCTGTCTCTGTCTGGTTTCGGGTGTCTGATTTATATAGATCTTGGTAGAAATTTTGGATTGTATCTGTAATTCCTTGCTTGTCTGTAATTACTTCTCATTTCTTCTTCTTAATCGAGTACAATCTCTTCCTTCTTTTCGTCATGTTTCTTCTTAGTATTTTCATATTTGCGTTATCCTCTATGAGACTTTCTGTATTTGGTGACTGTCAGGTCTTTTCGAGATTCCTTGCTAATGATTAAAAATACCTAATATTAATATTTTGATGATGTGCGCCGCGGCGTCGGGGGTTGCTATATAAATCAAATAATAAAACCAGAATACAAAGAAATAAGAAGAAGATTGATAATGATAAAGTATGGATTATACAAAGACCTACTCTGTGTAAGCAACGTACGTAAGTAACAAAACAACAATATCCAATCGTTTAGTTTTCAAAGCCGTGAAAACCTAACCTAACCGGACTTCACATAGCGGTCCCCCTACGCGGCGATGCGCATCATCAAAATAATAATAGGTACTTTTAAGGGCAAGATATACATTTTATTTTTTACTTTTTTTGTGTGGGGGGTTATTTAAAATTTTTAATTTTATTTTATTTTGTTTTATGTTCGCCACTCAATTTTCCATACTTTATATATCATTTTATATATCATGCTTTACATATCATTTTCCCGGAAAGAGCTAAGTGGAATTTATCTGTTCTAGATATTAGTTACACTTAACAAATTCGCAACAAATTTGATTGAAAAAAAAAATTGTAATTCGATAACATTTTCGGTAAATAATAGCATTACAAGACCGTGTCACGTAATTGGTGATTTATTTACGTTCCATAATCCTAATAAGTTGATCTTGTTTGTGCCGTTGTATTTTGCCTGCCAACAATGTGCGTTAAATTGATACGAGGCTTTGAAACAATTTGGGAATTGCAATTGGCGATTTAGGCGTAAATTCCGGGATTTTCGTCGAAATAACGTCCAGCCGTATGAATTATTGATATCGTGGATCCTCGAAAATCGGTAAACAGCCACCAATCACGCATCCCAAATAATATGAATTAAATTATAATTAATTAATATTTGCTTATTTGTCATTAATTCAAATTATCACCGTTGTACTATTTTTTTTGCCAACATTCCGGCTCTAATAATTAATTAACCTAATCAATCCGAATCCGCGCGATTTTATGACGAGGATTCCAAAGCCGAAACCTCGGAAAGGAACAAATCTCCTAATCCCAAACATGAAAAATGTATATTCATTTTTTTCTGCGCTTAAAAAAATATTTCATATTTTCTGCTGGGTTTCTTTACCCTCCTTTCTCTATTATTTCTGTTTGAATTCGCATCATATTTCAAGTGGGATGTTAGGACCATTTGTATGTAACCAGGAACATCTCACCCGCCTCATTTATTACTTTGGAAACTCCTTAATTTCATTCTCGATAACTTACCTTAAACTAACTTAGACTTCTTTATTTCCTTGTCTTTTTAATCTTAGTCTTAGGTTATCTACTTTCGTCTATATCTCTTTTTCATCGCTCTAGTTTAAGCAAATATGTCTAGATTTCTTTAGCCATTTGTTTAAATATAACTTGAGCATCTCGTCCATTTATTACTTGGGAAACTCCTTAATTTTGTTATTGATAAGTTGCTGAAAGTTTTCTCGGCGAGTTTTTTTTTTAAGTATGGGCCACAATTTCCCCACTATTGCACGCGATTCTCCCCGGTCGAAAAAGTAGAAACCCTGAAGAGACTTCCAACGAAATTAAGAAACTTATTTGGTGCCAAAATAAAATGAATTCTCGCCAATCGCAATAAGATTCAAGACACAGTGATTCTCGTTGCAATTAATGTTCACAAAATTTAATCCACATTTCAGTAACAATAGTGAAAAGTCGGCGTGAAAGTCTCACGATTTCAGCGAAACAATCAAATTTGTGTAATCAGCGTTTCCCGCATTCCAATTGTTAACTATTACCAATCGAACGCTCCTGTTTTACGGGAATTCTTGTTGATTTAATTTCGTGTTAAAGACAATTGAGGAAACGGAAACTAATGGGATTGTCTAACTTTTGCATCGGGAAATTCCTGCCGGCTTTGCCTACAAACTACTTTCAAGTAGATATTTCGCTCTATAGCTGATAACGAATCCTTTGTCCTACTTTTAAATTGTTTGCATCGTTTGCCATGTTTTGCCTCGACAATAATCTCCAATAAATCGAGATCTCACAATATTTAACATTATATATACAGGGTGTTCGGTAAACATGCTGCAGAAATTCAAGGGGTTATTCCTTGGCCTATTCTAAGAATATTTTGCCCAAGATGATTTCTGAGAAACTCCTTTGTTTTGAAGATACAGGGTGAACAAAATTTGCGACACCATATTCGATATTAGTTGAAATCATTAATGCAAATAAAAGTATGGCGTACGCCAATGGGTTTATCTAGTACAAAAAATTTACGAGTTCATCAAATACAAAAAATTGTTGACGATAAATTGGAACGGCTGTTTTAACTACTAACGTAGCGTAGCGGGAGTAGCGGATTTCATTTGAATACGTCTCGCCATCCCCTGTATTATTTCTTATGGGGCTATCGAAAGTCATTAGTTTACGTTACTCTAGTGGAGAATTTGGACGAATTGCGAAATCGGACAATCACTGGGGTAACTCAATTAGAAACAAGCCTAGTGTGTTTGAGAGAGTTCCGCACTCAATGACAGATTACAGATTGAATGCTTGTATCCAGGGCTGGAGGAACTAATTTCGAACATTGTAGATTAAGCAACTTTATCTACTTTTTGATATAAAAATGTTGTTGCTGTCGCAAAGTTTGTTCACCCGGTATCTTCGAAACAAAGGGTTTTTAAGAAATCATCATAAGACAAAATATTCTTAGAATAGACCAAGAAATAACCCTTTGAAATTTTGCAGCATATTTACCATGTACGCCATGTAAATCTAACGGACTGTACACCCTGTATATTGATAACATCCTTACTAATTATTTATAATTACTTATTTACGATTTACCATTGCACTAAACATTATTTTGAAAATTTCTTTAGATTTACTTCTTGAATTGTTCCTGTAGGTTATTTCTGTTTTCTTTTGTGTTTTGGAGAAAGTAATTTGGGGTGTTCGGAAGGGGTTATTAAAAGTTATGGGAATGTAAAGGGGAAGAGGAATTGGGTAAAACGCCTTGGAGTTGGAATGCAGGAATCTCTACGGCTCGAAAGGTCGTTAGGTTAGGTTAGTTTAGGTAATTCGCTTTATTATTCGCGTTTTTTATGGAGACACTAGTTTTTTTTTTTTTAAACTGACCAAAACATTCTTTGCTTGGGCTTTAAATCCGAAATAATAATCGTGGATTGGCAAACTGCTGATTGGCAACTCTCATTATCGACTTTGATTTCAATCTGCTGCAAGTCCGTCCAAACTCCAATATTTCATTTTTGTTTGTTTCAAACGTTATCATTAATAATTGTCGCTCTTTTGTTGGCCAAACGGTTCGATTGCGCATTGATATCGAACTATTGATTAGCTTAATCAAAGGATTACTCGAATTTCCATATTCAACTGAAACTCTCAACCGTTGAATATTGCATTTGATTGACAATTAAATCTTAATTAATCACTAGTTATGCCTTTCGAAAATAATCAACTGTGACAGAAAATTATCACCTTTATCAAGTAATCAAGTAAAGTTTGCTAAATTAGTTCATTACCAATAAAAGAAGAAACTACACAGACTAGACTAGACAGAACACACTAGACAGAATAGACTACACATAATAGACTAGACAGAATAGCCTAGAGAGATAAGACTAGACAGACAAGACTAGATAGACAAGACTAGAGAGACAAGACTAGACAGACTAGACAGACAAGACTAGACAGACAAGACTAGACAGACAACACTAGACAGACAAGACTAGACAGACAAGACTAGACAGACAAGACTAGACAGACTAGACTAGACAGACAAGACTAGACAAACAAGACTATACAGACAAGACTAGACAGACAAGACTAGACAGACAAGACTAGACAGACAAGACTAGACAGACAAGACTAGACAGACAAGACTAGACAGACAAGACTAGACAGACAAGACTAGACAGACAAGACTAGACAGACAAGACTAGACAGACAAGACTAGACAGACAAGACTAGACAGACAAGACTAGACAGACAAGCCTAGACAGACAAGACTAGACAGACAAGACTAGACAGACAAGACTAGACAGACAAGACTAGACAGACAAGACTAGCAGACAAGACTAGACAGACAAGACTAGACAGACAAGACTAGACAGACAAGACTAGACAGTCAAGACTAGACAGACAAGACTAGACAGACAAGACTAGACAGACATGACTAGACAGACAAGACTAGACAGACAAGACTAGACAGACAAGACTAGACAGACAAGACTAGACAGACAAGACTAGACAGACAAGACTAGACAGACAAGACTAGACAGACAAGACTAGACAGACAAGACTAGACAGACAAGACTAGACAGACAAGACTAGACAGACAAGACTAGACAGACAAGACTAGACAGACAAGACTAGACAGACAAGACTAGACAGACAAGACTAGACAGACAAGACTAGACAGACAAGACTAGACAGACAAGACTAGACAGACAAGACTAGACAGACAAGACTAGACAGACAAGACTAGACAGACAAGACTAGACAGACAAGACTAGACAGACAAGACTAGACAGACAAGACTAGACAGACAAGACTAGACAGACAAGACTAGACAGACAAGACTAGACAGACAAGACTAGACAGACAAGACTAGACAGACAAGACTAGACAGACAAGACTAGACAGACAAGACTAGACAGACAAGACTAGACAGACAAGACTAGACAGACAAGACTAGACAGACAAGACTAGACAGACAAGACTAGACAGACAAGACTAGACAGACAAGACTAGACAGACAAGACTAGACAGACAAGACTAGACAGACAAGACTAGACAGACAAGACTAGACAGACAAGACTAGACAGACAAGACTAGACAGACAAGACTAGACGGACAAGACTAGACAGACAAGACTAGACAGACAAGACTAGACAGACAAGACTAGACAGACAAGACTATTAGAATTAATCCTTCAACTCCTACTGGTAATATTAATTTGAGTGGTTCTTATCCTCCCCGGCACAATGTCAGTGAAAGTTCTTTTTCTCATTCTACGCAGACTTCTTTCCATTTCTCCCTGAATCCTGTGCATTTGGAACTGGTCCCTCGAATATTCATTGTGCTGCTGCACCTAAGAAGAGTTTGGTTTGGTTTCACCTTAGCAACTTCTCTCCGGATACCAGCGAATCGCAATTACGAATTTACCTGTATTCTACCTTGAATCTTCGGGATTGCTTTTGTAAATCCCTCCTCACTTTCAAAGTTGGTGTTAATGTGGAGGATAGAAATAATTTCATGGATCCAGGGTTGTGGCCCGCGATCATAATTATAAGGGACTTTGTGTACCTAATTATAAGGGACTTTCCCCAAGTCTTTATCTTACCAGCGGCATTTCAAGCCCTCGGACGCTCGGACTTCAATTTATAATGGCAGTAGCAATAACAATGATAACAACGTTATTGTCCCTTTTTTATAAAAGTCCCTCCGTCCCCTCCCTAGAGTTCGTTTAAAATCCGTTTATACTATCAAAATGTGCGTGGCCTCAATACAAAATTTGATTTATTCCTTCCAGCTTTGTGTAGCCTTGATGTTGATGTTTGCTTCACAGAGATTTGGTTTCACGCCAATGTTTTCAATAGTGAGTTCATTGCCGCCGCATTTTTCAATCTTCAGAGGTGATCGTGATTTCGCCTCATCTGGTCTCTCGAGAGGTGATGGAGTGCTTATAGGCACTAACAATAATAATATGCTTTTTAATTCAAAACCGGTGGAAAATTCTATTTTGAACTTATTTAAAACTATTGATGTTATTGCCTGCTCTTGTACATCCTGCCTGTCCACGTACCTCTTAGTTTGCATCTATATTCCCCCGAATACCTTGTGTTCAGTTTTCTAAACTTTTTTTGAGAATCTTGAGATTTGTTTGATGTCATTTACACAATAATATAATATCTTGGGACTTCTGTTATTGATAACTTTCTTTATAGTTATTGATAAAGCTTCTGTTATTGATAACTTTCTTTCTCTGTACGGACTGAAGCAATTGAATTCCATTGTTAATAAGAGCAATAATATGCTTGATCTGTTGGTCAGTGATTTAAGTGCCGTCTTATCCAAAGAGGATTTTCCAGTAGTCCCTGAAGATGCTTATCATCCCGCTCTCTCGGTTTTGTTTACGTTGCGGGCCAAGGTAAAATCATCTCGCTGTCTCAACAGTGGTCGGCCTAAAAGCCTTGCTAGTTCAAAGAACTTTAATATACGACGTGCTGATCTCCCATCGCTTTACCTAGCTCTAAGCGACTCTGATTTTTCTCCTCTTGATAACTGCCATTCGTTCAGAGATTTCGTCGCGATTCCTTTTACTCTGTTTTTTACACCGCTCTTAACAAATTTGTACCACCTCGTTCTTCTTCTCGTGCGAATTAGAGAGCACAAATAATTGAGGGTGTAAACCAATTAGGGTTGGTTTACACCCTCAATTATTTGTGCTCTCCGTAAAAAGAGGTCACTTCACCGTGCTTATATGAAATCTAAATCCACTTTGAACTATTCCAAGTTAAAATTATTGAGGTCTCAAGTAAAGTATCAGATAAGTACGGCCTTTTCTAAATTTATATTGGCTGCTTCTAACAATATATCTAAGAGAGTTTCTGGTCCTTTGTACGTTCAAAAAAATGTCAAGCCGAATATCTGGTTTAATGTCTTGTGATGATCTCTCTTTTAGTTCACCACAATCCATTCTAGACTATTTTATGGGACTCTATAAGCACTCCTCTTCTATATCATATATCTCGGATACTGCGGCAATGAATCTTCCGCTAATTGGTCTTAGTCATATCTCTGAAGAACAAGTAGCTTCAGCTTAAGCAGCATAAATGTACGCTGACCAGTTGTCCTTATGGGGTTCCAGCCTTTCTGATTCGTGATTGTGCTCATATCTTTGCGTCTCCTCTCGCGAAACTTTTTTACCTGATCCTCGCTGAGGGCTCTTTTCCTGAAATATGGAAAGTAACTAAAATCTGCCCAGTTCATAAATCTGGTCCTCAATCCGGTATAAAGAACTATCGACCCATTTCCATTATTTAAAATTTCTCCAAGATATTCTAGTTAATCATATATATATATATATATATATATATATATATATATATATATATATATATATATACAAGATATGAAAGTTACTAAAAAGTAAAATTCGGATAACGTGCGTAGCACAACCGCATAACCATGCTAAGGAATTGAAAGAAAAACAGAATATAACATCCAACCAAAAGGATAGGAACAACCCTAAACCAGGAACCCAACCTGTGTACAGTGAATAATACAACATCTTCTGTCACTCTTTAGCACACCCCGCTCGAAGACGCGTTGTGTTCTAAAGAGTGTATATATATAAGTGTAAAGAGAATATATATATATATATATATATATATATATATATATATATATATATATATATATATATATATAACTCCATCTACTCTCCTATTAAGCATCTGATCTCTCAGAACCAACATGACTTCATAAAAGGTCGCACCTCAATCACAAACTTAGTAGTCTTCACTGATTTTGTCTCTGCAGTAATTGGTAAGAGGGGGCAGGTTGACTGTATTTATACGAACTTCTCTAAGGCCTTTGACTCCATTGATCATGATTTAATTCTTAGCAAACTGCATTCTTTTGGGTTAACCAACAAGTTAATAACCTTACTTTCTTCATACCTTGTGAATAGAAGTCAATACGTGTTCCACAGTGGTTATTCTTCCTCAAATTTTGTGGCCACCTCTGGTGTTCCACAGGGTTCTAACCTTGGACCGTTATTATTTAATATTTTTATCAATGACTTAGATTAGATATTTTGAGATATTTTGACTTAGATAAAATAGATTAAGATATTTCTTCTCTCTCTGCTCCTCATTCATTTTTTGCGGATGACCTCAAAATATTTATGAATGTTAGGCATTCCGGTGACTGTCTTATTCTTCAAGAAAATCTCAATATTTTACAAAGGTGGTGTGACGTCAATCAGCTGGATATTAACTTAAGCAAATGCAAGGTACTCACTTATAGGTACCCGTCTACAGCACCCTATCGAGTTCATTTACAGTTTGGGCCAATGTTGGCCTTGAACACTGTGAATCACTGAAGGACCTTGGCATTTTATTTTACTTTCGCCTTTCATTTGATCAACATATAAAGTCGATAATATCTAAGGCTGATGATAAAGCTGATCTAAGGTTGTAATGTTGCTCTTGATTTTGGTCTATGTACTGTTTGAGCTATATTAAAAAATAAAATGATTAAATTAAATTTTAGATTAATAAAATTATTAAATTAAAAAAAAAAATAAAAAGACTAGACAGACAAGACTGGACAGACAGGACTAGACAGACAAGACTAGACAGACAAGACTACACTGGAATGCATGAGTGAGAGACTGACAAAACTAGACAGACAAGATTAGATAGACTGAAGTTATTACAGTAAAACCTCTTATAATGATACCAATAAAATTTCCAGTCGTCCTTTCTGTTGGATTCAATTGTTTCGTTGCATTTTTCCGCATGCTCGGTACATTTTTAAGTATGTTTGCAGTGTCAGCGCACCGCCGGTTATCTCGCCGGCTAATGAGATCTTTTTATGCGACTACTCCCATTGTTAGGCAGAAATCACGAACATTTTTATAAAGCGCGCCCTCGCAAAAAAAAAACACCGAACACGGAACCGGTGAGATTTCGGCACGCACTTTTCACATTTGCCCAGAATATCACACAGAAATGGAAAAAACAGTGCCAGATCAATAAAAGAATTATAATAAATTCGATTAAAATTGGTTGGATTGTTTACATTGTCTTGTATTATCCCGTCTTATCACGTCTTGTCTGGCTTTGTTTGGTCTTGCCTGGTCTCTTATGATCTTGTTTGGTCTTTTCTGATCTTGTCTGCTCTTGAGTTATATGTCTGGCACACCACTATTTAATAGTATATTGAAGAACGAGTTCAATAAGCGCGATTTTTCAGCACTCGTCCATATTTAGAAAACGACGAGCGTAGCGAAGAATCTCAAATTGGTTGGATTGTTTATCTTGTCTTGTATTATCCGTCGTATCCCGTCTTGTCTGGTTTTGTTTGGTCTTGCCTGGTCTTTCATGATCTTGTTTGGTCTTGTCTGATCTTGTCTGCTCTTAATTAATATATCTGGCACACCACCATGTACCTATAGTATATTAAAGAACGAGTTCAATAAGCGCGACTTTTCACCACGCGTCCATGTTTAGAAAACGACGAGCGTAGCGAGGAGTTTTCTAAACATGGACGCGTGCTGAAAAATCGCGCTTATTGAACTCGTTCTTTATACTATTGTTTCTATATTGCACCCTTTTATGACATTTCTAAATAAAAAATCGCCGATAAATATTGAGAAAAATATCTGGCATTCGGCGAGCTATTAAAGAACCCATATGAGTGATTTAGTGACTTCATTTTATTGTTAGACGCGAAATAGAAAAAATCTATTATTGAATATATTTGTTTCAAGAAATAATTGAGTATGCTTTTAAGTAAAGTGATATTTAGTTTGTTCGAGAATTGGGTGGTCTAAAAGTATTTGTGTTAGAGTGTCTCGAAAATAATAAATTGTTTAAATTGTGTGTTCGTACGTTCTTGGCGCAATGTGTTTATCCTTCTGGAATCGTGATAATGTTAAATAAAGGACAAGACAATAAAATCGTGTTTAGATAAATCACGCGAGGTAATGGAATTGTTTGTCAAGTGATTGAGATTGTTCGGATAAATGGGAAATAATTAGTTTAAAATTGTTTTGTTTTGATGAAGGGATTTGCTTCGAATTTAGCAGTGAAAAGTTAAAAAACACACAACAGAAGTGAAACGCCCAGTTTGTCAATCAATCTGAGCCATTATTTACGAGCTCAAACTAAAATCATTTTTCGCTTCGTATTTTCAAACGCAGGCCTGAATGATTTCGTTTAAAAAAGAAACGCCGAAACTTATCCAATCGTTATGCAACAGCTCGTTTTTCGAAACCTGTTTCAGGTTCATTAATAAGCTGAAGCATAAAATCGTTATTGGAAAATTTCAAAATACCACAAGAAATGGATTCCTGATAAAAGTCGATAAGCCGACATCCCAAGTTTTTTTTTAATCACATTACAAAACTAGTTAATTAAGTGTATAAGAAGGAAGGAAACAATAAATGGAATTAGGTGCCCACACAAAATATGCAACTTAATTAATTTTGTTTCAACTAATTAGTTTATTATTTCGTAAGATACTCAAAACAAGGACATATTCAGTTCTGAAAACCTTCCGTTATTAAAAGAATGTATTAGTGCAGCGCTGTCCAACTTCTCTTAGCCAGCGGGACATTTTTTCTTTAGCAAATATTTCGCGGGCCGAAAAGAAAAGTCAGTTCGTCCACTCAAAAGTTATTTTATTTATACGAAAAAAATAAAGTCAAAGATAATAAGATTTTTTTCGACAATAAGGTTTATATTTTTGCATAATAAATATTGCGTTATATTTATTGTTAAACCTCTGACATACGAATAAAATGTGCGTTGAGGTGTCCATATACATGTGATCTTATCAGATATTGTTGGAAAAAGAATAGCGGCATCTATATTTCAAGCTTCTCAACCGCTCCAGTAAAAACTGCCCCCAGCGCGCATGTCCATCTCTTCCGGATCTCCCGCAGACTGGGGTTGAGATGGACATGCGCGCTGGGGGCAGTTTTTGCTGGAGCGGTTGAGAAGCTTGAAATATAGATGCCGCTATTCTTTTTCCAACATTCCGCCCGCCATCAGCAAAGGTTGCTGATGAGTAGAATCCTCCTGAGCTGGTTGAGGGGACGGCAGAGGTGCGAGTTTGACGAGTGGTCTGGTGAGTGTTGTGGTAGCGGTCTTGAGAGTAGCTACCCTGGCAATTCCGTCCTTGCCCGGATGAAGCTGTAGGATCCGGGCTAGTGGCCACTTGCATGGCGGTAGCCGCTCATCGGTTACGAGGACTAGGCAACCGACCTTGAGTTGATTTGATGCGTGATGCCACTTTGAAATGGACTGCTGTCGTTGTAAATAATGTGCAGACCATTGAGACCAGAAGCTTTGTACGTGGTGTTGAATGAGCTTCCAGTGGGAGAGCTGAGAAGATGATAGGTCCTACAATGAGGGTTCGGGCAATGTCGTGAGTGCGCTTCCAATGAGAAAGTGACCTGGTGTGAGAGCAGAGACATCTTGAGGGTCGTCAGAGAGCGGTTCGATGGGTCTTGAGTTGAGAATAGCTTCAATCTGAGAAAGAAAAGTGTTAAGTTCCTCAAATGTGAGCAGAGAGTTACCAACAGTTCTGTTGAGATGGAATTTCGTCGACTTGACTACTGCTTACCACTTGCCGCCCATGTGTGGAGCCGCTGGATGGTTGAATTTCCATTTCTGTTGTCTCGTGACAGAACGGAGGCGATGATCTGATGTTCTTTGGAATACTGGGTGAACATGCGCCGGAGAGCAGAGTCGGCACCGATGAAGTTGGTGCCACAATCTGAATAGAGTGTATGTGCTATTCCTCTTCGAGCTGTGAAACGCCTGTAGGCGGCGATGAACCCATCAGTTGAGTAGTCACTGACAGTCTCGAGATGTACTGCTGAGGTTGAGAAACATACGAAGACGCAGATCCATCCCTTGTACGTCTTTGAGCCCCTACCTTTCCATGTTTTTAGTGTGATCGGTCCAGCATAGTCTACACCAGTGTGTAGAAACGGGCGTGAGGGTGTAACTCGAGAGAGAGGTAGTTGGCCCATCAATTGATGAGCACGGATCCCCCTCTGCCGGGCACACACTACACACCGTAAGATGTGGGATTTAACAGAAGCTCTTCCACCTAAAATCCAACAACATTGGCGAAGGTAGGCCAGGGTGAGCTGAGTTCCTCCATGAAGGGTACTGCGATGAGCGTGGTCAATGAGTAGTAGCGATAATCTTGCCTGACGTGGAAGGATGGCTGGATGTTTTTCTTCGTCGTTAGGAGCTGACTGATTGAGACGGCCTCCAACACGTATGATGCCATTTTCGCCAATGAACGCAGTCAGCCGTGTGAAGGGATGACTGCGAGGTAACGTTGAGCTAGAGTTGAGCTGCTTGAATTCCATGGGAAAGTACGCGGCTTGAGTGGCCTTTATCCAGAAGTGTTTTGCCCAACGCATGTCGTCGGATGGTATGAAACAGACTGGTGAGTTTAGTTTCTTACGCAATTTCTGAGCGAATCTAAAACAAAGTGCGGTTAAGCGAAACAGTTTATGGAGTGAGGATACCTGGTGTATGAGGTTCCAGTGAGAATTAACGTGTGGTGCAGCTGCGGTCAGTGAGATTCCTGGTCGAACCTCGTTCGCACTATCTTCTTCTGACATCGGAGGTTGGGGTGGCCATGAGTCCGTCGATTGAGTTATCCATGGTGGTCCCGTCCACCATAGGGTGTGATCCTTGAGTTGTGCCGTCGTTACACCTCTAGAGGCGCAGTCCGCTGGATTACTAATACCTGGAACATGTCGCCATTGAGAGCCTGGAGTGAGTTCTTGAATTTGAGAAACCCTGTTTCGGACATAGTCTTTCCAGCGCGACGGGTGAGACCTGATCCACATGAGTGTAACTTGAGAATCCGTCCACAAGTGAGTTGCTGTGATGTCCCTCTTTAACGTGGCTTGGACATACTTCATGAGTTTGGAGAGAAGCAGCGCTGCTGTGAGTTCTAACCTCGGGATTGTTAGTCGTTTGAGCGGTGCAACCTTAGTCTTGGAGCACAAGAGTGTTGATCGAGTTCCAGTGGACGGTGAGCTTGCGGTGATGTAAATAACCGCAGACATCGCGAATTGAGAAGCATCAGAGAAGCCGTGAAGTTCAATCGATGAGTGGTTCCAAGTGTGAACCTATCGTGGTAATGAGAGTCTGGCCAGACATGAGAGATCTTCTCTGAGCGTGAGCCACCTGGATGAGACCTGAGGCGGCAATGGATTGTCCCAGTTGAATTTG
Source organism: Phosphuga atrata (assembly GCA_944588485.1). Taxonomy (NCBI): domain Eukaryota; kingdom Metazoa; phylum Arthropoda; class Insecta; order Coleoptera; family Silphidae; genus Phosphuga; species Phosphuga atrata. Next base: position 12,327,588 of record OX155893.1, on the reverse strand, counting down.
AGCAGCCAGAGTTCTTGCAGTAATATCTTTGCTCGGACTGTGACTGGTGAGACAAAACCTAGTGGATCAAATATCCGCGCCACTTCGGATAAGATGAGACGTTTGATGAGCTTGCTTGAGAGTTGTGGAATGTTCAATGAGAACACAAACTTATCTTCATGTGGGAGCCAATTCATTCCGAGTAATTTGGTTTCCGAGTAATTTGAACTCAATTTATTGTTCAATTACTCTCTCATTTTATATTACTCATTAATAAGCTCATTTTACTCTATTACTCATTTGTATTAGCACGTTTTTTATTTTATAATTGTTAATTAAAGGCTTAGTTTTGTTTTGTTATGAAATATCGCTATAGACTAATTTTATTAATACCATCTTTGTTCTGAATCCCTAAAAACATACAGTCCATCTTTTTATTTGTTAATTTCTCAAACAGATATACATGACGTCTTAGGTACGTTATTGTATGTGAAGGGGTTAAAATGAAATATCACAGTAACGGACAAAACAATAATATTCTTAAAAATAATACATAACAAGAAATAATAAAAACATAAAAAAATTAGAATATTATCAAGCTCAAGCTATTTAATGGGAGCATTGTGGCGATAGTTGTTGAACAACAATTTCTTTTATGTCCATATCAATATTTGTTGTGGCAACTCTAATTATATTTTCAAGAGTGGGGTCTTTCAAGCTGTTTCTAAATTTTGATTTTATATATTTCATGTCAGAGTATGCACGCTCGCAGATATATGTACTTTTGAACATAGAAATGATTTGAAGTGCAAAATCCATTTATCCATTTTTGGATATTTTTCCACTATGGTGCTCGACCATAAGGCTGATGGTGGTGGATGGTGCTCCACTAGATGCATAATTCGCATAATTCCATTTCATATTTAAGTTCAACGGAGGTAATATCGATATTGAATGAATCACTGAATATATCAATACTCATCTTTAAATCATGAAATTGAAAATCTTCTAGCCTTCATTTCTTCATACATCCCTTTGTAACATTCAAAATGAACTAAATTATTTTCCTGCAAATTTAACTTCCACAATTTTAATTTATTTCTGAATCCTGTGACATGTTAATAAATACAACACACATCTTATTCTTTTCCTTGCAAGCATTTATTCAAAATAATTAAATAATTTGTAATGTCTGCTAGGAAAGCAAGTCAACAAAGAACATTTCACTTCACCTAATCTTGAAACACATCACCTAAATTTTCTGTCAAATCTTATCTCTCCGTTAAAAAAAGAAGAATTTCTTTTGTGTGAAAAATGTGTGAAAAAAGTGTAAAAAATCTCTTCAGGGATTTACACTACAGACAGACTACTTAACCAGCGAATATTACTCTGTAAACGCAAATCACCATACTCAACTTGCAGTTTTTTCAGAATCGTCCAAAAAAGTTTTAAAATTTTCGATGTGTGAGAGAACGATTTCCGCCACGAATTAAAAGATAAGGATGGAAGAGAAGAAGGAAGGGTTTTTAAACTCGCCCAAAATTGGGAAATTTGTTATTTTGCAAACCTTGTCCATTACGTCTTTTAGTTTTAGTAAAAGACCACCTAATGCCTCCTGATGCACAATACAATGCAACATTCGACAATTTATTCCTTCTTTTTGTAAGTCCTGCACGTCATAGCTCTGGCGCCTTCAGTTACAATAGCGGTGCGACTTGGTGGTGGTAGAGAGCGCGTAAACAGATACACTTGTATAAAGCGTAGATTAGTTTTATCGAATGACCATAAAACAACCATATTTATTCATCATTAGCATATTTGTAATTCTTGTTGAATTATAACTATTATTTAAAAAATCTCATATATTTTTTTAATTTTATATTTTAAATGTATACAGATATTTATTTAAAGTTTGATTTAAAGTCTACGATAACTCGCGGGCCGTAAAAAAAAGTTTGCGGGCCGGATGCGGCCCGCGGGCCGCCATTTGGACAGCGCTGTATTAGTGTATTTAGATAGAATTGGTAAAACCATCCTACGTTATGGATAATCATACAAACAGTCGGAACAGCCTGAATATATAAATATATTCAACTTTCCGGAGTTCGATAACAATTACTGAGTCTTTTTAGGACTACCAAAATAAATCTCATTTGAAATTTGTCAGTTATATAATAGCTTTCAGTTCACCTTCGTGGCACTCAACAAAAACCTTAAAAATTACATGTTTTTAAGATCATGTCTTTCCGATAACTTAAGTAAGCAGACACTCTGAAAAAAACCTTGACGCGTTTCGAGATGTATCTGTCATCAGTGCAGCTTTGCTTTTAGTGGTGAGTGTTTTACAAATTGTAGCAGGTGAGTGTTTTACAAATTGTAGCAGGTGAGTGTTTTACAAATTGTTATTAATAAAAGCAAAGCTGCACTGATGAGAGATATTACTACTTTTACTGTCAATATTTTGGTTTTTTTTATTCGTTACGGCCAACCATTAACAGTTTTTACAGTTTTCACCATTAACATTTTTTGTCCTCACTCTATGACAATATCTCCTCATCCTCTCTCCTACTTCCTTCTTCTCTTCCTCCGTGTAAGATCTTCCTTTTCTCACTGACAATTCCTCTGTCTACTGAAAACCTGCAAACTCCTTAACTAGTTGCCTAAATCTCTCTCTCTCTGTCCATTATGTCTTCTTTTTTTTCAACCCCCATCCGACCCAAGTCCAATCTCACTTCCTGAAACCATTTCGGCTCCGTCTTCCTCTTCCTGAAGAATTCAAAAATCCTCTTCGTCAGTCTGGTACTGTTCATCCTCACTAAGTGCCCATAAAACTGTATTCTCCTTTTTCTCATTTGGGCTATAATTCCTTCTGCCTTCAGGTATAATTCTTTGTTAGGTTTTAGTCTCCTCTCTCCATCCTTGATATTTGGGCCTAGGATTTTTCGGAGCATTTTCCTTTCTTTCCTCCGGATGTCTTCGAGGCCACCCTTAACAATCATGTCTAGTGTTTCTGCTGCATATAGACATTCAGGTCTGACAACAGTATCTAGGTGTAGGAATTTAGCCCCAAAGGATAGACCCTTTTTGTTATATGTATCCTTCGTAAGTTGATAAGCCATTACCATTCTTCTCGCCAGCTCTTTGATGGCATCCTTATTGTCCTGTAATTTTTCTCCCAAGTACTTAAAACACGTAACTCGCGTTATCTTGACTTCTTCAAATGGAGAGGAGCGTCTGTGATGTTGGTCATGAAGACAGTCTTCTCAAAAGAAATTTCAAGCCCAGTCTTCTTGGCTATCATCTGGAGTTCTTCAGGTCTTTTTATCGCTGTTTCAACACCAGTAGTGAGTATCACGACATCGTCAGCGAATGCCAAACAATACTTTCTTTACCGCTCTCTAACCTGAAAGCCTCTTTTTCCGAAATTCATTTCGTCCATTCTCGAAAAACTTTTTCTAAGACTTAGTTGAATAATATTGGCGAAAGCCCGTCGCCTTGTCGTACGCCAGTTTTGATTTCGAAAGGCTCTGACAACTCCCCCCGGAACTTTATTTCGGAGAAAGTATTGCTAATCGTCTGTTGAATTAGATTCCTCGTCTTGTCCACCCCAAATTCTTCGAGAATTGCCCATAAGGTTTTTTCGGTCAATGGAGTCATAGGCCTTCCGGAAGTCCACAAAGACGGCGAAATATTTATTCTGTCCCAACATCCTGTACTTTATGATATTCCGCTGGTTGAAGATTTGATCCGCGCAAGATCTTCCTTTCCGAAAACCTGCTTGGTATTCACCCAATTCAGAATCCAATAACCCTTCTATTCTTGTTAGTAACGCTTTCGATAAAAGCTTGTAAGGAACTGAAATAAGAGAAATGCCTCTATAATTATTAACGTCCATCTTGTCACCTTTTTTGGGGTTCCGTACCGAAAACGGAACCCTTATAGGATCACTTTGTTGTCCGTCTGTCTGTCTGTCTGTCTGTCTGTCTGTCAAGACTATTTTTATCAGGAACGCGTAGAGGTAACAAGTTGAAATTTGTATCAAATACTCGGGTCTGCGGTCTCTTTCAGATGTGATAAAATCAAACTTGTAAGTAAACGCGATCAAAATATATGACCGTTTATGTCGCATATTTTGCGATTTCACATGGGAATCAAAACCAATAGGGTACTTCCCGTTGACCTAGAATCATGAAATTTGGCAAGAAGCGGTGTCTTACAGCACATGAAAAGGGAAAAAATCTGAAAAACGTAAATATGTAGTTTAATTTCAACAAAAATGCGAATTTACTATTAGAAACTTATGATAATACACTAATGTTGTCGTAGTGGTATTGCCAGGCTCCAGAAGCATATGGGTTGCATTCAGTTAGGTCCTAAGGTTAAAAAGTATGTGTTAGCGCCATGCTGTTTATTCTGAATTTTCTTTGTTTATATTCGTTATGCATTTTATCACGTACGCTCTATATACATAATATACTGTATATATTATGTCTAAATTTTCCTTGTTTATAACCGACATGCGACATACTCAAGTCCCGTAACATCCTGTATATATTATATTTCGTCTAATTTTTCTTTATAATCTACATATACTTAAATCACGTACGCCCTATATTTTTTGGTAGTCAATTGCCCAAAAGCAGTCAATGGAACAACTGAATGTTAAGAGTATCGAAATAGATTTAGAAATAGTTAATATATTAGTTTATATTAGATCTATAAATAGTTAGATCTTAATATAAGTTAGTGAATAAGTGTAATACTAAAATAAAGTTTTCTTTTTATAAGTTTAAAAATATTAGCGTTCTTTAAAAAAAATACCCTGTATACCTTTATATAGGGTATATAGGTATACAGGCAAAATTGAGCAGTTAAAACAAATAGTGAAGTTCCAGAACCCCTAAACACTCATAGTGAATAGGGGATGTATGGTAATAAAATATAGGGTAGAATTCCATCGTACGACAGCGACATCTTGAGGTTATGCTTGCAGCGGTACTAAGATGGTCGTGATTTCAGGAGGGCCACTTGTCAAGTTAACTTAATGTGCTTGCTACGTCCTCCACAAAAAAAGATACTTTACTTACAAGTTTGTACGGAACCCTCGGTGCGCGAGTCACAACTCGCACTTGACCGGTTTTTATTATGAAGGGGATGGATCAAAGCCATTTTCCAGTGAGCAGGGATCCTCTCAGTTATCCATATATTCTCAAGTAACCGAGTGAAAGATTTTACGACTCCCGCAGATCCGAGTTGTAGGAGTTCAGCGACGATACCATCTGCACCAACAGCGTTGTTTGCCTTAGTCCTTGAATAATCCGGGAAATTTCGTCTTCGTCAGGAGTCAATGAATTGGGAGATGATACTTCTGGTGGTTCCATTTTCAGGTTTTCTTGCGTTAAGCAAATTACAGTTAAGCAGTGAGTCGAAATATCTGGCAAGGATGTCACAGTTTTGCTTATCGTCCCTTCCTATCGTCAGACATAGTCATCGAAGACTGGAAACACGGCCCCATAACTGTAGCAGCCGTGTACTGTCCCCCAAATCACGTAATAAAAAAAGAAACGTTCCTGGATTTTTTCGGTAGTCTGGGACCGCGCTTCATCGCAGGAGGCGACTTTAACGCGAAGCACCGGTTCTGGGGCTCGAGGCTAGATACTACAAGAGGGCGGGAACTTTATAAAAGCCTGTACGAGAAAAACTACGATCAATTGTCACCAAGAGAACCCACATACTGGCCCACAGTTGTGAACAAAATACCAGATGTCCTAGATTTTTTCGTAACGAAAGGAATAGTCAAGAGTCATACACTAATAAGAGCCGATTTAGATCTCTCATCAGATCATACTCCCGTCACTTTGACCATTAGTACTAGAGTTCTCTTCCGGCAACGATTACCCTTCCTATATAACAAGAAAGCAGACTGGAAAATGTTCCAAGATATAATACAAAGCGACGGTCATTCCTATCGTCCCTTCTTCATTCTTGAAGCACATTCCTGGTGCTTGATAACCCCTTAAGCGCGATTTGAACGTCCGATAAAAGTTCCGTGTATGGAAATCTTGTTCATTTGGAAATCTTCTTGCGTTTTTTTAGTTGATCTTTAGTTGAACTTCCTTACAAGATTTATATTAATAACAAGATTTAATCTTGATTAACAATTATGATTTAATCATAATTTTAAACAACGAGATTAAATCCTAATTATAAACAGCGAGTTGGATTCTAAATAAACAATTTTCAAAAAATTTATTGATTGTGTAGTTACTTTTTGAAACTTCATTTCATTTGTATATCATTACCTGAAGAAGGCGCAGTTTTTGTGAAACATATCATACAATAAATTTTAAACTTAAAAACAATTTATAAACAATTTCCTTTTATTCCATCTAAAATAATTTGACTTTATTTTCATATTTCTTGTACAAACTAAATTTTCTTCGGCAATTTCCCTGAAAATCTGTAGTTACGTAAATGTAATTTGTATGCGTTATATTTCAGGATGTCTTCATGTGCAATATTCATGTAACATCATTTTCATAGAATTTTTCAATAAGATGTCTCGACAAATCCACCAAATCACTGCATATATTATTATTTCAAATATTTCTCAATAAAACGAGTTTCAATACAAATTACACGATTTATTCCAGTTGATTGGATCTAGATCAGACTTGAACATAATTTACGGTTGAATAATCTTGTCTGCAGACTGTCTGATAGTTGATAGTCTGAGAACAGACTATCAACTAAGACAGTCTTTAGATGATCTGTCTAGTCTTGTCTGTCCAGTCTAATCAAATCAAATATATTTTTTTCATGATTTAAGGATAATTATGATATTCTAAATGAAATATGTCACACAGAAAAGATAATCAAAGTACGCAACATAATAAGCTTAACAATTAACAAATGAATAGGGATTACCACAGAGATTGTAGATATGGTGGTGACGACTTGTACTGCGACCTTTATAGATCTATTGTACTCCACCCTCCTCCTCCAAGTGTTGGTGTACTTACCCATTTAGAGCGCCTCCTCTAATCCTGACTCCTTTAGGAATCTCAGGATCTGGGTGGGATTCAAGGCCTGCAGCTCCTCTGTGTTCAAGCAGAGAGCCCCAAGGTACATCTGTCTCTTGCGGAGTAATACTCCGCAGTCTTTGAACAGATGTATGGGGGTTACCACAGAGACTTCAAGTCAATTCACCAATCGATTAAGCGTTCCAAAATTAGTCGGAAAATGTATATGATACTCCTTAGGAAGCTTTCAAATAAGAAATACCATCGACACGGGAAGTCAATATCGCGGAAACGACGAAATGCGAGAACTGATTTGACGCTGTGATAACTTTTGAACGGCTCACCGCAGAGACTTCTAGTCGTCACCAATCGATTCAGCGTCCCAAAATTAGTCCGGAAACGTATATAATACACGCGAGATTCAGTTTCATGGTTACAGCTAAAAATAAATAAAGCCAAGTTATAGCGAAATTTCTTAAACTTGTCTGCGACCCAGATATTATTAATTTTTTTCATTTATATAAATACCAAAGAGTTCAATTTTCGCTCATCCACTTTTCATCAACTTGCATCCACTTTTCATCTACTTGCATCCACTTTTCATTTACTTGCATCCACTTTTCATCTACTTGCATCCACTTTTCATTTACTTGCATCCACTTTTCATCTACTTGCATCCACTTTTCATCTACTTGCATACACTTTTCATTTACTTGCATCCACTTTTCATCTACTTGCATCCACTTTTCATTTACTTGCATCCACTTTTCATCTACTTGCATCCACTTTTCATCTACTTGCATCCACTTTTCATTTACTTGCATCCACTTTTCATCTACTTGCATCCACTTTTCATCTACTTGCATCCACTTTTCATCTACTTGCATCCACTTTTCATTTACTTGCATCCACTTTTCATCTACTTGCATACACTTTTCATCTACTTGCATCCACTTTTCATCTACTTGCATCCACTTTTCATTTACTTGCATCCACTTTTCATCTACTTGCATCCACTTTTCATCTACTTGCATCCACTTTTCATCTACTTGCATCCACTTTTCATTTACTTGCATCCACTTTTCATCTACTTGCATCCACTTTTCATCTACTTGCATCCACTTTTCATCTACTTGCATCCACTTTTCATTTACTTGCATCCACTTTTCATCTACTTGCATCCACTTTTCATCTACTTGCATCCACTTTTCATCTACTTGCATCCACTTTTCATCTACTTGCATCCACTTTTCATTTACTTGCATCCACTTTTCATCTACTTGCATCCACTTTTCATCTACTTGCATCCACTTTTCATCTACTTGCATCCACTTTTCATTTACTTGCATCCACTTTTCATCTACTTGCATACACTTTTCATCTACTTGCGTCCACTTTTCATTTACTTGCATCCACTTTTCATCTACTTGCATCCTCTTTTCATTTACTTGCATCCACTTTTCATCTACTTGCATCCACTTTTCATCTACTTGCATCAACTTTTCATTTACTTGCATCCACTTTTCATCTACTTGCATCCACCTTTCATCTACTTGCATCCACTTTTCATTTACTTGCATCCACTTTTCATCTACTTGCATCCACTTTTCATCTACTTGCATCCGCTTTTCATCTACTTGCATCCACTTTTCATCTACTTGCATCCACTTTTCATTTACTTGCATCCACTTTTCATCACGCTAAACAGGGTGTGAGGTCTATGTAACCCCACGCTTAACAGGTTGTGAGGTCTATGGTGCCCTACGTTAACGAGGGTGTGAGGTCTATTTTGAGTCAGCTTTCATCAGCTTTTATTCAGCTTTAATCTCATTGGGTTAGTTGTGTTAGCATTAGGTTAGGTTAGCATTAGGTAAGGCTACGTGAGGTTAGGAATAAAGCGCGCTTCTTGCCTAACCTCATGTAGCCTAACCTAATGCTAACCTAACATAACGTAGTCTAACCTAATGCTAATCAAACCTAATGCTAACACAACTAACCCAATGAGATTAAAGCTGAATAAAAGCGGATGAAAGCTGATACTAAAAATAGACCTTACTCCCTCTTTAACGTGGGGCACCATAGACCTCAAACCCTGTTAAGCGTGGGGTTACATAGACCTTTCACCCTGTTTAGCGTGGGGTTACATAGACCTCACACCCTGTTTAGCGTGGGGTCACATAGACCTCTCACCCTGTTTAGCGTGGGGTTACATAGACCTCACACCCTGTTTAGCGTGAGGTCACATAGACCTCACACCCTGTTTAGCGTGGGGTTACATAGACCTCACACCCTGTTTAGCGTGTTGAGAAGTGGATGCAAGTAAATGAAAAGTGGATGCAAGTAGATGAAAAGTGGATGCCCGAAAATTGAACTCTTTGGAATTTATATAAATGAAAAAAATTAATACTATCTGGATCGCAGACAAGTTTAAGAAATTTCGCTATAACTTGGCTTGATTTATTTTACCTGTAACCCTGAAACTGAATCTCGCGTGCCGCTGATAAGATAATAGGAAGTTAAGATAATAGGAAGCAGTGTATGACTGCCAAACATCCGGCAACGCTTAACCGACTACAGATAAATCAAAATCTTAATATTATGTTTATTAAATTAAAACACAAAACAATTCCTTATATATTTTAGTTCAGTCTTATCTAGTCTCGTGTATTTAGCTTCGTCTGTCTAGTCTCATGTATCTAACCCCGTCTATCTAGTCTCATGTATCTATCCCCGTCTATCTAGTCTCATGTATCTAGCCTCGTCTATCTAGCCTCATGTATCTAGCCCCGTCTATCTAGTCTCATGTATCTAGCCCCGCCTATCTAGTCTCATGTATCTAGCCTCGTCTATCTAGCCTCATGTATCTAACCCCGTCTGTCTAGTCTCATGTATTTAGGCTCGTTAATATATGCAATCAACTACACACCTCATTTGCCCCCCTCCGACATCTAATTTTGAATTTTCTCGGCTCGCATCGATTTCCGGAATTCGATGCGACGAATTCCGGAAGTCGAAACCGGAAGCCGAAACAGGAAGTCGAAACTGGACCTGAAGTCGAAACCGGAAACCGGAAGTCGAAACCGGAAACCGGAAATCGAAACCGCAAGTCGAAACCGGAAACCGGAAGTGTCAAGGTCAGAGGGGGAGGAGGGTCTATAACGTGACCTACCTCTTTCCCTACTGAAAATTTTTGTCGAGATTTTTTTTCTTTATTTTCTTTTCGTTACCCGAAAGAAGTTGAAGTGCTGAAAACGGTTCTCCAGTTTGTTTCGCTCTAAAGTGACAAATAAACAAGTTTTATATATTTTTTCGCTGTACACCATCTCGCATTTCCGACTGATTTGACGCTGTCATAACTTTTGAACGGCTTACCACAGAGACTTCTAGTCTTCACCAATCGATTCAGCGTCCCAAAATTAGTCTGAAAACTTATATAATATTCCATAGGAAGCTTTCAGTTAAGAAATACCATCGATACGGAGAGTCTTGACCGTGGAAACGAAGAAATGCGAGAAAATCGATTTTGTCAAAATCGTTATTTTTTGCGATACAGCACGATTTAAAAACGTTTCTGAAAGCATTTTTGCTGCTGATTACAGATATGCAAATTATATTTCGCTAGCTTTTTCCGTTCAATATCGCCTGCAAGAATTGAAGAAATTTTTAAGAAATTTCGGCGCCCGAGTAGAGATCTCGGAAAGTCGTAAATTTCCCGCAGATAAGCTTAGTGTATTAGCAGGAAAATTACCTTCTGAAAACGATGCCGCAATCCGTTTTTGGTTATCCGCAACCGTTTCCGAGATATCTACTTAGCAAATCGAGAATCGGATAAATTTCAGTTTGAAATCTCTCGACGAATTATTGAATAATTCCGTACAATTTATACATTGACTTGTTCGCCTTGTCGTGTAGTTTATGTGTGCCAAAAATGATTTGGCTGCTTTTTACCGTTTTCGAAAAAATCGAAAAAAACCGAAAAACCATGTATTTTTCAAACGAAATGATGGAAAATTTTTGTTGAAAATTTTTTTGGAAAATGTTTTGCTGATTTTTTTTTTGGTTACCCGAAGAAACTCGAAAACCCGATGTGCTGAAAACGCTTTTCAAATTTATTTCACTCTAAAGTTACACATAAGCAAGATATAGCCTATATTTTGGCCTTGAATCCATTCTCAATTTATACACTTTTTAGAATATGTATAATAATAAAGCATTATTTAGCACAATGTCAATATATTCAAATAATATACAAATAAATGCTAAATATTGACGTAACTGATGGTCAAGAAAGATCATAGTCATGAAGTTCTTAAAAGTGTCACCTTAGGCGCTAGAAGTTCATATTTTCTCCATTGAATATTCTTGTGTATTTAGTAGTCGCGGCTACTAAATACATAAGTACACACTTTCTAGTCTTGTCTGTCTTGCCTATCTTGTCTTGTCTTGTCTTGTCTGTCTTATTATTATCAGTCACTTATTATTATGACTTAATATTTTTTGTCTAATTTCATCTTTCTAATCTTGTCTATTTTCTATCACCTATTCTGTGAATGAATGCTGTCTGGTCTTTTAAGATGAATTTTATTTTTGTCTGAACAATTTTGCCTTTATTGCCTGAACAATTGAGGCGGTTTTTTTAAAAAACAACACATGTCCATTTTTAAGTTTTGGCGGTTTTTTTGTGATTGGTTAGTGCTCCTATCTGTGCGTGATTTGAAGCAACTATCCTGAAAAAGAAAGCGTCAGGCTTGCTCCCAGTGTTGCCCAAATTTTAGACGGTTTTGGAAAAACATCAAATGTCCAAACCGATTTGTGAAAAAACCTACCTGCTCCATTCTAACCTTTCTTCGTTTGTGTTTTGTGTTTTCGTTCTTTCTGCTTTACTTTTTATTAAATCCAATGATTTAATTTTGAAAAAAACTATTTATTTTGGTATTTTTCGTGAATTATGAACCATTTTGGAGATGAAATATGTGAAATAGCTCCTACTGATAAGCCTAAAAAAAAGGAAAAGGAAAGAATATGTGCGGAAAAGCCAAAGTTTTGTTTTAGAGGCAAGGACCAAACCCAGCCCTTTTGAAGTCGTTAAGTTAGGGATCCAGAGTCATTGGTTTGACATGTTAAGCTCAATACGCCCTCTTTTTCTGAAATTATCTAAGCCTGCAATCAACTTAAGGAATGCTAGAATGTATAGACTGACAATGAATAATCCAGAATTTGTGCAGACCACCAGCATACCACGGAACGTGGAACTTGCACAGAATTATAAAGAAAGGCAAATTATTGCCCACAGAAATTCAGTTCAGAAATTTCAGGTTTTTATTCGATCCAAACCATGTTTCATTCTACGTGGGTTTGAGTGCACGGAGTTGTACTGCAACTGACGAACGGCCAGAAGTTGATAGCGAAGATAACAGCAGTGGCGTAGATGAATAGGCGTTATTTCTTTATTTTTAATTATTTTTGTTTCTAAACAAAGTCCTTAACTTTCAACTTAAATGTTGCTTTTTTTTTTTTCTTTAACATAACTTTTATGTTTTAATCGTTGTACTACGTTAGAAAAACTGTATGCAATGAATTTTTATTTATGTAATATGTCTACATTTTTAAATAATAATGATTTTGTCGAACTTTTAGGTATTATTCTTTTAAACCTAAAAGACCAAGTGGTGGACATATGTTGTTTTTCAGAAAAATTTCGTGGACAAACGATGTTTTTCCAAAATATTTTGGAACCTTTATGAGCCTAAAGCAAGTAAAGCATAAAAAACATAACTATTAATCAAAAAACGTTTTGGAACTAAATATAGTGATTATGGGCATTGTAATAAATTCTAATAAAAGTAGATATTCAACTGTCACAAACAAAGACGGAAGGTTTTTTTAATTTTACCAAAATTTAAGTTTTCGGACATGTGTTGTTTTTCAAAAAACCGCCTCAATTTTAACTTGAATTCAAGTTTTGCCAGTATCTATTTGATTTAGAAATTCTTCTATAATTCGATTTCAGGTATAAAAGGCTGGTTTATTGTAACCAAGCGGCGGGCCCAAATTGCTGTTTGCCATCCCATAAATCCGTCCGGTTTTATTGCAAATATATCGGGACCGCGAATCAATAACAGCATTTATGTATTTACGAGAACCCGAAAATCGATTATTAAACCTTAAGGTCGTTTGAAGATTGAATATAAAAAGATTTTATGCAAAACAACTTTACAAACTGTTTTTGCAGAGATTTTTTAAGAATTTGCTTGCGACCCAATTTTCTAAATGAAGAAAATACATCATTATTTTCTTCATTTAGAAAATTCGGTCGCAAGCAAGCAAAAGTTTGTTCGTTTATTATTATTATTATTATTATTATCATCGTATTCTCCCAATAATGGAAGACGTTAAGCAAACAACTCAATCAATTTTTCTTGGCGTTCTTCTTGTTTCTCCAATAAACTTTCAATCTTTCCGAAAAGGCTTGTTTACGATCTTCCGACCACTACGGTCTGTACTGCTTTGGTTGCTCTAATTTAACTTCCCATTTGTCCACTTTGTGTCTGAAGGTGTCTCTTTCTAAAATGACTGTTGTACATATGTTTGCATATCTGATTAGGGCTTTCAATACCGGAGCAAAAATGAAAACCGATATTTTGGTATTATTCGTTTTCAAAACCGGAATACCGGTATTGATACCGGTATTACCAGAAAAAATATTTTCGACAGATTTTTTTAAATATTAATGATAATGGCGATTTATTAAAAAGAAAACAAAGGAAAAACTTAAAAATATATTTATTTAGTTATAAACTATACAAAAAAATATTTAAACGAAATAAGTATAAAAACTAAACATTTGTTTACTCCTTCTGTATATAAAAAAACAAATTATTTATAGCAAACATTCGGAACAAAGTTTTCATAAACATTACTACATTTCGCAATTTGAGTTTGTTTTATTAAAATATGCCCGAAAAAACATAAACAATCAATTGTTTTGTCGTTCAGACTGGAGCGAATCTTTGTATATAAGTGACTTGCTGCAGAAAACGCCCTTTCCGATTCTACACTTGTTGGTGCAAATGTACTTAATTGGTCGTACGTCAGTGGCAAATATTTTCCTCTTACTCCTGTTTTTCCAAAAATAGCAATTTCGTCTTTTATAATTGGTTCTACCCCTTGCACTTTTGTAATTTTAGGTTGAACTGAAAGTTTTTGTTGGATTGCTGATTGAAGTTGCAGTTTTAATTTGTCATGGTCAGGAAAAGCAAAGTTGGAGCCAGTCCTTAATGTATTGGTCAGATTTCTTTCCAAGGATTCTTCGGAATTTTCGTCTTTATCTGAATCTGATCCAACATGTTCTTCTGCGGTTTCGGGCGAAAGTCGTTTAATCAAACGGATTATTTAACGTATTAAGTGACTGTGGAAATATAGTTTGAACTAAATGGCTATTATGTCGTTCTCCACTATGCAAGTACTGAAGTACCTGCGATAAATTATTTCGTCTTTGTAATATGTGAATTTTTAAAGCGTCATAAACTTCTTTAGCAATTTCAAAATTTTGATTCGGAAGAGGTTCCATCATAAATTTTATTGTTTCATCTGCTGTAAGAAAATTAGAATCTTGGTGACATAATGCATCAACTGCTAATTTTATAGGAGTAAAGGTAAAATAAAGTAAAGTCTCTGTCATAAAAATTAATTCCGGAATTTATGTCAATAAGGGCTTTTTGAACACAATATCTCAATTGGTAAAATGTTTCTAAGATAAGTAACATGCTATTCCATCTTGTTTTACAGTCTAATTTTAAAGCAATTTATCTACCAAAATCTTCTTTCATATCACATATACATCACATATTTCTGTAAAAAGTTATCATTTTTAGTAGGTGAATTTATAAATATTTTGACTACCTTTCTTATTTTTTGTTACAAGAGGAGAAATAGTAGCATGAGTAATACTGACCGTAGTATCTACTAAATTAGATTCTATAACGACGCCGTCAACATATTCTCCATTCTCTTCATCTTCTACTTCAACATTCATGCCGTTATCAACAATTTCATCGTTTGTCTCTGAGTCAGAACCAAACGATGAAATTGTCAGAACTTCTGACCTTGACTTATAAAGTATATCGGTTATAGCTACACCAAGCAGATCTGATGCTCATCATCGATAAGTTTGCCTAATTTAACCACAACCGATGCCCCATCAGTGGTTATGCTGACTATATCTTTAGAAATACAGAATCCAAATTCTTCTAACTTTTCTCTAACCAATATTATACACCTTTCTGCTGGCAGACTTCCAAATGCTCGTACTAGTCCAATATTAAAAAAAAATCCTCCAGCAGTATGTATATTTATATTTAGATATCGTCGATTGCGAATCGATGTCCATTCATCAAATCTTACACTGAATCGTTTGCCTTTAGATTTAAGCGGAGCTATTTCATCTTTTATGGTAATTCGAATAGTTTTATTATATTCGAGTATAATATTTCTTATTGTACTTGCTGATTTTGGAACATCTTTAAAACCACGAGCAATTAATCCTTCTCTAATATCAATAGATGTTTTCAAAATATTAAATAATAAGCCGTCTCGAGCTGCCATTCGAGCTAGTACTTTAGCTAGGCTTCCGGTTTTATTGCTTTTTAAATAACTTGTTATTAAATTAAGTTTTTTAGACTGACTTGGTTGATCTTGATCATTGTTATCATTCAAAGTTAACTCACTTCTTAGATTTATTCCATGCATTGTCTTTAATGAGTATGTAGTCCACTAGTAGAGCCACCACCACATTTTATTTCCTTTGAACACTCTTTACACCTGGCTAGATGAACATTTGTTTCATATAAAAAATAGTGCCAAACCGAAGATGCATCGTTGCCCTTTTGTGTTTGAAGAACTCCTTTTGTGTGGACATCGCATCCGCTCAAACTGTGGAAGATGCGTACCACAGTTTGAGCGGATGCGGTTCAGCTTTTCCCGCAGTTTACGCGGGAGATCGAAGCCAGTTGGCACGATGTTGTATTGTCAACAGTTATCAGTCCCGCGGAGTGGTGAGCTGTCCACAGAGCAGTCGAGTCAGCCTTAGGATCAAATGGTCTTCCACTCAATAGTGCTGCTGTACGTATTGTTGGTCTTCGTGATTTTAGTCCCTATGGTTGAGCTAGTGTCTGAAAGTCTTGATGAACAGGAAGCAGTGCATTCTTGCGAATTTTTCCAGTTTCACGGGTAAGAGCGGCTGAACGGCGAAGGTGAGGGGCGCTATGTTGCTTAGAACCGGATTATGCGCATCGTGTTGTTTAATTGGACATCAACTCTACTGACGTGAGCGCTATTCATCCACACAGGTGCACAGTATACACAGACTAAGCCAAGCTTCGGAGTGGAGAAGACACGCGCCCCAGGAAGAGCCGCAGAGCTTCTGAATAATGTTATTTCGCGTTTTTTAGCTTTCCAGCGGTTTTCTTCATATGCATTTTATATGTTAGTGACCTGTGCTGATGAGATACCAACAAAGAATCAAGGAATGTATGACAGAGCTAGAGACGGTTGAAACCAATATAACAGTAGAACTGAGGTGGGAAACAATAAGAGAAGGTATCACAAAAACAGCAGAAACAGAAGTTGGGTATAGAACGAAAAAATCCAAGGTAGCATGGTTGGATGAGGAATGCAGATAAGCAGTAGAGAAAAGAAATGAATCCAGAAGTAAATTTATCCAAAGGCCAACAAGAAATTGAAGAGAAGAATACGAGGAACTAAGAAGGAATACCAAGAAATTGATGAGAAGAAAGAAGAGAGCACTGCTGGATTCCCAAATACAAGAACTGGAAGAATCACATAGAAGGAAAGAAGTGAAGAGGACATAATATATTATGAAACACCAGACAAGATTTTAACCCAAGACCATCTATTCCCAAAACAAAGAAGGAAAATGCATAGTAGAAACAAAAGAAGTTATGGAAATATGGCGTCAACATTTTGCGAACCTATTGAATCAAACAGAGAGAGAAAATGACAACTACGAAAAGGAAGAAAGATTAACGGCACAACCTCTAATAACAGACCCCACTTACGAAGAAGTCGTTAAAACCATACGAGAGCTAAACAACGATAAGGCACCTGGTATAGATAATATCCCGGCAGAATTAATAAGGAACGGAGGGGAAACACTAGCCAAACAAATACACAAACTGATCACCGAGATATGGAAAGAAGAAAGAATCCCTGAAGAATGGAACACGGCGATCATATGCCCCCCGACGACATGGCGTACGATACGCCGCGTATCGTATATGTATATCCAAAACTTAATAAAATCATTATAAAAATTTG
Organism: Phosphuga atrata; assembly: GCA_944588485.1. NCBI lineage: Eukaryota > Metazoa > Arthropoda > Insecta > Coleoptera > Silphidae > Phosphuga > Phosphuga atrata. Next base: position 12,310,252 of record OX155893.1, on the reverse strand, counting down.
ATGTTGTATAATAAAAAACTTACGGTTTCAAACAACAAACAGTACAGCAATTTACAGCAAATAATAAATTCAGAAATATAGCTTATATCGTTAAATGTATGTGTTTTTAATCGTGTGCGTGTGAGATGAGAGATGGCGCGTAAACAACGAAAAACGAAAAATCAGAAATGAAAGACGAGATTCAGTGACTAACTTCACTATGCATTGAAGAGGTATAAATACGAATTTATTATTCTTGTTCTTATTCTGTTCTACTAATTGAAATAACTAATATACATAAAAAGTAAGATATTTTACACAAATACCGAAATACCGGTATTTTTCTGGTAGTACCGATTTTCTAATACCGGAAAAAATAGACTAAAATCCCGGTTTTCGGGATCCCGGGATTCCGGTATTGAAAGCCCTATATCTGATGTCCTTTCGAAGTTCGTCTAGCCAAGGTGTCGAATTCTTTAGTGAGCTAACATAATCTAATATCCTTTTTGACAGTCGATTGGCTGGTAGTCTCGTTAGATGTCCAAAGAATTTCATTCGTTTTTCTTCATTTCAATTTCAATGTTTGGAAACTTCTCTGTTGTTTTGATTGTTTGTAGCCTGTAGCCGTCTTGGGTATTTCTTGGTCCTAGGATTTTTCTGATGCTCTTCCTCTCTTCCTTTTTGATTTTTTCTAGTTCTGGTTTTCTGTTAAGTGTCAATGTTAGGTTAGGTTCTTTTAAATTATTATAAAATAAATTTTGCTAAAATCAAAAGTTAAATTAGCAAAAATAAAAACCAATTTCGTGATATCGGCTTGTGACAAATTGCGAAAAATTGCCTTGTATTGCACACAATTTTTGAAATATTTTAAACTGGATTAATACAACCTATATCTCTGACTAATTAATCTAAATGAATGTTTGTGACTTCGCCAATCGCGAAAATTACATTGTATGTTACTTACACACAGCCTAGAAAACTACTTGTCTGCACAATCCTGCTATAGTTTAACTATAGCTGTGTGTTCGCCTCGTATAGTCCAAAACTAATCGTATAGTTGAACTATACGAAGCGTGTGACCGCTTCGTATAGCTATAGTCATATCCTAAGCTATAGTTAAACTATAACTCTAATTGTTGAATTACATTAAATTAAATTAAAATTACATTGTATGCTACGTACACACGGTCTAGAAAACTATTGTATAGTTCTGCTATAGCTTAACTATAGCTGTGTTGTCGCCTCTTTTAGTCCAAAATTAATCGTATAGTTGTACTATACGAAGCGTTTGACCGCTTCGTATAGCTATAGTCATATCGTAAGCTATAGTTAAGCTATAGCTCTAGTTGTTGAATTACATTAAATTAAATTAAAATTACATTGTATGCTACGTACGCACGGTCTACAAAACTATTGTATAGTCATGCTATAGCTTAACTATAGCTGTGTGATCGCTTCGTATAGTCCAAAACTAATCGTATACTTGAACTATACGAAGCGTGTGACCGCTTCGTATAGCTATAGTCATATCGTAAGCTATAGTTAAACAATAGCTACCATTGTTATAGTTTAACTTTAAGAATTAGAACAAACACCATCACCCACCTGAAGTAATGCTCACGCAGTTTCAGGTGGAGTGTAGTGAAGAGACAGGGGAGGGGTTTTAGTGGGTATGCTGGTCACGAAGAACTCAATCTGAGAGCCCCACACTGCAGGGTTTGAAGACCCGGTGTACAACAATGCATTCCCCTCCTCCGAAAAAAAATGTTAAACTATAGCAGGACTATACGCTAGTTTTCTATACCGCGAGTATGTAGCTTTACAGCATATATTCTAGATATTTTAGACTAAATTGACGCAATCTATATTATTGACTAGGAAATTTCAATTAGAAAGTTTCAAATTTTAAACAGCAATTATTTGCCGAATTAAATGTTTGAATTGATTTGGTATAAAACGGCGATTTTAACAAGACAAACAGAAGCGTAATCGAAAATATTCGATCGATACGGTCGCTGATGCGACAATACACTTTTTCAGTGTTTATGGCGTGTTTTATGTGTTGCTCTAATTCGTGTTATCTTTCCAGGGACCTGAAGGAGGCGCTGAAGTGCATACACGCGTACACAAGGACATGCATGACTTTTAACCACCGCAAACATTTCAATCAATTATTCCACGGAACCGGCGCCATGGTGAGAGAGCTCTGCAACAACAGAACTTACCAAGAAGGTACACACAAAAACTCACTAACAAATTTATTAACTGATAAGATCTACATGTCTATTATGTTATTATTTCTATTTGTATAAAAGTAATTATTTTATGGGCAAATTTTGTTAAATGGGACAAATACACTGCCGAGCATAAAATTATGGTCACTCCGTAATTTGAAGTTATTTTAGAATTTTTTAGTTTTTTACGTGTTTTTTCGGTTGTAACAGTTTACTAACTGATTGCTTGAATAAAAAAAGGGTAAAGGTAAAAAGTAATGAAAATGAAAAAGTTCACTTTGAAATGCTTTTGTTGAAACAAAAGAAAGTTTAAGGACTCTAGTAGCGAGTATTCCCTCCTCTGGCAGTGACGAGGGCTTGCAAACGACGAGGCATGCTCTGGATCAGATTTTGGATCACATTCTGCGGAAGATTGTCTCATTCTTTCACCAGTATGCCGCGAAGCTCTCTACAATTTCTTGGGGCCGGCACATGTCTCTGTAAACGTTTTCCCATCTCATCCCAAATATGCTCAATTGGATTTAAATATGGACTGCGAACTGGCCAAACAAATCGCGTGATTTCACACTCGTCAAAATACTCAGTAACTATCCGAGCAGTGTGGGGCCCGTGCGTTTTCATGCATAAATATTGGGTCGTGTCCAAGAATAACCATTAACGGTAAAACATGGTCTTCTAGAACCTCTGCCAGATACCTATGCGCAGTCAACGTACCATTCTCGATAAAGTCTAACTCCGTGCGAGTGTCAAAAGATATGCCTACCTATGCCATAACTTATCCTCCATCAAATGGAAGTCGCTCGGCAATACACTTTTGAACACATCTCTCGCCTTGTCGTCGCCACACTCTTACATGTCCATCTGAGCCTGTAAGACAGAATCGCGAGTCATTGGAAAACAATACGCGACTCCAATCTGCTATTGTCCAAGCCAAGTGTTCTCGTGCAAAATTCAACCTCGCAATCCGCTGTGCACGGTATAACGGCGGTCCAGTAGCTCTAGTTCGTGAAGATAATCCAGCAGCATAAAGTCCCTTCCTAACTGCCCACTCACTTAAGTTTACATTTATCACTTCTTGCAGATGATTTCGAAGGGAAACTGCCGTGACCGTTCGGTTTTTCAAAGCACTAGAAACGAGAAAGTGGTCATCTCTAGCTATTGTAGTTATGCCTCGGCCTGAACCTGGTCTTCAAGTGAGCAGACCAGTCTCTTCGTACCGCCGCCATACTCGTTGCACACTCGAGAGACTTACAACAACGTTCCTCGCAGTTTCGCGACAATTCGTGCCGCTTCTAAAGCCGCCACAATTCGTGCCGCAACAACAGGATTTATGCTCATTGCGAAACACTAACAATGACAACAATACACAAACAATTTACAACAGACAGATGACACCAGAGAAACAAATGCCATGCTGCCCTTATACTTTCTTTTGTTTCAACAAAAGCATATCAAAGTAAACTTGTTCATTTTCATTACTTAGCAAATCAAATTAAAATTGTTCATTTTCAATACTTTCAATAAACTTTGAATAATAAAAAAAAAAACAAAAAAATTAGTAAACTGTTACAACCGAAAAAACACGTAAAAAGCTAGAAATTTCTAAAATAACTTCAAATTACGGAGTGACCCTAATTTTATGCCCGGCAGTGTATTATTAAAGCCATAAACATGTCGGCTATTCGCTCCGGGGAGCTGTAACCGCGCTTAACGCCACGTGTGGCCAAAAAGACAACTTCGTCTCCAATAATAGTGTATGGTTTATATATATAAATATAAACAACAGGCAAAATCAAAAAATAATTAATTTAATAAAATATACCAGGGGTGGCCAACTTTTCTGTGTATGAGATCTACTTTTTATCTTAAAGGTGTGTCGCGATCGACTTATTGTCATTGGCGTAATCTAAGGGGGGGGGGGGGAGGGGGTGTGAAATGAATACTATGTTTATAAACTGTGTTTCAGTATAAGATGCATTCCAGCGAGGTAAAATATATGTTCAAAATTATTTTTTATTTTTTAAATCACTTATTAAGTTTTCGATATATAGGCTCATGAAGAAAATAAATTACCAGACCCAACTTGTGATAGCTGCATTGCGTACATAAAAAAAACCTTCAATAAAACCTTCACCTTCAATAAAATTTGCGCAATAAAATTTTTGTATCAACTTCAATGTATAAGTTGTACCATTTGTTCGTAAATATAATCGTAAATTTGAAAAAAGTTCATACGACTTACTTTTTGCTAATTTATCAGTAGCAACAACAATTATTATATAAGGGCCAAAACACTCATGGCCAGAGGAATTAAAAGAACATGGATTATTATTAACAATATTTATATAATATATTTATATAATAATTCACAGTAGCTGCAGATAGAGATACAGATTTAGAATTTACTTCGTTGCCTTAACATTAATGGGAAGACTGAGTTTGCATGTCTATAACCAAGGAATCAGAATTAGGTGTGTATCCTCACAAAGATAATAATAATGAGTCTACAATATGCGCTTCAGTCAGGTTTTTTGAACGTTGTTTAGTCTTTGTTAGCTTCAAGTATGAAAAACCGATTCGCATAGGTATGTAGATCCGAAACAAGAATATGTAAGGCTGTCAGAATTTTAGGAACTTATGTGATAATATTACCTTGGCAAATTCCCAGAATGCATTAAACTGTTACTAGAAATGTTTGTCTTCTACGGTCGCTTCAGTCCATGATATACGGAATTCCACCCCAGACATTGCGAGCGATCGACGATCGACCAATATTGGTCTCGCGATCGACCGGTCGATCGCGATTGACTTGTTGGCCACGCCTGAAATATACAATATATACACTATACACTAAAATACAATATCTCGCATACACTATCTCGCATTTCCGGCAGATTTCAACGTATCATAACCTTTGAACAATTTACCACAGAGACTTCTAGTCTTCAGCAATCGATTCAGCGTCAAAAAATTAGTAGGAAAACGTATATAATATTCCTTAGGAAGCTTTCGATTAAGAAATACCATCGACACTGAAGTCAATACCGCGCAAACGATGAAATGCGAGAAAATAGATTTTGCCAAAATCGTTATTTTTTGTTTTACAGCAAAATTTAAAAAGGTTTCTGAAAGAATTTTTGCTGCTAATTACAAATATGTAAATTATATTTCGCTAGCTTTTTCCGTTCACTATCGCCTGCTAAAATTGAGGAAAATTTAAAGAAATTTCGGCGCTCGATTAGAAATCTCGGAAACCAATGAATTTCCTACAGACAAACTGAGTACGATAATAAGGAAATGACCTTCTGAAAACGTTGCCGCAATCCGTGTTTGATTATCTGCAACCGTTTCTGAGATATCGACTTATCAAATCGAGAATCGTAAAATTTCAGTTTGAAATTCTTCCATGAATAATTGAATCTTTCCGAACAATTTACACATCAACTTGTTCGTCTTGTCGAGTAGTTTCTGTGTGCCGAAAATGATTTTGTTGCTGTTTGCCGTTCTTAAGAAAATTGAGAAAAACCGAAAAAGCACTTTCTTTTCGACCGAATTGATGAAAAATTTTCTTTGACGAATTTTTTGGAAAATTTTCTACTTATTTCTTTCTGGTTCCCCGAAGGAAATTGATGTACTGAAAGCGATTTTCTAGTTTATTTCTCTCTAAAGTTACAAATAAACGAGATATACAGGTTTTCGCTGTACACTATCTCGCACTTCCGTCAGATTTCCTGCTGTCATAACCTTTGAACAGCTCACCACAGAGACTTCTAGTCATCACAAATCGATTTAGTGTCCCAAAATTAGTCGGAATAAGTATATAAGATACCTTAGGAAGCTTTCGATTAAGAAATACCGTCGACACGGGAAGTCAATACCGCGGAAACGATAAAATGCGAGAAAATCGATTTTGCTGAAATCGTTACTTGAAAAAGTTACAGTAAAATGTGAAAAGGTTTCTGAAAGCATTTTTACTGCTGATTACAAATATGCAAATTATATTTTGCTAGCTCTTTCCGTTCACTATCGTCTGCTAAAATTGGGTAAAATTTTAAGAAATTTCGACGAATTTTCGAGATCTTGGAATGTAATGAATTTCCCGTGGATAATCTGAGTGTGTTAATAGTAAAATAACCTTCTGAAAGCGATTCCGCAATCCCTGTTTGATTATCTGCAACCGTTACTGAGATATCGAGTTATCAAATCGAGAATCGTAAAATTTCAGTTTAAAATTCCTCGACGAATAATTGAATTTTTACGAGCAATTTACACATCGGCTTGTTCGTCTTGTAGTAGTTGTCGAGTAGTTTCTGTTTGCCGAAAATGATTTTGTTGCTGTTTACTGTTTTTGAGTAAAATTTAAAAAAAATCGAAAAAGCACATTTTTTTCGACCGAAATAATGAAAAAAAAAATTGAGGAATTTTATAGAAAATTTTGTCGCGATTTCTTTTTGGTTACCCTAAGGAAATCGAAGCTCCGAAAACGATATTCGAGTTTATTTCGCTCTAAAATTACACATAAGCAAGATATAGCCTATATTTTGGCCTTCAATCCATTCTCAATTTATGCACTTTATTAATTTACATAAAATAATGAAACACTTTTCGCCAAGCCTCCACTTCAGAGACTCACAAGGCAAACTGGCTTATAACGACAAGGACAACTGCCCCCTTTTGGCTCAGTACTTTAAAAATCTACTCAACTGTGACCCACCCAGCGACGACTTCGACTATAAACAAACCACACCAAACCCGGACTCGCTTCCCCCTTCATTGTAAGAAGTTGGCCAGATCATTCAACTTCTTAAGAATAATAAGGCAGCTGGAGAGGACTCTATCGTTGCTGAACTGTGAAAAGGTGCTGGAAACAATGCCGTGCGCAAGCTAACCGAGATCATCCAGGACATCTGGGAAACAGAGAAATTACCACCCGATTGGAAATCTGCTCTGATCCATCCGCTTCACAAAAAGGGAGATTTTACGGATCTAAACAACTACCGTGGAATTTATCTCGTCCCGGTAACATACAAGATTCTCTCGAAGGCGTTACAAACAAGGGCAGAAAATTAGTTGAATAGTCTACTGGGAGAACACCAGGGGGGCTTCAGGAAGACCCGATCCTGTGTTAAACAGATCCTCAACCTTAAAACGGTACTTGCATACTCCAAAATGAGAAACCACAAAGTGGTCGTCACCTTTGTTGATTTTAGGAAGACCTACGATTCCGTCGATAGAGAAACGCTTAACAAAATACTCCAGGAACTAGCACTAGACAACAAAACCCGCAGACTAATTCTAGAAACTTTGACCAACACTCATTCCAAGGTTAAATTTAGAGGCGAGATTTCAGAAAGCTTTGAAATAAAAACTGGAGTGAGACAAGGAGATGGACTTTCCCCACTTCTCTTCAACTGTGTCCTTGAAAAGGTTATGAGAGAATGGCGCAAGGAACTGAGAGTGAACTCAGAGTGGTATCTACCTGGGACGTAAGAACGATGGACTGGTTGTAGATTGCCTGGCCTTTGCAGATGACATGGCACTGTTTGCTGATTCTCTTGAGATGGCAACAATGCAGGTAAACTCAGAAAACAGGCTGCCAAAGTGGGTCTTCAAGTGTCGCTGGAGAAAACAGAATTCTTCACCAACATTAGAGAAGCAAACAGAGAGATGTTACTAGAACAGGGAAACATCAAGAGGACTGAGAAATTTAACTATCTCGGCGAATGGATTGAACCCAACTTATCAGAAAGAACATCATTATCTAAGAGATTCAGCAAGTTAGAACTAGCCTATCGACTGACTAAGAACACTTACAATAAGAAATGCCTGTCACGCAACCTGAAACTTAAGCACTACACATCAGTCTTACGACCAGAAGCCTTATATGCTATGGAGTGTCTTTCCTTGAACCGAAGGGGTCTAATAGAGAAATTGGAAATCAGAGAGAGGAGAATCCTCAGAAAGATCCTAGGCCCGGTAAAGGAAGATGGGGAATTCCGAAGACGCATAACTCTGAGCTCTACGAACATATTGAGATGCTCTCTGACTGTGCAAGGAAAAGAAGGGTAGCTTTCTATGGCCACATTGCAAGATTGCCTCCAAACCGGCTAACCAACCGTCTGTTCACCTTCTGGCAAAACAAGAAGCTTCGTACCACTTGGTTGACAGAGACCGAGAAGGATATTAAAGAACTGGGAATGACAGATCCCAAAAACAGACAGTCTGTGAGACGCACCCTAAAGGAAGTCCGTGGATTTCAGGAAAAACCTCGAAGCAAAGGTACCCCCTGGACAGAAGAGAGAAAGGAGTTGCACCGGCAGAAGATGCGACAATACTGGGCAAAGGTCAAAGCCCAACAGTTGAACAAGCGTGGTCCAAAGTAGGCCTATTCGAAAGAAGAAGAAGAAGAATGAAACACTTTTTTATTTAGCAAAATACATGTCAATATATACAAATACATGCTATATAATAACGTAACTGGTCATGAAGTTCTTAAAAGTATCACCTTTGGCGCTAGTGCTGTTACGCTTGCAAATATACAGACCATAGATATTGGAATTCCCGTAGATAGACCTGACCTGATAGACCTGAAAACCTGATAGACCTGAAAATTTGAAATTTAAAACATTTGGGAAAAGAAAACCACCAATTGTGATGGCGATACCGAAAAATATTCCAAAACATTTGGATAGCATGGCTGTTGAAAGGATAACTTATGGGAAATAGCAAAAGGTGACATTTTTGGGAACGTCCCTTTGTGGCTCTTAAGTAAATCAGGAAGTAAATATTCATTATAATTGTATTATAATTGTACTAATAAATAAATATAATGATACTTTTACTTTATCTTGTCCGGTGGTTTCCGGTGGTGGAAGGATTGGCCACTGTCTGGTGGGACAGTGTTACCAAGGGGCGCCGGCATGTTCTGCATATATAGCATAAAAGTTACGCGCGGAGGCTCCTTCCGTGCCCCCCAATATAATAATAATATAATAATAATATAATAATAATATAATTATGTAAAATGTTCCTGGCGCATTCACCAAAATCCTCTTTCTCAAGAAATTAGTAAATTTATTAATCGAATTTATCACTGCTTAAAAGGCTACAAGACAAAATTTGTAACACCTCCGTTTAGAATTTTGCTATGACTCCGTCTAGAATTTAATCTTGGATAGGGGGTAGTTTAGTAGAACTTTTAACCTATATTGCATACTTTTGGTAAGTCTCTCTGAGAGTTTAGCTTAATAGTTTTATGAATTGGCATTTAATAAACATGTGTTCACTATCAATTATCTTATAAACATAATATCTATAATTTTATTTTATTTTTTAAATATTAACAAGATACAAATTCAAAACCGGTACTGTAAATCGTACCGGGTAGATTTTTTTAACTTTCTGGACAATAATATATTTTTTTAGATTTTGTAATATGAGCACATGACTTATGTACCCATGTAAAACATTTTACGCATTGAATCAGATCCTCCAGTCTAACAGTTTTTCTTTTTTACGTGATTCTTGGAACTGGACCAATTTCATGAATGGGAATGTTTGCAGTTTCTGCGGGAGTGTTAAATTCTTCATTTATTATAGATATATTGCTATTAACATGTTCTGTTATAGTTTGTGGGTTATTCAAAAGAGAGCTTACCTCGAAATCTTTAATCTAACTTACCGAGGTACGATTTAGCTAACCCGTTCAGCTTGTTGATATTCGCAAATAGTTTACTTTCAGAGTGTATTCTAAGCTAATTTTACACTTGTCACATTTAGTATAATATGTGAGCTTATGTTTAATACAATAATATTTAATATTTATATAATATTAGCATTTCCACCGCAATTACAACAACGCTTAAATTTTACAATTTTGTTATCTATTTTTTAACTCTCTACCACCGCTGTTATATACAACTTCATATCAATATTTCGGCTTAGATTGTTTAAATTATCGATATTAACTTAAAAACGAACTTGCTGAGCAACACGAAAAATTGTTATTAAGAGAAATTTGCGGGTGGTATGATTTAAATGACCTGTACGATTTTGAAAACTCTCCCCTAAGACCATAGTAATTTTGCTGTAATGCGAAACTAGAAAATTTAATAATTAAATTGATCAGTTATTGAATAAGACGGAATTTGTAACGACTCCGTCTAGAATTTAATAAGAGCTTAGCGATTTCTCTTTTTGCGCGAAATCCAATAAAGCAGAAAATAACACGCCTAAATGTATTATTTCAACTTACCTAATCCCCGCCGATTGGATTTCGAATGGAAACTCCAGCCAGAAAAAACCACCTCAATTTAAATTTAAATAAAAAGAAAAAATGGGAAAACGAGTAAAATGGCCAGATGAAACGGCTTTGGAACGTTAAAGAAAATATTTCAAACAAACATTTCCCAAAGAATTCTTCTTGGTGATTTAACATGTGCGATTAAACGTTGTGCGAGTTTATGGTATTCAGGTCGTTCAAATACTTTTGTTGAGGAATTAAATCGCAGATTAGAATTATCTGTGGGCATATTTGCCGGCGTTTACTAGGCGGTGAACCTTATTAGCAAGCACAATCGTAAATTTTGAAATTAGATCCTGCTCAAACTATAATTTCGCATGTGTTCGTTTTATTTGGACGCAATAAATTCTATTTGTTCATTATAACGTGAGTCCCAAAAGTCTTGGAATCCACTCTTGCCATGAATTTCAAGAAGTAGGTCATTTCTTAATTCACACACATAAAATTAAATAAATTATCAAATGTGAGTATCAAGTAGCTATCAGTGGTCTTGAGGTTATGTTCCATTGTTTTTAGTGTTTAGTTCAACAATATCATTAGTTCTAAATTAAACGCCTTCTCATAAATTTAACACTGATTTATTTATAATGTTGTGAATTATAAAATTAACAAAGAAAAACAAACATTACAACAGATGATATTGAAAAACTATTTTATTAACTCCTCAGGAAAACACTATTATTGAAACGGTAACTTCGTAGGGAGGAGGTTCTTTGTGTTAAAAACAAAATTACGATTTAATCATCGACGTTTCGCCTTTATTAATTTAGGCCTCTACAGGATGCTAGAACGGAACAATATTTGCTTATTTTATCAATTCTTAAATAATTAGCTTAATATTGATCTTCGTTAACTCTTTAATCTTAGTGGTGGTTAATATTCCGTGTTTTGAGGTTATGTTGTTAAAAACCCCATACTCGTTGGAAGATATGTGGATGATATTGAAAAACTATTTTATTAACTCCTCAGGGAAACACTATTATTGGAACGGTAACTTCGATGATTAAATCGTTATTCGTCGATGATTAAATCGTAATTTTGTTTTTAACACAAAGAACCTCCTCCCTACGAAGTTACCGTTCCAATAATAGTATTACAACAGATGTTGAATGTGTTGTCCATTTTCACGAATTCACAATTGAAAAAAGGACTGGACAGACTAGACGGACAAGACTAGACAGACAAGACTATACAGACAAGACTAGACAGACAAGACTAGACAGACAAGACTAGACAGACAAGACTAGACAGACAAGACTAGACAGACAAGACTAGACAGACAAGACTAGACAGACAAGACTAGACAGACAAGACTAGACAGACAAGACTAGACAGACAAGACTAGACAGACAAGACTAGACAGACAAGACTAGACAGACAAGACTAGACAGACAAGACTAGACAGACAAGACTAGACAGACAAGACTAGACAGACAAGACTAGACAGACAAGACTAGACAGACAAGACTAGACAGACAAGACTAGACAGACAAGACTAGACAGACAAGACTAGACAGACAAGACTAGACAGACAAGACTAGACAGACAAGACTAGACAGACAAGACTAGACAGACAAGACTAGACAGACAAGACTAGACAGACAAGACTAGACAGACAAGACTAGACAGACAAGACTAGACAGACAAGACTAGACAGACAAGACTAGACAGACAAGACTAGACAGACAAGACTAGACAGACAAGACTAGACAGACAAGACTAGACAGACAAGACTAGACAGACAAGACTAGACAGACAAGACTAGACAGACAAGACTAGACAGACAAGACTAGACAGACAAGACTAGACAGACAAGACTAGACAGACAAGACTAGACAGACAAGACTAGACAGACAAGACTAGACAGACAAGACTAGACAGACAAGACTAGACAGACAAGACTAGACAGACAAGACTAGACAGACAAGACTAGACAGACAAGACTAGACAGACAAGACTAGACAGACAAGACTAGACAGACAAGACTAGACAGACAAGACTAGACAGACAAGACTAGACAGACAAGACTAGACAGACAAGACTAGACAGACAAGACTAGACAGACAAGACTAGACAGACAAGACTAGACAGACAAGACTAGACAGACAAGACTAGACAGACAAGACTAGACAGACAAGACTAGACAGACAAGACTAGACAGACAAGACTAGACAGACAAGACTAGACAGACAAGACTAGACAGACAAGACTAGACAGACAAGACTAGACAGACAAGACTAGACAGACAAGACTAGACAGACAAGACTAGACAGACAAGACTAGACAGACAAGACTAGACAGACAAGACTAGACAGACAAGACTAGACAGACAAGACTAGACAGACAAGACTAGACAGACAAGACTAGACAGACAAGACTAGACAGACAAGACTAGACAGACAAGACTAGACAGACAAGACTAGACAGACAAGACTAGACAGACAAGACTAGACAGACAAGACTAGACAGACAAGACTAGACAGACAAGACTAGACAGACAAGACTAGACAGACAAGACTAGACAGACAAGACTAGACAGACAAGACTAGACAGACAAGACTAGACAGACAAGACTAGACAGACAAGACTAGACAGACAAGACTAGACAGACAAGACTAGACAGACAAGACTAGACAGACAAGACTAGACAGACAAGACTAGACAGACAAGACTAGACAGACAAGACTAGACAGACAAGACTAGACAGACAAGACTAGACAGACAAGACTAGACAGACAAGACTAGACAAGACTAGACAGACAAGACTAGACAGACAAGACTAGACAGACAAGACTAGACAGACAAGACTAGACAGACAAGACTAGACAGACAAGACTAGACAGACAAGACTAGACAGACAAGACTAGACAGACAAGACTAGACAGACAAGACTAGACAGACAAGACTAGACAGACAAGACTAGACAGACAAGACTAGACAGACAAGACTAGACAGACAAGACTAGACAGACAAGACTAGACAGACAAGACTAGACAGACAAGACTAGACAGACAAGACTAGACAGACAAGACTAGACAGACAAGACTAGACAGACAAGACTAGACAGACAAGACTAGACAGACAAGACTAGACAGACAAGACTAGACAGACAAGACTAGACAGACAAGACTAGACAGACAAGACTAGACAGACAAGACTAGACAGACAAGACTAGACAGACAAGACTAGACAGACAAGACTAGACAGACAAGACTAGACAGACAAGACTAGACAGACAAGACTAGACAGACAAGACTAGACAGACAAGACTAGACAGACAAGACTAGACAGACAAGACTAGACAGACAGACAAGACTAGACAGACAAGACTAGACAGACAAGACTAGACAGACAAGACTAGACAGACAAGACTAGACAGACAAGACTAGACAGACAAGACTAGACAGACAAGACTAGACAGACAAGACTAGACAGACAAGACTAGACAGACAAGACTAGACAGACAAGACTAGACAGACAAGACTAGACAGACAAGACTAGACAGACAAGACTAGACAGACAAGACTAGACAGACAAGACTAGACAGACAAGACTAGACAGACAAGACTAGACAGACAAGACTAGACAGACAAGACTAGACAGACAAGACTAGACAGACAAGACTAGACAGACAAGACTAGACAGACAAGACTAGACAGACAAGACTAGACAGACAAGACTAGACAGACAAGACTAGACAGACAAGACTAGACAGACAAGACTAGACAGACAAGACTAGACAGACAAGACTAGACAGACAAGACTAGACAGACAAGACTAGACAGACAAGACTAGACAGACAAGACTAGACAGACAAGACTAGACAGACAAGACTAGACAGACAAGACTAGACAGACAAGACTAGACAGACAAGACTAGACAGACAAGACTAGACAGACAAGACTAGACAGACAAGACTAGACAGACAAGACTAGACAGACAAGACTAGACAGACAAGACTAGACAGACATGACTAGACAGACAAGACTAGACAGACAAGACTAGACAGACAAGACTAGACAGACAAGACTAGACAGACAAGACTAGACAGACAAGACTAGACAGACAAGACTAGACAGACAAGATTAGACAGACAAGGCTAGACAGACAAGACTAGACAGACAAGACTAGACAGACAAGACTAGACAGACAAGACTAGACAGACAAGACTAGACAGACAAGACTAGACAGACAAGACTAGACAGACAAGACTAGACAGACAAGACTAGACAGACAAGACTAGACAGACAAGACTAGACAGACAAGACTAGACAGACAAGACTAAACGGGCAAGACTAGACGGACAAGACAGAGACAACTTTCAAATATAAATTGCTTAATACTAACATATCTAGTGTAAATCCTGTACGAGCATTGTTAGTCACGATATCTATTCTGGAATATCTAGCCTGAATCTTAAATAAACCAAACTTAATTATTTTAAATATTTAGCTAGTTTTAAAATTTATAAGCAATGTCTAAACAAATTTTGTTTGGATAACACATTTTCCCATTGAACATTCTCTCCATAAATAAATAAAATCTCCGAGATTTGCATTCATTTTAATTCCGACATCCCTCAAACAAACTGCCCCGCTTAAAACATTAATCTGCATCGCGGTTTTCATTATTTCCGTTCGTTTGCTCCGCAGAATATTTAAAGTACGCGCCCTGCATGAAGGAAGTCTCGGCGGAAAACGAGGTTTGCTTCAGCCGGTACTCGACGGCGATGAGGGATATCCAGAGCCAGGCCCCAGTCGTTTACGAGTCTGATCCGGACGTCGGCTCATTCCAGAAGAGGAAACGCGAGGCCGCCGACGAGGGCATCAAGAACGTCTGCTGGTAAGACATTTCACATGCAAATAATCGAATTGTTTTACTTCATTTCAGGCTTGTCTGCATAAATTCATTCATTTTATCGGTTTATCTACTTTTCCCTAACACAGACCGACAAATCTATACCAACAAATTTAGACCGACACAGGTCAAGAATTAGCTTCAGTTAGAGTTGTCGTATTTTTAACTGGTATAATTGTTGGCAATAGGAAATATTCACGAAATTTAAACTTTCAAATTTTTTTTTCCGAATCTTTATTGACCGGACATTTGAACTAAACCATTATTTTTGTAATTAATATCTTTTTAAACACCTAAAATTAATAAATAGAAGTGCAAATTAAGCGAGGGAAATTCAAATTTATAAAACGCAACACCATTGGTTAAAACGAAAATGACGTAACATACCATGTAAACAAGTTCGTTTTGTTTACATTTGTATGTCATTGAAGTCTTTTGGTTAGAAAACAACAGCTGTAGTAAACAACAGCTGTAGTAGAACTGACAACTGTCAGTGTTAATTGACGTCATCAACAGACCGTACGAAAATGGCGGCGTTTAATCTAGTTCAAAAGTTACGGCTAGTTGAAATCCATGTATTGGGTAGTAAGACGCGTGTTTACTAATTCGATGATAACTCGCGAACTAGACTAAGTGCTCGAAAGATTGTTGATGGGTAGTTAGACTATGAATGTGGCTAGGAAGTGATGGTGATTAGAACTTGCTAACTAATCTAGTTCAAATGTTACGGCTAGTTGAAATCCATGTATTGGATAGTAAGACGCGTGTTTACTAATTCGATTATAATTCGCGAACTAGACTAAGTGCTTGAAACATTTTTGATGGGTAGTTAGACTATGAATGTGGCTAGGAAGTGATGGTGATTAGAACTTGCTAACTAATCTAGTTCAAATTTTACGTCTAGTTGAAATCCATGTATTGGGTAGTAAGACGCGTGTTTAATAATTCGATGATAACTCGCGAACTAGACTAAGTGCTCGAAACTTTTTTTATGGGTAGTTAGACTATGAATGTGGCTAGGAAGTGATGGTGATTAGAACTTGCTAACTAATCTAGTTCAAATGTTACGGCTAGTTCAATTCCATGCATTGGATAGTAAGGCAATGAAAGACGTGTGTTTACTAATTCGAAGATAACTCACGAACTAGACTGAGTGCACGAAACATTTTTGATGGGTAGTTAGACTATGAATCAGGCTAGAAAGTGATGTTGGAAGGCACTTGCTAACTGATCTAGTTTCTAGACAAATTCCAATAAGACAGGATGGACCACGTGATCAAGTCTATAACTAACAAAACTAGACAGTCTAACCTAGACAGCCTAAACTAGACAGTTAAACGTCGTCTGCTTTTGACAACTTTTTTTTAAAACTGTTGTTAAGCTCAGTTTCTTTCATCCATTCTCGACTTGCATGAACTTTGTCTGAACTCTTCGAACTTTGAACTCATGCATGAAGCCTGTCGTGTTCTTGTGTAGTTCGTTGTCTTATCAAATCTGATGTAAACTTATCTAATCTTGTTTATTCCTATCTAATGTTGATAAAACTGTTTTATAATTTGAAGAAAAATACGAATTTGGAATGAAAACTGTTTGTTAGAATTTTCAATTATTTTGTTGGCATAAACAGTTTTCTAAGATTAATTTCCTTCAATTTTTCAATGTGTTGTGTTTATGTTCTAGCAGTGAGAAGTAGACGGATTTTATCCAAAGTTTAACGGTCGGGCGCGTTGGCTTCCATCCCGCGTATCCTAATGACCGCGATAGTCGCAAAATATCCGCCCTATTTTCATTATAAAATGAGGTTTTTTATGATTCTTTTTTTCTTGTGCCTCCACCTCGATTTCTAAATATCTCCGTGGAACGGATACGCAAAACATCGCAATTTTGCCAGAAACGCAGACAAATATATAGCGATCGTAATCAACGATAAAATAAATTTAGAAATTTTAAGTAACTCCCGACATAAAAAGAAAACCGGCGAAGTGCGAGTTGTGACTCGTGCACCGAGGGTTCTGTACAAACTTGTAAGTAAGGTATCTTTAGGAGGACCTAACTGTATGCAACCCATATGCTTCTGGTGCCTGAGAATACCACGCAACACATTAGTGTATTTTCATAAGTTTCGAATAGTAAATTCGCATTTTTCTTGTAATTAAACTACATATTTACGGTTTTCAGATTTTTCCCTTTACATGTGCTGTAAGATACCGCTTCTTGCCAAATTTCATGATTCTAGGTCAACGGAAAGTACCCTATAGGTTTTGATTTCCTTGTGAAATCGCAAAATATGCGACATAAACGGTCATATCTTTTGATCGCGTTGACTTACAAGTTTGATTTTATCACAGCTGAAAGAGACCACAGACCCGAGTATTTGATACAAATTTCAACTTGTTACCTCTACGGGTTCCTGAGAAAAATGGTCTTGACAGACAGACAGACAGACGGACAGACGGACAGACAGACAAACAGACAGACGGACAGACAGACAGACGGACAACAAGGTGATCCTATAAGGGTTCCGTTTTCGGTACGGAATCCTAAAAAATTCTAAAACTAAAAAATTAAAAAATTAAATTTCTTTCTTGTCCTTTTAACTTCATTAAAAGTACTTAATTATATTTTGATGATGAGCGTCGCCGCGTCGGGGGACCGCTATGTGAAGAAATATAATTAGTTATTACCTACCTAGGTATATGGGTCCGGGCCGACTGGTGTGAGCTACCAGGCGTGCAGTGGTAGTGTCAAATTGGCTACTGGAACAAACCAACTTAGAAAAGATATGCACATTGGAACATGGAATGTCAGAGGGCTACGCCAGATTGGCAAACTGCACATCTTAGAGAACGAAATGAAGCGAGAGAATGTAGAGAATGTGGCCTAGCTGAGACCTGTTGGAGAGGAAACGGGCATTGCGAAATGACGAACCACTGCATATATTTCTCGAGCGCAGAAAATGGCGGACGTAATGGGGTTGCATTTATGATTGAGAAACAGCTGGCCAAATGGGTGGAATGTTACCGACCAGTGAACGATAGAATAATAATAATAACCCTAAACACCAAACCAGTAAAGATGCACCTGATTCAAGCATATTTCCCAACCTCTGATGCACCTGATCAGGATATTGAAGATATGAACGGGCTCATCGAGGAGCTAATGGAGAGGATAGCCTCCAGGGTTATCACGATTATCTTAGGTGACTTTAATGCCAAGATCGGGGCAACAAAAGCAGACGGTCACAATCGCAGTATCGTAGGCAAGTACGGATTTGGAACGCGGAACTAGCGAGGGGAAAGGCTCATGCAATTCGCAACTGACAACAGCTTAACAATTCTAAACACCCTGTTTCAACAGCATGCCCGACGCCTATCTACTTGGACATCTCCTGATAAGAAGACCAAAAACCAGATTGACTACCTACTAGTAGATAAGAGGTGGAGATCAACATTCCGAAACGTAAAAACCAAGCCAAGGGCCGAATGCGACTATTAATTGCAGACTTTGGAATAAAGCTACAAAGACTCATCAAACCAGATAGCAAGAGGAAAGTAAATGCGCAGCAACCAACTACCTTCCAGCCAGCCCTATCTGAACTACCACATCCGGGCAATCACAATGACCCAAACCAACTATGGGAAGAAACAAAAAGATGAATTGAACTGGCCGCAGCGAAATGTCTACAACAAGAGCCCAAACAAAAAAGGAAACATTGGATGACGGATAAAACACTGGAACTGGTAAAACAGCGAAGAAATACTAAGCTCTCTAACAGTGACCCAATAGAGAAAGACAACTCAACAGACAAATAAAAACGGAGTCACGCAGGGACAAAAACCAATACATACACAATATATGCATGGAAATAGAAAACCATGCGAAACAGAGTGCACAATAGCACAATAAACCAAGCACCATAGCACCATACAGTGGGTCCCCATGCACCATACAGTGGCTCCTCAAGCACCATTCTGTGGGTCCCCAAGCACCATACACTAGGTTAGGTTAGGTGGAGGTTCTTTTCCCCAAGCACCATAAACAAAGCACCATAGCACCATACAGTGGGTGCCCAAGCACCATACACTAGGCTAGGTTAGGTGGAGGTTCTTTTGCACAAGCACCATAAACCAAGCACCATGCACCATACAGTGGGTCCCCAAGCACCATACAGTGGGACCCGAATGCACCGAATGGGCACCGAATAACCGCATTAAGCACTTTCTCGGGCCGCAGTTGGCCCGCGGGCCGTAGGTTGCCCATCCCGGCTCTAGATACAATCATATACGCTTATTAAAGACGAAATGTAGCTTAAATATATAAATATTAGAGATGAAACGGATGTCCGGTAACTATCCGGCCTATTGGGCAGCCTAAATATTATCCGGCCGAATAACTAGCGCCTATCCGGCCGTATACTGATTTAAAAATAATACTTTTAGGAC
This sequence comes from Phosphuga atrata, assembly GCA_944588485.1. Lineage (NCBI taxonomy): Eukaryota > Metazoa > Arthropoda > Insecta > Coleoptera > Silphidae > Phosphuga > Phosphuga atrata. The sequence goes on along the minus strand of OX155893.1, from coordinate 12,290,438 downwards.
CTTTTCATAGTAAACATTTTTTTATGCGTTTGCGTCAATTTCCGCCATGTTTTCGGGCACTTTTTACGTATAACCATTGAAAATGGTACATGGTGAAAGTGTACTACAAAAAACTTGCAATGATATCCTTATGTCGAATGCGAAGTAAATAGTGGTGTTCCTCAGGGCTCGGCATTGGGCCCTACCCTGATTATGGAAGAGCTAAGAAGAGCTAAACTTTACCGCATACCTATTTCGGCTGTTGCGCAGCTACCTCTCAAATAGGAGAATACAGATGGAATCCGGCGATGAGGTCGTCGAATATTGGTGTTCCTCAGGGCTCGGTATTGGGCCCTACCATGTGGAACATTCTATACGATGGCGTGTTACCAACGGAAAGGGAAGAGAAATCCAAACCCAGACATAGAAGCTACGTACAGAAATTCTTACGCCACAGCAAAAAAGAACTTACGCACAGAAATAATCAGATCTAAATGGGACCACTGGCGTCAACTCTGCGATAAAATAGATGAAAAACTTGTGGGGTGACGCATATTCCATTGCCGCCCGAGAACTCAAAGTAAGATCTCCATAACTGAAAATGACCATGGAAAAGGTGCGAGAAGTGCTGGAGGTTCTTTTCCCCAAGCACCATAGCACCATACTGTGGGTCCCGAAGCACCATACAGTGCGTTAGGTTAGGTGGAGGTTCTTTTCCCCAAGCACCATAAACCAAGCACCATAGCACCATACAGTTTGTCCACAAGCACCATACAGTGGATCCCCTAGCACCATACAGTGGGTCCCCAAGCAGCATACAGTGGGTCCCCAAGCACCATATAGTAGGTCCCCAAGCACCATACAGTGGATCCCAAGCACCATACAGTGGGTCCCCAAGCACCATACAGTGGGTTAGGTTAGATTGTAATTACCAACAAAGGTGGATCGGAGGAAGAAATCCGCCAAACGAATAGCGATTGCCAGAACGTCAATGGCAAAACTGATGAAAATTTGGAAAGATCGAGCAATTACCAAAAACACAATACTTCGGCTGATACATAGCCTGGTCTTCTCCATTGCAACTTACGCCTGCGAAACGTGGACTATTCGGAACTCAGACCAACGCAGAATAGAAGCGTTTGAAATGCGGTGCTATAGAAAAATGCTGCAAATACCAGGGACAGCCCACCGCACAAACGACTCTATTATTCAACAACTCGGTATAAAGACCAGACTATACCAGACAATAAACCAACGGTATTTGGGATACCTGGGTCATGTGGCAAGGAGGTTCGACAATATTGAACGACTCATAGTAGAAGGCAAAGTCCATGGCTGCCGCCCAAGAGGAAGATCGCCGACACGATGAATAGACCGGACAAAAACCCTGTTGGGACAAGGGATGCAGGAAGTAATGAGATCTGTCCAAGAGATAATTGCGAGCGTAGCAAATTGATGTCACCACACCCTGCAGAAGGCTTATGGACTGAAGATAGAGACCTAGGTATAACGAATAGAAAATTCCTTCTAGTTTCAAATTGTACGTATGAACTTAGATGTATTAATCTATCTTACAAGGTCTACTAAGTTTCGATAACGGTATGCGGCACGGTGGCGTGAAAGAGGACGGTCAGACACGTGAGAGTAGACGTCATTGACGGTTTGTGTTTATTTTGCGAATTTTTCGGAGTAAACTAATCAAGACTGAAACTAAAGGGTTGCTTATTTTTCTTTTCTTACTTACGAACGTTGAAGTCCAGACAAGAGAAGATTTGTTAAAATAGTTCAAATTGTCAAATTTGAATTTGTTTGCCTGTGCTCTGTAAATGTCTAAATAGTGAATTTGTCTATTCTACTTTTCATAATCCGAAGGTGCAGTCTAAAATGTCTAAAATTCCAATTATTCCCACAAATCTTCTCTTGTCTAGACTTGTCTCGATTTGGAATTAATTTTCTTTTGGATTACTTAACCAAAGTAAAGAAAGATTGATAGACAACCTCAAGTTATAATATTTAGACAATCTCTAGGTTGTCTAAATATTATAGGAATATCTCTAGGTTAAATATCTCTAGGTCTAAATATCTCTAGGTTGTCTAAATCTAATGCAGCTAATGCCCGCCATACACGCTACAGTCTACAGGAGAGGTTACATGTGTAGGTTTGCCTGCGCAGGTCGACCGTACACAAGAAACTGCACAGGTCTATTCCCACACACGCCCCGGTTTACCTGCGCAGGAAAACCTGCACAGGTAGACCTCTCCGGTGGACCGTTGTGTGTACGGCAGGCATAAACTGTATATTATAATTGTAAGCTTTAATTGGTACATTCTCAGAGATTGTCCAAATATTATATCTTGACATTGTCTCTGCATCTTTCTTCAATTTGTAATCGCAATTGTCTAATTTAAGTTTGTCTGTATTCTGTAAATGCCTACCAATTGAATTTGTCTTGAACTTTACCCAATCTCTAGATGAAATCAAAATTGTCTACATTCTACAGACTGTCCAATTGTAACATAAAACAAAATGACGGACCAAATATGGCGGATAATTTTTCGAAACCTTATCAGATTGAAATTGCGTATTTAGAAGTTTTTCATATCGTTAATCAGGTATCAACTATCAGGATTCCAAAATTTCAATATTGTAACCTGAGTTCGTCTGTCCATCTTTTTTAAGTTTGTAGATGTTTGTAGTTGTTAAATTCGTACAGACAGTCCAAATAATTTAATCCGAGTTTGTCTATAAGTTTAATTCCTTGTTTCGTGATCGATAGGAGGCATTCGCATTGACCATTTCCCTCGCCGTTTAGCTCCCGACGCGACGCCCGAAAGCCCCGCATTATGAAGCACATTAGCAATGCATTCGAATTGTTAAATCTAGGTTATTGTACTACGGATAACTGCGGTGAAACGTATTCTCGCATATTAAATCAAAACCCCCGTCGATTTATTTAGCCCACCGGTATTCATGCGACGAACACGCAACACAAACTACCATCAGCCAATATTCTAATTCTGATACAGGGTGACAAATTAAGAGTATCCTAATTTTAAACAGCAATTATCAAAAAACAAGCCACTTTTTTTTGTTAAAAAGCCAACATTTTTTAGTACAATCTAAAGTTTAGTAAGTTAAATGCTTTATGCTAATTTAAAAATGATATCGGTTAGGTCAATTAAGGTCGATTCCCATATGCGCGACACTCGGCTACGCGACGTCGTGCCATCGCCTGTCAAATAATGATTACATTGTTTTAAATGGGCACGTCGCGTAGCCATAGTGAAAACGTGTCCATTTAAAACAATGTAATCATTATAAGACAGGACATGTCGCGTGACGTCGCGTAGCTGATTGTCGCGCAGTTTTATAATAATATGATCACTTCTGCGTGACGCCTCTTGTCGGGGATTTCCACTTCACATAGACATTTGTTCAATAAGATTTTTATGGATTCCACTATCTCCTCCCCTCATACTTCGATAATCTCCTCTGTAATAGACCTTTTTACGGTTAGTTAAGCGCATGCGCATCCGCCAAGTTTGAAAGGCGGGAATATGAAAGTTTCGACCAAATAATAAGGTTATATGTCAATAAGTTCGGGCAATTTTTGACGTATAACATGGCGGAAATTGACACATGTGCACAAAAAAAATTCAACTATGAAAAGGTCTATTTTGTCCTCTCATCGACTTTTCCCTTCTTCATCTGTTTCATTGCTGCTCTTATTTCGCTCTTACTGATCCCTTCCGACCCGACGTTTATAATATTTCTCTTCTCGTGTTTTGGGTACTCAATCAGCTAATATACCAATACGGGGTGAGACGGCGCGGTGGCTAAGTTTAGTTTAGAAAGTAAACGATCAAGACGATTTACAATACAAATTTTAGCTTTGTTAGACATTTTAATTGTCGGAACTTTCTTGTTTAACTTTTTAAGTTGTAATTAGTTGGAATGAAGTTTGTCGTGCGATGTAATAATTTACTGAAATCATTGTGTCCGTTAATAAGCTAAGTATTTTTTGTACACAAGTTTCGCAGTAGAAACAATTAGAGTTATAAACGAGTTAGCCGGATAGATAAAACGCAAGGAGGCAATTAAAACTCGGCATTTCAATAATAATTAGCGTCGCGACGCGCTTTGGAACGTTGATTTTTGCCGCGGCATTATGCAAATGGGGCTGCGTGTCCTCGCATATTTCTCTCGTGTTTATATATAGCCGGCGATGCAAAGTTTCGGTTGTATGAAACACACAGTAGGTAAATCCGAAATTGTGCAAACGCGTGATTTATGAAAGTGCGAGATTTATTACCCAGAGGTAATAATATCAATTGTTTTGTTGCAGCTCGTTCCAGGAGTACGTTGAATGCTCCACACACACAATGCGACGAAACTGCGGCGAAGACGCGGCCCAGTTCAGCAGGAATTTCCTCGACCAAATGTCAAGTTCCATGATAAAGGTAAAAACATATTTTATCGTCACTATTCGATTTCTTTTTTTAATCGCCAAAAAGGCGTTTTAATATTTCCATTTTTTTTTTCTTTTCGGGCGTTGAACATAATTCACGGCATTTTCCCATCTTGTTTTATTTTCGAGAAAATAAACGAATTTCCCGAATCTATAAATTTATATGGAAATATGAATTTATTGTGCCACAATACATTTTTGATTTGTGCTCTCGCAAATCGATAAACGCACCGAATTTCCAACAATAAGAAAATTTTAAAGCAAAACTTATTCGCACACGATTTTCACAACAACAAATCTTTGATTGCTTAAAACAATATTAACTTATCCTTTACCACTTGTTAATAGAATAATAAATAATTAACATACCTACTTCAAAACTCAATTTAGTATGACTAAATCCATACTAGTCGATGAATTAAGTAGTCAATTAGTTTACCAAACTGTTTAAATATTAATATTAATAATACATTAGATAAATAGATCTATTACATATATAATATAATCAATAATCTAATCTAGTTTGAAGTTAGTATGAAAAAATTAGCTTGACATATAAAAACTGGGCTGGACAAATCTTACATGATTAAACCAAAGTGCAAGTGAAAGAATTAGACAAGACCAGATCAGACAAGACCAGACAATACCAGACAAAACTAGACAAGACCAGACACAATCAGACAGGGCCAGAGAAGGTCTGAGAAGGAATACTACTACTACTATTCGTGTCCGGATCACACTATGTCCTTCCAAAAGTTTGCGGCTCTGATGGCCTTGTCATTTGCTAAAATTAGGTCGTTCCCTGTGCAGCTCTGTACCATGTCGGTGCAGATCAGCAGGTGTGGAGGATTCTGCATTTCTCCGCAGGAACACTGAGGGTTTTCGTCCTCTAGTAGCATTTCCCATTTTTGCAGGTTTTCTCTGCACCTCGAGACTCCTGTGAGAAGTCTGTTGAGCGTTCTCCACATTGCGTATGGGAGAAAATGTCCCGGTGCCAGCTCCTCTTTTTGTTGGGTGATTGGGTCTTTGACCTCAGCGCGCCATTTCTGGAGCCTTCTGGCTTCCTGAGAGACTTGGAAAGGTACTGTTCTGGCCAAAAAGCTGTGGCGGGATCGTAGAGCGGGTGCCTTGGTCGGTCTCTTGTCGCCCCCTTTCTGCCTCAGCTGCCTCCGCTCTCCTGATATGAGGTGGTGCTATCCCAAGGTCGTTCGACGGCTAATTCGTTCAGGGCATTGTGTTATTTTTCTCTCTACCTCATGGAAACTATTTCCTTGGTCTGCCAGTGCTGTGTCGTCAGCATAAATAAAGTGCCTTATCTCCCGCCGTATGGGTTGGTCGTTGGTATAGATACAGTAATGGGGCTAGTACGCTGCCCTGCGGAAGTACGTTCCTCTGAAGGCGCCATCTACTATTTTTCCCTAACAGGCTGATAAAAAGAACGGCGGTTTTAGAGGAAGGCTACGACAATCGACGTGATGTGGAAATCATTTGTCATTTCATACAGTTTCCATAGCAATTTTCCGTGGTTGACCGTATCGTATGCGGCAGATACGTCAATGAAGCCAGCCCCTGTGATCTTCTTCTCTTCGAAGCCATCTTAAATGTATTGAACAAGGTTTTTGAACAACTGTCCGCCAGAAGATTTCCCCGGTCTAAAGCCAGCCTGTTCCGATATTAGCTTCTCATCCATATTCTCTGAGATTCTGTTCAGAATCATTCGCTCCATTAGCTTAAACGTCTGGCATAGGAGGGAGACTGGTCGGAAGTTTTTAGACTCATTTGGCTCTTTCCCAGGCTTTAGAAGAGCAACAACCCTGGCTTGTCTCCATAATGTTGGTATCTTGATGGTATTGATACACGTGTTGAACATTTTGAGCAGCCACTGAAGTGTTTCTGGGCCAAAGTTCTTGATCTGTTCTGCTCTGATATCATCTAGACCCGCTGCTTTGTTTGGTTTTATGGCGGCAATTGCTTTAGTAAGTTCTTCGGTGCTAAATGCGTTTCGAAAAGAGTCGACTTCCTCTGCTATGTTTCGAGTTTTTCTGGCCTTGGTATTTTTCCTCGGTGGTGTGCCGTTAAGTAGCAGCTGGGTGGCCACCTGGTCAGCGGTGTCCTTGCTGAAGTTCAAAAGGGCACTAGTGGGGTCACCATTGAGGTTTTTCAGTGTACGCCAGGCTCGCATCCTATTTTGCTTCATGTCAAGCTCCTCCATCAGCATTGTCGATGTTTCTCTTCTACCTGCGGCAATTGTAGTCTTTAGCATTTCTCCGGCTGCGAAGGTTTCCTTCGAGAAGGGGTCGTCTTGGTAATGTTGCCTATACTTATTCAGCAGTTCTCTGTCCGATATCCTCAACCCTGGTACAAATTCAGTCCTACACCCCCTCGGTATGAACCTTCTTGATATTTGCTTTGCTGAGTCTACGGAATCCTTGTAGTTCTCCGTTGTCGGTGTAATTTGTGCTAGAGTCCTGACCAGTTCTGCCTTGTGTGGGTCTCATTTCGCTTTTTTAAATTGAAACGTCTTTTGAAAGGTACAGCCTGGGGTTTGACCAAAGCATCGGTAAGGCATTTAATTGGTCGGTGTTTTGACTTCCGTATGGGCTGGCTGACTAATTTCCTGCATTGGGCTTCAATATTCTTGGATACGAATATGTTGTCGGGGTTATATCCTCTTCTTCATCGGCCGCTGTCAAATGAGGCTAGTTGTTTTGGGTCGTGGCTTAGCGTCCGATTGTTAGTTTCTGCCCATTGTTCTATAGCTTCGCCGTTATTGTCAGTCGCACTATAGCCCCAGCTGATGCTATGACAGTTAAAATCATCCATCACCACTCTTGTTTGTCTTCGTAAGTTACGTGGCTCTTCGAATATGAAATCTGCGTTGGATGGTTTGTACACAGATGTGTACAAACCACCTAACGCAGATGGGAGTGTTGTGAGTTCCAATTGTCAGTACTTCTATGTCATTATTTTCCGACAGTTCAGCGGATAGTACGTTTACCCTTGAGTTGGCAAAAATTGCGCTACCATAGCGATCGTGTGGTCTCTCGAGTATCATCGAGTCTCCCTCTATCTCTCGGCGCCGCCTTGCTATTCCGCGATGTGTTTCCTGGACCAATAGTATGTCGCAGTTCATCTCTCTCCACAGGTCACTAAGCAAAGTCTCCTTTTGGCTTGTTATTCCTCGATGTTAATCGAGATCGTTACCAGGTGTGACTCTGATAAGAGCCATTCGCAATCATTTTTGTTTTTGATCCGGTGTTGGAAGGATTGGCCGTTGAGACAATCATGTTCAACGTTTCCAGTGGACGCCCGATTGTTTTTATTACAATCTTCGTGGAGGCTCCTTCTTTGTCCCCGCTATTTATTTGCAGAAATGCACCAATTTACTTTCTAAAACTGACACACAAGGGTTCCTAAATTCCACATCTACCATGCTGTCTTCAATTGATTTCAAAATAATATTTATTTTATATTTTGCATATTTCGAGGGCGAGGGGGGTTCGGGATTTCTTGCAGACGCCAAAACGGCCAGATCGTCCGCATAGCACACAAGTTCGACTCCCTCCTCCGTATCCACAGACACGACATCGTCATACAACACGTTCTATAGGGTTGGCCCGAGGACCGAACCTTGCGGTACACCTCCCAGGATTTTCTTTTCATCTTGGATGTTATCTAGATGACGCGATTTCTGAAGTATGAATGTACAGTGTTGATTAGGTACTGGCTAACTCCACTCTTTTCAAGTTTGGATATAATGATGCGCCACGGGGCAGAATTGAAGGCGTTTTGTAAGTTAATAAGGACAAGGGCCACCCCCTGTCTGACTTATGTCTGGATGGGAAAGTTCGCGGAGAGTTCACCTCTGAACTTGACTTTCAGGTGGTGTTCTTCAGGGTAGCTTGGTCCAGTCTGGTAGTGTTCCTATCTAGGCCTAGTTCCCACAAGGTAGAAAGGAGGGTCTGTCGATCTATTGAGTCATATGCCTTTTGGAAGTCTACCACAATGGCTACCCAGGGGTATCCCCCTCGGCTCCTATATGAGAGGATTGTCTTGAGGTTTCGAATCTGTTCTATGCAGGTCCTATTCGCACGGAAACCAGCCTGGTATTCACCTAATTGGGAGTTTAGCTATTTGTAGGGCTTTAGAGAAGATCTTGTAGGTTATAAGCATCAAGGAGATGCCTCTGTAGTTGTTGAGCTCGGTCTTACTTCCTTTCTTGTGTAATGGATGGATCAAGGCTGAGGTCTGAGGTCAAATGTCCTGAATGATCTGGGTGATGCTCTGCAGGGAATGGTCATCTACGTGCTTCTACATTTTTGCAACTATACCATCTTCACCTGGGGCCTTGTTGTTCTTAAGGTCTTTGATGATCTTCTCTATTTCTTCCCTGTTGGGTGGTACACAGTCTTGGTTCCTGGCAGCGGACTCGCCGAAAGCAAGTCTCTCTTTCAGTTGTTCTGCATTGAGGGGTTTCTGGAAGTATTCTGCAAAGCTCGTTCAGTCACTGTTATTTATTTGGAGCTTCCCATATTGCCCTCTGAGATGTAGGGTTGGGGCCGTGTATGAAATAGTCTGTTTCTTAAGTCCTTTGTAGAGATCTCTTGAATGGAGTCGAAGTGAAGTGATCATCATCATCTGGATCCATACACCATTATCTAATCGTGCTACAGTCGTGTGTAGGACCTGGGATCTCCTCCCACCGCCGAAGTGAAGTGTCGGACCGAAATGTCGATGAAGTGTCTGTAATGCATCAATGCTGTGTTGTCAAAGTGTCAGAAAAGTGTCAGTTGGAACACTGAAATATGAAGACACTTGACAACAACAAAATTTAACTTTTAAAATTTATTTGAGACCTGTTGTAGTTCCTCTTGGTTTTTCGGATAATGTTCGCTGTTGTTTTTCTTTGCGCATGAATGCCTGATGTTTGGCCTCATCTTGGCGCTGATTCCACTTGATCTAGGCTCTACGCCTTTCTTGTCGCCACAGTTTGTTTATCTCAGGAACACTTTTTTGCACTTCGACGACACTTCATTGGTCTCTGAAACCCTACGTTGCACTTCCACGACATTTCGTTTGTCTCGGAAAAACTTCTTTGCAGTTCGACGACACCTCTCTGCACTTCAGCAATACTTTAGACCAGCGGTGGGCAAGCTTTTTAGGTGATGGGCCAGTCAAAGTTTTTGACCCTTTTCGAAAGTCAGCAATTTTACAAATTCTAAAAATTCGTTGAAATACCACGCTGAAAATCCAACATTTTAACTTTTTGTAATATTTTTAAGAATTTGCCAATTTGTCTCAAGAATCAATACAAAAATTAAAAGTTATATTGAGTTGTGCGATCTGCGCGCCAATTCTTTTATGTATTTAAAACAGATTTTCGCGGGCCGCATTAAGCACTTTCTCGGGCCGCAGTTGGCCCGCGGGCCGTAGGTTGCCCATCCCGGCTTTAGACGACAATCCATTTCCAGCAGGGGATTTTTAAAAGCACTAACCTAACCTAACCTAATTATAATCTTTGTACTAGATAAAATTAAACGAAAGGATTTAAATTAATTAAATTATAAATTGAATCTCAGCGTTGTTTGAATAGATTGTTGAAATAGTTAATAGTTAATTGAATATGACGTTGAAACTTAACTAATTATAGATACAATTATACCAACTTATTAAATCGGAACACAGCTTGAATATATAAATATATTTAACCCTTCCGAAGCTCTATAATATTTACGAAGTCTTTTTAAGACTACAAAAAGAAACAAGAACATGAACGAACACTTGAACGAAACAAGACGATTAAGTCTTCTTTCGCATTGCATTGGAAAATGTACTCATCACAAAGGCCCTTCTCAGGCGCAAAGATGACTATTATCTCTGTCAACATCGAGGGTATATCCACATGTAAGGAACAGCTACTGCAAGACCTATGCCAACAATAGAACTGTGATGTACAGGAGACCCACAGAGATGGTAACCAAAAGAGACCCAAAATTCTAGGAATGCGGCTTGCTGCCGAAAGGCCTCATAAACAATTAGGAATCGCAATTTTCATTAAGCCCGACACGCTCGTCAAGCCCACTAACGTAGCTGAGGAAAATGAAAACGAGTAGTAACAGTAGAACTGAACAACTGCACCATCACCTCTGTGTACAAGTCACCACACACTGAAATAAGGGCCAACGACTTCTACCCACTCGACGAAGATAAGACACACTTCGTGGTCGGAGATTTCAACAGCCACAGCAGCCTATGGGGATACCATGACGACGACAGAAATGGGGAAGCAGTGATCCAGTGGGCAGATGCAAGCAAACTAACCCTCTTGCACGACAATAAGCTGCCGGCCTCCTTCAATAGTGCTAGATGGCGTAGAGGATTTAACCCAGACCTGATGTTTGTGAGCGATCGGATAAACCTGCAATGCGTTGCCCATCCCAAACACACAGCACCGGCTAATAATGTGTCAAGTCATGGCCATATCTCGACCTCATAACATCCCATTTAGACGCAGATATAACTTCCGAAAATCCAACTGAACCAAATTCAAGAAACTGTTGGATTGCGCAGTGGACACACTCGCGCCCATCCCGAGCTCCTATGATAGCTTTGTGGATACCGTAAAAAAATGTTCACGACTCTCCATCCTTAGAGGCTGCAACACTAATTATATCCAAGGCCTAACAACAGCGTCGAAAGCCCAATTACAAAACTACTTAACCCTGTTCGAAGCCAACCCCCTGGGAGAAAACACAATAGAGGCGGGCAAACAACCAATTACCTCTATATCCGAGACCAAGAGGGAGAACTGGATCAAATTGTTGGATGAAGGAACTTGATATGAGCATAAGTAGCCACAAAGCGTGGAGACTAATAAAGCGCTTAAACAACGACCCAACCCCCTCAAGAGCCCATGCCAACGTAACAGCAGATCAAAAAGCCACTCAGCTCGTGAAAAATGGAAAAACAAATTCAAATACACCCCCCCCCCCCCCCCCCCCAAGAAATAGAGGGTGACGAAACTGTCCACCCCCTTTACCATGGAAGAGCTGAACACCGCCATAAAGAAATGCAAACCACGGAAGGCCGCTGGACCAGACAACATCCTGACTGAGCAGATCAAGCATTGCGGGCAGAAATCAAAACGGTGGCTATTGGACATGAACAATGCCTGCCTACAACAGTGCAAGCTTCCTAACATCTGGCGAAAAGCCAAGATCTAAGCTATTCTCAAACCAGGCAAAGAAGCTAATAACCCAAAGAGCTACCGCCCGATCTCCCTGCTATGCCACACGTATAAAATCTTTGACAGATTAATATACAACCGACGTTCACCGAGCGTGGATCCAACCCTCATACCACAACAGGCTGGATTTCGCCCCGAAAAAAGCTGTACGGCACAAGTGCTCAATCTAACTCAGCACATTGAGGACGGTTTCCAAGGGGGATATATAACTGGTGCCATTTTCATCGACCTCACGGCGGCATATGACACCATCAACCTCCGACTCTAAAGCAGATGATATATCATAATCCAAAGATATCAATCTCACAAACATTATCAGGAAACTGATCCAAAATCGGAGGTTCCTGGTGGAGTTCCAGGGAAAGCGAAGTAGGTGAAGGAACCAGAGAAACTCCTGCCACAGGGAAGTGTGCTGGCACCACTATTCTTCAATATATATATATATATATATATATATATATATATATATATATATATATATATATATATATATATATATATATATTGTATATATATATATATATATATATATATATATAAACCATGTTGGTTATATACCAACGACCAACCCCTTCCTGAAGGAATAAAGAGCTATTATATGGAGACGATAGGGCAACCACATCACAAGGGAAAACATTCGAAGAGGTAGAACAACGTCTGAGTGCGGCCCTGGTAGAGTTAGATTCGTACTATAGAAATAACCAGCTGAAGCCAAACCCAACAAAAACGCAAGTATGTGCCTTCCATCTCAAGAACAAGCAGGCCGGCAGAAAAATACAGATTGAATGGAGCACTGCCCCGACCCTAAATACTTGGGAGTAACACTGGACAGGGCCTTAACATTCAAGCGTCACTGCCTTAACACCAAACTGAAAGTTAGCAGAAGAAACAATATAGTCCGCAAGCTGACAAGCCCTAATTGGGGAGCCCAATTCAGGGTTCTCTAGACCTCAGCACTATGTCACTCCGCCGGCGAGTATGCATGCCCGGTTTGGTATAGCTCAACGCACGCAAAAACAAGTTGTTGTCGCCCTCAACGAGAGAAGCAGAATCATCACCGGATGCTTAAAGCCAACACCCTTTAACAAAATCCACCACCTAGATGGCATCGTTCCCCGATCTGTAGAGAAGCAGCAGCACTCAAAGAACGATCCAAAGCAGCATTATCTGAACGCCACTCCCTCTACGGCCTCCAAGCGGCCCACCAGCGACTTAAATCAAGACGAAGCTTCCTGAGATCTACAGAAGATTACGAGGAACGTAAAACCAGAGTGGACCTTTGGGGAAAGACCTCAAACCAACATTGTATGAAGCCGAATGAAGAACTGACACCAGGAGGCGGTGAAAACTGTGAAATCTGGAAGGCGCTAAACAGATTGCGGAGGGACACGGAGAGATTGAGAGATACCTTAAATAAGTGGAGCTACCCTATGGACTCCAATCATCACCGGACAGAATCATCACCGGATGCTTAAAGCCAACACCCTTTAACAAAATCAACCACCTAGATGGCATCGTTCCCCCATCTGTAGAGAAGCAGCAGCACTCAAAGAACGATCCAAAGCAGCATTATCTGAACGCCACTCCCTCTACGGCCTCCAACCGGCCCACCAGCGACTTAAATCAAGACGAAGCTTCCTGAGATCTACAGAAGATTACAAGGAACGTAAAACCAGAGTGGACCTTTGGGGAAAGACCTCAAACCAACATTGTATGAAGCCGAATGAAGAACTGACACCAGGAGGCGGTGAAAACTGTGAAATCTGGAAGGCGCTAAACAGATTGCGGAGGGACACGGAGAGATTGAGAGATACCCTAAATAAGTGGAGCTACCCTGTGGACTCCAATCTCTGCGACTGTGGAGAACTGCAAACCACGCAACATATGTACACTTGCCCGCTGTACCCCGCTAGATGTACCATAGAGGACCTTATGGCAGCGAAGCCGAACGCAATTGACGTCGCCCGCTTCTGTACAAAAAATTTACTTCACTTCACTTTTAGTTTAGCTCACGTCTGGAGTAACGATAGACAAAGTAGGTATATATTTATATATACCTACTTTTTTTTTCTTTCTTAAATTATTATGCTTCTGATACTAATAAATAAATCATATAAATCAGTGCAGCTTTGCTCTTATGTGCTTATATGCAGCTTATATTTTAAAAGAGCAAAGCTGCACTGATGAGAGATAGATCTCGAAACGCGTATGCAGATGGCTATTCACTTTGGGTTAAATAGAAGGATCTGATCTTAAAGCAATGTCATTTATCTATTGTCTCGTTGAGTGTCACCAAACTGAAGTGAAACCTAGTGAATAACGCAAATATCTGTTCTCTGTCTTTCAACATGAAATTTATTTTGTAGTCTTAAAAAGACTTCATAAATATTATCTGTTAAACAAATATCTGCTGTCTTTCAGCATGAGATTTGTTTTGTAGTCTTAAAAAGATTTAATAATTATTATAGAGCTTCGGAAAGGTTGAATATATTTATATATTCAAGCTGTGTTCCGCTTTAATAAGTTGGCTTTAATATTTGTTTATTTACGTTTGAATTATTATGTGGCAAAGTGAATAAAGTTGTGTTATTATTATTAATAGGTTTAATACACTAGACTAAGCATGATAGACTAGATGCGATTAACTTATAGTAGATGAACAATGTAGATAGTAAAGCCGGATAAGTGCTAAAAATTACATTAAATAAGTACGTAAAACAAGGTAAGAAGACTTAGCTTTAATATTTGGATTATCTGCAGAGAGACTGTAAATCATTAATTAGTTTGGTGAATGTAAGAAGTAAAAACGAAAAAAAAACTAAAGATTAAATCTGTGGATTATATTTGCCTCGGTTTGCAAATGTCTAGATTCGCGTTGCATTAAATTTTATTCGAGCAAAAAAGATAAACTGCGACTGCAAACACGTCCCGTTTGCTTTGTGCAGCTTGTTGGTTCAGTTTCGTAACTATCGCAACGTCCTGGATAAATGTTTAAAGCTTATTGCGTTCCGAAATCAACTTTACAATTTGCAATTATTTTAAAATATTGTTTAAACCAAGCAATTCGAACTGATAAATGATCGCGAGCGCAAATTTTCCAGAGCTTGCAAGAAAAGCACTTTTAAAATAATAAGCTGGTTTTAAAATAATATATTATTATAGTTATATAAATAAGTCATGGAAAGGAAAGGCAGAAACGCTTATATGGATGTTCGTTAATTAATTGATAATTATCTTTTGTATTTAATCAGGTTATTGTTTTTTTTTTTTGGGAAAACTACAGGATTATATAGAACCCAAAAACTTTCTGAATGTAAATAATAATATATTATTATAGTTATATAAATAAGTCAATATATATATAAGTCTTTATAATGTTAGTCGTGGTGTTTGCCAGTGAAGGAGTTGTTTTTAAAAAATGTTTTCATAGAAAGATTAGTTATACTAATGATGTCAACTTTGTTGACGATATGTATACAATGATTTCCAAGAAATTATAATCTTTGAAGAAAAGATACAAATGTTACTATTTAATAACATTAAAAAAACATGTAAATAATAAAAAAACTGAAATGAAAAGGAAGAGGAGAATAAAATAAATTCTCTGGTTAAAATTGAGTGTAAAGTTTTTTATTATTATTTGCCCGTTAAGAATTTTCTTTTCGGAATAATAAAATTAGGAGGGAGCGTCAAAGGCAGATCGCGAGCGTCCGGTAATATTGCAGCGGCGGCCGGACGTGAGGTGGCAGCCTAAAGAGGAAGAGGCGAAATGAAAACATTTTGCACACATTGCCCGGCTCGCTTATTTATTTACATTCGCGGAGCTGCGTGATTCGCCGTTTTAAGGGCTTTCGGTCACAGTAAAACCGGAAATTGCGGCACTAGCTTTCGTCCAGATACAAACATTTATGACTTTCGAAAACCCTTTTTTTAGTAGTTTTCATCTTATGTTTAACGCGATTACTCAAAACGTACATGAAACCAGGGCTTTGAACTGTTACTTTTTTCGTTTTCTTCCTTAAACTGGTGCTACAGTCCTAAGTAGGAGGGTTTCTCTGCCTTTGTTTCGGTTCAATTTAAAAAATATATTTCAGTTTCGGATAAAAATAACTTTTTCGGTTCACTTTAGGTTCCAAGCTCTGCATAAACCTAATTGAAAATACAGACAGACAATACAAGACTAGATTAGATAGACTAGACTATGTTCACAAGAAAACGTGTTAACCCGTCTAACGACTTCTCCATCATGTGCAAGAGGGAAGAAGAAATGCGGGATAGAAACGAGTCTAGAAATAATCGAGTTTTGTACTTCGTATTCTCGATGTTCTGTATGTTGGGGTTGGCCACACAGCAAGTGTAGGGCTCTCGTAGGGCTCTCAAAAATCTCGTCTCGCTCTCGTCTCGCTTTTACGAGACGAGAAACATATCGTTCTCATGTGAAGCCCTAAGCAAGTGTTGTATTTGCGAAGGTACTTCAAATCTAAAAAGCTAATCGAATAGAATAGGTGGAGTCTATATTCTGCTGGTCCTCTTCTGGGCTAGATAGTAGCCAACTATCCTTTGATATTTCCACTCTTTGCCAACTTGTGCATTGAAATCACCCATGAGTATAGTGGTGTGATGTTGTGGGATTTTATCCATCGTTTCTTCTAAAATGCTCCAACAGTGTTCAATATTGTATTGGCTAAAATGCAGAATATGCCCCTTCAATGAAACTTAGGTTTGTGGACTTTTCACCAGGTGTAACTGTTGTTAATCGTCCTTGGCACGTTTTAACTAAGGTCGCAAAGCAAAAATGAAGCTTCTCCGTTGCTTGGTTCAATAAATATTCGTGTTTTCGTTGAAAATAATTGTTGACATTTTCAAATTTATTGTGTATGTCTTGAATAGGTCTCTGTGGTGAGCGATTCAAAAGTTATGATAGCGTCAAATCAGTATTCTCGATGTTCTGTATGTTGGGGTTGGCTACACAGCAAGTGTAGGGCTTCACACGAAACGAGATAGGGCGAGAGTTTCAAAAATCTCGTCTCGCTCTCTCGTCTGACTTTTACAAGACGAGAAAAATATCGTTCTCATGTGAAGCCCTAAGCAAGTGTTGTATTTGCGAAGGTACTTCAAATCTAAAAAGCTAATCGAATAGAATAGGTGGAGTCTATATTCTGCTGGTCCTCTTCTGGGCTAGATAGTAGCCAACTATCCTTTGATATTTCCACTCTTTGCCAACTTGTGCATTGAAATCACCCATGAGTATAGTGGTGTGATGTTGTGGGATTTTATCCATCGTTTCTTCTAAAATGCTCCAACAGTGTTCAATATTGTATTGGCTAAAATGCAGAATATGCTCCTTCAATGAAACTTAGGTTTGTGGACTTTTTATCAGGTGTAACCAGGTGTAATTGTTAATGGTCCTTGGCATATTTTAACTAAAGTCGCAAAGCAAAAATGAAGCTTCTACATTGCTTGGTTCGATAAATATTCGTGTTTTTGTTGAAAATAATTGTTGACATTTTCAAATTTATTGTTTAAGTCTTGAATAGGTCTCTGTGGTGAGCGATTCAAAAGTTATGACAGCGTCAAATCAGTATTCTCGATGTTCTGTATGTTGGGGTTGGCCACACAGCGAGTGTAGGGCTTCATACGAGACTAGATAGGGCGAGAGTTTCAAAAATCTCGTCTCGCTCTCGTCTTGCTTTTACGAGACGAGAAAAATATCGTTCTCGTGTGAAGCCCTAAGCAAGTGTTGTATTTGCGAAGGTACTTCAAATCTAAAAAGCTAATCGAATAGAATAGGTGGAGTCTATATTCTGCTGGTCCTCTTCTGGGCTAGATAGTAGCCAACTATCCTTTGATATTTCCACTCTTTGCCAACTTCTGCATTGAAATCACCCATGAATATAGTGGTGTGATGTTGTGGGATTCTATCCAGGGTTTCTTCTAAAATGCTCCAATAGTTTTCAATATTGTATTGGCTAAAATGCAGAATATGCCCCTTCAATGAAACTTAGGTTTGTGGACTTTTCACCAGGTGTAACTGTTGTTAATCGTCCTTGGCACGTTTTAACTAAGGTCGCAAAGCAAAAATGAAGCTCCTAAATTGCTTGGTTCAATAAATATTCGTGTTTTTGTTGAAAATAATTGACATTTTCAAATTTATTGTTTAAGTCTTGAATAGGTCTCTGTGGTGAGTGGTTCAAAAGTTATGACCGCTTCAAATCCGTATTCTCGATGTTTTGTAAGTTGGGGTTGGCCACACAGCAAGTGTAGGGCTTCACACGAGACGAGATAGGGCGAGAGTTTCAAAAATCTCGTCTCGCTTTTACGAGACGAGACGAAACAAATATCGTTCTCGTGTGAAGCCAGTAAGTGTAGGGCTTTACACGAGACGAGATATGGCGAGAGTTTCAAAAATCTCGTCTCGCTTTTACGAGACGAGAAAAATATCGTTCTTGTGTGAAGCCCTAAGCAAGTGTTGCATTTGCGAAGGTACTTCAAATCTAAAAAGCTAATCGAATAGACTGACACACACATGGATGCTATTCTGATAGACCGCCTTCACTGTTGTTTGGAAGTGTTTCTGTGCTCGTATATCTCCTGCATATTTTAGCCTTGTTGGGAATAGTTGGAGGGCCAATATTTTCGAAAATATCGTCATTTTACTCAGAAACATTAAAAAAATTAATTTTGTTTAGCATATATCTCAGTTAATTCGAACGAAATTTTGTTGTATATTATCTCATTTTGTAGACAATTTTATGTAGTTTAAGCATATTATTAAATAATTTAAATATTGTTAATATTTTTTAAGATATAAAGAATTTACGAAATTGTTACGTATGCGCCATAGCCAATTTTAAAACGTCAATTGTTACGTAAGTATTAATACTTCTTAAACGTATTAGTAATCATTTTAAAGCTAATTTAATCTAGTTTACGGATTCTGTTAAATTACTACAAAATTCCTTTTATTTTTAAAAATATTGACATTTTCCTGTGACACTATTTTAATTAGTTTCGTTTAGCTTGTCCAAATCAATGATAACATGTAATATCTCATTTCGTAGATAACTTAATCTAGTTTTAAGAATTAACAACCTTTTTTTGCTAGAATTTCCCAAACCTTTCGCTATTTTTGCGTTTGCGGCTTTCAAACATTGCTCCTCGTTCAGGTAGTTGAGTTTCGAGTTTTCTTTTTATCGTAAATAATTCGCAAATTTGCAATAATTGTTTAAAGTAATTATCATTTCTTAAAACTGGATTAAATTATCTACAAAATCAGATATTATGCGTTATCCTTGATTTGGGACTAACTGAGTTGACCTTGTGTCTCAATTTATATGTAATCTTATGGGAAAGTGTGACTTTAACAGTGATTTATGAAAATTGAGATTACTTCTGATATAAAACACGCACAAACTCATTTTGAGGACCCTCAAGCTTCAAACTAATTTTGTGTTTGAACTTATAGTAGAAAACGGGCGCGAGAATTGAATGTATGAACTGTGAAATAGTTGATAAGAACCGCCGAGTCTGCTTTTTGGTAAATACTTGTATAATTTTATCGCTATACATTCAGATGTTCGGACGTTTTCTTTACTATAAATTTACTAACACACGCCTCGAGCACGCTCGGATGTTTAGCATTGATAATAATTTTCTAGCTATTCGGAACCCGATTGATATTTAAACCTGAGCTCTAAATTCATCAACAATTAAAACTGTATCCCTGCGATCAATTTGTAAAAGGTATCGCAAGCAAGGATAATCTTGGTAGCTATATGGAAGTATGTAATGATAATCAAAAAATGTACTACAAATTCACCGTTTGCAATTCAACCTTCACAAGAGAAGATAGCGATATATAAGAAAATATTATAAAATCAATAATGATGGTGGGAAGAAGAATTCACCGTACACCTACAAAAAGATAAAGTTGGAGCCGCAGACAGCCAAATAATTTCTGTAAAATATGCAAAGAATTCCCAACAAGGCTAAAATATGCGGAGATATATGTTCACAGAAACACTTCCAAGCAACAGTGAAGGCGGTCCATCAGAACTTCAGTTTCATCAGTTTAAGAACAGAGTGGTCAGCTATAGAATTGATGGTTCAGTCGGTTTGTTTGGTTCAGTGGGATGTTTCATTCGATCGAGATTAATGTAGATAGCTTTGTTAGTAAATTGATCGGCCGTTGTACGAGAATCCGCACAACGCACCAAAACCAAACTCTTAAATCCATCCACTTTCCGTCCACTCCATCCACTTTCCGTCCACTCCATCCACTTTCCGTCCACTCCATCCACTTTCCGTCCACTCCATCCACTTTCCGTCGACCCCATCCACTTTCTGTCCACTCCATCCACTTTCCGTCCACTCCATCCACTTTCCGTTCACTCCATCCACTTAAATCAGCTTTTAAACAGCTTGAAACAGCTTTTAATCAGGTAATCAGCTTTTAATCAGTTGGGGCGAGGAGTGAGGGGTTTTAGAACATATAAAAATAATTTCACCGACCTGCCGTCTCCTTTTGCCGTCCACTTTTTTGCACACAACTTGGACAGTTTTAGTCGCGCAGACGTGGTTCCGGCGTCGGTGTGTGCAGAACGTCGCCATACAACGGACTATCACCTCACTTTTCGACATTTTTACTTAAAATTTTTGCAAAATGCGAAAAACTAACTTTTCTTTGCAAAATATTCCTCATTTTTGGACGCCTAAACAACGCGACCCGGAAGTCTTATCGAAAATCGCCGCACGTGGGGCCGCTCTTCTGTTCTTTGGCTACAAGAATCTGATGCACGGCTGCCACCGGGAGGCGGACACCGCCGTAGGCGGCGTTTTAGTCGGGCGACCCGGATTCGCAGAAAATGTGAATAACGTCGCTGACAAAAGTCGCGCAGCCACGAGAATGGTGTCGAGCTTTCTACGGGAATCATTTCGTGAATTTCATTTTTCCTAGGTATTTGCGCCATGACCTCCGTAAAAGTGATAATTTTTGTAATGCAAACTTTTGGTGTCCGTGTAAGGAAGCATTCGCCCTAAATCGCTAGGTCTCTACGTAATCGCAAATTTCTATCAATTTTGAGACAACTGACGTGTGGCGTTTCGCGAATTTCACCTGGGGTACCGCACCACGTGGGTTTTTAAAAAGGTCACATTCGGCTTTTTTATGCGGCAGATCTTCGGTGTTTTAAACGCGCGTCTTCGATGCTTTAACTGCAAATGTCCGTCCGCACGTTGCGCAGTCCCAGGTTTCGTCCTCCGCCCTGTCGCGCCCCTCCAGAGGGTCAAACCCTACCGAAAATCGAGGTTTTTGCAAACGGCCCTACGGAAGCGGAGGCGACAGCGCAAGACGGGATTGTACATTTTTCTCGTGTAAAACCGAGAGCTCCGTCGAGCGGTGCTATTTTCGCCACTCAACTCCCGGTTCCCAGGTTCGAACGCACCAGACCGAAACCTAAAACCACGAATTTTCAACCTTTGAGGCGCATTTTTTGTCGGATCTCAAAAATTCTTCCGGATCGTTTGACTGCCGCGGCGCCACGTTTTTAGAGCCCCCGCTCGTCGTCCTGCGACGTCCCGTTCACCTGGTGCAAGAGAAAATGCAACTTTTTTTTGCCGATTTTGCAATCACTTCCACGGACGCCCTACGCTTATTTAAAGGGCTCCAGGTTGCCGGTTGGATTCGTTCTCTTCAGAACATTTATTAATAGAAATTGTAAACTGCGACGACTTTTTGCGAATCTGCGGCAGTTTAAAGAGAAGAGTGCGCAAAAAGAGAAAAAAACCAGATCCGTTTTACGGCGATACTTAGAACGTCCGAACAAATTGACGGATCGGAACGGGACCGGCGCCGTTCGATCGGTCAAAGAATATATTAGTTTGTTTGGGAGTATAATCCCGATTGCGTTGAAAATGGCGTTGCGACGCTATAAAAACGAAAAACGTCAGGACGTCCAGGAAAACTCCCACAAAATCGTCAATTAAAGCTCTACTGGAACGGTTTCGCGCGATTCCGGCAGAGAATTGAACGTTTAATCTTTCATTGTAAGAGGCATCACGCTGCGTCGTTTGTAACCGTCGCGACGCCCGCCGAAACTCACCGCATTGCAAGAAACAAATAACGAAATAAAAACGTCCATATTTTTGCAATCGCCCGGTGAATGTTCTGGATTTTTCAGTGGATTGTAGAATGGTGTTTTGGATTTCCGCACTAATAATTGGACATCGCGGAATCGCGTCGCGACGCCAACTTATAACTGTTAATCTGCACAGAGAAAATCTTGAATGTCGATTTGGGGCACCAGGATGTCGCGTTTTTTGATATTAAGTTGACCGGCACGTGGGTCCCACAGAGCCGCGCATTTTGGTACCAGCGCTGCGTCGCTGCGATCAGGGAGTCGCCCGCCAGAATTCGAAACGTATCGGCTCTCCTTCCCTGGAAGGTGCGGTCAGTCTGCCCGCTACAGCTTCGCCGTTTCTGGGCGCAACGACTCGAAATTGCACGCTTTCGATTCGGAACGGACGCCAGCGCCTCTTTTACATTTATGGTTTCGCGATCCAAGCCGTCCCGATCCGGAAATATTTTCATAAATGTGCAGGGTGCACTGTAAAAGTGCACCTTCAAGTTTGCCGCCGTCCGCGTTCAACGTGCCGCGGCGGAGTTTTCGACGAAGTTCTTTAGATTGAACCTATGGCTTTGCGGCAGTGTAACCGGCGCCGCGGCGTTATAGAGGAGCAAAGGATTATAAAGGAGCTCTATTTTCCGCTTATGATCAAAAGGTGATCAATCTGAAAGGGGTTGCATAAATACCGGAATTTTTATAATTTTATAAAAAGCGCTGTGTTTTATTCCTTAAAATTGTCATGGCAGTGAAAGGGTTAAACGAAGAGCGATGAGCGAAGTGCCTCATGTTTGAAGAACCAAAAATATAAAGTGCCGCATGTGGCTCGCGTGCCGTGGTCCGCCGATCCCTGGACTAGAACACAAAATTATGTCCATTCTTAATTGGCAACGATTATTAGTATACTAATATATATTCTTATTTTGTTTCAGATGCATTGTTCAGAATATGGTAGTCGACAGTGTGGATTAGCAGCGTCGAGTGTATCAATAAAAGCGTCGATGTTGACGGTCGTCGCGACGCTGTTTTCGGCGTTGCGGTTATCTATGAGCTGAGTCGACTGAGTCGCGAGGGATGTGTGTTATGTAAGGTTGTGTGAATGGTGTGTGCATGGGTAGCGAGTTTCCAATTGCTCGATTGTTGCGTTCCAAGAACATTTGGTTTTGGGATTTCCGACGCGCGTAAATTAATCGGAGACGTGTCGAATAGTCAATATAGTCCAATCTACTAATACTTAAATCATGTTTGTTTTGGATTTTCGTTTCTGGAGGTAGAATACTCAAAGGCGTCTAGTTGTTAGTTTTAAACTAAATGTTGTATTTATTTCGTAATTATTTTCGCAGATTTTTGTCGAAAAAATAAATGATTTGGTAATAATTTTCTTTCTATTTTGCGTCTGTAAACGACTCATAACAGCACTCATATACGTGCGGTTATGGCTCGCCGAGTGCGATACAATTTTCTCAATATGTATCGGCGATTTTTTTATTTATAAATGGCATAAAAGTGCGCAAAATAGAAAAAAAAAATAGTATAAAAAACTCGTTCATAAGGCGTTTTTCGCACTTGTCCATTAGAAAAACGTGGACGCGTGCTGTAAAACCGCTCTTATTGAACTCGTTCTTTAATATACTATAGCATGCAAATTAAACCAAAATGTATTTTTGAATGCAGTTCAAATAGATTCAGGAAAGTGGAATAAAAATCTGCGAGTAAATCCAAAGTATTTTCTTAAATGTAGCTTGTAGATGAATAGTGAGAAAATTAGTATTTAATTGAACCGCACTTGGACTTGATTTAAATTAAACCAATGTAAGAGAAAAACTAATTTCCGATTTCCATTCAGTTTTAGGAAATTACTTCATATCAGTGACTGTGTTTAACAACAATTGTTATTTTTTAAATCTCCCTTCGTAAAACCGTAACTTTTTTTACATTATTTATTATTTTCTGCTTCTGCAAAAATGTTTGTACAGAAAACATTGATTTTCAATCAACAAATTGTAATTCCAAAAAGCCATTATATATTTGCCTGTTAATAAACAATACAAGAAATTTCGCTCAATAAAATTAACAAACATTTTTGTAAAAACAAGGTGTAATTATTTCTCTTCTTCGTCTTATTTAATATTTATTTGTACCAATCGTGAAACTAACTAAGCTAATCTAGTCAGTTAGTTAAATAGACACCATGACAAGTTTTGCTCTAGCTTTGTAATCTCAGATAGCAAATATTTATTTTTGCATTTTTTAACGCAATTTCTTACTGTTTGGCTTTGTTTCTGCAAAGTCTTTTTTGTAAAATGAAAACAAACCGTTCAGATATATTTCATATCAAACTTGTTGCAATATTCAATATTAAATTTATTATTTAATGCACTTTGTAAATATGTGGCCTAGTTTTAAATGTGAAATTGTTAAAATAAACTTTTTTTCTAATTCCCCATTTATTTCACCACCTTGTACTATTACCAATACCTACCAGAGCAGACATATAGGATTAAACAAACAAAAATTGTGTTTAAGCAGTAGCAACATAATACACGACGGTATTGGTCAACATATAGGAGAATTCCACAAATACCAGATGGAATCTCAAATACAGTATAATCTTGATAATCCGACACATAGGGGACCAGACAATACATATGGGACGTCGGATTATCGAAAAATTCCGGATTATCAGGCTTCAACGAAAACAATTTTACATATTTTATGTACAATACTATTTCAGAAAGAATAAATTATGTATCTATATAAGTAAACGTGTACGTACAAAAAAATATATACAAACTGTGGGAATAGTACTGTGGGAAACTGTACAATAAAGACAATTATTGTAGTAGAGGTTGGTCAGAATCGTCAATAGAGTTTTCAGAGTTAAAAGCAGGGTGTGTTGGCCAGACCGTGCGGTTATGGCTCGCCGAGTGCGATAAATTTTTCTCAATATGTGTAGGCGATATTTTATTTAGAAATGGCATAAAATGGCACAAAATAGAAAAAATAGTATAAAAAACTCGTTCATTAGGCGTTTCTCGCACTTGTCCATTAGAAATCTAAACATGGACGCGTGCTGCAAAACCGCACTTATTGAACTCGTTCTTTAATATACCATTGTTTTTTCTGTCCGCGAGGTTTATATCCGGCGCGGGGCAACGTAAAGAAAAGGCACCTGTTTCCCCAGAGCGCCGGATTACGGAACGTGGCGAATTAACCAACCGCCGGATTATAAAGATTATTCTGTACTCGTTTTTAAACGATCAAAAAATTCCTGCACTTCAGTGGCAATACAAATAATTCCGTAAGTGCAGATACAATAATGATAATGATTTTATCTGTACTTCAGGTATTATTTGTATTGCCACTAAAGTGCAGAATTTTTTTGATCCTTTCGGAACGAGTACATAATAATCTTGATAATCCGGCGGTTGGTTAATTTAACAGGTTCAGTAATCCGGCGCTCTGGGGAAACACGTGTCTTTTCTTAACGCTGCCCCGCGACGGACATAAACCTCGTGCTAGTTATATAACACATATGCGAGGCTTGTTTAAAAATACCTTTAGATGAACAAATCAGGACGCTCGTTTAATTATACCTCAAGCCTTCCTCCTGCATATTTTGCAGAGTGCAATCTGTAACTACTCTCTCTCTAAGGGTGCTACAGTCCTAATTAGGATCTGGACCTCCTCCCACTGCCTACACTTGCCACTGATTTTGCCACAGCCATGCACAGGACGATGGTAGCTTACTTTTCCATACCCTGGATTTGAACCCGGGACTTGTGCCTTAGTAATCTGACGCCTTGATTACTAGGACACCACCGGCTTAATCTATGACTACTGTACATACTAATAGGCTGCAATTTGTAAGTCTTGCATGTTTGCAAGTGCTTTTACTTGATGCACGAAGGTCTTTTCCGTTTACTTGAAGGTAAGAAGTTTACATGCATACAGATGACATTACATGATTTTTAAATCTTTTATTAGAATTTAAGTCAGACAAATATACAATTCAGAAATTGTAAAAATAAAAAATTGTGAAACAGTTACCAATCATTATCGACGGCAAACGTTTCGCTCAAAGTTCGTTTTCTAGGCTTAATCAACAGTGGAACCGTGCTATCTTCTCTCTCGCCCTCGTTACTTATCTCTACCTCCTTCACTGACTCCACTGAAGTTCTTTTAAAAACATTTGATCTACAAAATAGCAATCATGTTAAGGCACTAGACAGACAAAGCAACACTAAACAAATCTACACAAACACCACTAGATGTATAGATAAGACTAGACAGACAAGACTAGACAGACAAGACTAGACAAACAAGACTAGACAGACAAGACTAGGCAGACAAGACAGCTGACAAGACTAGACAGACAAGACTAGACCGACAATACTAGATAGACAAGACTAGACAAACAAGACTAGACGAACAAGTTAAGACAGACAAGACTAGGCAGACAAGACTAGACAGACAAGACAAGACAGACAAGACTAGACAGACAAGACTAGGCAGACAAGACTAGGCAGACAAGACGGCTGACAAGACTAGACAGACAATACTACATAGACAAGACTAGACAGACAAGACTAGACGAACAAGTTTAGACAGACAAGACTAGGCAAACAAGACTAGACAGACAAGACTAGACAGACAAGACAAGACAGACAAGACTAGACAGACAAGACTAGGCACACAAGATGGCTGACAAGACTAGACAGACAATACTAGATAGACAAGACTAGACAGACAAGACTAGACGAACAAGTTTAGACAGACAAGACTAGGCAGACAAGACTAGACAGTCAAGACTAGACAGGAAAGACAGACAAGACTAGACAGACAAGACTAGGCAGACAAGACAGCTGACAAGACTAGACAGACAATACTAGATAGACAAGACTAGACAGACAAGACTAGACAGACAAGACTAGACAGACAATACTAGATAGACAAGACTAGACAGACAAGACTAGACAAACAAGTTTAGACAGACAAGACTAGG
Organism: Phosphuga atrata; assembly: GCA_944588485.1. Lineage (NCBI taxonomy): Eukaryota > Metazoa > Arthropoda > Insecta > Coleoptera > Silphidae > Phosphuga > Phosphuga atrata. Next base: position 12,263,618 of record OX155893.1, on the reverse strand, counting down.
CAGACAAGACTAGACAGACAAGACAAGACAGACAAGACTAGACAGACGAGACTAGGCAGACAAGACGGCTGACAAGACTAGACAGACAAGACTAGACAGACAATACTAGATAGACAAGACTAGACAGACAAGACTAGACAGACAATACTAGATAGACAAGACTAGACAGACAAGACTAGACGAACAAGTTTAGACAGACAAGACTAGGCAGACAAGACAAGACAGACAAGATTAGACAGACAAGACTAGGCAGACAAGACGGCTGACAAGACTAGACAGACAAGACTAGACAGACAATACTAGATAGACAAGTCTAGACAGACAAGACTAGACAGACAAGACTAGACTGACAAGACTAGACAGACAAGATTAGGCAGACAAGACTAGACAGACAAGACTAGGCAGACAAGACGGCTGACAAGACTGGACAGACAAGACTAGACAGACAATACTAGATACACAAGACTAGACAGACAAGACTAGACGGACAAGTTTAGACAGACAAGACTAGGCAGACAAGACTAGACAGACAAGACTAGGCAGACAAGACTAGACAGACAATACTAGATAGACAAGACTAGACAGACAAGACTAGACAGACAAGACTAGACTGACAAGACTAGACAGACAAGATTAGGCAGACAAGACTAGACAGACAAGACTAGGCAGACAAGACGGCTGACAAGACTGGACAGACAAGACTAGACAGACAATACTAGATACACAACACTAGACAGACAAGACTAGACGGACAAGTTTAGACAGACAAGACTAGGCAGACAAGACTAGGCAGACAAGACTAGACAGACAAGCCTAGACAGACAAGACTAGGCAGACAAGACTAGACAGACAATACTAGATAGACAACACTAGACAGACAAGACTAGACAGACAAGACTAGACAGACAAGATTAGGCAGACAAGACTAGACAGACAAGACTAGACAGACAAGACTAGGCAGACAAGACGGCTGACAAGACTGGACAGACAAGACTAGACAGACAATACTAGATACACAAGACTAGACAGACAAGACTAGACGAACAAGTTTAGACAGACAAGACTAGGCAGACCGGACTAGACAGACAAGACTAGACAGACAAGACAAGACAGATAAGACTAGACAGACAAGACTAGGCAGACAAGACTAGACAGACAATACTAGATAGACAAGTCTAGACAGACAAGACTAGACAGACAAGACTAGACTGACAAGACTAGACAGACAAGATTAGGCAGACAAGACTAGACAGACAAGACTAGGCAGACAAGATGGCTGACAAGACTGGACAGACAAGACTAGACAGACAATACTAGATACACAAGACTAGACAGACAAGACTAGACGAACAAGTTTAGACAGACAAGACTAGACGAACAAGTTTAGACAGACAAGACTAGACAGACAAGACAAGACAGACAAGACTAGACAGACAAGACTAGGCAGACAAGACGGCTGACAAGACTAGACAGACAAGACTAGACAGACAATACTAGATAGACAAGACTAGACAGACAAGACTAGACGGACAAGTTTAGACAGACAAGACTAGGCAGACAAGACTAGGCAGACAAGACTAGACAGACAAGCCTAGACAGACAAGACTAGGCACACAAGACTAGACAGACAATACTAGATAGACAAGACTAGACAGACAAGACTAGACGGACAAGTTTGGATAGACAAGACTAGGCAGACAAGACTAGACAGACAAGACTAGACTGACAAGACTAGACAGACAAGATTAGGCAGACAAGACTAGACAGACAAGACTAGGCAGACAAAACGACTGACAAGACTAGACAGACAAGACTAGACAGACAAGACAAGACAGACAAGACAGACAAGACTAGACAGACAAGACTAGGCTGACAAGACGGCTGACAAGACTAGACAGACAAGACTAGACAGACAATACTAGATAGACAAGACAGACAAGACTAGACAGACAAGACTAGGCTGACAAGACTAGACAGACAAGACTAGACAGACAATACTAGATGGACAAGTCTAGACAGACAAGACTAGACAGACAAGACTAGACTGACAAGACTAGGCAAACCAGACTATGCAGACAATACTAGACAGACAAGACTAGACAGACAAGACTAAACAGACAAGCCCAGGCAGACAAGCCTAGACAGACAAGCCTATACAGACAAGACTAGACAGACAAGACTAGACCTCAGTCCCCCTAGTTGGGGAGAGGGGATACCTGAAACCCCGACCGAGCGTGTCCCCCAGATGGCGGATAGGGGAAGCTGCATCCAGCAGGGTTGGAGGGTAGGAGCAAAATAAAATAAGCTCTCATGGACCAACAGGCTTGCACAGAGAAAAACAACCTCTTCAACAAAAAAAATCTCCCGCTTCCAGTGGTGCGGACGCAGGAAGGTCAGCCATTATGACAATGAAAATGATATCGGAAAATGACAAATCGTTTACGGTGCAAAGGAGGGATACTTCAGTACCCGGTCGGTGTAGAGAGTGTGCGAGCGGGCTGCCCCCGACTGCCAACCAACGACTGCTACTTGAAAATCAGACACTTACAAAGTCAACTCTCCCCAAACAGCGGATAGAATCAGGCTGCCACACAGCAGACTGCACCTCCCCAGACAAAGGCAAAAGTGCAATTCTTTACCTGCTGCCTTGTTAAGAGTGGATAGGAAGTGTATAGATCCTATAAAAAGAAAAGAGTGCTCAACTAAATTCAACATCATAGAGGCAATTAACATGATGACGCATTACACGGCTCAGCTAGCTGAATTAACAGAGGAAAACCCCGACACGAAAAGGAAAATAAAAACATTCATAGGGTACATGAAAAAACAAGTGGACACACTAAACAAGGACACGACACAGAAATGGTTTGAGACCCACAGATGGGAAAAAATAGAGATACCAACATATGACATGTATACTCAAACTACGCCTGACCGGCTGGCACCGACATCCGTGTGCTGCTCCAGCACCCAGACCCTTGAAGATACTAAAACCGTAATACAGCAACTTAGAGAGGAGAATATATTAAAATGCTCAGTGGAGAACTAGACAAACTCTGCAGAAATAGTGAAGGTATGGGTACACAACAGGAAATAGAGCTGGATATCCAAACTACTGTCACCCAATGAAAAACCTGGAAATAGGTCAAAAAGACGAACTTAAAACAAATGAGAGATATATCTACAAACTAACTAGGAGCCCGAAGGAAATAACAGGAACGATACCAGAGAAAACACAAAATCTCAGAGGATTGACGACCAACATGCAAAGAAAACGTATAGCTCTGTCGTGCCCTGCAGACATAGATTTAGAATTATTAAGTAAAATAATAGAGATTGAAAGACCTCAGACATTTCCGATGTAGAAATATCAATATGCGTACCAAGCCCAAGGAGAAGGGACAAAACCGATAGCGCAGCCAGGGCAAGAACAGATGCTCTCGTGGTACAAGGGGATGGGCTGTCGTACGCTGACCTGGTGAGAACCGTCAAGCAAAACATAGATATTGGACAACATGGCATAAAGGTTGAAACAATACGAAAAACTATGACAAGTTGAAAGACAAATGCTGATCGTAACAGAAAACACTGACGGGAAGATAAATTAAGATCAGAAATAGCACATATAAAAGGAATGAAAGCAAGAGTGGTTAATAGGAAAGACGACGCTACAGTACTCACCACGGATTGATGGCGTAACAACGAGAGACGAAAGCATTGAAGCCATGAAAGCCGTAGGCAAGAAAAGACCTGGCCAAAGACTATTAGTGGAGAATATATGGCCAACCTTTGGGGAATGGCAAACAGCCAAAGTGACCCTAGATTCTGGAACAGCAGAAGATCTACTAAAAGTAGGGCAGCTGAAAATTGGATGGAACAATTGTAGAAGAAAGTACAAAGATGCTTTAAATGTTTAGAATTTGGACACAAAACGCAGGAATGCCGCGGCCCCGACAGGAGTAATTTCTGCATGAATTGCGCCAAAAGTGGGCATAAAGCAAAAGATTGCAAGCAGGCGGCTTACTGTACAACGTGCAAGGAAGAGGGCCACCGTGGTTGGGCACTGAAATGTAAGTTAAAACGGAAGAAAACAGCATCTGCTGCTGAGGAACAACCCCTCACTTCGATATAAAAATTATCCAAATAAATGCCAATAGAAGTGCTGTCGCACACAACCTTTTAGACGCGACAGCTGCCAAAATGGAAATCGATATAGTGCTAGTAAGTGAACCCAATAAACGGATAGCCAATAATAACAACCAGAAGTGGTACCCAGTTGATCAAAATTGATCAAAACTGCGATGTGGCAATAACGGTCAACTGGAAGTTCAATGCAAAGGCAAAGGGTTCGCATAGGTGGACCTGGACTGGGGCAGAGTATATAGCTGCTACATAAGCCCAAATTGTACATATGAAGAGTTTGAAGAATACCTACAGGAACTGCAGCAGAGCATAAGGCAAACGAACAAGGAGAAATTAGTGTCTGGTGATTTCAACGCAAAGGCAAAAGCGTTGGGTTCCAAAGTAGATGATAAAATGAAGTAGGGGCGCCTACTCGCTGAATGGGCCCTGGCAAATAATCTCGAAATAGCCAATGAAGGCAAAGAACCCACTTATAGAAGTGGAAATAAAAGCTCCCTAATAGATGTAACATTTGGCACCAGAGACCTAACCAGTCAAGTTAAAGAGTGGAACTGGAGTACTGCCGGACGAAACACTCAACGACCATCGCTATATCTATACGCGCTCGGTGGAAAACGAGTACAATATAGAGCAAACCCAGCCCCCAAATGGAGGCTGGCCAAGCTTGATAAACCAAAATTCCTTGCTGACGTTAATCAGGGCTAGAAGAAATGCAAAGTGGAAACAGCTGAAGACCTGATAAAACTTATATCGGCAGCGTGTGACAAGGCAATGCCCAAAATGAAGAGTAACAACCAACACAAGATGCGCAGGGGTATACTGGTGGACAGATGAAATCGAAGAACAAAGGCAGAAATGCTTGAAAACGAGGAGGGAATTAACTAGAACCAATAAGAAGAGACTCCCAAATTAGACAATACAAGAGCAGAACCAGTACAAAGATGAGAAAAAAAAGCTCCGTAACATGTTTAGAAAATATAAAGAAAGCAGCTGGAGGGCTCTATGTGAGGAGGTGGAGAACGATCCGTGGGGTCTAGGGTAGCACATTGTCATGAAAAGGCTAAAACTCCCCCCGATGACAATTAGTGCAGAAAACAAAATGAGAATTGTCAGAGGACTGTTCCCGCAACATAAAGAATAGAAGTGGGTGAAGCCAGATGCAGAAGAATATATGCCCTTCACGAACGAAAAAATTCTTAGCGCAGCTCAAAAAATGAAGATTCGGAAAGCACCTGGACTAGACGGAATCCCGCCAGAAATAATCAAAATTATGGCAAGTGAATATACAGAGGTGATTACACATGTTATGAACAACATAGTGAAAACTGGAACTATCCCGAAAGTATGAAAAAAGCTAAAGTTATATTAATCAAGAAACCTAATAAGGAAAGCCTAGAACCGTCTAAATCTTATAGGCTGCTATGCATGATCGATAAGGCAGCTAAGCTTCTGGAGCAAGTAATAGTTAAAAGAATGGCACAAGAGATAAAGGCGAAAGGGGACTTAGCAGATACTTCGTATGGATTCCGGGAGAAGCGGTCCACCATCGATGCAGCCAGAAGGGTGCTCGAAATTGCAGAAGGAGAAACTAAAAAGACACGAAGAACAAGAAAGCTATGCGCATTGGTGACTATAGATGTCAAAAATGCATTCAACACTGTGCCATGGACGTCAATACTAGATGCGCTCGAGAGAAGACGAGTAACACCCAGCTTAATACGTTTAGTACAAGGCTCAAGAACAGGAGTATCGAAATAGACCCTGGGGTCACAATTAAGGTAACAGCAGCCATCCCGCTGGCAACTGTCTTGGTACCCCTACTATGGAATATATTTTATGATGAAACTATTAAATTAAAAGGGGTAACGATAATTGCTTATGCGGACAACATTGCGGTAGTGGCTGCGGCGAAACAGGAAGGTGAACTAGTTTTAATAACCAACGAGCCACTTAACCGAATAGCCACCTATATACAAACCAAGGGACTGGAAATAGCTATGGAGAAAACGGTTATGCTAGTGGGAATGAAGAGATATGGGCCTGTGGCCTTTGAAATGCTGTGGAAAAAAGTTCATCTCCAAAGGAGCCTAAAATACTTAGGCATAATATTCGATAAATGAATCAGCTTCGACCAAACGTGGATTATGCTGTAACCAAAGCCGAAAACGCGGTTAAAGCGCTCACCAGGCTGATGCCGAGCGTGGGAGGTGGGTCGGAAATTAAACGAAAAACACTCAACATGGTCGTCGAATCGATCTTACTGTATGGAGCACCCGTTTGAGGAAAGGCAATAAGATGCAAAAAATATAGGGAGAAGCTAGTGAAAATCCAGAGAAATATGGGGATACGAATCGCAAGAGCGTATAGAACTAGCAGAATGGAAGGCCTGAACGTGATAGCTGGAATAATGCCAATAGACCTATTGACTATTGAGCGAACCCTAATGGAAAGAAAAAGTAGGAGTGAAATGCAAGAAGCCCAAGAAAACATATTAAAAGCATGGAAGAAACGTTGGGAAAACTGTGACTGTTGGACACAGATTATCCGAGACCCTGTCCCTTGGACCCAAAGGAAAGAAGGTGCCCTAGACTACTGGATTACCCAGTTCCTAACGGGGCATGGTAACTTCGAAACATATCTCGCAAAGATTAGGAAAAGTAGAACCAACATATGCCAGCACTGTGGGGAGAAGGGCACGCCGAAGCATGCAGTGCTGGAGTGCCAACAATGGGCCATAGAGAGGAAAACATTGGAACAGGAAATTGGAAGGCAAATTACAACGGACAATATAATAGCCGAGATGCTTACAGGACAGTATCTAGAGATGCTGTCCTTGTTGTTTTGTTATTTCGCAGGAATAGCTTCAATAGAGTACTTGATTGAGGAAAGGGCAGAGCTATATTGGACCCGCGACAGAAAAAACGACAAAAAAAACAAAGAGAGAATGAAGCAGGTCCTTGCAAAGCTCTACTACTAATGGCAAAGCCACTGGAGTGCCGCAGACAAAGGACAGTGGTCCAAGCTGTTAATACCACAACTTGAACCATGAGTGACACGGAAGCACGGGGAGGTTAACCAATACCTAAGCTTAGGTGAGGTATTAGATACTTAAGTAAGCTTACTAGTAATCTCACCGACAACGGATGCTTCCGTGACTATCTGAATAGCATTTGCAGAGCCCCTGCTGACCTATGCGCATACTGCGGCCTTGTGTACAATGTCATGCACACGATGTTCCAATGTGACACATAGACCCCAGAGAGAGATCAATATACAGCTACGAAGCAGTAGAAGCGAAAACTCTAGTTCAAGAAATGCTAAGGCCTGAAGAAGCCTGGTTGGAAATGGATACCATAACAAGGGCCATATTAAATTCAAAGGAAGAAGACGAACGGATTATACAGACATACAAAGAGAAGCTCCTGAACCCCTAATCCCTGTGTGAACCCTGTGTGAAAGGGGGATGTAAGGTAATATAATTACGGAAACTATAATGTTTGACGACACCATTCTGATGTTATGCGAGGAGCAGTCGCATGATGTGTGGGTTCCCGGGGTCCTCTTGCACAAGTTAACGAAAGTGCTTGCTGCAGCCCCCGGACAGACAAGAATAGACAGACAAGACTAGACAGACAAGACTAAACAGACAAGACTACACAGACAAGACTAGACAGATAAGATTAGACAGACAACACTAGACAGACAAGACTAAACAGGCAAGACAAGACCAGAAAGACAAGAATAGCCAGACAAGACTAGAAAGACAAGACTAGAAAGACAAGACTAGACTGACAAAACTAGAAAGACAATACTAGACAGACAAGACTAGAAAGACAAGACTAGACAGATAAGACTAGACAGACAATACTAAACAGACAAGACTAGACACACTAGACATACAAGTCTAGAAAGACAAGATTAGACAGACATGACTAGAAAGACAAGAGTAGACAGACAAGACTAGAAAGACAAGACTAGAAAGACAAAACTAGACAGACAAGACTAGAAAGACAAGAGAGAAAAAGCAGACTAGAAAGATAAGACTAGACAAACAAGCCTAAACAGACAAGACTAGACAGACTAGACATACAAGACTAGAAAGACAAGGCTAGACGGACAAAACTAGATAGACAAGACTACACAGACAAGCCTATAAAGACAAGACTAGATAGACAAGACTAGAAAGACAAAACTAGACAGACAAGACTAGAAAAACAAGACTAGACAGACAAGACTAGACAGACAAAACTAGAAAGACAAGACTAGAAAGACAAGACTAGACAGACAAGACTAAACAGGCAAGACTAGACATACAAAACTAGAAAGACAAAACTAGACAGATAAGACTAGACAGACAAGACTAAACAGACAAGACTAAACAGACAAGACTTGACAGACTAGAAGGATAAAACTAGGCAACAAGACTAGACAGACAAGAAAGACAAGACTACACAGACAAGTCTAGACAGACAAAACTAGAAAGACAAGGCTAGACGGACAATACTAGAAAGACAAGGCTAGACAGACTAAACAGACAAGACTAGATGTACAGGACTAGAAAGACAAGACTAGACAGACAAGATTGAAAGGCAAGGCTAGACAGACAAGACTAGAAAGACAGGACTAGACAGACAAGTCTAGACAGACAAGACTAGACAGACAAGACTAGACAGATAAGACTAGACAGACAAGACTACACAGACAAGACAAGCCTAGAGAGACAAGACTAGACAGACAAAACTAGAAAGACAAGACTAGAGAGATAAACTAGACAGACAAGACTAGACGAACAAGGAAAGTAAATAATATTCAATTACTCAATCCAATTGTTAGAAGATTTTCGTTTCTTTGTGGGTGGTGCTGAGGTGTCGGAGTTCTTGCGCCTTCTGGACAGAGGAGACGTGGCCAATATTGGATTTCCTTCCAAAATCGCTTGTCGTCTGGCATAAGTCATGATTCTGTATGTGTCGCTCTGCGATAAGGTGCTCAGTGCCATCGCTGCTTTGTTTTTGGGCTGCAGTGCTATGTAAGCCGAATGGTCGTCAATCCAATCAATATAAATCGAACCTAAAATATTTTAACGAAATAATAAAAAATAAAAATAATTACCAAACAAAAAAATAATACTATAAAGCCGAGGCCGCACTACAATTTTTTTCCCGCGAGCGGTAACCGCTATAACCGCGAAACCGCTAGAGAAACACACAGTACGCTATGGGCAAAATCAGTTACGGAAAAAAACGCAAGTGAGGCCGTTTGTATTAACTTACTTATGTCAAAAAATCACGCGATTAAAAACAGCGGAGGTTTAGCCGTAGTGCGGCCTAGGCCTTAGCCCGTTTAATAATTGAAATTTTTTTTGGTGCCTGCGTCAATTTCCGCCATGTTTTGGAACTTTTTTGACGTATAACCAGTGGTCACAGTGGTGTGGTGGTGAACGCATCCGCTTCCCATGCATGAGTGAAAAATCTTCACGGTTCGGCCGGGGATTGAACCCGGGATGTTCAATCCCCGGCCGAACCGTGAAGAGTTTTCACGGAGCTAAGCTGTGGCCACCTCGTGGAAAGCAATGACTAACTTCCACGAGTAATTCTGCCAAGAAAAACCTCTCAACTAGTGCCGTTCGGAACTGGCGATAAACTCAAGGTCCCGTATATTTCTGGATGATGCGTTCCACAAGCATGCGCGAGAGGTTACCTACGCTCTTGAGAGAGTACGGCACTTCAAGAAGAAGAACCAGTGAAAATAACAAAATGTGCCCGAAACTTTCATATTCTTGCCTTTTAACACGTTGACTGCCACGTGAATCGCGTGTGTCTCACAGGTGACAAGTTCATGTAAGCCATGTGAATCATCGGTGGTTCACGTGAAAACTATTGCATTTATATCTGTAACTCACCGACGATTCACAGTGGCCTTATAAATAGATAGTAGTTGAAAAAACGAAGCCTCGTGGATAAAATAAGGTATTTAGCCTACGTAAAAGTATAATACTATAAGTATAATACTTTTTTTTTAAAGTATAATAAAGAATTTTTACCTTCTGGCCCAGGCGGTCAAAAAAAAATTGTATGTGGCAGTTAACGTGTTAAACAAGGCGGACTCGCATACGCATAACTAACCGTAAAAAGGTCTATTCGTGTCTACTTACGCTTAAAATGATCAAACCAATCAGTTGGGTATTTAAATACCCATTATAGATCTCCACTTGGGTATTTAAAAACCCATTCCTGATCTTCTGTTGGATATTTAAATATCTAATCTAAACAAATGGGTATTTAAACACCCATTCCAGATCTCTTATTGTAGATTTTAATTTTTTCGTTTAAATATGAAAATTTTGAGGACAAAAGGTATGATTAATATTATTTAGAAAAAATTGCAAATGGGGATCTGAACAACTAATAGTTGACCATTGTGTCTATTACTTACCGAATGGGTTAAATAATTTAACTAGTTCGTGTGATTTCCAACTTTTGGGGAAAGTCATGTAAAACACGTGATCTCTAGGAGGTGTTGCTAATGAATAAGACGAAAATTAAAAGTTGATCCACGTGTGAAAATTTAAACTTACGATCATTCCCCTCAAGTTCGATGAATGGACAATCTTGTATCCGCATCAAGAACAATCTACAAAATAAAATAGATAAGAAATTGATCTTTTCAAACCTGTTCGTGAAGGATTGTATTATAGATCGAAGTTTTCAAACGAGGAATCAAGTTGCGCACTATCTCCTAAAAGTAAAGAAATTGATCTTTTCAAACCTGTTCGTGAAGGATTCTATTAGATCGAAGTTTTCAAAAGGAGATTCGAGTTGCTCACTATCTCCTAAAAGTAAAGACAAATGTTTACAGGAAACGAATTCCTTACTACGTTTTACCTAAATGTTTCCACATGGATATAAAACAAAGTCCGGTAATATATGCATCGTATCCAGCCTCGTGTTCCTTGGACGAATCCAATTTTGAGTATCCTTCAGCACCTTGCCCAGAATCTGCAAAAATTCACTTTAAAATTTCCAAAGTGCAATGAGATTTTAATTAGCTTTTACCAACTTTAGGCATATTGAAAGGCTCCTCGGACAAAGTCGCTAAGAGGTGAGGTAAGACAGTCGATTTGACATGATCCGAAAACTCGGGATTTGTCGACATCAATTTCGTATCTAACAAACTAGAAAGATTTTATCGAAAACTTGCATGTTTTGATTTTTTGCACACTTACTTGGGAAAAAGACAGTGCACACATTCTTTAAACGAATCGTAATCTTCTGGAAGCGTCGTCAAAAATTTATCAATGGTGTGACACATATCGAGCATCATGTTATGACCAATTATCAACTTCCTCTAAAAGATTGAAAACTATTTAGTTACATAATCTAGGTCTATAGCCTAGAAATAAGCAAAACCAGAAAGATATGAGGGCAGGCCAGGCGAGCGTACCAAAGAGCCAAAAAGAGAACCGCAGAGCAGGAGACTAGGAAAGAAGTCCTCAGATTAAATTTTGTAGAGGCAAGGCGAACACTGCGGAAGTTGATCAACAATGAGAAAAGGCGATGCTGGACAAACTCTGCGTGAGTATAGATGAAAACCCCAGAGATCCAGCCACCAGAGAACTAAAGTGCTGAAGCTCTGGCATGCGCCCTCACCTTCACGCGACAGAAAAAATCGTTTCCTACTCACCCGGCCCGAACTCGGAGTGAGAGACCAGCACGATCTGAGGTACCGGAATTTACAAATGAAGAACTCGCAGCCGCCAGCGACCGACTCAGTAAGAGCAGAGCTCTTACATACAAGGCAGCATTCCACATTATGTCCTCGGTGTCATGAATGACACGCTCAAAAAGGGTGTCTTCCCAAAAATATGTAAAACGGCCCGACTAATACTCTTACGAAAAGGCGACAAACCGGCCAATGAGGTCATTTGGTCATTAAACTCAAAACTCGAAAAATAACTAGAGAGCAAAGAGGCCATACACGCCAACCAATTTCGGGTTCAGAACCGGAAAATCTACACTAGACGAGATCAGAAAAGTTCTGTAAAAGGCCAACGAAATTAAACAGAAGGCAACCAAGAACAGAGAGGTATGTGAGCTCGTAACACTGGACATCAAAAACGGAAAAACGCCTTTACCTCAACACCCTGGAAAAGCATAATTGATGTATTGACAACGATAAATATCAGCGAATACCTCATAAACATAAATAAATCCTATTTCAGAGATACGTGGTGACAGAGGCTGGAACAAAAATAAAGACATCCAGCAGGATACCACAAGGATCGGTACTTGGACCAACACTGTGGAACGTTTTCTATTTTCGACCAAATCTTGAGACTAAAAATGGAAAGCGGTGTGACCACAGTAGCATACGCGGACAATCTTGCACTAGTCGTGTCCGCTAGGAGCAGCGAAGATTTAAAAGAGAAAGCAGAACACGCCTTAAACACAATTACGGAACAACTCGACAAAATAGGCATCAAATTAACAGCCGAAAAAACAGGAATGGTCCTTGTCGCAGGCCGCAAGAAACTCGCCAGATTGGAGATAAAAATAAACGGGGAAACAATAAAATACAAAAACTCGTTAAAATATCTGGGCGTCTACCTAGACAAGGATATACGAATGAGCGAACATATAAAGAACACCTGCACTTCTTCCCACTTATTTAGAGTAGTCTCCTTGGTCCTTAGTCTTTCTTCTTTTCTACTTTATCGTAGGTACGCTTTAGTACCAGCAGATGGATTGGTGACGTGCCTACAATCACCTGTATGGCCTTTGTGGATACCGTCCTATAGGCATACGCAATCTTGAGGGCTACCTTTCGTTGTGTCATTTCTAGAATTGTTCTATATTTAGTTTTAATCGCCCACTCACGCCACGCCGGTGTTCCGTAGAGGAGTATAGAGTTTACGACGCTGTATACCACTTTCCTAGCTCCCTGTCTTGCACCTCTTGTGTTCGGCATTATTCGTGCCTGTGCGGCTATAGTCCTACCTGCCATCTCCGTTACTCTAGTTATGTGAGTTCCCATATTCATATTATGTCCAAAGGTGACACCTAGATATTGTAGCTTGGGTTTGTTGGTTATCATTATCTCGCCTATTTTTATGGAGATGGTATTCAATTTTTTCCCATTGCAAGCCAGTCTTCTTCAAACCTAAGTATCACGTCCGTCTTTGTAGTTGTTTGAAGTCTTTCATTCGTCTTGGTCGTCCATACGTGTCTCTGTTGTCCGTCTCTCGCTTACGGAAGCTGTATGTAGAGCACTATCCGTAAGGCCGTAGCAATCACAGCGATTGTCCCTGATGTCCCTGCCGATATTATGGAAGTACTCTTTAAAGCACCCATCCAAGGTAGCTCCCGAGTGAGATGATAACCCACTTCTCTGTGCTTTCATGTCACCCATGGTAACAGCTCTAGGATTAGCTGTCTGGACCACTGGCCTTTGTTAGAATCACTACAGTATCTTTGCCGCTTTTCGAACATCTGGCACTTGGCTTTCTTTTTCTGTTCCATATTATTTCTCCCGTCCCGTGTTTTTGTGTGTTATACAGGTTGGTCCTTTCCTACACCTTGAACTCTAAGGACGATATGCCCGCGATCACCAGGACGACGTACCGCGACACTGTCTTGTAGTGCGTACAAGACAGTGTCTCCTGCGGTGCCAGTTGTAGTTTCCTACCTTCCATCCAACTTTGGATCTTTTTTATAGTCAGCTCTTTCTATATTTTCTTTGTTGTCTCCACTCACTACAAGTGCCAGGTCATCTGCGTAACCTATCTGTGTGGCTTTGTATGGCATTACTTCTCTAAGTATGTCATCATAGAACAGGTTCCAGAGTGTAGGGTCTATTACTGAACCCTGTGGAACCCCCAATGTCATTTCCAGGCTATGCTGTTCACCTACGAGTATTCTCCGGTTTCCAAAATATCTACATATCACGTTCACCAGGTAGGGTGATATCTGCCTTTCTTGTAGCGTTCTGATGATGTCCGGCCAGGAGACCGAATTGAAAGCATAGACCTTTTTATACTTGGAAATTTTTTTGCGCATGTGCCAATTTCCGCCATGTTATACGTCAAAAAGTGCCTGAACTTTTTGACGTATAACTAAATATGAGCACGAAACTTTCATATTCTCGCCTTTTAAATTTTGTGATGCGCATGCGCTTAACTCGCCGTAAAAAGGTCTATTCTATACGTCTAGTGTTACCAGGGTGACGCATTTTTTATTCGGTTTTTACTTTTTTTCCTTGACCAGATCCTGCACTAATTTCATCGCATATATGGTGGAGCGTCCTTTCCGATAACCAAATTGAGTCGGTGCGATGCACATAGACTCCTAGACCTAATATAGGGGCCTATTTGCATGAATGTAACAATGTAGGGAAATACAATGCAGTGTTTTAAGGGCTAACCCCCCTGGACCCACATTGTTTGATGAGGAAAAAATATATACAAACATAATATAAATATTTAACTGTTTGCAGGCAAGGAATTTTAAATATTCCACCATGCATTTTTATGCATCAAAGGTGGGACACTTTTAATACTGCTGTGCCTCATGAGTTAAGTTAAGCATTATTCCCATCATTCCTACAATTAAAATTTTCAAAGTGACTATCAGATTCAACACATTTAAGATGATCAGTTTTAATGACATTGTTGTCAATTTTGTTACATTTGGTTGTAAAAATTTCATTTGCATTTGAAACAGACATGTCATTATTGACAATTTTATCAGTGTTATTTTTCAATATATCTACCCCCGGTATCACTCGCGCATTCCTTCAGGGTGTGCAGCCCGGACAAAGATGAATCATTTGTTTTAAATCAATAATCTAATGAGAAACTGTTATTATTTATGTTGTCAATTTTGACATTATTTTCATTTTTAACACTATTTATGGTTTTATGAACATTTTTTAGACTGCTATGCTAGTAGTCATAGTTTTGAAAATCAGATTGAAATCAATTGGATTTTTCAAGACTGTTTTTTTAATTAATTTTTTTATTTTTTTTTATTTTTAATTTTGACTACAAAATTAGCAATCGAGACAGATTTGTCATTTGTTATTTAATTTGACGAATTTTTATTTTGAAAACTTTTGCTCATTATTTGAAGTAAATTAAAGTCAATTTCATTGTCACTATCAAAAATTTCATAAACTGAACTGTTGCCATTTGTAATACTTTTAACAGGACTGACATTTTTGACAACACTATTACAATCTGTAACAGAAAACATGTCAAAATAGATATTTCTAACAGGACTTTTTTAATAGATATGACCCTACAGACCTCTATGCCTGCCAAACACTGCAGGTAAACTGCTTGAGCAGCTACTTCTCAAAAGGATGCAAGAGGAACTAAACAGCGGTGAAGAGCTCTCAAGAAAGCAATGCGGCTTCAGGGAAGGCCAACCATTGACGCCTTACAGAAAGTGGTGGCCATCGCCGACGAGGCCCGAAAAGGAACCACGAGAACTCGGAAATTATGCGCCCCTATCACACTGGACGTGCGCAACGCCTTCAACTCGACCTGCTGGCAAGGCATCCTCGATGAGGCGACGCGGCGTAGATTCGCACCATACCTTCTGACGATGATAGACAGCCACCTAGCTGAAAGAGAGATCGTCTTTGAATCAGACAACGGCTGCACTACCAATGAGATCCTCAGTGTAGTGCCGCAGGGATCAGTGATGAGCCCGACACTATGGAACATAATGTATGACGGAGTCCTTAAACTTGAGCTGCCTGAAGGCGTAGAGTCCGTCGGCTTTGCAGACGATCTCGCACTTGTAGTACGAAACAAAACAGAGCAGGGTCTAATGAGGAAGGTCAATAAAGCGATGCTTTTGATTGACTCGTGGATGGACAACAAAATGCTTAAGCTGGCTCCAGAAAAAAACGGAAGCGGTCCTATTAACGGGACAGCGGAAAATTGGGGACATCCAATTTAAGCTGAGGAACACTGTCACACCAAGGATGATCACACCAAAGAGTGCCATAAGATACTTAGGGGTTGAAATAGATAAAAATCTATCATTCAGGGAGCACGTTAAAAAAGCAGCCGATAAAGCCCAAAAAGCCCCTGTGCACGTTAGAAAGGCTAATGTCTAATGTCGGAGGATCTAGAAGCAGCAAAAGGAAACTGCTTTGCTCGGTGGCGTACTCGGCAATGTTATAAGCTGCCCCAATATGGGCAAGAGCCATGAATGTGGAAGTCACCAAGCACAAGCTGGGAGCGGTCCAGAGAACGCTCGCAATTCGAGCCAGCAGTGCCTACAAGACCGTGTCAAGGGAGGCGTCACTGGTAATTACGGGCATGCCGCCAATAGAGCTGCTAGTCATAGAGATGCTAAACATAACGGATTCAGAGAGACTCAGTTATAGTAATCAACAAAAAAGAAAGAAAAAAGACAGCAAGAAGAGACCAACTGCGGAAATGGCAGAAGCACTGGGAAGCAGTGGACCAAACTCCTGATAAACGACGTGGAAAAATCAATCACCAGGAAGCACGGAGAAGAAAATTACCACCTCACTCAGGCATTCAGTGGCCATGGGTGTCCCCGGGACTATCTCCACAAAATAGGCAGAGCCTCTGACAGCCTGTGCGAGTACTGCGGGGAGGAAGATATATAGTTTGTGCCACACTACTATATACTCGTGCTATAGGTGGTACACCGAGAGGAGCACCCTTCCAAAAGATATCGAACCGCGAACGACAGTACCCTACATGCTGCAGTCTGAAGACAAATGGGAAAACGTTCAAAACATTATACGTAATATAATTACCTATAAGAAGCAATACGAGAGAACCAGGCAGAAAATAGAAAAAGAACGACAAAACCCGAAATCCAAATCAGCATAACTGGATGAAGGAAGTAAGGTACGTGCCTAAATATATTAATACACCAGCATCCTGAAGTCATACGAGGAGCAGTACCAGGATGCCAGGGTTTCCGTGGGAGGGGGGCGGTCACTTGTCAAGTTAATCCAGCTGTGCTTGCCCCCTATAAAGAAAGAAAAAAAGGTCTATAGCCTGGAAAGACAAGAGACGGATGAATGGTGAAGAAACTCAATAGCACTAAGAGCGACGCTGGAAGTAGCTAAGATGCATGGAGAGTTGCAAAGACTTTCAGAGATAGGTGACGTAGATCGACTTGTAGAATATGCGGTCGAAACCATTACAACAGTGTGCGATGCCAAAGCGCAAATTTGTCTTAAATGCAAAAAAGGTTACTGGTGGACTTTGAAATCAATAACCTAAGGAAGAAGTACGTTACGGCACGCAGATCTGCCCAACGCCGCAAAAGGCGGCGGGAAAACGCAACAGACAGGATGGCTGGACAGGAAGTGGATCTGGACGCGAATTGCAAAAAATCGAGAAAAGAATTGCGCATGGCCATCAAAAGTAGCAAGCAGAAATGCTGGCTCGAACTCTGCCGATCCATAAATGAAGACCCATGGGGCCTCCCATATCGAATTGCTACAAAAAAACTAATGGGTAGGCAGCTGATACCTGGGATATTGTGCCCAGAACGGATGAGAGAAATAGTTACCAGGCTATTTCCAGTTCAGGAACGAAGACCGACAGAAAAATGGCAAGCCACTGAGACTCTCATGACACCTTTCAGCATAGAGGAGATCTTTGAGGCTAGGAAAATCATTAAACACAAAAATTCATGTTTAAAAATTATGCATTTGCTAAAACTTGTCTCCGCCGCAAATTAAACTGAAATACTTACCGATTCCGATAAATATCTAATAACTTCTGAGAATCCAATAGCTTTCTGTAACTCTTGATCTTCTATTTCCTTTTCGGCCTCCTCTTCAATTTTCATGTCATCAGTTGTTTTCGGTCTTGCAACAATGAAAGCTCGTTCTTTGTTCTCCAAAGTTTTGCTTTTTAGGGTAACTTGGCCGTAGAATTTCTCCTCAACTGATTGATAAATCAGCTTGCGGACAAAGGCATTGCATCTCGGCAAAACCTCCTCGTCTTTGTCACTTTCAATAAACTCTTCAATTTTCATTCTAGAAAAGAAAAAAAAAACTACAGTATAACCTTGATAAACCGGCGGTTGGTTAATCGGACACGTTCATTAATCCGCCGTTCTAGAGAAACACGTGTCTTCTCTTTACGCTGCCCCGCACCCGATATAAACCTCGCGCACACAAGAAATAAAGTAAAAAATAACACTATACAGTGTTTTTGGGAAAAGGCGTGGCCCAAACACACCCTTCTTGTAACTCTGAAATCTTGATTGACGATTCTGACCAAGCTAACTCACTCTACAATTTTTTGTATGTACTCGTTTACCTGTATATATTTTATTCTTTCTGAAATAGAATTGTACATAAAATATGTAAAATTGTTATTGTTTTCGTTTAATCCTGATAATCCGGCGGTTGTCGGATTATTGAGATTATACTGTAATTGAAGTGGGTTTATAAGCCCAATTCTTTCTATTTCGATTTGCCTTTCGACTTGTTGATCAAAATGTAGGTCAAATTGCAACTAGATAAAATCCTGGGAATTCGCACAAATCTTATTGAAATATTGTTTCACAAATTTTCCCGAGAAATGAAAAGCGCAGAATTTTTTTTCACGTGGAATTCTTTTGCGGATAAAAAGCGGATAATTCCCGTGCATTTATTTCCTCAAAATAATTATTTTTAGGGTGGGTAGCGCTAACTTTCTGTTAAGTCAGCGGGACCCCATTTTCCCGAGAAATGGAAAATGCGGATTATTATGTGTCGTCGCCGAATTTTTGGAACGAAGTTCTTTTAGGGAGATCTCGGTAGGAGTGATTTGGTAGAAAACGTCCCGTTACGTTACACGCCTATCTCTTTCTCTGAGTGTATATTTCTATAATGCGTGCTCTCTCTATTTCTTTCGCAGAGTGACATAATTCACTATTTGCCTAAAAATAATAAAATAGACCTTGCAGTTAGTTTCCGAGCTGTAACTATCTTAGTAACACAGCAATCGACAGTTGAATATGCGCGTCCGTCAAGTTTAAAAGGTGGGAATATGAAAGTTTCGGGCACATTTTGTTATTTTCACTGGTTCCACGTCAAAAAGTGCACGAAAAACATGGCGGAAATTGACACATACGCACAAAAAAAATTCAACTATGAAAAGGTATTAACTAATCTAACTATGGATTTGATTTACATAGCAACTGGTCTTGGACCGCAAGTTGGACACTCCTCATCTAAATCAAATACTCAACTACACCTGTGTCATTTACAACAGACTATTTTCGCACATTTTTTGCGACCGCAAGTTTTGATGTAATATAATAATCTCGTCTATACACTAAATAATTGGTGTATTTTAAATCTACAGACTAACTGCTTGCGTGGCGAAATTTGCAAACTTTTACTCACAAGTTGGTGTCTGAAATAAATGAATGAAAAAAATTGTCGGTTTTGTTTTGGGCCGCATGGTCATGACAATTTTTATTCATTCATTTGTCAAAATTTACTAAATTTTGGACTGCATTGCATCTTGCCCGTATGAGGCTCAGTTTGAATTTGTTCATTAAATTAACGGTTCTATTTTAAGCCGCATTGCAACTTGTTTTGCGAGCGCAGTGTGGACACCCCTGACCTAAATCAAATACTCAACCGTATACGTCATCTGTCATAAATGACAGACATTTTCGCAAGTCCTTTAACATCCATGTGGACGATAGGCTTTAGCTTAAAAACTTAGTTCACTCACCTTTCATAGTAGCCAATAAAATAGATACAGTCTAAATATTCAACGACAAAAACTTTAGTCTTGTATCTTGTACTTTCATCTTTGTAGGTGTGGCCACAATTCTTTTCTTGTGTTTTTCCTTAGGGTAGCCTGCAAGCTGCATCATTCAGTCATGAGATGTTGAACTTTAGTATCTTAGATCCTTTTGTGGTGTTAGGCAACCTCCTCAGAGGTTGAAAGGTTGGTCTTTATTAGGGATAGATAATGGTCAGAGTCTAGGTTAGCTCCTCTGAGTATCTTGACATTATGTATTTCTCTGTGGTACCTCTTGTCTATAGCCACATGTCAGAGTCTAGGTTAGCTCCTCTGAGTAGCTAAACATTCTGTATCTCTCTGTGGCACCTCTTGTCTATAGCCACATGTAAGAGTCAAGGTTAGCTCCTCTGAGTACCTAGACATGCTGTATCTCTCTGTGGTACCTCTTGTCTATAGCCACATGTCAGACTCTAGGTTAGCTCATTTGAGTACCTTGACATTCTGTATCTCTCTGTAGTACCTCTTGTCTTTAGCCACATGTCAGAGTCTAGGTTAGCTCCTCTGAGTACCTAGACAATCTGTATCTCTCTATGGTACCTCTGGTCTATAGCCACATGGTCTATCTGAAATTCACCTAACAGGGGATTTGGGCTCTTCAAAGTCTTTGACTTCCCAGATATGTGTTTGAAGGCGGTTGATTTAAGGACCATGTTATATTTGTCGTAAAGGTCTATAAAGCGCTCTCCATTTCAGTTGGTCCTCTTGTTGGCTGGATTGTAGCCAACTATCCATTGATATTTCTGCTCTTTGCCAACTTGTGCATTGAAATCACCCATGAGTATAGTGGTGTGATGTTGTGGGCTTTTATCCAGGGTTTCTTCTAGAATGCTCCAACAGTGTTCAATGGCTAAAATGCAGAATGAAACTTAGGTTTGTGGACTTTTTACCAGGTGTAACTGTTGTTAATCGTCCTTGGCACGTTTTAACTAAGGTCGCAAAGCAAAAATGAAGGTTCTACATTAGCTTGGATCAATAAATATTCGTGCTTTTGTTGAAAATAATTGTTGGCATTTTCAAATTTATTGTTTGTATTTGCTGCATTTGGTTTACACTTCTTCATATGCTGTCTTCCTTAACGAAGGTTGGCGATCACTTCTTTAAACGCTTTCCTATCTCTTGCAGCATGAAATATTTGTTCAACACTGAGGTTGTTAGTCCACTCTCTGATATTCCTCAGCTAAGATTTCTTTTTTCTTCCTGTGCCTTTCCTTCCCTCTATTTTTCCCTGCATGATTACTTGTAGAAAGAGGAGTATTTGTCATAGACCTTTTCATAGTTGATAATTTTTTGTGCGTGTCAATTGTGTCAATTTCCACCATGTTATACGTCAAAAAGTGTGCAAACTTCTTGACGTATAACTAAATATGTGCCCGAAACTTTCATATTCCCGCCTTTCAATCTTGGCGGATGCGCATGCGCTTAACTAACCGTAAAAAGGGCTATTACGAAGTATGTGGCCAAAATATGCTGTTTTTCTTATGTTGACAATTGTCTTCAGTTAGGCTTACACAGGAATAAATAAATAAATATTTATGGTAAAAATGTAGTAAGAGTGCTCATAGATATAGGCAACCCAATATACGCATTGTGCGCATGCAAGACACATAGGGGTAGGGAAAATAAGGTTGAAGGAGGTATATAAAAATTGCTTAAAATCGTTGATGATCTCGGTTAGCTTGCCCACGGCATTGCTTCCAGCACCTTTCCATAGTTCAGCAATGATAGAGTCCTCTCCAGCTGGCTTATTATTCTTAAGAAGTAGAATGATCTGCCCAACTTCTTCCAATGAACGGGACAGCAAGTCCGGGTTTGGTGTGGTTTGTTTATAGTCGAAGTCTTCGCTGGGTGGATGATGGTTGAGTGGATTTTTAAAGTACTGAGAATAGGGTGTTTGTTGAACAACCCTCTACTCGGGTGCAAAGGCAGAAGAGAAGGATAAGTCTGGACCTCATTTTTTGACAGTACAGAGACAGTATCAGACACTGTCTGAGAAAATGAAGTTAGGTGTTGGTTTTAGCGATTGATGGAAGATCGTGCCAAGGTACGTTATAGATGGTTGGGGGCTCAGGGTAGAGATGAGCATGCGACGAGTTTCTCGTTCTAGATCCCATCCCATGGGACGGATCCTTGTCACTGTCCCATCCCAACACATTTTCTTCCCAATGTCCCATCCTACAAAACTAAAATTTTCGACCCATCCCATTCATCACATCCTATCCCGGTCGTGTGGCCCGTCCCATTCATCCTATTTTTCCCATACAACAGACCTGACAGTGAGTAAACCTTTTTCGTCGCAAACGGATCGTAAGACTTTATCGTCAGGAACTACATCGTTATCACAGTAATCTTCTGGGCTGGACATATTGTGGAAAATGTGCGTTTTGGCACGATATGCAATTAATTATGCACGAACTAGATTTACTAGATTATCAAAAGTCGCCCCACTCCGTCCCATTCAAATTTGTTGTCCCGCCCGATCCCATCCCACGAAACGTTCATACCACTCATCCCATCCCATGGGACGATGAGCTAGAGATGACTAGCTCAGGGGCTGGCCATAAAGTTTTATTGAAAATTGTTTTTCAGCTACGCATTTCGAGAGGGAAGGGTGCCGAAAGTTGGGATTTTTGCGGATTGATTTGAATGCGACAGAGGTTCATCCAGTGCTTGATATTGATAATGAATTTTTTCAGGACGGTTGCCGCGATTGCGGGATTTCGGTGGCAGGAACAGATGACGGTGTCATCTGCAAATTGTTGGATGTGGCAGCGAGAAATGGTCGGTAACGGAATGTCGTGACAAAATATGTTGAATAGCAAGGGGGGCAGGGAGGAGCCTTGTGGGATGTTTGCGGATTGATTTGAATGCGGCAGAGGTTCATCCAGTGCTTGATATTGATAATGCATTTGTTTAGGGCGGTTGCCGCGATTGCGGGATTTCGGTGGCAGGACCAGATGACGGTGTCATCTGCGAATTGTTGGATGTGGCAGCGAGAAATGGTCGGTAACGGAAGACTACGGTTATTTTATAGTTAATTTACGGTTGTTTTACGTTTAGTTAAGCGCATGCACATCCGCCAAGATTGAAAGGCGGGAATATGAAAGTTTCGGGCACATATTTAGTGATACATCAAAAAGTTTGGGCACTTTTTGACGTATAACATGGTGGAAAACGATCCACTATTGAAATTATTTTCTTTTATCTGCCTTGATTGAACTCCTAATATAATCATTATCTAACAATCCATTTTGTCCATTTTGAACTGTAACACCAAAATCATCGATGTTTGGAAATTATTATCTCTCACAGCCTTTTGTCCCACTGCTGGAGACCGGCCCTCTTCTCTGGCACATATCCAACCTGAGCACTAAGGATTGGGGAATTGAATGTGATGGATTGCAGCCATTAGTTTTTAATTTTTGCTGCTTTAGTTCTTTGTGGGATTCGAACCCACGCATCTGACTCAAGAGCCAAGTGCTTAGCTATTCTGCACCACCACCATATAGGAAATTATTATACTTTTTATAAAAAGCAACGTAAATTTAAATCAATAGCAAAAGTAAAATTTAAATTTGATTTCATGTAAAAATCACGTTTAAGGCAAACTTACAAAACATCATCCACAAATGGTTTGTGTTCATCGGGAATGGGAATCAAATTCGTTTGTGGAGAAACAACTTGTTGCTTCGATTTGCTCCTACGTTCCTCAGTCTCCGCCCTATAATTCCTCTTGTCTTCCAATTCCGCCCTGTATTTAGCCTCCGCCTGTTGATTCATGTATGAAATCCCTTTAAGAAATAAATCATAAATACACATAATACTCATTTTCAATTAGCGGCTTTTTACCTTCCTTGAAAACTTTATTGAAATCAAAATCTCTTGAAATCAAGAAGTCGATACTGGAAGCTTGACACAGAAACCGTTGATCTGGATACATTTTATTTGTAGGGCGGGGAAACGTGTAAAAATTGAAAGCCTTTTGTATGAACGATTTCGATTTTGGACAATATCTACAATCAATTTTAATTTTAAGTAAACCGTCTTAGTATAATTACAATTTGTCTATTTAGTTTAGATTCATCGTTACGCTTACTGGAATGTGCAAAGACCAAATTGCAAGACGATAAAATCCTTGGAATTCTTCCGAATCTTATCATAATATATCTTGGGAGAGTCGAAGGCATTTATTTTGTAAATAGTGTTCAGTCCAGTAAACTCACAATCTACAGCAACGAAAAAAGCCGAGTCTATGGCAGCTTTCACTTCCGGCAACTTCTCATAGAAGTCTGGAAAAGACAAAGTGAATGGATTAGTGAGAGTTTACAGTAAGGTGCAGAATATGGGTCTTATTTTAAACTTAGGGTTGCGGACTTTTTACCTATATACTGTAACTGCTGTTAATCGTCTTTGACCCTGTTTAACTAAGATCGGAAAGCTAAAGGGTATAAAATGTTATAGGATTTCACTTACTAGTTTTGGTGATTTCCATAATTGTTTCGTTATTTTATAGTTTGACAACACATTGAACGGATCTAACCTACGAAAAGTCTTCGAGGTTATGTCTTTGGGGGGAAATTTTTTCTAACAAAATATTTTCGACGAGTCTTTCTACTTGCATGCGACTTCCTGCAACTTGCATTACTGATGAGAATGGTAATATAACGAAATCTACTTATTGTCTATCAATCTATCCATATCGCAATAAAAGTAAATAATTTTGCCGCACTTACAAAAAGCTGGCAACCCAATACACTTCGCAGATTGAAAATAATGGAGAAATAAGATTCTTATTACAATAAAAATATATAAAACTAGAGAGACTATTAAACACATTTTCACAAATCGCCAACCAATAGAGAGATACAGAGACATTTGAAAATAGAAGTAAAATAGGATTCGTATTATAATCTTCTTATATTCTATATCTTCTTCTTCTTCTTCGTCTTTTCTCGTTCATGCGGGGTCGACGTTTCAGACAATTATTTTCTTTTTCCTCCTTTGTCCCAAATGGTGTTTTCTGTTAACTGCTTCTCCCGGAGATCATCCTGCACGAAGTCCATCCATCTTAATCTAGGCGTGCCTCTTTCCCTTTTGCCTTCCACATCCAGAACAAGCACTCTCCTTCCGACACAACTCTCATTCCTTCGCTTAATGTAGCCATACCAGATGTATGTATGTAGCCAGTCTTTAACGCTGCCTCGTATGAAAGTATTTTTGATGTAATTGTTTCTTGTAGTACCACACATCCATCTTAGCATCTTCATTTCAGCTACTTCCAGTTGCTTGCACTGTGACTGCACTGTTGGCCAAGTTTCTGTTCCATATAGCATTGCAGATTTCACTGCACATTTATAGGCTTTACCCTTTGGATATTTGGGGCTTTACCTTTTGGACTTGGATATTCAATCTCCTGTCACAGAGAATACTGGATAACCTTTACCAGTTTAACTAGGCAGCCTGAATTCTGTGGGTAATTTCTAGATCTACATTGCCATCGTCAGATACAGTGGATTCCAAATGCTTGAAACTGTCCTTTCTCTGTAGCTAGTTACCATCCATCTCAATAGTTTCATTTCCAGTTCCTCCAAGGCACAGGTGCTCGGTCTTATTCCTACTGATTTTAAAGCCTCTGTCCTCTATGGCTCTTCTCCAGCATTCCAGTATATCTTCAAGCTCTTCCCTGTTTGTGCTGAATAAAACAATATCTTCTGCAAATAGCATACACCAAGGAGCTGGTTCTCTTATGATTTCAGAGAAGACATCCATTATAGGATCAAAAATATAGGGGCTTAGTGCAGATCCTTGGTGAAGACCTACTTGAACTGGTATAGCATCTGACAATCCTACACTGCTTCTAATTCGTATCCTTGCTCCACGATACATATCCTGAACAATGCGCACATACTTCTGCGGTACTTCCTTGCATCTCCATACCTACTGACGGGGCACCCGATCATAAGCTTTCTCTAGGTCTATGAACACCATATGTAGTTCTTTTCTCTTCTCCCTGTGCTTTTCCTTGACCTGCTTATGTGCAAAAATAGCATCTGTTATTCCCTTTCCCTTCCAAACTGTTAATCTCCTCCTCCTCTTCGGGTCGTCTCCACCCGAAGCCTACTTTCAATAACTTTCTCCCAAATCTTCATTGTATGCGATATGAGTTTTATTCCTCTGTAATTTGCACAATCCTGAATGTCACCTTTGGAAGTACCTACCTCTTGAAGTACCTGTTGGAATAGATTCCACAATATATTTATGCCCTCCACCCAGATATTTCCAAGCTTCCACTAGAATTTCATCAAGGCCGGTTGCTTTTTCACATTTCATTTTCCTAATAGCAGTTATAACCTGCATATACCAGTTGTTACGTTGTGATTTGGGATACCATCATCAAACACAATCCAGGCATTTTCCTCATTTAGCAACTTTTCAAAATATTCCTCCCCAGTCAGCGTTGAATGTTGCAGGAATGTTGCAGCAATGTTCCAAAGGCTGCACAACATTCCGAATATTGCAGCAACATTCCTGAACATTCCAGTGGCAACGTTGCAATGTGAATGTTGCAGCAACATTCCTACAACATTCCAGTTGCAACATTACAATGTGAATGTTGCAGCAACATTCCTGAACATTCCAGTGGAAACATTATAATGTGAATGTTGCAGCAACAGTTGCAATATTACAATGTGAATGTTGTAGCAACATGGGATGGGATCCCATCTCTTCTTAATATGCTCTTCATCTTAAATTACAATTCCTTGATCACTTTTCATCTGTCTGATGTGTGTGAGATCTCTTGAAGCCCTGTATCGTGCCTTAGCGATTCTGAAAAGCTTGGCCTCTCCTTCTGTGGTCTCTAGTTCTTCATAGACTTCCTTCAATGCAGCTGCCTTTGCTTTCCCTACAGCTCTTTTCACAACTTTATTTGTCTCTCTGTAGTCCCTAGCTTCCTTATTTCCAGACTTATCCCATTTCATTTTTGCTTGTCGTTT
Source organism: Phosphuga atrata (assembly GCA_944588485.1). Taxonomy (NCBI): domain Eukaryota; kingdom Metazoa; phylum Arthropoda; class Insecta; order Coleoptera; family Silphidae; genus Phosphuga; species Phosphuga atrata. The sequence goes on along the minus strand of OX155893.1, from coordinate 12,236,678 downwards.
TGCCTTGATGGCTTCCTGAACCACATCATTCCACCACCATGTTTCTTTATTTAGTTTCCAGTGGAGCACTTTTCCCAGCCGTCTTCCCCAAAACTTCCACACCTGCTTTCCTAATTGCTTCTGCATTTATTGTCCACCATCTCTGAACTTCTTCCACTGGCTGTGTTCCCTGCAACACCTTTTCCTTGAATTCACTTCTCAAAATTTGATCTTTCAATTTCTACCATTTAATTCTTTTAGTAATTTTCCTTGCTGTTCTTTTCTTAATGCCCGTGAATTCATAATCAATAACTAGCACTCTGTGTTGTGGTGTAACATTTCCCCCCATAATTACTTAACAATTCTTAACCTCCTTCAAATGCATTCTTCTGCACAAAAGGAAATCTATTTGGCTCTCTCTTCTTCCACTTTTGTAGGTTAGCAGATGCCTTTCGTTTTTCTTGAAGAAGGTGTTACATATTGCTAGATCTAATGCCAAGGCAAAACTTAGCGCTCACTCACCCTCCTCATTTCTCGTATCAAATCCCCAGCCTCCATGCACTCTCATCACTACTTCCCCTTCCAAACTGCTGCCAACATGTCCATTTAGATCCACCCAGAAATACCCTTTCATCTGCTGATATACTAGAAAATTCCTGCTCCAGGTCCCTCCAAAAGACATCTTTTTCTTCCTCCTCACAGCCAACTTGAGGAGCATAGGAAATTTATTATATACTTACTATGGTAAACCCTTCCCCAAGACGCAGCTTCACACTCATCAAGCGATCACTTCTTCTATTTACACTGACTAGAGAGGGGACCAAATCGTTAGCCAGGATAATTCCAAAACCATTTCTTCCCGCTCTGTTTGCTCCACTGTACAACAATTTAAAGCCACTTCCAAGCTCTCTTGCTTTATTACCCTTCCACCTAGTTTCTTAGACACATAGAATTCCAATTCTTCTTCTCATCATTAGGTCCACAACCTCTCTTCCTTTCCCAGTCATAGATTCAACATTCAGAGTTCCAATTCTCATCTGGACTTGCTTCTTCAGCCGAGCCCGCCCATGACTCGGTAGCCTTTGCTCATTTCTCGCAAGGGGCAGGCGGGACCCTTCCGGCGCATCACTTCCGGGTAACGCCCTAGCAGTTTCCGAGACTAAATTTACAGAACTTGTCATATTTGTACGGTTTTGGCAGTTTGTTTTACAGCCGAATGCCCTTCCTGACGCTAACCCTTTACTAATTTCTGGGATAACAGTACAGCTGAGAATAAAATCCCCAGCCCCCCAAACAACAACCTGTTGGTTTAGTTATAATTTATAGGAGTGGAATTAGCCATGATTTATTATGGCTCTTCTACACTATGGGCCATCTTGAGCTACTGTGAGCCATCACCATTGTGTAGAGGGGTAGATGGCCTGTAGTGGCCTAAGTAGTGGATGATGGAGATGGTGATGGCTGATGGCCATGGATGGCGTTGCCATCGGTCCGACTACACACATCAAAGGAGGCCAGCATGCGCAAGTAAGCTGCGCAGTGGCTAAAGTGGCATGTCCACACCATGGGCCATCATTATTTCCCTTATTGCACGCTTATCAGTGCCTGCTGCTTGTTGTCATGATAACACTGTTTATAGTAATTAATATTATTTAATTATAACGAAATATTTAAAAAATATTTAAGTTTATTGAGATATTAGTTTATTGAAATATTGGTTTTTTGAAATAATTAGTTTTCTATAACAAGGAATAGCTGTTTATTATTAATCATGGCAAAATCGAAGAAATTATAAATTTCAACTTTATTAAAATTGGATATTAACTTTATAATTTCAATTCAAAATTTGAAATTAATTTTTATCAACAATATATGGCCCACTATGGCCCATTCATGCACATCTAGAATGGTCCATCTAGATGGACCACTGTGTGGAGGCGTCCATTCAGGCCATCATAATGTGCCATGATAATGGTGACCATCATGATGGCTCACAATGAGCCATAGTGTAGCGGAGCCGTAAGAAAACAATTCAATATTGTAACATCATGTTCAATTTATCTTTTACCTTAAGGCAAAACAACAAGGCAATTAGTTAATGAGATTAGATTTGGTTAAACACCAACCTGGGCCCAATGTTTGGGAAGCCAGGCTATGCCTGTTACAAGTCAGGACAAAGGTCGAGTGATAGAGTAACACCTCTTTAAAAAACCTGGTGCCAGCTGACCCGGATAGTAGTACCTTGTAAGGGTCACTTGCCAAGGTTACGGTGATGTCCTCAACGGTATCTACAGTGGAGAGGATAATCTTCGGCACAGTGTAGATAGCGGATGTGGCAGCCCAGTGCTCGAGATTAATTGAGTAAAGGGTATCGTCCGCACTTTGAGGGTAGGTATAAGTTGTAGCGTCTGACCCGGAGCGGGCGGCTACGAACGGCGTCTGTACTCCATGCTAGGGGCGGCCGCATTATATGCTAGCAGTAGCTCTAAAATGCTTGGTGACAAGCTTTGTGACAAGCCGACCGTGAAGAAGTTGTCGACCAACTTTTCATCACTAGCGGGGAAGATTACCATCGATGGGATACACCTCTCACCACTTTCTCAAACGGCCACGTCCTTAATGAAGACCAGGTGATAAGGGCATGTAAAAAAAAATAAAGTAGGGCAAGTCTCCCGGCCCCGATGGAATACCGCCTGAAACAGTAAAGGCAATTATAGGCAGTAATACGGAATATTTTGTAACCCTCTTCAACACCCTGCTGGAGTGGAACCGGTTTCCCGATACATGGAAACTCGCAAAATTAATCCTAGTTGAAAAACCTAGGAAAACAATGGACGAGGCAGTTAAATATAGACCAATATGCCTGATCAATGTGCTAGCTAAGGTCTACGAAAATATTGTAAACCAGAGAATTCAGGAGGAAATTGTGACAAACGTGGGGTCTACATAGAAATCAGTACGGTTTTCGTAGAGGGAAATCCACAATTTGCGCGGTAGAGCACGTCATCCACAATGCAGAAAAGGAAATGCAACAAGGCCAATGGAGTGCCCTTGTCGTTATTGACGTACAAAACGCCTTCAATTCTGCCCCGTGGCACATAATTCTATCCAAACTTGAAAAGAGCGGAATTAGCCAGTACCTAATCAATAATGTACAATCATACTTCTGAAATCGCGTCATGCAGATAACATCCAAGATGAAAAATAAAATCCTGGGAAGTGTACCGCAAGGTTCGGTCCTTGAGCCAACCCTATGGAACGTGGTGTATGACGATGTCATGTCTGTGGATACGGAAGAGGGAGTCGAACTTGTGTGCTATGCGGACGACCTGGCCGTATTTGCGTCTGCAAAAAATCCTGAAGAACTGGTACTTAAGGTGAATGTAACGTTAAACACTATAGACAGATGGATGAAACGGAACGAATTGAAAGTGGCCGTGAATAAAACCGTAGTCCTAAATAGGAAAAAACTACCTCCTATAAAGTGTACCATAGCAGGAGAAGATATCTATCCCGTGCGAATGATAAAATATTTGGGCATGATAATAGATAGGGGAATATCGTTCGGACGACATATCCACTATGCTTGCGAGAAGGCGAAACGTACAATGAAGGCCCTAGGCAGTATACTGCCAATATTAAAGGTCCAGGACAAAAAAAGGAAGGTGCTAGCGATGGCAATTGACTCGATAGTGATGTACGGGGCTCCGCTATGGGTCGGGGCAGCAAGACGTCAAATCTATCGGAAAAAAATCACGTCCACCCAAAGATTAATGGCCTTGAGAGTATGCAGTGCATACTGCACAACACCTGCAGATGCCGCGCTCTTAGTGGCAGGGCTCGTACCGTTACACCTACTTGCCGAAGAGAGAAAGCGACTATATGACCTACACAGGACAATAACAGACCGGAAGGAACAGAGCGAAATGACTTACCAGAAGTGGCAGACAGAATGGGACCTCGCTAAAGTCGGAAGGTGGACCCACAGGATGATACCGGACATCAAGAAATGGGTAGAGAGGAAGCATGGGTCGGTAAATTTCCACAGTACACAGTGCCTTACAGGACACGGAGTCTTCTGCTCCTACACGGAGAGAATAGGAAAGAGGGGAAGTGCACAATGCCGATACTGTTCAGAACAAGTAGATGATACTCCAGAACACACAATATTCCACTGTGGGAATTGGGATAACGAAAGGGACAATATAAAAAGAAACCTGCCTGCGGCAGCCATGCGCCCGGAAAGCATAATAGAGATGGGAAAGACAGCTGGGAATCTGTGAAGAATTTTGTAGAATAAGTGATGCGAAAAAAAAATAAATGATGAATTAGAAGAACAGAGCAGAGAAAGAGGCGACACCTGAGAAAAGGATATTAAGACCAAAGCTGTAGGATGTAAGGCTGAAAGGCGGGAACACCACAGGAGATAAATAAAGAGGATATGGTTGTAGTGGGTATGACTGCCTTAGAGGGCTGGTGAGTCCCACACTCCAAAAAATTGAAACCGTATTTGGAGGTGCGTATAAGCATTTCCTCTCCTCTGTGAAAAAAAGGCTTTGCGACAAGCCGAGGGCGAAGGTTAGGGCGTCCCCTGAAAGCGACGCGTGTTGGCAAGGCCTGGTCAACATGAAAAGTGTGCAAGGGTTACCCACTTTCTGTTTCGCAGCGTTGAACGTCGGGACTTCCAAGGGACGACCAAGGCAGAGGTGGGTTGATACGATCCATAATGACCTGAAGATTGCACATCTACACCCAGATATGGCTCAAGACCGGAAGAAGTGGAGACAACGAATCCTCACAGCGTACCCTGCCACCAGGCGGGACAAACGCTAGGAATAAGAAGATTAGATTTGGTTAATAATAAATGATTTGGAAAACGTGTTAACTTCCTATTAGTAAAACAAATTTATTTATAAAAAAATACAGTCACTTCGAATACTAATACAGTTTTGTAGATTTAGTGTTCGAAGTGACGGTCTTTTGGCACTTTGCTTCTGTTGCCTTTGTGTCTGTCATTACAGAAAAATAAAACATATAAATCATAAAATATATATAATATAATAATAGTAAATAAAGACCAGAATACATTAATGTTAAAAAAATATAAATAATAATAAATCTATTTATCAATATTTACATATAACTTTTATATTATTTGCATTTTTAGAAAAATTTCCAAAAAAAAAGGTGAATCGATTTTTCTGTGAATTTCATTTTACGTGATCTGTTTTTTTTTGAAAATTTTTGTAAATCGCCCTAATTACACAAAAATAGTACAAACTATTTTACAACTTTGAAACACAGTTGAAGAAACTCAAAATTATTTTGAAATCCGTTTTAATCTTCTTCCTGTCTGCTTGCGGCACAATTCTCGCCGAAAACTAATTAAGTAATAATTTAGAAAATATTTATAGAAATTATTAATAATTAACGTCCACTCAATAAATAATTCACAAACACACACAATAAGGCACATTGATTTCTTGTTAATGCATGAAACAAGACTAAAAACTCTGTTTACATTTTCCATTTCGCGTTTCTCTTTTAGTCCAGTTTCACATCAATTTGTCCATCGCTAAAGGGATTCGAAGCCAGATATGTCACTACCCTGCAATAAAATCTACACATAAACACAATCCTTTCAAATAGAAAAAAAATATAAGAAGAAATTAGTCGTTAATTTTAACGAAATTGCAAGAAAACTTACACAACTTCATTTTACAATTTGTCTGTCTAGTCTTTTTTTTTTGTCTAGTCTTGTGTTTGGCTAGTCTTGTGTATCTAGTCCTCTCTGTCTAATCTTGTCTGTCTATTCTTGTCTGTCTAGTCTTTTGCCTTGTTTCTCTAGTCTAGTCTGTCCAGTGTTGTCGTCTAGTCTTGTCTCGTTAGTCTTGCCTCTCTATTCTAGTCTGTACAGTGCTGTCTTGTTTAGGATGCCTATTCTTGTTTCTTTAGATTTAGTCTAAACTCTAGTATTGCCTAGGTTTGACTGTTAAATCTTGTTTGTTCCTGTTTATTTTATTGCTTTATCTAATTGTGTGGGGTGCAAAGTAGACTAGCCTCCTCGTGTTGCACCCTGGGCAACGCAGGGTTCCGTTATGGGCCTTACGTTTGGAATTATTTTTTTACGTTTTTAATTATAATTTGGAATATCTTAGATGATGGCTTACTGAGGCTTGGACTACCCGTAGAAATCGTTAGCTTCGCCGATGTTTTAGTCAATGTTGCGATCGAAAGCACAGAGGACGAGTTGATGGACAAGGCTACCATGGCCATTAAATATGGTGGATAACTGGCTAGAGGGCAAAAGGCTTAAGCTAACAGCAAGAGAAAACAGAAGCTACTCTCCTTACGGGCCAAAGGAAAAAGGACCCATTAAATTTAAAGTGAAAGAGGAGGCAAGTGCTTATGCAATTGTCACCAATGGGATGCATGGGATGCAATTGTCTCTTGGGAGAAAGACCCAAATTATTTCTCTTGGAAAGACCCAAAGTCTCTCTCTTGGAAGAAAGACCCAATGTGGGTCTTAAGCTATTAGGGCTGTTAATAAAGACAAGGCTGTTATAAAATAAAGGATGTCGAAAAATGGGTAACTCGGAAACACTGAGAACTAAACTACCATCTAACACATGCACTCAGTGGACACGGATGCTTTCGAGATTACCTCCACCAGATAGGCAGAGCTGTTGATAGCTGCTGCGAATACTGCGGGTAAGAGGACAACGTGATACACACCATCTACATATGTAGTAGGTGGGACACAGAGAGGAACACCCTGCCAAAGGAGTTAGAACCTAGAACTAATATACCCTTCGTGTTAGAATTGGAAAACAACTGGAACATAGTCCAAAACACAATATCTGAAATATTCAGTTATAAGGAGCAGGATGAGAAAAAAATGCAGATTGTTGAAAGACTACGGGAAGAAGTAAGGTACATCACAGACAACATTGTAAAACAACCGGCATCTTGGAATTTATGCATAGAGCAGTGCCAAAATGTGTGGGTTTCAGGGGGACCACTGCCAAGTTCACACAGGGGTGCTTGCTACGTCCTCCCTAAATTAAAAAAAAAATTGCCCGTCTAGTCCTGTCTGTCTAGCCTTGGCTGCCTAGTCTTCTCTAACTAATCTGATTAGACTTGTCTGTATTGCCCATCTTGTCTGGTATGTGTAGTCCAATCATAGTGTAGTCCAAGTAGGTATGTGTAGTTACATCTTATCTCAATTATATTACGGCTAAATACTCTACAAAACAGGCTACCTAACTATCCATTGTGATCTCCTGACAATAAGTACATGCAGCTAAGCGGCAGAAATAAAACAAATGGTCCTTGTAAGGACCAAATGCCTAGCAGACTCGGACCTACAGTTCGTTGTAGACAATGGCCTAACGACGTTCTCACTATATACGAACATCCGACGGTATACACACGTGATTTCAACAGGTGATTTTGAGATGTGGAGATATGCGCGAAGCAATAGCTGCGGAGAGGCTCTCTTAGAATGGTCCGAGATAAATAAATTGAGTCTTATTCTTGACGCCAAACCGCAAGGCACATTTCACTCGGCCGCGGGGGATAGGGATTCCAACCCAGACCTATGTCTCGTGACTACCGACAGCAAGAACAGACCACTACCGATCCAGAAAAAAGTTGCAACTAATTTCCCCCACAGTCAACATAGACCAACCATCCTGGAGGTTGGAATCTCCATACCGCTGATCATCCCCCCGACCCAGATGTCCACCCCCGGGTCCACCCCCCGACCCAGATGGAATTTCCAAAAACCCGACTGGAAAGAATATGCCGTTGACCTTGATAAGTGCGTCAGGTTCATACCTCCTGTGCCAAATAACCACACACGTTTCCAAAACGCCGTAATAACTACATCCAAAAAGCACATCCCGAGAGGTTTAAGAAAAGAATACACCCCAGGGTGGAATGAACACTCCGATCAACTGCACCAGGACTTTATCGACAGCGGAGAACAAGAGATAGCGGACGACCTCCTACATGGCCTGGATGCTTCTAGACGACATCGGTGGACGGAAACGATGAAGGGGATGGATTTCTCCCGATCAAGCAGGAAAGCATGGGGCCTTCTGAGAAAACTCGGTGGTTCTAATGCCCAATTGGGAAAAGAAGCTCACATGTTTAACCAGAGGTGGTGGCAAACAAGTCTGACTTCTCCAGACCATTTGACGCAGCAGAGGTCGCTGCGCCATTAATGATATGAAGTCGGGTAAAGTTCCGGGAACCGATGGAATCCATCCAGAATTCTTAATTCATGCTGAGAAAAATGTAATCACACTTTTTCTCCAAAATCTTGACAAGCAACCATCTTCCTAAAGAATTTAAAAAATCCAAAATAACAGCTAAACAGAAACTGGGAAAACCTACAGATCAGCCACAAAGTTATAGGCCCACAGTACTCCTCAGTAGCTCATACAAACTCCTTGAGTAACTCATCTATAACAGAATTAGTGGTGCTATCGAGGAGCATCTGCATCCAAAACAAGCAGGATTCAGAACTGGTCGCAACTGCTGTGACCACGTGCTTGCATTGGTATCTTACATAGGGGCTGGCTTTCAACAAAATCTGAAGACGTCTCCAGTGTTCCTTGACTTAACATCAGCTTATGACACAGTCTAGAAAGAGGGAGTCATATATAAACTCTCAATATATAAAAATAATTCCTTGTCAAACAACGGCACGCTTAATAACAAACATGCTACGAAATAGGAACTTCCGAGTTGCACTTGGCGAAAATATTAGTAGGTCAAGGCTAATTAATAACGTTCTTCCACAGGGCTCAGTCCTGGCGCCTCTTCTATTTAATTTATATATCCGACCTCCCGGATACAATATCTAAAAAATTCTGCTACGCTGACGACATAGCTTTAATGGTACTGAAGCAGTCCTTAACAAAGACCTTGCTACACTTAATGAAATTTTCAAGAGGTGGAGACTCAAACCAAACCCAAACAAAGCTGAAGCGTCGACATTCCACCTTAATAATAAAATGGCCAACACTCAAATAGAAACACGATTGGGCGGCAAACACAACAAGTACCCTAAATATCTGAGAATAACAATTGATCGCACACTCTCGTACCAGAAACACCTGGAAAATGCAGTCGCAAAAATAGAGACTCGGAATAACATAATCCAGAAACTGTGTGGTACAACTGCTACTACTCTGCGCACCTCATCGCTTGCTCTGGTGTATTTCGCTGCCCAATATTGCGCGCCGCTATAGATCAATAGCTGCCATACCAAACTCATTGACAGACAACTCAATAATACAATGAGACTCATTTCTGGTACAATCAGATCAACACCTACACAATGGCTACCAGTGCTATGCAACGTACTCCCCCCAAACTTACGCAGAAATGAGGTCCTACTACGAGAGCACAGAACAATTGTGGCAAACACAACACTGCCGATACGTGAGGATATCCCCCAACTGAGACGCACCCGGCTAAAATCGAGAAACTCCCCTATTCGCCTGGCCGAACAGCTCCAAAATAGTAACTACGACTCAAAAGCCCAATGGACACACGATTGGAATCTGAAATCAAACAACCAACTACAAACCTAGTTTGAGAGTTATAATTGAAATATCCCTGGGACAGAATTAAGCAGGAGAAAATGGACAGCACTAAACCGAGCGCGCACTGGATATGACAGATGCGCGGACTCCTTGTTCAAATGGGGGAGGACAATGTCACCTGAATGCGACTGCGGCGCGCCGAGGCAAACCATTCAACACATCCACAGTGAGTGCCCTCTACGCTCATATGCAGAGGATTGGTCCGATTTCGTGCAGGCGTCCCTTTCGGCGCTAGAGTGGATCACAAAACTTGACGTTGACATATGAAAATGTCTATATATTTAAGCAAAGCATATACCTAGCCATACGCTAAATAAATCTAATTTTGTGTCTCCAGTCTTTCGTGCTTATCTTGTCAAGTCGGTTAAAATTAGATTAAATAAAGTGCTTACCCTGTCAGGTTTATACAAATGTGTATGGGGTAGCAAAAATGTGGATCCTAAATCTCTTTCAGCCATGGTATTAGCCTCCTAAAATCAGAATTAACATTATTTTAAGCCTAAACAGAAAGTAAGTGAAATTAAAAATAAATGATGAAATGTTCTTAACTCTGTCCACATTGATCAAACGACTATAATAATTATAAAATGAAGGTTTAAGAAGATTATAAACATCACCTAATCAAACCAAATCTGACCTATCCTAACCTGACCTTTTTTTCAGAGGGGGAGGCGTAATGCATACTTGCACGCACATCTCTGTGTTGTGTGGGGCTCTCTGTCCAAGCTCTTAGTGGCCAGCATACCCACTAAAACCCCTCCGCCTGGCTCTACTCGGTATCGTATAACACATGCTTCAAGTGGGCCCTCACTCATCCTGAGATTGAGTTACGTCTCCTTAGCATACATTACTTTCAACACCTAGACCCGATCAGTTCAACATCACGAATTCCGACGAAAACCGGACGGAAAATTTCAAAATAATAAAAAATGGCGAGAAAATGTGGGATTTCAATTAAACTTTTACTCAATGTCGTTATCTACAGAAAGTACCCTTTGACCACATTTGAACGCTCCGCCTCCAATGGGGACGGCGTTGGGAATTATTTTTGCTTTAAAGGTTTTTTGCAAATATCTCGTTAAGGTTTCAAAATACAAAATTGTAACCCAGATCTCCATATGTAAGACGTCGGTGTCTACAAAAAAGTATTTTTTACAAATTTAGTTAAATCGTTCGGTTTAGCCACAAAAGTAAAAAATGTGAAAAGCAAAATTTTTTTCAATGGCTCCTTTGAATTTCGTTTCTCAATTTACATGAGATTATATGGTCGGGTCTAGGTGTTGAAATTAATGTATGCTCGTGTCCTTCCCTTAATTTCAGAAGACGCCGTTGGGTTGACGCAAATTACTGCTGCCGTCTGGCTATTGCTTGATGTTGCGCGTAGTTTCTCTGCTTTCTGTCTACTTCTCTCGTCATCCTTGCAGCTGATAATGTCGTATATGACTTTGTTGATGCTGTTCCAATTGCTCTCCGATTTTAACATGAACTCTATTGTATTCCGTGACTCTATATCGTTTGGGAAATCCTTTCTCATAGCGTCCCATCTGTTACACTCGTAAATGGTGTGCGGCACGCTATCCTCTTCGCCACAATATTCACACAAGCTGTTGGGAACTCGATCAATCTTGTAGAGGTAATTTCGGAAACAGCCATATTCGCTGAGGACTTGAGTTAGCTGATAACTCAGCTCTCTGTACTTTCTCTCTAGGGTTTATACAAAAACCGACTTTTTGAAAAACCGGTCTTCGAATTCCAGATTTTCAAAAGACCGGTTTTAGCCGGTTCTCGATTTTTTGCCAAAAAAAAAAACCAAATCTTTCAGTGTCTTTGGATTTTTTTTTTTGATTTTGGAAGTCTTTGTTCAGGATCTTTAAGAAAGTTATGAATGGATTTCTCCATGTCAAAAGCATTACGTGGTAAGTAATTTCTTCGATTTGCTCAATATCAGAACCGGTTTCCACATAAGAATTTGGAAATATTCTAGACAATATCTTTCCAGATAACTTAATATTTTCGGTTTTTGAGGCTAAAGAAAGATTTCCTTGCCGAAATGGAAATATTTTGTGGATTTTGCAAATTCAGCAAAAAAGTTAGTAATTTTACTTGTGAAGTTCTTTCTTGAATTCGTTTTTTAAAAGCATAAAATAATTTCAAACATATATCAGTGTTTAAACTTTTTAGTTCATTTAGCATACATTCAAATATACCTTCACTTGTTAATATGCTCAATGTACAAGCACTGGCATTCAACAGAACTCGTTGAATAGTATGAATAGCAAATAAGATAAAAAATAATTTTTGGATAGTAACTAACATAATTCTTTTTAAAACCGGTTTTCTTAATTTAAAAACCGGTTTTCTTAATTTTCAAAAACAAATTTTCTTTAAAAACCGGTTCTTTAAAACTGGGTTTAAAAATCGTCAAACCCAATTCCTCTCTATTCATTCTTCCACGTCCTTTATAAGCAACTTTGTCCATTGTCCTTTTTCACAGGCTTGCCACTCATTTTACCACGCCCGGAATAGTTCCGCCCTTCCTGTCATCTTTATTTCATCTTTGCTTTTCTGGGTTTCATTGCGTATTGCTGTGTATATGTTTGATTTCTCCTGGGCTAACAGCTCTATTGGTGCTATGCCAGCTATGACTAGGACCGCTTCTCTGGAGACAGTTCTATATGCACTGCTTGTTCTGATTGACAGCATTCTTTGGATCGCTCCAAGCTTGCGTTTGTTTACATCTACGTTCATAGCCCTCGCCCATACGGGGGATGCGTAGAGCATTGCAGAGTGGGCCACTGAGCAAAGCAGTTTAGCTGCTTCGTGGTCCTGCTACATTAGGTATAAACCGTTCCAGCGCAGAGACAGGGATTTTCGGGTTTTTCCAGCAGCTTTTATGATGTGCTCTCTAAATACCATATTCTTATAAATCAGCACGCCTAGATAATTAATTGAACACTTTGGTTTAATGGAATCTCTGAGCTTGAATATAACCTCCCCGATTTTTCTCTTATCTGTTAAGAGAATTGCCTCCGTTTTTTCAGGTGCCAGCTTCAGCTGTTTCTCCTCCATCCACTTGTCTATCTGTTGTATGGTCTCATTTGCCCTCCGCTTCAACCCCTGCTCCGTTCTATCACATATCACAAATGCAAGATCATCTGCAAAGCCGATAATGTCTTTTCTAACGCCCATCTGGCATATCAAGTTTTAGTACCCCATCGTAAACTATGTTCCACAGCGCTGGGCGCATAACTAAGCCCTGTGGAACATCGAAATGTACTTTCTTAATAGTGCAGCAGCCATTTGAAACGAAGACAATTTCTCGTTGGGATAGGTAACTATATATGATAGATAACAGGTACGGTAGAAAGTTGCGTGACTTCGTTCATAATGTCCTGCCAGCAGGACGAATTAAACGTATTGCGCACATCGACAGTAATTAATGCACATATCTTTCTGGTTCTCCAATGGCCACAACTGTCTTCTGCGATGGCCACAACTTTTATGAGCGCGTCGATTGTGGATCGTCCTTTCCTAAAACCATACTAGTTATGTGATAGATTTTCCCCATTTTTCAGTTCTTCCTTTATCCTTATTAGCAGCAGCTGTTGCAATAATTTCTCTGCCTTTACCGCCTGCCTGTACTGTCCAGTAGACAGAGGGGTCTGTACGACGTTGTTTATCGCCTTTTCGTAGCAGTATTAGTCTAGCCCTTTTCCAGTTCTGCGGGAAGACACCCTCGCTTAGCGTTTTATTCATAATACTTATGATTTCCGATAGGATCACATCCGGGCCTGGTGCTCTGCCTTTTATGAGCCGATTGCTGGACACTGTTAGTTCCTCTGTAGTGAATTCCAGTATTTCCCTACATGTCGGCTTTTTTCAAGTCCGTTTTGGATGGTTTGGAAATAGGTCGGTGTGGATTTTTCCACTATGTCAGGTTTAGAAGAAAAGGGGGAAAATACCTTTACGTACGACCCTGAAAGCTCAACGCCCCGAGAAGTGTGGGACTCACCCGACATGATGGTAGCACCTACCCAGTGGTCCTACCCTCTAAAAACCAATCCCTTTCCATTTGTGCACTCACATTGCCACGGGATACCTTTACGGCATCTTTCGGTGTTACTTCATGGCTGTGAGTTGTCTTTGTGCCTCAAAGGGCACATTCTTGCTTCTCTTTTGCCCATAGGATATTATCAGCCATTCTTTCTAAACCTTTCCATTTTCTTTCACTTTGTAGCATTTCCACTATTACTTTTTTGCCTATGCAATCGTTAGATATTTGCCTAGTTTCGTTCCACTTTGGGCATTTGAAGAACGTGTGTTCGGCGTTGTCCTCATCAGCCTTGCAGTATAAGTACTCGGCTGATGTGCTCTTGACTATTCTCACCTTGTGGGACTCGAAGCAGCCGTCTCCCGTAAGCATTTGTGCTAGGTGGAATGTTATCTCGCCGTGCTCTCTTTGGTATCAGTACTTGATTTTAGGGATTAGTCTGTGCGTCCAGGCGCTTGTGTTAACCTTGTCCCATCTTTCCTGCCTCCTCCCGATACTATCCTATCTGGCTTTCTTCTTCCGTTCAGAGTCTGCACCGTACGTCTCTCCTCTCTCTTTTGTAAGTAGATCCAGCGGGATCATCCTTGCCAGCACAAGCAGCGTTTCTGTAGCAGAAGTTCTGTAGCTTCTGCAGATTCTTATGGCAAGAGTTCTTTGCACACGAAGAAGTTTTCCTGCATATTTTTTGTACACACATGCCCGCATCCATATGGGGGCGGCATACAGTATAATAGGTATACTATTAAAACCTATATGTAGAAAACCTACCGTGGCTAGCAGCCTTCTTTTTTTTCAGTTGGCCCATTTTCGCGGGGCATCAGTCTAGATAGAGCCAGCGCCGCTATCTGGGCTTTGGCGGCGACATACGTAAACTGATGGCCGAACGTGAGGTTCTTTGTCTATTACAACTCCAAGATATTTAAGATGGTATTTTGGGACTATTGTTGTGTCTCCCACCTGGAACTCCTTTCTCTCCGTACCTTTTCATACCAAAGAGCATCACTATCTCCGTTTTTTTGTGCGGCGAGCTGGAGTTTGTTCCTTTCTAGCCATTCAGATATTCTATACAGTTCCTCTCTCATTTTGGCTGTGCTAGGTCGTATTGGCATTGGCGTTGCTAGGTCGTCAGCAAATGCTATTGTTTCAACACATCTAGGCATATCTATACTGAGTATGCCGTCGTATAGCACGTTCCAGAGTAGAGGCCCAAGACCGAGCCCTGTGGCACATCGCATTTCATCGGCATCATCGAGCCGTCTTCCAGCTCGTGCTTTCTGTCTTACAGGTAGCTTCCTAACATTGGTCGAAGGTAGGTCGAAATATTTCTTTCCAACAGTTCCTTCATGATTAGGTTCCAGTAGTAGGGTTAAACGCGTTCCTTATGTCGATCGTGGCGAGGACACACAACTTTCTTGTTTTTAGAGTTTTTTCATTTCTCCATTTGCTATATACCATACTCTCTTTATGGCTTGTATAGCTGAGCGCCCCACTCTGAAACCGTACTGCCTGTTGGATAGGTCTTTCTTATCTGCTAGCTCTGCCGTTAGTCTTTTGTAGATGAGCTGCTCTAGCAACTTTCCCGCACTGTCCAGCAGACAGATCGGTCGATAGGTTTTTTCCGCGTTTTCTTCCTTTTACTGTTTTTTCTATTAGTACTAGCCTTGCTGTCTTCCAGATACTTGGGAATGTTCCTTTGGTCAGCAGATTGTTCATGACATCAAGGACATAGCTTGCTTTTAACGCTGCTACCAATTTGATTACCTCTGAGGGAATCATATCTGGTCCCGGCGCTTTTTTAGCTATCATCTTTTTGAGGGCTTCTTGTAGCTGATTCTCTGTGAATGGTTCTTCCGGAACATTTTCCGTGGGATACCGGTCTTCTTCGTTACATTGGGGAAATAGTTTTTCGACAACCTTTTGTCTTATTTCGGGTGGTAGCGGTTTACGGAATACTCTCATACGCTTCATTACGATGCGATACCCGTTCCCCCATATATAGTCTTCCACTGCGTTGCAGAGTCGGGATAATTGTGTATCTTTTGCTTTCAGAATGGCGTGTTTTAGAAGCTTTTTTTGCTTCTTTATATACTTCTCTCTTCTGCTCGAGCTCGTTTCTTCTGGGCTTTCTATTGGCTCTCGTCAAGCTTCTTCTTGCTTTTAGGCTTTCTCTGCGTAGTGTGGCAATGTGTTCTGTCGACCAGTACGCCGGCTTTTTGCTCCCAATCATCGTCAGCTTCAGCGATGCTATCTCTCCAGCCTTTTGGATTTTTCTACTGAAAAAAAGCCTTTTGGATTCCGGTGAGTCGGCTTGTGAACCGTTCGGCGAGTTTTCAAGCTTTTGGATAAATCTCTTCGTGCAAAGTTTCTCTAGCGACCACTTCTGATTGGCTGTTTCCGTGAAGTCCTCGTTAGGGATATCATCGCGTTCAAAGTAAATGTATTTGTGGTCGCTCATAGACTCTTCAGACAGTTCATACCACGTACCACTTCTTGATTTTTGTTTGGATATTCTCGTTGGCTAGAGTTATGTCAATAATTGACTTACTCTCGCCTCGTTCGAAAGTGGCTTTTCTCAAAACATTTTGTACAGCCAGTCCCTCCTGCGCAATCCATTCTGACAATATACTTCTTCGAAGGTCTGGCGTTCTAGATCCCCATTCTACCGATTTGGCGTTCAAGTCGCCCATAATGATTATATTGCTGTTGCGTTGTTTTTGTATACTTATGAATAGTTTCTGAAAATATTATCGAAGGTGTCTATGTCTACGTTTGGAGAGATGTAGCACCCGTAAAATACGAAGCTGTCTGCCTCTATCCAAACAAAGCCGTTCTCTGCTCCGTACTGTTTAATGGGGTTGTGGGTTTTAGTATGACGAATTGCCACGTCTATTCTGCTGTCAGTGTAGTATGTTCCATTAATAATGAGCTTTTTGTTTGGTTCCATGACCGCTACGATATCTATATCTTTATCGTGTATTGTTTGGGAGAGTAGGTCTAGTGCGCATCTACTTCTATTTAGGTTAATCTGTAGAATTTTCATTGTTTGAGGATGGTGGTGATATGGATGGTGATGGCTGCGACTGTTCACGAACTTGGACTGGGAGCGTTTTAGATTCATCATTGTGAACCATCGGTATCACCTCCTCCGCTTTTCCCTCTTTTTTTCTATTTCCCTTGCCTTTGTCAGGGCGTTTTTAAATACTTCGTACTTTATAGAGCCTGCTTTATGTCCCGCCTTATTACATAAGAGACATGCTGCCTCATTTGTGCAGTCCTTGAACGTGTGGTCCTCTTTTCCACATCTGAAGCAGAGCTTTGTTCTCTTCGGACCATCGCAATCTACTGCATTATGGTCATATGACCAGCATTTGTAGTATTTAGATATCTTGAGCCGTTTTTCGATATGACATCTGACCATTCCTATTACCATATGGTCTTTTTGGGTCATTTTTTCGGCATCTTCCTTTCCTACAGTTAGGGTTGCGGCAAGAGTGTTGAACGAGTTGGGTCTTAGTGCCGAGAGTTTGCACTTGTTTTCATCCCATTTTATGTAGTTTGCTATGGTCGCTAGAACCTTTTCCCTCGTCGTATCCGCATCCATTCCACGTATGTGAATGGTTTCTAGTCTACCCTACGATCCTGCTGTCGTTGACTTTAGCGTGTTTGTTGGTTTATTGAGGATGCCTTCCAGTTGATTGAGCGCTCCTTCGTCCTTATCGATAGTTATCAGTAGCTTATAGTTCTTTGTGCTCCTCAGGCTACGGATAGAACTACTCACCGGAGTATTGCGGACAGAGGCGGTGGTGGCCCAGTAGTCAAGGTGTCAGACTTCGGAGCCGCAACTCGCGGGTTCAAATCCTGGACATGGTAAAAATAAGCCACCGTTCTCCTGTAGATGGCTCTGGAAAAGTCATTACAGCAAAAATCTGTCTAGAAACCTCCCCGAATAGTGATAACCACCAACCACGTTAAAAACTGTAAGGGCTCCCTACACTTCTTTGGTCTTGCTTGGTCTCTAACATCAAGACACCAAGCACAAGTGTAGGCTGTGGGAAAAGGTCCAGGTCCTACTAGGACTGTAGCACCATTAAGAAGAAATATTGGGGACAAGTGCCTTGACTGAGCTTAGAGTCTCCATGTAGGACTTATTTTGATCACGATTTTCCACAACTAGACCGTACGTGTTTCTTCCCTTGGATTTTTCCGACCTAACCTAACCTAAACGAACTGACATATGTTAAATTTATTACTCACGTCATGATGATTGTGTGATGATTTAGAGTCGTAATCGTTTCTTAATGACTTCGTTGGTGGTTGTATCGTCGTTTCGTCGTAAGACCGAGACTCAGATATTGTCCTAAAATATGAAACCCAAGTTATAAGTAAATTTTTCCTAGTTATTATAAATATCGTATACTAGAAAATTAGACACTCACTGTACTCTTGGAGTTATGTCCAACCAATTGTCCATACCGTCTTCATCCGTATCTCTGAAAGAAATGATTATCAAATCTGTTGATCAAACATTAGATTATTTCTTTCTTACGCGATGGATTTCCGCAAAGTTGTAAACTGCGACTGCGTCCCGGTGCTGGACAACAGATCAGCACTGATCTTCTGGATCAACGTCGCGTTTTCACTCCTATCGGCTTCGGTGCCACAGGTCGTTGCGATGGTACCCAAAGTACCCATATTATTTCCTCCAACGGTTGCAGAAACTTCGAAACCAGCAGAGACCAAAGCGCCTAAAACCAAAACAAAATTATACAAAAAAACAACAAAGTTAATTTACAATTATCACCTGAAGTTTTTCTTGATCCTGCAGGATCCCTGTAACTCTCACTGGTCCTGCTATACTTCCTCTGATCTACTTTATTTGGAGTTGGACCTGCATCTAAGTAACTTAACAATTTAGTTTCGTTGCTACTAGCTGCTGACATTTTCCTCTTCTCAAAATTGTTGACGTTGTGGGGGGATGTTGCAGGAGCTGGATGGTATTTAGCTCTTGGTATCATTACCGTTAAAGATCTGTCTTTTTCATCGAATTTCGGTTTCTTTAAAGCACCTTTTGGTGGTTTCTTCGGTACGTAAGGTAAAGTGTCTGTTCCTGATTCAGAGCTTGTGTCTTGGATCATCGCTCTTCTATCCAAGGTACCTCCTCTTCTAGCCGGTACTCTTTGTGGCAGGAAACTCATGGGGTGCGATTTTGGTTTTCGGCGAGCGCAAGTGATTATTATGCAAATTAAGAGTAAGGTGAAGAGGATTGCGCCAAGAGTTACTAAGGCTATCAAGAGAACTTTAAGGTTTACTTGGCAGCTTTCTCCAGCGTACCATTGGAAGCATTCGCAGAGGATTTGGTCGTCATCTCTGGAGTAACAAGTTCCGTGGTAATGACATTTCTCGCAACCAACTTGTTCTGCTGAGCAGATTCTTCCCGGATAGAGGACATTCTCTGAAAGATCTGCATAACCTTCTCTGCAGCTACACGTATACGTTCCACGCAAATTGAAACATTGTGCGAATTCTGAGCAATCATGATATCTTGGATCTGCGCATTCATCAAAGTCACCAGCTTCCAATCTATCCAAGAATTCTTTAGATGCAAACACATCAGTACCGCCAAGGCTATAATTGTTATTTCGGAGATATTTCTTGAAGACTTCTTGCAGACGACTTTCATCAGTATTATCAGAAAGCTACACAAAAAAATAGTATATTACGTAATGAAAGTTGAAGAAGCATATTACGTACATAGTACATAGAGTGTGTAATTGCGCGAGTACGTAATTGCGTTACAACTCGAGTTATGTACTATACTTTATCTACGACCACACTAATTTGTTTCTGTTTAATAAGAAAAATATGTTGGATGTAACAAATTTATTTCTTATTAGGTCATTTAATTATCATTATTTAACTTTAAATAAACAAACAGTTGTATTTTCATATATAACTGTTACTCGACATCATTTAACTTGAAACAAATGAAAACAAATACATTCTAAATGGTTATATACCTTATAATTTAGTACTTATTTGGGTTAAACTGGAATAAGAGTGCTCATAGATATAGGCAACCCAATATACGCAATGTCAATTTCCGTTAGTTTGAATTGTAGCACGGGGGAGGGCGCTGAACGTATGAGCACGTAATAGCAGCTATCAACCAATCAACGAATCGTAAACCAAACGCACGTGTGTTATCAATCACAACTTATCATTAATAGAGGACTGTTACATACGTGTGTGTTATGATGTATTTACATAGTTCACGAACTGTACAATAATGCGCATTTACAATAGTGGTCGTAGATAAAAATATTTAAACCAAAAATTTTAACAAAAATTGAACTTACCTGAAGATTGAAAGTGTTTAAAACACCTTCTGCGTTTTCAGCAGGCTCATAGCTTTGAACACTAACTCCATGATAAATATCCCTCAAATCAGACTGCATTACCATTCTATCTAAGCCTTCATGGGTGGCAGCGGCAAGCTTCAAGAATTCAGGCGTTAAATTGTTCGCAAGAGCGTCTTCAAATTGAAGCATTTCTTTGCCATTGCGTTCCAAAGCAATCTTCAAGGTGTAAGTATATGTCGCTAAAATAGAAAATATTATATTTTACACCAAATATTATAAAAATGTTTCTTACGTTTGCAAGGTCTGTCAGGGAACATCCTAGCAAATCCAGGTCTGCAAACACATCTCATAATTCCATCAACTTTATGGCAAAGCTCATTCCTCGTTGCCTTGCACTCCGGCAAACACTTATCACTAACAATTTTAGTCTCCAAACTCGGCGGAGAAGCAATCAAGATTCCCCCCAACAAAACTCTATTAACCTCGTTGGTGTTAAGCATTTCATCACGCTGTTGAGTTTCTCTATTATCTTTAGGTATCTTCACTATACTACCTTGATTCTTATCCGTCATCACCACGAAGAACGACTCATTTTCATCGGTCGGTTCTTCAATTACCGGAGGATCTTCATCGCGAATTATAAAGTCTTCCAGGTCATCGTCATGGTTTGTGCCTTCGATTACTATTGTAGGCTCCACAGCTGTGGGATCCACACTGGACAGAACATTGGTAGGTTGGATATTGTAGTTACCATACGTCCCATCAGATGGGTAAAGTGAAGAATGATGGTTAACAGTAGTTGTGTAAGTTTCTGCTATCGTTGTTGGTTTTAACAGAGTGTGGAATTCTGTAACTGTATCCACAATCGTCGAAGTTTCGGTTTTGGTTAGTAAAATTGTCATTGTTGATGGTGGAGCTCCAAGACTTTTAACAACTGTTGTTTTCGTTATCGTTACTGTCGATGTCATTGTATGTGTTATGTAACGCGTTGGAAGCACTGGTTTTGAGTCTCTTATTATTGGGCGTTTAAAGATGGAAGTTACAACGCGTCTCTTTGTGGAAGATGGTTGATGGTGCTTTGGTAGTATATCTAAAGCAACGCTCTCCACCGTTCCAGTAGGTAGAATTGGAGTATGTTTGTAAGTTTGCGTAGGTTTATCAATTTCCGAACCGGAAATAGGATTATTAATATGTCCGCTTTCTTGTAGTTCGAGGTCAGACTTTCCAGGAGTTGTTGTTTCAACATCCAACACGTTTTTCTCCTCTTCCTTCGTATCTGTTAGCACCAAAGTCGGTTTGTCAGTCGTATTCTTGATCTCAGCATAATCCTGAGTTAATGTCCCAGGAAAATCTTCCGTTGAAGCAACGGAGCTCTCCTCAAACGTAATTTTCCCTTCAAGAACATTCGGAATTTGAACTGCTTTATGCTGTTCAACTTCAACCGGCTTAGCTGTTGTCTTCCCTCTAACAATCTCGAAGTAGTTTGGAGTCTTACGTGTTATAACTTCTTCACTTTGAGCAGTTTGTAGTTCCTCAGTCGTAGTCTGAGGATAATTCACCTTCAACTTATCATAAATGGAAGGTCTTGTCCTATTTCTGGAGTAACTCCAAGGGTTGTTAGGTTTTGCCTCAAGTGAATTAAAAGTTTCATCCACAACGATTTGCGTGGTAATTTCAGGTCTTACTTTGTAAGTCCCTTGAAAACTGGGAGGATTAGTAAATCTGGTTTTGTTTCTATTCCTAGGAGGTTCCCCGTATCTTGGAGGATTAGTAAATTGTAAGTTCGTCTTATTTCTATTAAACTCGTTGCTGTTGGTATATTGTGGTTTGGTGCGATTTCTTTGGAAATCTTCGTAAACAAAAGTATTTACAATTTGTGGTTTGGCAGTTCTATTTCTTTGGAACTCTTCGTAAGTTATGGTATTTGTATGTTGAGGCCTCGTTGTTGTTTTTGGTCTGCTGCTGGTGGTAGCTGTAGACGATTCATAACTCAAGGTTGTATATTGCGGCCTTGTTCTCCTTCTCTGATAAGTATCATCCTCAACTTGCTCAACGTCCGTTGTTGGTTTCCTCTGCAACTCTACGTAACCAACAGTGGTAGTTTGTGGCCTACTTCCCCGTCTTACTCCTTCATTCGTTCTATTTCTACGAATTTCATCGTAATTCAGAGGATTAACAGGTCTTTGCCAATAAATCTGTTGCTTCCTTGTTGTAGCTTTAGTAGTTCTTCGTGTAACCGGTCTTCTAGATTTTGTAGCTTCAGTAGTTGTAGGTACCTCGAATATTTTTGGCGGATCGATTTCTAAGGAGTAAGTTGGGTTTGGAGGTTGTGGTGGAGTCATACCAATAACTTCATCGATAGGAAGGAAAGGTTTGGGAGTATTAGCTTGTGTCTCTAAATCCAAGATTGGACTACCTGGTGAGAAGACTTCGATTTTAGGTGGGACCATATTAACATCTGGAACTTTAGGCGGAGGCTTCATAATCTCCAGATCAGAAATCGTCGTTGCATTGTCGTATTTGTTCTCAATTTCGCCGAGGTTCAAATGCAATT
Source organism: Phosphuga atrata (assembly GCA_944588485.1). Lineage (NCBI taxonomy): Eukaryota > Metazoa > Arthropoda > Insecta > Coleoptera > Silphidae > Phosphuga > Phosphuga atrata. The sequence continues at coordinate 12,214,118 of OX155893.1, read as the reverse complement.
TCGGTCTTTGAGTGGAGATTTTGGTTTGGGAGACGTCTTGTGTGCCGAAATGAGTGTTGGTCGGGTCGTTGTTGGGTCGAGTAAACAATTTGTTGAACGGTTCTTCGGTTTGAGATTCGGTTGTCTTCACCGGTTTAGATGTTGTTCTTCGCGAATCAATTGGTAATGACGTAACTCTTTGTCGGTAAATGTTTGGTCTTGTCCTAACAATCCTCTCTGTGGTTGTATATTCGAAAACGTTTGCGTAAATACTCGGTCCAGGTTGGATTATAACATTGGATTCTTTGTGGTTGATTTGATTGGTTTGTTGGTTTTCTGGGCGCACAATTGGAGCTGCCCCGCCTTGAGCATACTTAATTTGATGCGTGGTAAAACCACTTGGTCTATTCCAATTCTTGATTTGTCCAGGACGAGCTTGACTGTCTTGGCCAATCCTTTGATCTTTGAAATTAACTTGGTTATTCTGTTGGATAACCGGGCGTTGATGATGTTGAACTTCCTTGTAATTAACATGTTGGGGTTCAGGATGAGTTACAGTTTCTGCTGGGGTAGTTTTAATTTGATAACTGCCAACGTTTCCAGATTGATGGGCATTAACGTCTTGGTAATTTGGTTGTTGGTGGGAGAATGGCCTACCCGGTCTTAAAATCGGTATGTGGGTTTGTACGTCGGAATTCTTATTATTTATTTGATTGGTTGGTGGATTGTTGGCGTGGATGAAAGGACGAAACACATGTTTGTTGTTAATTTCATTCGTGGCATGATTTTCGGGTCTAACTACTGTTACGTGAGGAACCACAGCTTCTTCGAAATTTGGAGGACCTCCAGTACGAACAACATCTTGTTTATGGTCTTGGCCAAATTTAATATTTTGTTCTTGTTGGATAATTTGAGGCTGGCCATACTGTATATTTTGATTGTGAACATGTTTCTTATCACTAACATGATGAGAGTCTTTTTCAGGTGTCCCAACTCCTCCATTCTGATTCTGTTTATGGTGGACTTGTCCAAACTGGGAATTCTGAATATTTTGAACGTTTTGTCTATGAACATTCTCTCCAAGCTGAAAGTTTCCTTCATTTTGGACATTAAGGTGAGACTCTTGAATAACCTTATGATGAGTTTGACTAATCTCTTGATGTCCCAAAAGAATATTTTGTCCAGATTGTTGATTAATTTGATTTGATGCCTGATTTTCAGGACGCACGCCAAAGCCATGGCTAATATTATCCCTATAATTCACTGGTCGAGCATTACCACTACCTTGATCACCAGAATTAACATTATGAGCTATACCATCCGTATTATAATTCTTATTACTAACATGACCACCAGAACTAACACCTTGAGCAACATTAATCTTCTGACCATTTTGAACGGATTCCTTATAAATATTTGCTACAGGTCTTTGTGTAGCTCTGTGATTATTTGGCCTATCAATCGAATAATTGTTTGGCCTATGCATAGGTCTTTGATGATAATGATAACCTCCAACACTTTGATTACTGACTTGGTTGCGTACTGGGATTGCAGGCCGTTCCAAATTCGCGTGAAGTATTTGATTCGACTGTTGATTTTCTGGTCGAACGACCGGTCCGTTGAAAGGCCTGGGTTGTTTAATAATGTGTTTGTAACTCAAAATTTCATTTTCTTGCGGGAATTCCGGGTTGTGATTCACTTTACTGACGTTAGCCCTTAAAACTTCCAGCGGAACTTCGCCGGGAGTCAAAGGTCGACTGTTAGATTCTTGGATAACTTCTCCAGCTTCATTCGCTTCGTCATCCTCTTCATGGTTGATAATTTCTTCGTAGTTTTGGATGACTGGCTTAGAAGGAATTTGAATTTGCGGAGGTGAAGGTAGATGGTTAGCTGGAGGATAACTAATCGGTTTATTACCTAAATGAATAATCGGATTTTGCGGTGGAAAACTAATTTGATTAGATTGTTGATTATATTGTGGTTGTACGGTGTTTGGTCGATGATTAATTTGATTCGGATTCAAATGTGAATTCGTAGAAATCTTTACTTGGTTTCCGTAACTCTCAGGTGGTGGAGGAATCATGAAATCTGCTGGTGCTGGTCTTACCGGTCGTTTAAACGTAAACTGATTTTCAGGGCCTAAATTTCCATGATTTTCAACAGGCGGTCTTAACACATCCGCAATATTATCTCGATTTTTAATTTCTTGGTATTCCTCGTTAATATTTAACTGTGGTTGATGAATCTCTCCAGAATTTAACTCGCGTATTGGAATATTCGGTCTTACACTTTCGTGATTAATGATATGAGCATTGTAATCGTTACCTTGATGCACCATTCCAAAAGAAATCGGCGGAACATCAACATTAATATCATGATTATTAACATTCGAATCTACTCGGATGCCATTTATTAGATTTAAAGGTCTCGAAGGTCTGATTTCTCCAATTGGAATAACTTGAGGATTATTATTAATCGGTTGTGTTCCAACTTTGATAACTCCGCCAACTTCTTGCTGGTTATAAATGGAAGCGAACTTTGGCACTCCGTTATTGAAATTTTCGATTGCGGAGAATTCTGGTTGTGGATAGGGAGATGGATCGTCGAAATATTGTCCGTTGATGTGGGGTTCTGTGGATCCTCCATAAATCAAAGCTGTGGTTCGATTGTGGGGAATGTTAACAAAGGCAACTTGTGAAGGTTGTATGTTGACTAGGAGGGGTTGTCCAGTGGAGCGCTCGATTACTTCGGGTAGGATAGCTTCGTTTAAAATTGATGGACGCACGTGGAAGTTGGAAGCCACTATTAATCCATCTTGTAATGCGATGGGTTCTTTTTTCAAAAATGGATTGTGAAATTGTTCGTTTATGGGAATTGTCGGTTGGCTGGGTTTTTTGTTCCTCACCAAGTTTTGTGGACGGATTGGTATTTTGGGCGGAGGACCGATGTAGTCGGCTTTGTTAGGCGCGTGGACTACTTGAGGCTCGCTGTGGCGTTTGGGCCAAGTTTTTGGAGCAGGTGGAGGCTTCATGCCTTGGATGGCGTGTGGATTTACAGTGTTAAGATCTGGATGGGTTAACGGTATTGCCGGAATCCTCGGTCCAATTCTTCCGGGCTTACCGACGATTACGTCCGAGTTAGCTGTTATCACTTCTCCTGGACTGATTGGGATGCCTCCGTTTAATAGAGGGCTTTCGTGGGTCGGTTTACCAACTACCACTTTCTGTTGATTCTCTTCATACCAACTTGCTATATTTTGACTCTCTGCTGTCTCGATATCTGATAAGCCTCCAACTGGTATATAAATTGGAGATCTATTCTGAACGTCAGATTGGGCTATCTATAAAAAACAAGCAAATAATTAATAAGAAAGTTTATAAATATTTAGGTTTAATAACAAACCTCATCTTCCAAAGTTGTTGCTTTAGAAGTAGTAGAAGTAACAGTGTCGTTTCTTCTGTTAGCTTTTAGATTGGTTTGAATTAGTCCAGCCATGGCGTTAAGAACAGGTGTGAGCGCTTGGATGTTAATAGATCCCAACAAATTCCCTACAGAACTTTGAGGTTTGACCACTTTAGTTCCGGGTTTCTTTTTAGTACTCTCAGTGATTTTGGTTGTACTTTGATTGTTGCTTGGTTTTGTTGGGTTGACCGTAGATTTGTGTTTGGTGTTTCTACGTTTGGCGCTTGAATGTTGTGGCTTAACGATTTCTGAACTCAGCAGAGAGTTCAACGCGTTTTTTGACGGCGACGGTTTGAGTGATGGGGTGGTTATGGCGAAAGGATCGTCGTTGTCGTCGACGAAGATGATGGTGGATCCGGTGACGACGTTGGGAGTCGAAGGTTCGATCTTTGGCGCGGTGCTTGCAATTTCCGGCATTTGAGTTTTCTCGATTGGAAGCACTTTCGTGGGTTTTATTTTGTCTTTGGCAACAGCTGTGATTTCGATTTGTTGACCGTTGTTTAACGTGGCCAATTTCGTAACACCAACTCCGCTTTCCCTGATTTCCTTCTTCAGGGAATTCAAATACTTCTTATCGAATTGTCCCGGTTCTATAACCTCAGTCACAACGTTTTCGACAACGCGAGAATGCGAACTTATTATCGTACTAGTTCCACCGCCGGCGCCGTTTTCTTGCAACAACGTCGTGAAATAAGTAAACGTTGTTAAATAAGTTTTCGTTGCGAAAATATTCAACAAATCCACTTCCAACTTATTTTTCTTCTTGTTATCCTTTGTTATAGGAGCTGTGTTTATAACACTCTTCTCGCTACCACCTTTAGTTTTCTTGGAATGCAAGAACAATTTTTCTGTAACTACATCACTTGAAGTACTAACGTTCGACTTGACGATGGTATTACCATCCTGGACGAGCGTATTGTAATAAGTATAAGTAACGAAATAAGTTTTCAATACATCAGTCGTTGAAATGGCTTGTTGAGGTTCGGGATCATCGAAGTCCAAAGCTATATAAGAAGTCATAACTGAGGTACCTTTAGGCGGAATAGATTCTGTTATAACCACTTGGGTTACAACCTCATTGGTACTGACTACTTTGGAAATTTTGCCTTCATACAAAGTTTTTTGTAGAGAAACGGTGCTGTAATAGGTGTTCGTGTCTTTAACTGCAGACACGTCGTTCGATTGGAAAAGCGAAAGGTAGTCATCAGGAGCTGTTACTGTGTTACTAACAGTTCTTTTAGATGTTACTACCAGGGGTTGCTCGCCATCCAAAATCGTGTTCAGATAAGTGTATGTTGTCACAAAGGTACCAACAGCTAAGTTTGGATACTACAAATATCAATGATTAGATTAAGTTTTGTTTTGGATTTAATTAATTACCTGTGTTAAAGTAATTCCCATGGTTGGTGTCGGTAAAATTTTGCCGGTATTTCTCTCCTCCGTCGCGATATTTGAGACAACTTGTTCGTGACTAGAAACGGTTGTGGTCCCATTCTCCAAGTACGTGGTCAAGTACGTAAATGTAGTGAGACAAGTTTTCGTTACAAATTGATTTGGGTATAAAGACGATGACAAGCTTTCAATCTAAAGACGACAAAAATGAGATGATTAAAACAAAAATTATGGTTAAAAGATGTGAAAGTGTTGGCTTACGTTTGAAGCCTCTTGTGGAAGCATCATCATCATGTTGTTCGTGAGAGTACTAGGTTTTAGTGTAACAGGTTTGTAGATACTACTAGGTAGTACTCTTTTGACGTCAGGTTCTCCTGGTAAGGTGCTTTTATCTCCAGCAACAATGACTTCCACTCCATTGGACATAACTCTCGTAGCCAAGTTGTATCTGGCTTCCTCAATCGCCCTACCTTTATCATCTAAACGTTCAAAAACACGTATCACAAACAATTTCTCAAAAACAGAAGGATTAAGAGTTAAGATTTGTTATTGTTAATTGTACCAAAGATATTTACAAGACTACTCTAATCTACAAGATTATCATGCGTCGTTTTTAAGTTAGTTTTCTTTTGTACAATCTATACATTTTTTAAAATTTTGATTATTATTGGGATATTTTCTTTCTTTGGTATTAAGAACCCCAGAAAAAAGAAATTAAAAAGGTAAGACTCACCTTGGGTGTTGGGTTGTTGTGGGGATTCCGTGGAAGGATAGACGGTCATTGGTATGAAAGGTTTGGTTTCGGTTGTGTCCAAGTTAAGTAGAGTCAGAGTTGTATATCTGGTCGTCGGTTCTGTAACGGTTACTGTCTTCGTGTGCGGTTTCACTTCCGTGGTCGAAGTTACGATCTGTTCGTTGCCGTTCACCCGAGTTACAACGAAAGTGTACGTGCGTAATTTGCTCTGGACGCTGACTCTCGTTAAGTTTTCCACCGAAAACAAGACGGTGGTCTTTAGGAGCAGGACGGGGGCATCCAAGGATTCGGAGAGTTCGGGGAAGAACGGTTCGTAATCGGGTAGAGGATTGGGAGGTTCGATGAAAGGATTTTCCGTGGAATCATCGTCGATAAAGTTTTCTGTTGAAGAGTCTAATTGAAGCGAATTCAGTTTGGAAGTTATGACATCTTCAACGTTTTCCGTTCCAGGATTTACGGTACTTTCGGTATTAAAAGCATCGAGCAATTCAGAAAAATTACCGACTACCTTAAGCAACTGACCTTCCTTACTTTCAATTATTTTCTTATCGAACGGTATTGTTGTATCCATTACAACTTCTGATTTACTTGTATCTACAGCGAATTTATCAAAATCAGCAACTCCTTCAAAAGGCTGTGCTTTTTCAGTGTTAGAATAACTTGAATTTGAAACTACAATTTCCGTTTCATTCTTAACAAAAACTTCAGAAATTGAATTAACCGTGTGTTTTATTTTCTTAACTCTAACTCTTCTGCTAGGTTTAATCTCATTATTTACAGTTTCAGTAGAAGGATTTAAGATCCTTTTCTTAGTAACTATTACCCTTCTCCTATTAATATTATTTTTATTCCTCTTCTTAACAATTATGCGTTTCCTATGATAATTCTTAGGAATATCCGAAGGTTCTCCAACATATTCCTCGTTTCTATCTACATATTTATTATTCAGCTTTGTTGAGTTTGCTTCCTTATTCTCGAATTGTGTTACATTTCGATTAATTGGCTCTATCCTAATTAGTTTCTTAACTACTCTCCTTCTGGGTGTATCAGTCAAGTCTCGCTTAAATCTAAATGTATTTTTGTTGCCAATTATTGTTTTCGAAACGTAATTTTGATTAATTGTGCCCCAATTTGGTGACGTTTCGACCTTTGGCGTGAGGGGGGCTGGCCCATCAAGGTCTACAAGTCTAAAAAATTACCGGAAGATTGCTTCGCGTCGACAATCTTCTCGTACTTGATTTTGTACTTCTTGGTAGGGTAACTACCAGGTTTTGTTGGCTTGATAAGCGGACTCTCACTAACCACCTGTTTACTAACATTAATGACGCTCTCTAAACTTTCCGTTGGAAGCGCAGCTTGGTAATACTCAAACTCGCCGAACTCTGATTGGACATAGGGATCCATTACAATCGATTGCGCAACAATTCTCGAAGGTTTTACAGGCACATATACAGCATCCCGTTTCCTTCTATTCTCTTCCTCCCCAACCACAACCGTGGACAAAACAGTACTAAACTCTCCAGGAGTTCTTCCAGAAAGGTACAAAGTTATAACACTAGTTTCTTTAACAGGCGCAGCTGGAGTTGGTGCTGGTTTTTTAGGCTTCCTCCTAGAACTCTTCCTCTTTGGAAGCTCAGTTACCTCATCCAAAGCCTGGTAATCCTCGTCACTTTGAATAGCCAAATTTTGTTTATCTTGATCTTGGAACAGCGATTGCTTAAACAATTCTTCGTTGGCATTCAACACTCCAGCAGGTTGTTGTTGTTGGAAAAGCTGTGGTTGAAGACCTTGGATCAAAGGATTTACTTGATTAACTTGTTGCTGATTCTGCTGTTGCAACAGCAAAGGCACCAACAGACTGTTCAGTTGCTGATTTTGCTGAAGAACAGGCGTGGGTGTAACGACGACGGTATCAGTTATAAATTCAGTAGCTGTAATCACATTAACATTGCTATCAATAATTGTAGTCAAAATCTCCTTTCCTCTGAACGTTAAAGGAATTACAGTCGAGGTTTGAGAAGTAACTGTCGTTACATAAGTTGTTGTTCTTGTTTTGAATTCGGTGGTTGGTGTTCCTGCCACTGCTTGGTTTTGAAGACCCAATAAAGGATTTGGTTGTTGGATTTGACCTCCTAATAGGAGCTGGGACAAAAGGATGTTAGCTAGAGGAGCTTGAGGCAGAGGAGCTGGAGCTATAGTATTGACGACAGGAACAACTTCGTAGACTGTGCTTGGTATTACGTGAGAGTAAGAAGTTTTTCTTCCTCTGATGAAGGTGGGTGTGAAAATAACCGTGGTAGTTGGAGTTTCGTTCAAAGTATATTTGGTAATTTGTTTGGCTCCATTGGCAGCAAAACCAGTAGATTCACTAACCAAAATAGTGATATCCTTTCCTAGAGGATTAGTTGTGGTGGAGTATTGTTTTGGGCCGAGAACTTCTGTGCTTAATTGAGCAGTTACGATGTTCTTATATTCAGTTACCTTTCCATTAACTACAGGAATTGTGACTTCAGTTGGAATTTGGTGGGTAATTGTGATGGTTCCATCGGATCCGGGAATAACAAAATTGGTTTCAATCTCAGCTGCATTATTATTACTAGTCGGTCTTGACCTTGAACTCGAAGGACGTCTAGGAGTCTTCGGTCTAGGCCTTGTAGTTGTTTTCCGGCTATTGTTATTAATATTCGAATTTTCTTTTTCTCTCCTGCTACTACTGAAACTACTTTCCTTAGGGTTTCTATTACTGCTGGGGCTATCAGTTTGTGGTCTCAACCTTGAAGGTCTCGGCGTAGGTTTTCTAATTCCCGAACCTACAGTAGGACGTTTAAAACCGGAGCTTCTGGAGTTACTATCTCTCAAAGTAAATTGTGATCTTCCAGTAGGACGGGAAGGAGCAATACGTTGTGGCGTACGTTCTGTCGTGTGTTCGTTGCGGTTACGATTTCTTGGTACAAATCTTCCTCTTGTTGGATGCTTTGGTGCTTCCGTTTCTGGTTCTGGTTCAGGTGGAGCTTCAGTGGTCCTTGTATGAGGTCTACGGAATCTTGAATAAACTTGACGCTTAGTACGTCTTCTGAATCCTAAGAATGGACGGATTTGGACGGGACTAACATTAGCACGGCTTTTCCGCGTTTGTTCTGGAGGACTCTCCGTTTGATCTTCGTGAACGGATCCTTCATATTCACTATCTTCCAAATCTTCGTTATCATCATTTACACTTTCTTCGAATTCTTCCTCTTCCTCTTCTTCTACTTCCGGTTCTGGAGTAGTCGTTGTGAATAGATTTCTACGTGGAAATAGCCCATTATTTGGTCTAGATCGATTTTGAATGGAATTTGAGTTAGGTCTATTAAAACTCCTACCAGTTGGTTTCGTTGTCGCAGCTCTATTCCCGTTAACATTTCTGTTTCCATTTGCTCTTCCGCCTGCTTTCGTGCTTCCAGATCTTGGAGTTGTCGGCGTTCTTGTCAGTGGAGGTCTTGATAATGGAGACCTAAACCGCAACAAAGGATTTTGACTTCTTCTTGAACCTTCAACAGTGGTAGTCGGAGCAGTGCTTTCACCATCCTCGTTTGGATTATCAGTAACAATAGTAGTCAAATCATTTTCTTCATCACTTATAATGGATGGTAAAGTAACTGTATTAGAACTCGGTCCTCTATTCAATTGTGAAGCTAAAGTTGGTCGGATTCTGAATCGATTATTAGGATTAAATACTGAGCTAGGTCTTGGAACGCTTGAAGATGAAGACGATCTAAATCCGCCTCTGCGAGAACTCGAACCGAAGACTGAAGACGGTTGAATTCTTCCTGAGCTTCTACCGCGATTTGGAGAAAATACAGAAGAAGGTCCAATGCTACTACCCAAAGTACTAGAGCGCGGTCTTGAGAATCTTCTACTTCCTGAGCTTGGTGATATACTTGCAGAACTCTTTCTTGCGTTTCCAAAACGGTTTCCAGATTTTGAAGCTGGAATAGCTGTTACAGTCGGCGTAAAATCGCTGCGGGTGATCGTCGTTGCACTTGGCTTCGTTCCTTTCCTTTTTGGTGCGAATGTTGGTTTCGATCTTGAGGCAAATGGTCTAATAACCGGAGTGAAAGTACGCTTCCGCGATTGGTAAGTCAAACGAGATTTTCCTCTGGTATTATCGCTATCCTCTGTACTGTTCTCAATGTTTTCTTCTTCAGATTCTGTCGAGTTTTCTTCATCGACTTTAGTGGTATCACTAATCGAACCTTCAATAACAACAGGAGAAGGCGTTATCAGTAAATCGGTTGGAGTTACAATAGCATCCGTGACTGTAGCTGTTGGTACAATGCTATCGACCGTGCTTGGTACAATGGGTGGTTTAGAAGACTCCACCAAATAACTTGAAGTGCTTTCAATTATTTGAGCATATCTTCCATCAATTAACGTTCCTAAAACCTTCGATTGATACAAGGTTGTTGTGTGACTATGCACTATAGAGCCTTCGATTAATCTAACTAAGCCAGTTCTGTGAGGCGTTGGAGGCTCTGTTATTAAAGCTTTCCTCTCTTCATTAACGAGCAGAGAACTCGAACTTTCAATAACTTGCGCATAAAGATTATCAATGTAAGTTCCTACGGCTTGTGTGGTATAAAACAAAGTGCTAACACCATCAGCATCGACGATTTTTCCTTTATTAATGCTTACAATTCCAGTTGGTTTGAGGTTTTCTGAAGGAGCAACCGTTGGAGTAACCACAATCGAATTAGATTCGAGAACTTTAGCGTAAAGTCCGTCGATGTAAGTTCCGTAAATATCAGTAGAGTAAATCGTCTTCGTTCCATCGTTCTCAAGAGTTGATTGGATAGTTGAAAGCAATCCAGTTGGTTTAATGGTAACTGAATTTGCCTCCAAAGTTTTTTTAGAATCATCTCCTATGGTGTTACTGCCACCTTTTCCTATAGCTCTCGCAATATGATTAGAATCAGTCTCATCAGATTTGTTTAAAATATTGGTAACAGTTTCTAATCGGCTATTCAACACCGTGCTATTATCTATGTATGAGGTAGTATAGTAAGTGAAGGTTGTATAGAAAGTTGTTAGGTCATCTCCAGTTTCAGATTCTGTTGTTGGATTGATTGTTGGTTTAATTTCTTGATCTACAGCTGTTGGTTCAATCTTAGCTGTTGGAGGCGTTGATGGTTCAATTGCGCTTGGAGTAACTATGTTCGAAATAGTTTCTTCTCGGCTGGTAACTTTGGTGGTGCCCTCTTTGTATAAAGTAGTCCAGTAAGTGAAGGTGGTGAAGTAAGTTATTGGGAGGGATAAGTCTTCAATGGACAAGCTCTTTGTTGGAGTTAAAGTTTCTGTGACTACATTTGTGACTGTTTCTAATCGGCTTACGACATTGCTGGCTGTCGTGCCTTGGTACATAGTTGTGAAGTAAGTGAAGGTGGTGTAACTAGTCTGGAGCAGTAACGTTGGGGATGGGATAATTTCCGACTCGTTATTAGATTCAGAAACAATTTGGTCGTCTAACAAAACGTTCCTCTTTTCGTTTTCGCTGATTATGTGCTTGTCGCCTTCTGAGGTGCTGCTTCGTACATCAGTCACCATCGTCGAAATAGTTTCATATTCGCTCAAATCCAACAATTCATTTTCAGAAGATTCTGTCGTTGTTCTTTGCACAGTATTGTAAATGGGAGTCGTTGCTGTTGTCACCAAAATGTTATTATCCAATTCAGGATCTTGACTCTCAGATTTCTGCCGGTTGATGGTGTTATAAGAATTGTTTGGTGCTATATTCAAAGCTATAATTTTATTCTTAACAGCATTTTCTTCGTTGGTTTCATCTTCTTTGGTGCTATCTTCTTCGTCTTCCTCTTGGAATCTAGGTGCTGCAGTAGCTGGGATTTCATCGGTTGTTCCAGTTGGATTGATAGTTGGAGTCACAAAATTTGTATAAACTTCAGTTCGGCTTGATATTTCCGTTTCTCCGTCGACGAAGATCGTAGTGAAATAAGTGTAAGTTGTGTAGTAAGTTTTTATTGCGTTTGCCGTGTGAACTAAATGTTTGTCGTCTAAGGCCGGAGTGGCATCCAAAACGTTTTCCTGAACGTTCTCGTTTAGAGTTGGTATTTCTGTCGGTCTTCCAATACCTACACCACTTGGAGCAATCTCAAAATCTTCGAAACTAACCGGCTTAGATTTAAAGTCGTTTTGAATTATAGAATCGATAGTACTTTGAGCTCCTGGTTCAATAGTCGAGGTAATAACGTTAGTAATAACAACTTTTCTACTAGCTATCGACGACGTGGATTCTTGGAAGTAAGTCGTTAAATAAGTGTAAGTGGTATACAACGTCTTGAAAAGCAGCTCGATTTCTTCTCCACTCTCTGTGGTCATTTCAGTAGTCTCGGGTTCGGATTCAGTTACATGCCTCCTTTCAGTTGTAATCTCAGTCGGTGTAGTTTGCATAGGTTCCGTAGTCATATGCTCCAATGTAGTCAAATGCTCCGTTGTAGGTTCCAATTCCGTCGTTGTAATTTCATGAACAGTTGTAGCCGGTTCAGTGGTTGTTTCTTCGGGAGTAAAAGATGGTTGAATGGTAGTTTCTGGATACGATGGATGAATCTGTGAATCGTCACAAAGACGAGTTTGATAACCAACTTCCGTTGAAACAACTTCATTAGATTTCACAGAAGTCGAAGTGGTTTCTTCCTCCAAAGGAATAAAGAAAGTTGTCAAATACGTCAAAGTTTTGTAAACAGTGGTTGGTATGATTTGTTGCCCATTAGTGCATTCAACTGCAGCCTCTTCCGCACCTTCTTCGTGACTTTCAGTAGTTGTTGGTTCTTTTTCAGTCAGAAAAGCGTTTGTGGTAGGTTCTTCAGCAGTGGTGGTCTCAGGTACAGCGGTTGTATGTTCTTCGAAAATAGTTGTTGGTTCTTCTTTAACAGTAGTAGTTTCTTCTTGAATGGTGGTGGGTTCTTCTTCTTTCAAGGTAGTTCGTTCTTTTAAAGTTGTAAAGAAATTTTCGGTGGTTTGTCGTTCTAAAATCTCTTCAGAATCAGTGGTATCGTCTTCAGCAAGCTCATCCATTGGAGTAGTTTGTGGCAACAAGGTAGCTTCATCTTCAAAGAAGATTGTCGTAGCTCCGCCGAAAGATTCTTTAACAGCAGTTTGTTCGTCATCGAAGAACACTGTTGATGGGGTGTTTAGAGGTTCTGTGGGTAGTTGGGCTGCTTGGGCTTGGAGAGACGCGAAGATTTTAGCGATGTCTTCATCCGAAGGCGTTGAGAGCAAAGGGATTTGACTTTCTGAAGGTTCAATGAGTTCTGGAGTGAAAGCTAAGGTGCTTTCTACCGTGCTGTGAATTGGCGATAACGTTGGTGTTGGTTTTTGTTCGTTAGCTAACACAGCAGATTTTGCTTCCATATCTTCATGTTCTTCTTCTTCATCTTCTTCGTACTCCTCTTCTTCTTCGTCTTCATCTTCAAATTGTTGTTGTTTTGGTTTACGGTTTACAGCATCGATTACCATGGTTGGTAAGGTGGTTTGCATGGTAATTTTGTGACCTTCTACGGTTTCTGTTGCTACGCCTGGTTCGTGGTTTAGGAACGTTTTTAGTTTAGTGACGACTGGAGGTTCCCTGAAGGGTTTTAAAGTGGCTTCGCCTTTGATTTTGGTGACTTGTCCTGTGTTTTCTCTGGGGAGTTCGGAGGTTTGTGGCGTGAAAACTATTACGGTATCACCGACTGTTGTTGTGAAATCGGCGAAACCTGTGTAGGTAACTGTTTTCAGGTCTTGTTTGTTTGCGATTCCACCGCGGAAGAGGAGTTTGGCTCTGCGTTCTGCAGCTGTTGTTTGTTTGGTGCGTTCGGTGTTGGCATCGGCTTCGAAGTCGGGGAGGTCTCCTAGGAAGGAGAAGCCGCTTGGAGAGAATTCATTGCGGACTGTGAAGGTTGGTAAGTTGTCCCATTCGCGGACTTTTGAAGCGTTGATTTCGTATTTGTGGATTAGATTGTTTTCGTCGTTTTCTTCCTTGCGGATCAAATCGATGTGTTTTTGGGGATTGATTTGGAAGACTTTCACGTTACTTTGTTCCTTATCGAAGGGGACCCTGGCGTTGTTGGAAGGGGCGGGTAACAGTTCTTCTTCGCTGGAAGTTTCTTTGTTTTTGATGGGTTTCTCGATGAATTTGTAGTCGGGTTTGCTGGTGGGGAAAACGACGAAGGGATTATCGACTTGGTTGGGGGAAATGTAATCGGTATTCTTAACGAAATTAGCTTTTCCGATGATGTTGTTGTCGACGTTCCACTTTTTGTTAGGATTGTCGTTGTAACCGCGAGTGGGCGAGTCATTGTCGTAAAGTACTCGTGAGCTTTTGGTCAAAAGATGAGCGTACAGGCGTCCGTTGTCGAGGGTAGTACCGAGTACCTGAGTTGCGTACTCGGTGGTCACACCCTCCTGAATAAACGTACGGGCTGTGGATGTTAGAAGGCCTAGGTCCGGTTTTACGCTCAGGAAACGGCCGAACGTCGAACGACCGTGACTATCCACCAGTAAGACCGTTGTGACATCTATAGCCGAGTAAGGAAAGAGATAGATATTATACATACTTAATATACAAAACGAGAAAATATTATTAATAGATAAAAAACATAATAAACGAATCAAGGAATAGAGATGACACAAGGAGAAATGTCAAGAGCGACAGTTCTTCTTGCACCATTTTCGTGTTATACACAAAAACATATAAAGAAATTTTAAAATTATGTTATTACTGATATTAATTCACTAACACTACACACTAATTTACAATTAGAAATTTTGAAAGAGAATAATAAAAAAACTAGCCTAGTCTACATAAAATGTTTCTGGTTATTTTAGTTCATATTCATAGTTTATTTCAGCATTTCTGAAACGTTTCGAACTTTCGGACGGAAATTTCTGAAAATGTGCAGAGTATTCAAGAAAATTGACAGTAATTTTCAAAATAATTTGTGTCTAATTCAGACATTAATAAGTCTTACGTAAGCTAACTTTCAATCATTTTACATTCTTGTATAAGTAAAAATAAGAGAAAAAAAAATAAAGAGTTTCGACTGTTGAAGGTCATTCTCAAGTGGATTACAAATTAATGAGATTGAATTTATACCAAGAATTTTCGTGGGGAAGGGAGGTGCCTGTCTGTAGTTGGGGACTTATCTGGAGACGATTGCGTTAGATTAAAGAGTGGTTAAAAGATTAGGTCGGTTTGCTCGTTAAGGACATTTACTGATGGATTACGGCTTTGTTTGAAAATTTCTAATAACTCCAGGGGATTAAGCTTCAGGCCTATGATGCAATTATGCAAGATTTGTAGATAATCTAGTTCGGTGAATTGATGATTACATTCTAGACAATAATTAGAAAATGAAATCTAGACAATAATTTGAGACACGAAAATGTTCTGAAACGCGAGTTGAAATACGTCTGATCTACATAAACTCTATTGCATGCCGAACTATGAATATCTCAAATACGCCGGATTTTATGCGGGGGTCGACTTTATCTTTTAAACTCGGATAAGTCTACTTATCAGTCTAACTTTGCTTATCTTACTTTGACTAATCTAGTTTTCTCTCTATAATTCTCGTTTAGTTTAAGTTTATTTTTTATCAAAATTTCTAATTGTTTTTTCAGTTTTTTTGTTTTTGTTGGAAATGCATGTACAAGAGCCGTAACCGTAAAAGTAGAGACAATCTATTCTAGATGGAAAGTTCTAGATACTGGTATAGAAAACAAATTGAAAAAACTTGCAGTAAGAGGTAAATGGAAGATAATTTGTTATCCTAATGTACAGAGATTATTATTTTCGTGTAATTTACATGGCAGTAACGTCGAGAGGACGCGAGTCCTTGACATTTTGTACAGAGCCGATGATTATTTAAGGTAATAAAGTGCATAATCGCCGGACGGCATTTCCAATAATCAATTGCAATTAAGAGAAATGTTTTCGATGCTTAATTTGCTACGTAAATTGCGCCAACACACCGTAGCATGCGAAAAATAAATGTCAAATAACATTTCAAATGATCAACGATATCTCCTCCACAAACCACAAATTCACAATAAAGTTATAATAGACCTTTTTACGGTTAGTTAAGCGCATGCGCATACGTCAAGTTGGAAAGGCGGGAATATGAAAGTTTCGGGCAAATAATAAGGTTATACGTCAAAAAGTTCGGGCAAAAAATGGCGGAAATTAACACATGTGCACAAAAAAATTTCAACTATGAAAAGGTTTATTCTGTAGAACTAATCGAATTTTATATTTGAATTGTTAAAACTTTGTTTCGGATGATGCAAGTTACTTCTCGCAGTTAAACCGTGTGCAAACTAAAAGCTTGTGCAAACTAACCATTACTAACCGAAATTTGTCTAATAGACCTTTTCATAGTTGAAATTTGTTTGTGCGCATACGTCAATTTCCGCCATGTTTTTCAGGCACTTTTTGACGTATAAAGGCCGATTCTCATATACGCGACACACAGCTACGCGACGTCACGCGACATCGCCTGTCAACTAATGATTACATTGTTTTAAATGGACACGTTTTCACTATGGCTACGCGATGTGCCCATTTAAAATAATGTAATCATTATTTGACAGCCAATGTCTCACGACGCCGCGTAGCTGAGTGTCGCGCAAATGGGAATCGATCTTTACTAGTGAAAATAACAAAATGTGCCAGAAACTTTCATATTCCCGCCTTTTAAACATGGCGGACGCGCATGCGATTAACTATGTAACCGTAAAAAGGTCTATTCATCATTAATATAATGTTTATCAAGGCTTCCCAAGGAAGTTTGATTTTATGTGAATGAAACACAAGACGTGTCGTATCAAATTTGATTAAATTAATCATTACTAACAGAAACTTTTCTAATTACATAATCATTATTATCGTGATTGAAACTTTAACAAGAACCCCAAGAAAATTTATCTTCAGATAATTATATAACATAAATATGAAACTTTAACAAGAACCCCAAGAAAATTTATCTTCAGATAATTATATAACATAAATATGTTATATAATTATCTGAAGATAAATTTTCTTGGGGTTCTTGTTAAAGTGACTAGTGTAGTCAAACTAATCATTACTAACCTTGTCTAACTTGTCTAATTAATTAGTCATTAATGTAATGAACGAATGCTTGTCAAGGTTTCTTAAGGATCACAATTGACTTTATGTGACTGATTTATAATACGCGTTAAGTTTGGTTAAATTAATCAGAAGTTTGTCTAATTAGTTAATCATTACTATCACGATTAAATCTTCCACAAGAAAATCTGGTTACAAATAATTGCAACATTAACAGTGGAAAGTATTGTCAAACTAATCATTACTAACCGAAACTTGTTTAACACGTTGATCATTAGAAACATGTTTAATTCGTTTTATGTTTTACTTTACAACATCGTCACTTTTTGCCTAAAGTAAGCCATACACGCTACGGTCTACCGGAGAGATTACCTGTGCAGGTTTGCCTGCGTAGGTCAACGGCACATCGTTAGCGTCTTTGGGGACATTTCGGTATACCGGAACGGTCTTCACACACGTAGAGATACACAGTCGAAGGAATTGATTTTCGATCTTGCGCCGATCGCCTGCGCAGGTTCAAAAAACTGCACAGGTCAATTCAAGTCACAGACAAGTTTAAAAGTCAGACTTAGATCAATGCGTTAGTTCTCTTATGCCTGCCATACACATGACGGTCCACTATACGCAGGCATACATGCAGGGGTAGACCTCTCCGGTGGACCGTCATGTGTATGGCAGGCATAAGAGAACTAACGCATTGATCTAAGTCTGACTTTTAAACTTGTCTGTGACTTGAATTGCCAATAAGCAGAAAGCCATATGGAAAGCAACCAATGAACTGACCAACAAAACAAAAGTGAAGGATAATATTAAGGATACAAATCACTACTATGCAGTACTTAGTACTAATAGTAGTAAACAGTACAATACTATACAGTACTACAAATCAAGGACAACATTATAAACTCTCCGGAGGAGTTTGCTACAGAATTCAACGATTTTTTCAAATATTCTGCTGAAAAAATAAAACTGAACTTAATACCTCAAGTTATATCCGAGCATATTGTTCAACAACAAAAGCATTTATTTAGAGGAATTCACATTTGCAGAAATTGGAAGACTAATAGTTAAATTAAAAAATTCAACAGCCCGAGGTCTTGCTGGCATTCCATGCAGCATAATAAAAGAGTTTTATCCTGACCTAGTGGATCCTATTACACACCTGGTCAACGCCTCCTTCGAAGACGAGAAATTACCTGCGATATTTAAGAAGTCAAGAATAATTTCTATCCACAAAAAAGGAGATATTATGAACATTGATAATTACAGACCAGTTGCTCTAATTTCAGCAACGGCTAAAATTCTAGAATATGCTATGGCAAGCAGACTGATGCCCTTCATATATAAGCATCACCTAATTCCAGAAGAGCAGCATGGGTTCTGCAATGCGAAATCGACCACAACCGCTATTCAAAAATTACATCAGCAGATCCTACACAACATCGATAAGCAGAAGTGCCCAGTTGGAATATTCTGTGACCTTACCAAAGCTTTCGATTGTGCTTCACACAGAAATCTGCTCGATAAACTAGAAAGTTACGGAATCAGAGGGAAATGTGGAAGATGGCTTGAATCATACTTGCTAAATATAATGGTAGGATCAATAGGTCAATAGGTAGGAGCAATATGTAGGAATAGAGGAGAGCATATCTATAACTGTTGACATTGAAATGGGTGTCCTCCAGGGAAGCGTCCTTGCGCCTCTTCTATTTTGTATATATAAATTGCAGATCTTCCACGGTATTTAGGGGATGCCAAATGTGTTCTTTATACCGATGATGCAAGCTTTCTAGTTTCAGAGGATTCGATAGAAACAACGCAAATAGCAGCTACCAACCTTCTCAATGATCTCAACAAGTCGTTTGCTGCAAACAATTTACACCTAACTATAGAGAAAACCTATTACACAATATTTCAAACCAGGCGCAGAGTCAAAGCAGATGACTACGCACTAAAAATGGACGATACACTGATAGAAAGAAGAAATACTTTAAAATTTCTAGGAATTTTTCTTGAAGATGAATTATACTGGAATACCCATATACGGCATATTGCCGCTAAAGTCAACCAGAAAACTTTTAGGTTAAGAATACTCCGTAATAACATAGACCTACCGCTCCTACTACGAATATGCCACGCGGAGGTTCTATAATTTTTGCATATGCGATCATAATATGGGGGGCATCTCCGCACTTGACGTCAAGGCACAAAAGAGAGTAGTGCGGGCCATCAAGGGCATATCCAGATCAACGTCGTGTCGGCCACACTTCAAAGAACTACAGCTTCTGACAGTTCCGTCCATCTACGTCTGGGAACTAGCTTATTTTGTTTTTAAAAATAAGAGAAATTTTCTAAAAAATAGTGATCGACACTCTCATAACACTAGAAACAAGAATATGCTACAAACACCATTTGCCAACTTAACACTTACTTGTGTACCAAACCTCCCTCGCATATTGCAATTCAGATTTTCAACAGCTTACCAAATAATATAAAAGAAGAATCATCATATAAGTTATTTATAATCAATTTATAATCAATAAATGTTTGTACAATATCGATGATCTTTAACGTTGCTTATATGTATTTATGTACATCTCAAAAGCCAATAAATTGATTTGATTTGAATTGTGGTCAAGACTCCTTAAATTTTTAACTACGAAAGTCGCATATACACGCTCTCGCGAATTTATAAATATACACTATAATCTCGGTAATTCGGCCGTTGCTTAATCGAACGACACGTTCAGTAATCCGGCGGTCTGGAGACCGCTCGCGCTCTTCTCTCCCAGCACTCTTTCTAATAATCCGGAAGTTGTCTGGTCCCATATGTTTCGGATTATCGAGATTATACTGTATATGAAAGACGTATATATACGCTCTCTGTATAATATCTCAACAACTTTATTGATGGTTCTCTATGAGAGGGCGCCGCAGTCAAAATTAATTTAATAAAACGAGATTTGTGGAATCTATGTTTAAATTGTCGAAGCTTTGGCTGAATCCTAAATACAAAATAGATTAAACCTTGTCAATCTAGCATAACAAAGATGATTCGAAGCTATGTCTAATAACAATTCGAAAAGTGTTCATCTGGGTCTTGTGAAGTTGGACCTTGACATTTGCCTGATAAAACAAGATAAGTTGTTGAGACTTATCCTCCTAGTACTAGCAATTAATATCTCGAATGATACGCCTAGCAATGTATCTATTAAGCTGTGATCATTTAAAGCCTACTTAATACGTCTTCATAATAGTCATTTCAAATTTAGATAATTTTGTCTAATTCACGAGAAGAAGAACAGAAGACCAGACAAGACACGAAAAGATCTGATAATACCATATAAGAACAGACAAGATCGGACAATGCCAGATGTGACCAGACAGGGCCAGACAATTCATTCATCGAGACGCTAGTGTTTACATTCAGGCCCTTCCTTTCCAATAGTTGGCAGCATCTATCGGCCTATAATTCGCCACAATTAGTTCCTCCATCATGCCTCTCCCATGTTGGGACATCAAAGAAGGTGGCTGTCGCTCTGAAGCCGCCTGCATCCACACAGGCATTCCCCCATCTCATCCTGTGCGATTTGCAGCGCGTCACTCCTGTCCTTTGTCTGTTCAGTGATTTCCATATCGCGTATGGTACAAGTTTTCACCTCTCTGGGTTTCGTCCGCAGGTTTGGGTGTTGTTCTTTCCATAGTTCTATGCGGCGTTGTTTTGGGGATGTCTGCAATTGTTGCGTATGTTGGAGAAAGCTCTTTTTTGATTTGAGTCGTCGCCTTTCTGGTTATTGGTCGTGTAGAGCAGGGGTTCTCAAACTTTTCGAAGTCGGGGAACACTAAACTCTGATATATTTTTAAGCGGAACATCTACAATATAATATAAACTTTAAGGCAGGGGGCGCTAACTAGCTAACTTTTTTGAAACTAAAAGTAATAACAAACCAAAAGAGTAAAAAATTTTTTTTCATTGAGCTTAATTTGTCGGTCGATATAAGAATGTTTTCGTCTTTTCCTTACATACTCACATTGACAGTATTAAAGTAAACAAAAATGTCCGGCAAATACGCCAAATTATTGCAGCAATCATCATTTTTTAATTCACAAAAAGTTTTTGATTTTCTGTTTCAAAAAAACAATTACCTAATCCATTTTTTATGTCAACACACGATTTAAAACCTCTTCACATCGTGACAACCACTTCACATCGGTATGAAGAAGTAAACACTCATAATCTGCTTCCACCGATGAACAAAGTTGTTTGAAAACTCGGTTCTTCATCAGTCTCATTATAAAAAATTAACCATGGTCAAAATTAACTTGGTCAAATACATCGTCTAATGTTTTCTTCTCGTACAGGAAGTACAAGAAGTACTCGGTGCAAGAAACAATGATGAAATATTGTATTTGAATTTATGGTTTTAGCTGAAGTCACAAATCCTTTGATTGATCCCGTCATAGACGCTGCTCCATCGCGCATCGGACAAATACTTACACAAAATCCCATGATAATTTTTATGCATTCAAAAACGTTTCATCAAACAAGTCCTGTCCAGTTGTACGACCCAAAAGTTCGTTGCAGCATAAACATTGATTTATTATCTCTTATTCAAAAATAAATCGTTCAAAGCCTAAAAGCTGCGCCTTGCCACTTATATTAGTTGATTCGTCTACTTGTAATGCAAAAGACATATTAACAAGCGTACCTGCGACTGTTCTTTCAATGCTGCAGGACATGTATTTGGTCTTGCCTATTCCTTCCTTGTTGAACCTTATGCCCGCCATACACACAACGGTCCACATGACAGGTCTACCTGTGCAGGTTTGCCTGCGCAGGTAGACCGGATCGTGTGCGGGAATAGACCTGTGCAGTTTCTTGCGTACGGTTGACCTGCACAGGCAAACCTGCGCATGTAACCTGTACGGTAGACCGTAACGTGTATGGCGGGCATTAGTATCGCCGATCTGGCGGCCCTCTCCAAGACAAGGTGCAACGGAGTCAGATCCAGCAGCAGTTCCATTGCTGCTGACGGGCACTCTTTCTTCTACGAATACTATCATCAGACACCGGAATCTTCAAAATGTCCTTCTTTGCTTCTTCCCCAAACATAATTGTCACTTTTTCACATCAGGCAGGCAAAATAAGAGATTCTGCTATCGTGTGTGGCTTTAATTTTAGTGCTACTAACTCGCCTTTTACATACGACGCAAGTTGTCTTTATCACTTACTTTCATTGTTTTTTTCAAATTCATTTCTTTGTTTGCCTTGAATTTCTAAAAGTCTATTCAAATATTCTTTGTTTTTTGCTTTTATGTTCAGTTTTGAAATGACGCGTCATTTCAAAACTTTACGCTTTAATTTAGCGGGCGCCATCACGCTATTGGCAAGTTTCTTTCAGCATACCTACAATGCAGAGAGGTGTTGGACAATCTGTATTTCGGGTCCAGATAAATCCAAATTTTTTAAAGTATTCTTCTTCATACAAACGATTGACATTTCGAATTTATTTCACATTTTTTTCTGTTTTCTTCATTCTCTTCAATTGTACCAGTGCTAACAGATGCATTGTCATTATCGCAATCAAGACGAGGTTTCTTTATGACGTATTATGCGTAGTTGCGGATGTCGGGCCTACTGCATGCTTCATGCACCCTAATAATAATATCGCTACCTACGTTTGTTGTTCTTTATTAATTAAAACTGTCATAGCAAAGAATATAGGTTAAAAGTTAATGCGCACGTGCCATGTGCGCGTTCCACTCATCCACTCATTCGTCGAAAGCGATTCAACGTAGCCCTAGCCGCTAGGGGTAAGGCCTGGCGAATTGTAGAATTGGATTACACAGAATTTTGATAACTGCAATAATATTTTTTAATATTGATTTTTTCGCGGAACACTTGAATGTGCATCGCGGAACACCAGTTAGAAGTTAATAATCGTTAGAAGAAAATACCATAACATAAATGCGCCAATTTACATTCTAAAACTGACACATAAGATCCAAACAACACACATTTACCTTGCTCTCTCGAAGAGAGTAGGTTTTCCTCGTGTCTCCTTATTTCAATATAATATTTAAGGGATTTATTTAATATTTTAGATATTTCGGGGCGGGGGGGTGGGTGGGGGGGGGTTAAACCCCAAAACCCCTCACATGGCTACGCCCAGGGGCTGATGCCAATAGACCTGATGGCAAAAGAAAGGCTAAGAAGGTGCCTTGAAGGGGAGGAGAGCAGTAGACGGATTATAAGACACTATGCACGAATATCAGACAAGATGGAACCAGGAAACTGGATGTGCGGTGTGAAAAAAACGAATCATCCCACGCATAGAACCATGGGTGAGACGAGGATACGCAGAAGTGAATTACTTTCTCTCGCAGCTGCTGCTCGGACATGGTAGATTCCTGGCATACCTCAATCGCAGACACCTGAGGGAGAGAAAATTGTGTGTACTAAACGGACCTGGTGGATGATTGCCTTCATACATTTTTCAACTGCACCAGATGGGCGAAACAACGTCTACAAATGTGACCCCAGAAAATCTGACCCCAGAAAACCTACAGGAGACAATGCTACAAAGCAGAGAATGCTGGGACATCTGTCATAACAGCAAAAACGAAACGGACCGTAAAAAAAGGAGAAATAAGATGAACAGAAGGCAAACCCCGAGCGCAGGAATGCTGAGAAGGCAGTCCCGCAAGGGGTCGGAATTGAGGAGTGGGTTTTTTAGTGGGAAGTCAAGCCACTATGGCGAGTAGTTACATACTCCGCAGGGCAACTTGGAGCACTGGGGTACTCACACGTACATGAGCGGAAATTAACGGACAAGACCAGACAAGACTAGGCAAGACCAGACAAGACCAGACAAGGTCTGGCAAAATCAGATAAGACCAGACGTGACCAGGCAATACCAGACGAGAGTCTAGTCTTGCATGTCTAGTGTTGACTGTGTATTCTAATTATGTCCAGTCTTGACTCTCTAGTGTTGTCTGTCTATTTTTGTCTATTTACTCTTATCAGTCTAGTTGTATCTAACTTGTCTAGTCTATCTAGTCATGCGTGGTTAATCTTATCTGCGTTGTTTTGTCTAAATATTGCACTGTGTCAAGATACCTTATTCTATTATTGTCTAGACTTATATGTTTAGCTTCCAGCTAATAATTCTGTAGATGATCATTTGCTTCTTGTAAACAATTCGGTCTTTGTATGTATGTAACAATTTGTTTGTTTGTATATCGAGTTTTCGTTATAGCTCGTCCTTGGGGCGAATTCGCTCCGCTCATCTCCTTGTATTGCGTATATTCAACAATCTTTGACATTTGAAACTGTTTAACTAGGAAATAGTAAAACTAGGAATGAGTCAAACCGCAAACATTCAACAAACAAGAGAATCGTTGTGTAATTAACAGAAGATGTTTTTGCCACTTGATAAAATACTTTGGTGAGCTTGTAAATTACAAGACCAGGAGATTGTGAGTATTTTCGGAATGTTTTATGAGTAATATTTGTGTTGCCGGGTTTGTAGAATTTATTGGTTTATGGTTTTGTTAAGATATTCTCTACAAGTTTCTAATTGTAGGCAATCGAGTTCGTAATAGATTTATTGGAAATTATGAGGTAATAAAAGTATGGGTCGATAGCCTTTAAACAATTTGCTCGTTAAAAAAAATGTTATATGTTAAAATTTACTATTGGTGAAGCCATACAACATTATAGATAATCATATAAACTTATTAAAGTCGGAACACAGCCTGAATATATGAATATATTCAACCTTTCCGTAGAAATTTACTAGCTCATAGTTCACGTTCGTGGCACTAAATCATATATTTCTATTAACTTAAGTGAATCTTTATTAACTGCAGCCATCTATTAATTGTAATTTCTGCAGCCATCTGCACACCCGTTTCGAGATTTACCTCTGATCATTGCAGCTTTGCTGTTATGAATTACAACTTGAATAACACTTACAATTAGACTTGTCGCACACTGGATTCGCTCCGCGCGGCTCACCTCATTCCGATTGCGCCCGAATTTCTCAGCTCCGTCATTTTTCCACATATTGAATCCGCTCAGCTCCGTCACTTTTCCACACACTCAATCCCCTCCCACCGAACCCTTTGTCAACTTATCAGTTTATGTATAGGGCTAAATATGTGCTACTATTTTGGCTGCATATATGCCTTAGCGCATATATGGAAACGTGAAAAAAATGTCAAAATGATACGTTAGTGTTGCGCCTGCTTGAACCATCCGCCAGCATCCAACCTCCGGGACTAGTATTCTTGACAAGCATAGGATCTGGAGCGGAGCGGAAAGGAGATGAGCTGAGTGGACGCAGTATGTGCGTCTCTAATTAAATACAGGGGTTTTATATTTTCTTGGCTCAAAGGCTGAGCTGAACGGAGACGAGAGGATGCAGTGTGCGACAAGCCTTACTTGAAAACCTCGTGGATGACTAGAGGTTAGATTTTTATTTTGACATTTCGTCAGAGAGACATTAACTTAGTTTTTGATTTAAATGATAATTTCACATGAGATTTGTTTTGTAGTCCTAAAAAGACTTAATAATATTATAGAGCTACGAAAAGGTTAAATATATTTCTGTTCAGGCTGTGTTCCGAGTTTTGTATGAAGAAGATAGCAAATCTCAAGAAACCCAAAAACAGAAAATCACCCGGGCCGAACAGCATCCCCAACGAGCTGTTAAAATATAGAGGCCCCGAACTAGCAAGGAAACTATCGCAACTGTTTAAAAAAATCTTAAACGAAACGGAAACAACGTTGAATGGTATAATAGCAACACCATACCCTTATTTAAGAAAGGACTAAAAACCTGCCTACAAAACTATAGAGGAATAACCCTCTTAAATACAACAATGAAACTATTCAAGAGTATTCTCAAGGACAAACTGGAAATGCAAATTTAGAATGCTGTCAATAACACACGCAGTATTCATAATAAAACAAATAAAAGAAAAGGCTACAGAGTAGGTATAGTATGCCAGCGAATAGTTGCTTCATTGACCTAACAATGGCGTTTTACAGGGTTCGTTTGGGAGATATTCTACATGTATTAATAGAAAACAAGGCACCGGCGAACATAACAAAGATAATTCACAACCTAAATAACAATAACGTAACAAAGGTTAAAGCAGGAGATCAATTCACTGAAAACATCCCAACACCGGGAGGAATTAGACAGGGTAATAGCCTAAGTTCCTTTTTGTTTAATCTTCTCATGGATCAAATTATAAATACAGTAATAGATCTTAACCTAGGATACAGACTGGGCAACAAAAGAATTGGTATGGTGTGTTACGCCGATGATGCAGCAATTATTGCCGAATCAGAAAACGACCTACAAAGACAACTCTTCCAGTTCGTCCAAGTAAGCCGCCAACTTAATATGAACATCTCTATTAACAAAACCAAATGTATGACAATCGCGAAAGATCCGCTCAGATGTAAGCTAATGGCGGAGAACAATCCCATAGAACAGGTGATGCAATTCAGATACCTGGGCATAGGCATATCAAGCACCCACGACGCAGTTTAAGACCTGAGGAGCCAGATTAACAAAGCATCCGCACTATCAGGATTCCTACGAGGTATAGTCTGGGCAAACCCGTACATGCGTAAAAATAGCAAAATTATAATCTACAAGACTTGTATCAGACCGATCATGACGTACGGTATAGAAGCCCGCGAAGATACCAACAAGACGAACAACATGCTAAGGGTGGCCGAAATGAAAATATTGAGAACAATAGTGGGGAAAACAAGAAGAGACAGAGTAAGAAACACAGTTATCAGAGAACAATGCGAAATACAAGACATTGTGAGATGGGGAAGACAACGAAAGAGGCAGTGGTACAACCATATAAGACGGATGGACGAGAACAGACTTCGGAAAATAGTTCTAGAAATCAACCCGCCCGGCTGAAGACCTCCCGGGAGACCACCTAAAAGATGGAGAGATAGTTGGCAATCTACCTCTCAGGAAAAGATGCAGAGGCGGCTCCAGAAATAACAGATCTACAGATCTCCAAGAAGTAGAAGAAGAAGATATATGAAGAAAGGAGAAGAAGAAGATAAAGAAACTTCAAATTATTATAGTTCCAAACGCGTGAAAAATAATCACTAAAATATGAAAATAAGTTGTTTAACAATTTTTGTTGTAAAACTTGAAACCAACATAAATTTCTTCTTCTTTATATTTTTCTAGGCATAGTCTGCAATGCTTCCAATATTTAGCATTTATGGTAATTAAGCTTTCAAATTTAATGTTATTTACATTTAAATATACGAGAACGTCGTCTGTTAATTGCAATTGATTATTTCAAAACCGAAATCACTTCGTTCAACAACGATCGGTAATATTAGTGTTTCTGTGACTATGTACAAGCTGAAACTCTTCCAAAAAAATTATAACATAAAAAAAAATTCTAAAACTAAAACGAAAATTAAACTCACCTTGTCCTTCTTGCCTTCGTTGCCTTTGAGACGAATTTATATTGTGTTGTCCTAAAACCAAAAACAAACACAACATTATTTATGAACATACAACTTGATTAGCTTGTCTTGGTAAAGATTTAACAATCTAATCTTATCTGTCTAGTCTTCTCTTGGTAATTTCATCTGTCTAGTCTTGTCTCTATAATTTTGTCTGTCTAGTCTTGTCTGTTTAGTCTGGTCTGTCTTATCCATTTAGTCTATTCTAGTACATGTGGATCGTATTTTTTTTTTGTATGGAATAGTTATTGTGGATGGAAAAGTTTATAAGATGGAATAGTTGCTAATGGTGGAATAATTGATGAGGATGGAATTGTATAATGGATTTTCAGGGTCGGGACACTTGTGGCGCTTTCAGCGCCACATGATGATGATATGTAGAACGTGAATTTGTATATGAAATAGTAAGCAGAATTGCAAGATGCGCGATTCTTGTAGGGCTTTCAGCATCAGCTTAGGTTGTATGTGTGTGTGAAAACTAAGGGGAGTTGCAAGATGTGCAGCTCCTGCTGCACAACATATTTATTAACAATTCAATCGTCTCAAATTATTCTAATGCTGTCAAGTTTGTAAAATAATATAATAAAACAGTTTTGAAATGAACCTAATCAAATAGTGTTGGCAATTGTCTGAAATCAAAGTTACTATAATTAAAGGAGTTATATTAGGAATGAAAAGCTCCCAACTTTCATAAAAAAGTTACAATATTTAACGATGGCATATTACTAAGGCTAACAACATGGCCGGAAAAAAAAATCAGCTGTGGCGTAAAAGTGACATAAAGTGGCCTAAAAATCCCACTAAAAATTTCTTAACCTTTAAATTAATTAAGTGACATTGATGTTGTCAACTTTGACGTTCAACATAATATATATATATATATATATATATATATATATATATATATATATATATATATATATATATATACATATGTTGTATTTGAGGTTTTCGCGGATAGATACCTGTGTTGTATTGTTTTCTCGGGGATTCCGCGTTGATGCTGAGGGTTGGCTCTGAAAAGAACCGGATTCTCGACGTTTCGGCGAACTAACATTCGCCATTCTCAAGAGATATATGCGTCCGTGCGGGTCAACCGTTAGACGCATACTGATGTTAGTATGCGTCTAACGGTTGACCCGCACGGATATACATATATATATATATATATATATATATATATATATATATATATATATATATACATATACATTTATATATACATATATATATATATATATATATATATATATATAACTGAATGATTAATATCTAAAAGACATCGATCAAAAGCACGATCTAATTATGTCTAACAATAGTACGGACAATCTTCAGTCACTTTTAGCACATGAGTTCAAGATACTCCATGTGAGCCTTTTCGATGCGTCAAAGCAAGCGACTATGAAACGGTCAAGACCTGTAGTGTCAGGGGCTGAAAGCCTGCAGTCTTACAAAAGATAAGAATATAATTTTGTACTTTTGACTTCAGGCTTTCAGCCCCTGACACTATAGGTCTTGACCGTTTCATAGTCGTTTGCTTTGACGCATCGAAAAGGCTCACATGGAGTATCTTGAACTCATGTGCTAAAAGTGACTGAAGATTGTCCGTACTATTGTTAGACATCATTAGAACGTGCTCTTTGTCTTTTAGATATTAACCCTTCAGTTATTTTATGTATGACCTACATCTTGTGCACTGACACATTAAATCGTAAATTCTTTTTACAATATATTGATTATATATATATATATATATATATATATATATATATATATATATATATATATATAAAATAACATAATCTCATCAACTTATTATGGAATTGACGTTGTCAAGTTTGACAACTAACATAAGCAAGGCAGAAAATGTCAGCTGTTAAGACTTTGACATAATTTTCAATGTACTTCTTTATTTAAAAAATCCAGTATCAGAGTTATCATGGAGATTCCAAAATGGCCAAACTATTTCAATAGAAATAGAAGTTGTTCTATTTGAATCTATTACTATAACTTACGGTTTGACTTCGAGGGACGCATATATGGTCTGGATTTATCTGGCGCTTTTCAACATGTAACCTAATAGCTCAACCTAGGTGAAACCAACATTCAGCCTTACAGCTTTATCTTATATTGAATCTAGAGGTCGCGCTTCAGCGTGTAGCTTGTCTTAATTTTTCTGCCGCTTCGCGGTATGCAGCCAACCTAAGATAGGCTAACAGACTTTGCCACTTTAGCTTATATGGAGGTGCTCTAGCCTAACCTAGGTTTAACAACACCTCTTACTGCTTTATTTTATTATAGATCGATAACGCGAGGCCGCAAGATTTGATCTGGAAGGATATAAAATGTGCACTTTTTAGAAGAAGATCTGCTTTATCGAGCTGTATTGTACGCAATTTTGGTCGAAATTGGTAGGAATCAGAAAAAGATTTGAAGAATTTCAACAAATAGCTTTTAATTAAATCCTGCGGCAAGGCTATCCGCCTCAAAGATACCAAAACGTATCCTCAAGGATTAGAGGTACTTCAATAAAACTTTTACTGGATGTGGGTATCCACCAGAAGTGGATCAAACATCGGCCACGTCTGGACCGTCAGCCGCAGAAAACTCATGCAACATATTTTAGTAAAGCTTGATGAGTTCTATTCGAATTTAAATCGAAAATGACGATAAATTTTGAGATGGCTGTTCCTTAAGCAGTCAAAGGGTAAAACTGACAGTTTTTCGCCAATAACTCTGTGGCTATACCGCCCAGGAAGACGCGAGTGGCACCGTTGGAATCTAAATTCCATTTAAAATTCCATTTAAAAGCTTTAATTTTTCTTAAAAAAAAGTCGTACATATTTCCGTTTACGAAATAAATTTTTGAATTCAAATGTGGACGTAGCAACTGTTTTTGATGTAAAATTATCTGAACTTTAAGAATTTGCAAGAATTTCGTTTTCTTGTAGATATTTGTGAAAAATTGCGAATTTTGACGTTGCTAGGCGTTGCTAATCAAGAGCCAGAGTCGCCGAAATCTACAATTTAGAGATTTCAAGAAATCTCTTTGAATTTGATTTTAATTTGAACCTAACAAAGAGCGAAAAATCAAAATTTTGATTAAAATTCTTTTTTTTAATTTTATCTTTTCATAAGCACACGAATAATCATAAACGGATAAACTTTAAAAATGACATTAGTACATAACCTGAGCGAAAATAGTGTCAAAAAGACCAGCTGTAAGTGCAAATTGGGGATTCAGCGGCAAGCAATGGTAGTACTTTTTTTTGACCTGAAGTGCGAATCCGTTGATGAATTTCAGAAATTCAAACGCCATACTGTTGGTCTTTTCGCCTGGCATGCACTCCTCAGATTGAAAATGCTAATTTTCCTTTTTTGCGTTTCCGTTTGGAGAGGTGAAAAAAAATGACCAATTCGCAATTAGGGCCTGCGGTACGTCCCCGGGGGTGTAATACGTCGCGATAGGTGTCTTACGAAAGTAGACACGTCGGGCTATAATCCCTGAAAAGAGCAATACAATTCTAAAACATTTCACTGAATATGAGGTCAATAAGGTTTCAATTTGCTCAAATTATAGAGTTATTAGTTTCGA
Organism: Phosphuga atrata; assembly: GCA_944588485.1. NCBI lineage: Eukaryota > Metazoa > Arthropoda > Insecta > Coleoptera > Silphidae > Phosphuga > Phosphuga atrata. The sequence goes on along the minus strand of OX155893.1, from coordinate 12,183,295 downwards.
GTTTGGACGGACGTCGCGACCCCCAGATGACCAGTGCGTCGTTTCCATCGCCACATAGAACCTTTTGTTCTCTATTTAGAAACAGCCACCGCGACGACCTGCTCTTAAATTTAGCGAATCCCGGAGGATTCTCGCGGACGTCTGCAAAACATGTTTTTTCTGGCGTTCAAACGGCATCCGGCACGAAATCGCAGTTAAACTCCAAAACAAACTAAAAGGCACTATGCCGACTCGATTGGTGTCAATCCGGTCCGGATCCGATTGTTGGTTATCCGAGGAGAGTGATCCCCGCATATTTGGTGAAAAAAATTTGGTGAAAAAAAAGCGTTTTTTCGATTTTTTATTATATTTGATTTTTGTATTTTTGTATAAAATTGACCCAGAGCGGGAATAGGATGTTACATGTCCCAGATTCTTCGGGTAAACATATCGCATATCGCATCGAACGAACCGGCTTGGAGACGCGGTGCTCTTCAATCAAGAGAACAGCTTCCAAATATGTGATCGAAAAAACGGTTTTTTTTTCGCTTACAATTTCCCGCGCACCGGGTGAACCGACGGTCGCCTACTTTTCCGCTTGACGTCAAAAAACGTGAAATACACGAGGCAAAAGGACGCAGTAAAAAATCGAACTGCGGACTAAAATTGCTCCTGAAAGGTGCTAGAAACGATTTCCTGTTTTTGGCACCTGGAGGACGCTGTGTGGGACTTGCGAACGGCAAACAGACACGGGTCGAAGGCCCGTTCAGTTTTTCAACAGAAAATGACAAGTTCCGGATTCGAAGCTTAAGAGGAACGGAGTTTTTGAAGAAAATTTTAAAACGCACCTACAGCCGCCCCCGCAGGGACGGAGCTTTATAAAGCTCGTTTAAAAAAACCTAATTTTTTTTCCAATTCACCGGCAAAAAATCAAGACATAAACCGCATTTTTACACAATTTTTGCATTATTATTACATAGTAATAATAATAATTATGTGTCTTTAGATAACAGTTTTAGTTTTAATAATTATTTCTGAAAACCAATTGACACATATTTGTTTAATTAACAATAATGTTCTTCCAAATCATTTAACATCCTTAATCACCTACAGGTTTCCTCTTAAGCAATCTTAACTAAACAATTAATGCCAATAATAGCAAAATTCAAAGGAGACCAGTAGAAGATGATACTCGACAACCATCGATTTCTATTTCTAAACAATGGCTTTGTTCTTGAATGATACTTAGGTAAGATTAGTCGGCGAGGATTAACTCAATAAAAAGCTATTAATAAATTGCGTTTTGTAATAATAGGAATTGTGTTTGATGATGAAGAAATTTCGTTTGTAGGTCGAACTTGTTCGGTTTAAAATTGGACTAGGCTTGATATTTAAATTATTGATAATTAACTATTTATTGGACGAGCTAAATAATCAAGCTAAATGTCAAGCCTAGGCCAATATTAAACTGACCAAATTTGATCTATATATGGTTACCTACAGGGGCGAATTTAGACTTGATGAGGCCCTAAGCTATTTGAGATTGGGGCCCATTTGTCAGTGCCAAATATGATTTTAAATTTGGTCCAATGTGGATACCGGGTATTAACCCTTCAAACACTTCTGCCCAGTGGCCTACTGTAATTTGCCCACATTTTTCACTTATAGGCCCAGAAACCTAGATATTATTATAAATTGCGCTAATTAATTTCACATTTGTCTTCTGGTACAAATGCGGCCGACACTGGGGATAGAAATCGGAACTCCAGACTTGTTAGTTAGGGCTCTAACATGAGACCACGGGTGTCACCACTACACCACTCGTGCCGACTAATGATATTAAGATACCTATATTTTGGGACCGCAAGAAAAATGGGGCCCTAATCTATAGCTTGTTTAGCTTATAGGAAATCCGCCCCCGGTTACCTAAATTCGATAAATGTATGGTTCTATATGTATTGCAAGATCAAATTATTTTGGAGAAGACCTGACCCAGGCCGCAATATTTGCAAGTTTTGTGATTTCTTAATACATTTTTAATCAATTTCAATAAACTTATTCCCAAATATTGCACAAGAATCTCTACTAAATTATTCTGTTGGAAAATCTCGCAACAAGTTATTCATCCTTTCTCCGTTTTTGCGGGTCCTTACGAAAACTCGCATCAAGCCTATAATGAGCAGGTGTAGATGAGAAGGAGGTCATACCGACGTCGGATGGATCTTTCTCTGTTTGTGTAATGATCGAAATCGGCCTCAGGCGGAGCCGCCTGACCGACTATCGGCTGACCCACATCAGGACACGGTGTTCCCATCATTCGCTCAAAAACAAAAATTATTTCTTTCATATCTAGTCCAAGAACGAGAAAATAGTTTCAGACGAGTTTTTAATATCAATTAAATTGAAGCCATTTAAACTTAATAATCGGATGTTAATAAACTCAAAAACACAAATAAAATAACTAGGCGGACGAATATTGCGAGATAAGGAAGCAGGACTAGAGCAGACTATCCGAACAAAATAGAAAGTTTTGACTGAACGTGTCGACAATTAAACAACGTAGGATTAATCTCACGAAATTATTCTCTGTCGTGTCAGAATTTGATTTTTGAATAAATTTACAACATGAGGCTCAACTTTTACACGAGACTCTAATGGCTTTGTAAATGAGAATTTGATTGTTGGTTTAGAGTTTAGACGCAGGAATTTCTATGAACGCGGACACTTTCCCTTCCAATAACATTTTCTCTTACAAAGAAACAACAATTATTGGATTAGATTAAACTGTTATTGATTTTCTCATACCTGTCTAATTGTTTTGTTTAGTATTTCGATTCTTGTCTCTCTAGTCTAGTTTTGATTCTACATCTAGAAATAGAGAGTTGTTAATATTATTAAGAATGTGACATAATTAAAAGTTTGTTTAATCTAGCTTGTCTAATACACTCTTATATGAGAAAGATAATTAATCTTGTTAAGGATGGGATAATTGTATATTTGTAGAATCTTGTGTGTCCAGTTTAATTCTCTCGACTACACAAACATGACTAGACGTCATGTTTGTGTAGTCTAGACTTGCTTGTCTAGCCTAGCCTAGTTTGTCTAGTCTAGATTTGTTTACCAAGTCTTGTCTAATCTAGTCATGTTTAACATCTAGTCATGTCTGCGAAACAAAATTAAGCATTTAGAAGATTTAGATTTTGCAATAAAAGTTGTTTGCAATAAAAGAAAATCCGTGAGGAATTTGAGATTCCTCTCCCAGTACGGAAAGTGTGTCAAATAGATCAACTTCTTTGACCTCCGGCACAGTGGCGGCTCGCTTATAGGCACTGTGGAACTGCAGCACCCTTATTTCCACTTGCTATCATGGATAACATTTCATATATTGCGTTTTATTTATTTCATTCTTTCTTTATCCTTGTTAAGTCTATAAACCTTAAGCTAAATGTGAATAGCCAGTCCTCAAGTTTATGGAAAAGATATCAAAATCTTTGTGGAACTGTAACAAGACAAGACAATACAAGGCCACATAAGACCAGACAAGACCAGAAAATACTAGAATGGTCTAGACCAGGGGTCTCCAAACTACGGCCCGAAGGCCACATCCGGCCCGCGGACAGATTTCGTCCGGCCCGCGGAGAGCTAGCATACTTGAAAACTCCTTTTAGAGAACATATTTTTTATAGCAAATTAAATTTAGTTTACTGAAGTATTCTAATTTTATGTTGAATAATTATTAATATGACATCTACATTGATATGGTCATGGGCTAACTACTCATAACATTGCTGTAGGCTTATTGTTATTGTTTTTGTGATAAGTTGGATAAAGAAACACATAATTGTAATGAGTAAAGATATGTATAATATGCAGAAAATTTAACTTCAGTATAACTAACAAATTATTGAAATGAATCCAACTAACATTTTATACATTTTAAATAAAAACATAACTTATAACAAGCAATTATTGCAACACAACTATATATATATATATATATATATATATATATATATATATATATATATATATATATATATATATATATATATATATATATATATATATATATATAACTTTACTTATAACAAACTATTGCCAGTGGAAAATCTCAATTACATAAATCTCATTAGTATTCCATATGTCATTAACATATGAAATACTAATGAGATTTATGTAATTGAGATTTTCCACTGACAATAGTTTGTAGTTGTGGACTAATTTTACTTGTACCAATTATTAAAAGAGATTTAAGATGCTCATCAGTTAATTTAGATCTGTAAACATTTTTTGTGTACTTCATTTTGGAGAAGGTCTTCTCACACAAATAAGTAGTACCAAAAACAGAAAACAGCCCACGAGCAAATTTATGCAAATTATCAAATTGTGTCAGTGGAAGACTCTTATAAAATTCCAACAAAGATAAGTTTTGATATTTGTTCTTAATTATATCACTGCACTGTAGATCAATCATTTCCATTTGAAGTTCCGGGGCTAGGGTTTCAATGTCAGTATCAAAAGGATTCTGAAAAATCTTAATTTGATTCGCAATGGCATCAAAGTCCGAGAAACGAGTATCAAAATTTATCTTCAAAGCACTCAAAGTTTCGATTGCAAAATCGATAGAAAACTCAGTCTCAGTGGTGTGGCTGAATATTTCACATGTTTTAAAATGTGAAAAACATTTACTTCGTAGTTGTGATTGAAACAGTATCAATTTCTTCCGGAATGATTTGATATTAGTTTATAAATCAGGAAGATGCTGGTTTTCTCCTTGCAATCTCAAATTCAGTTCGTTCACATGTTTTGTCAAATCAACATAGAATGCTAACATCCACAGCCATGCGTTGTTTTGTAATTCAGTAAGAGGGCGATGCTTTTCATTCAAAAAAATTTTGATCACTGCTCGAAGTTCAAAAAAGCGCTGAAGGACTTTCCCACAACTAAGCCAACGTACGGCAGTATGATAAGGTAAGTCATTTTCTCCAATCTCTTCAATAAATTGTCGGAATTGTCGGTGATTCAGCCCAAAAGATCTGATAAAATTAACAGTTGATATGACTGGTTTCAGAACTTCAGACATATGCAAACATTTTCCGCACAAAGACTGTTGATGAATGATACAATGTAAGACTAATGGTTTTGAACCACCGTCATTTTCTACAGCCTTTGACACAAGAGCGACCACTCCTTTATCTTTCCCACTCATGTTTTTGCCTCCATCAGTTGTAATACATTTCAAGTTTTTCCATCGAAGGTTCTTTTGATTAATGGCCATTTCAACTCCTTTAAAAATATCTGTACCAGTAGTTGTGCCATGAATACTATACATATCAAGTAGTTCTTCATGCACTTCATAGCTTTTATCTACTCCTCGAATATAAATCAACACCTGAGCAGTATCTGACACATCCGTTGACTCATCCAAGGCCAAAGAAAACCACTCAACATGTCCATTTTTGTCGAACAGTTGAGAGGATATATTTTCAGCGATGTTTTCTACCCTTCGAGCCACAGTGTTTGCTGACATACTGACAGTTTTTAATAAATTTACCTTTTCAGGGCACATTTCTTCGGCTACTGCAATTATGCATTCTTTGATCATTTCTCCATCGGTGAATGGTTTTCCACGTTTTGCAATTTCAAGAGCCACACGAAATCTGGCACGAGTTGCAGCCTCTTGTTCAGTTTTGAGTTTTGTAAATAAAGATTGCTGCGATTTCAATCCGCGCTTCATAGCTTCGAATTTTTCTGTCCGCAAACTTCCTGTATATTTTGAGTAATTTTGAAAATGTTTTGTTTCATAATGACGTTTAATGTTATATTCCTTGAGAACGGCTATGCTTTCATTGCAAATCAAACATAGCGCCTTGTTACTCGACTCAATTACGAAATACTGAATGTTCCACTGATCTTTAAATTTTCTGCATTCACTATCAATTTTTCGCTTCTTTTCCATACTACTAAATCACACACAAAAGCAACAATTCAAATCAAAATACTGTTACAAAGATGTCTTAAACTTAAACACGCACAAACACATTTGAAGGAGGTACGCACTATTTTATTTCATAACAGTGTCATAGGAACTGACTTGTGGTTGCGCCACTAGCCTTCTTATATATTCCAATTACTGCCATCTAGAAGTGAGTGGAAGACACCAGAACTTTCTCGAACCAACGAGATTATTCTGTACGTGCTATTAGCGCCATCTGTTAGCGATAGAAGGTACTACCTATTTCCGCTTGTGTCCACCAGATGTCGTGTCACGTTACTCCTCATGGCTCGTACTCTACGACTAATCTAGAAATTACAGATAATGACAGGAAAATTAATAATATGCAGTGTTGCCGTTTTGCGGACTTTAGTCCGATTTGCAGCCTTTTTTAAACGTTGCGTACTTTTTCGGACTTTTTTTTTCATCAGTGGACTATTTCACTTTTTACCACCGGCAACAATGATAATATGGTTTTGGCCCTCGTAACTTACTGGAGTAATCAGTATGGCCCTAAGGCTGGAAAGTTTGGAGACCCCTGGTCTAGACTATGGGTCGGCAACCTTTTTCTGACGGCGGGCCATTATATAAAAAACAAATTTTAAGCGGGCCGCACAGTCGGATGTTTTCTAATGTAATATGTAGATTAAATTATTTTTTTTCAATCTCGTCTTTTAACTGGAAACTCTCCCACGACTATACCATTACTTCAGAATAGTACAAAACATCTAAATATTCTTCATCTCATTTCGTTTAAGAAATCTTTCGATGGTTCATACCGAATAAATTATATTGCTTGGTGGGCTGCACAAAAACTTGCAATGGGTCGCATGAGGGGCGCGGGCCGCGCGTTACCGACCCCTGGTCTAGATGAAGCAGACAAGACCGGACAACACCAGTCAAGACCAGACAAGACTAGACAAGACCAGACAAGACTAGACAAGACTACACACAAGAGTCTCTGTGTGTGTGTGCGCGTCTGTGTGCTGTTATTTCGCTGCTTTTTACCGTTCTCGAGAAAATCGACAAAGTACATATTTTTCGAACGAAATGATGGAAAATTTTTGCTGAAAAATTGTATGGATTTTTTTTTTTGGTTACCCGAAGGAAATCGAAGTACTGAAAAGGGGTTTCCAGTTTATTTCGCTCTAAAGTTACAAATAAACAAATTTTATATTTTTTTCGCTGTACACAATCACACATTTCCTACTGATTGACGCAATCATAACTTTTGAACCGCTCACCACAGAGACTTCTAGTCTTCACAAATCGATTCAGCGTCCCAAATTTATTCAGAGAACGTATAATATTATAATATTCCCTGGGAAGCGTTCAGTTAAGAAATACCATCGACTCAGGTAGTCTAGACCGCGGAAACGACGAAATGCGAGAAAATCGATTTTTTCAAAATCGTTATTTTTTGAGTCACAGCAAAATTTAAAAACGTTTCTCAAAGCATTTTTGCTGCTGATTACAGATATGCAAATTATATTTCGCTAACTCTTTCGGTTCTCTTTCGCCTGCAAAAATTGAAGCAATTTTTATGAAATTTCGGCGCTCTAGTGGAGATCTCGGAAAGTCGTAAATTTCCGGCGGACAATCTTAGTGAATCCATAGGAAAATGACCTTCTGAAAACGATGCCGCAATCAGTTTTTAATTATCTGCAACCGTTTCCGAGATATCTACTTAGCAAATCGAGAATCGGGTAAATTTCAGTTTGAAATTTATCGACGAATTATTGAATATTTCCGGACAATTTACACATCGACTTGTTCGCCTTGTCGTGTAGTTTCTGTGTGCCCAAAATGATTTCGGTACTCTTTACCATTTTCGAAAAAATCGAAGAAAACCGAAAAAGCATGTATTTTTCTGACGAAATGTTAGAAAATTTTTGTCAAAAATTTTTTTGCAAATTTTTTTCGTAATTTTTTTTTAGTTACACGAAGGAAATCGAAGTGCTGACAACGGTTTTCCAGTTTGTTTCGCTCTAAAGTAACAAATAAACAAATTTGATATCTTTTTTCGCTGTACACAATCACACAGTTCCTACTAATTTGACGCTGTCATAACTTTTGAACCGCTCACCAAAGAGACTTCTAGTCTTCACCAATCGATTCAGCATCCCAAAATTAGTCGGAGAACGTACATAATATTCCTTGGGAAGCTTTCAGTTAAGAAATACCATCGACTCGGGAAGTCTAGACTGCGGAAACGACGAAATGCGAGAAAATCGATTTTTTCAAAATCGTTATTTTTTGAGTAACAGCAAAATTTAAAAACGTTTATCAAAGCATTTTTGCTGCTGATTACAGATATGCAAATTATATTTCGCTAACTCTTTCGGTTCACTTTCGCTTGCAAAAATTGAAGAAATTTTTATGAAAATTCGGCGCTCTAGTGGAGAACTCGGAAAGTCTTAAATTTCCCGCGGACAATCTTAGTGTATCCACAGGAAAATGACCTTCTGAAAACGATGCCGCAATCCGTTTTTAATTATCTGCAATCGTTTCCGAGATATCTACTTAACAAATCGAGAATCGGGTAAATTTCAGTTTGAAATTTATCGACGAATTATTGAATATTTCCGGACAATTTACACATCGACTTGTTCGTCTTGTCGTGTAGTTTCTGTGTGCCCAAAATGATTTCGCTGCTCTTTACCATTTTCGAAAAAATCGAAGAAAACCGAAAAAGCATGTATTTTTCGAACGAAATGATGGAAATTTGTCGAATTTTTTTTGCAAATTTTTTTCGTAATTTTTTTTTGGTTACACGAAGGAAATCGATGTGCTGAAAATGGTTTTCCAGTTTATTTCGCTCTAAAGTAACAAATAAACAAATTTTATATTTTTTTTCGCTGTACACAATCACACATTTCCTACTGATTTGACGCTGTCATAACTTTTGAACCGCTCACCACAGAGACTTCTAGTCTTCACAAATCGATTCAGCGTCCCAAAATTATTCGGAGAACGTATATAATATTCTCTGGGAAGCGTTCAGTTAAGAAATACCATCGACTCAGGTAGTCTAGACCGCGGAAACGACGAAATGCGTGAAAATCGATTTTTTCAAAATCGTTATTTTTTGAGTCACAGTAAAATTTAAAAACGTTTCTCAAAGCATTTTTGCTGCTGATTACAGATATGCAAATTATATGTCGCTAACTCTTTCGGTTCACTTTTGCCTGCAAAAATTGAAGAAATTTTTATGAAATTTCGGCGCTCTAGTGAAGATCTCGGAAAGGTGTCAATTTCTCGTGGAAAATCTTAGTGTATCCATAGGAAAATGACCTTCTAAAAACGATGCCACAACCCGTTTTTTTTATATTATCTGCAACAGTTTCTAAGATATCTACTTAGCAAATCGAGAATCTGGTAAATTTCAGTTAGAAATGTATCGACGAATTATTGAATATTTCCGGACAGTTTACACATCGACTTGTTAGTCTTGTCGTGTAGTTTCTGTGTGCCAAACATGATTTCGCAGCTCTTTACCGTTTTCGCAAAAATCGAAAAAAAACCGAAATGCATGTATTTTTCGAACGAAATGATGGAAAATTTTTGTCGAAATTTTTTTTGCAATTTTTTTTGCGTGATTTTTTAGGGTTCCGTACCGAAACCGGAACCCTTATAGGATCACTTTGTTGTCCGTCTATCTGTCTGTCAAGACCATTTTTCTCAGGAACGCGTAGAGGTAACAAGTTGAAATTTGTATCAAATACTCGGGTCTGCGGTCTCTTTCAGCTGTGAAAAAATCAAAACTTGTAAGTCAACGCGATCAAAAGATATGACCGTTTATGTTGCATATTTTGAGATTTCACAAGGGAATCAATACATATAGGGTACTTCCCGTTGACCTAGAATCATGAAATTTGGCAAGAAGCGGTGTCTTACAGCACATGTAAAGGGAAAAATCTGAAAACCGTAAATATGTAGTTTAATTACAAGAAAAATGCGAATTTACTATTAGAAACGTATGAAAATACACTAATGTCGTAGTGGTATTGTCAGGCTCCAGAAGCATATGGATTGCATACAGTTAGGTCCTCCTTGGTTAGGTCCGGATAGGTGTTTATTTCATGGATGTATGAATACTAGGGATGGAAGGATAGGGCGCGGGGAGTGTCCACGTTCGCGGCGGGGGGATTTAGCATACCTACATGGCGAAGTTTATTATTTTGCCGTTGTGTCAGAATTTGCCTGGGCATTGGAATAATATATTAATATATTGTTCCTATGTCCATGTATATTCATTGGTTATAAACATTGGTTATGTTTTTGATTTTTTTTTGTTTTCGTCGGTTTTTATCAACTGTTATATATGCAGACAAGGCATATTTGCAGCCAGGGTAACAAGTTGTACATTTGGCCTTTCCTACAACTACCCTTGAGATTTCAAACATGTGTTGCGGGATTGGAACATGTGTTGTTAATTTAAGAAGGTATTTAAACAAAAAACGAAGCCACTAATATATTGTCTCTGCAAGATTTTATTAATAATTGATAATTATTGCCAAAACAGTTGATTCTGGTGGAAACAACTATTCCACTTAAATCAACATTTCTCCCATGATTAAAAATATTTCATAATAAAATATTTCAACAAACTTACATGATTCTAAAAAAAAACATTCAGAAACAACAGAATATTTATAAATAACTATAAATTTAAAGAATATTTAACTATTTTTATTAACTTAAAGTAACTTTAAAGTACTTGATAAAGTACTTGACAGATTTGTCATCCTGAATAAAGTTCTGTAATTTAAAAAAACCCCCAAAATTTATCATACCAATATGGCGACCATACCAATTTCCCCCGCACCCATTCCAGTCCCCTCGCCAATAATGATACTTTACACACCGTCCCTAGTATTTATACGTCAATGGTTTATTCTGAATTTTCTTTGTTTATATTCGTTATGCATTTCAACACGTACGCAGGTACGTATACAGGGTATATATTATGTCTAAATTGTGCTTGTTTATAACCGACATGCGACATACTCAAGTCCCGTAACATCCTGTATATATTATATTTCGTCTAATTTTTCTTTATAATCTACATATACTTAAGTCACGTACGCCGTATTTTCTGGTAGTAAATTGCCCAAAAGCAGTCAATTGAACAACTGAATGTTAAGAGTATCTAAATAGATCTAAAAACAGTTAATATATTAGTTTATATTAGATCTAGAAATAGTTAAATCTTAATATAAGTTAGTGAATAAGTGTAATACTAAACTAAAGTTTTCTTTTTATAAGTTTAAAAATATTCGAGTTATTTAAAAAAAAATACCCTGTATACCTTTATACAGGGTATATAGGTATACAGGCAAAATTGAGCAGTAAAAACAAATAGTGAAGTTCCAGAACCCCTAAACACTCATAGTGAATGGGGGATGTATGGTAATAATATATAGGGTAGAATTCCATCGTATGACAGCGACATCTTCAGGTTATGCTTGCAGCGGTACTAAGATGGTCGTGATTTCAGGAGGGCCACTTGTCAAGTTAACTGCATGTGCTTGCTACGTTCTCCACAAAAAAAAAATACCTTACTTAAAAGTTTGTACGGAACCCTCGGTGCGCGAGTCACAATTCGCACTTGCCGGTTTTTTTGGGTTACACGAAGGAAATCGAAGTGCTGAAAACGGTTTTCCAGTTTATTTCGCTCGAAAGTTACAAATAAGCAAATTTTATATTTTTTTCGCTGTAGGCAATCACACATTTCCTACTGATTTGACGCTGTCATAACTTTTGAACCGCTCACCACGGAGACTTCTAGCCTCCACCAATCGATTCAGCGTCCCAAAATTAGCCGGAGAACGTATATAATATAACCTGGGTGGCTTTCAGTTAAGAAATACCCATTGACTCGGGAAGTCTAGACCGCGGAAACGACGAAATGCGAGAAAATCGATTTTGTCAAAATCGTTATATTTTGAGTCACAGCAAAATTTTCAAACGTTTCTGAAAGCATTTTTGCTGCTGATTGCAGTTATGCAAATTATAGTTCGCTAGCTCTTTCGGTTACCTTTCGCCAGCAAAAATTGAAGAAATTTTTATGAAATTTCGACGCTCCAGTGGAGATCTCGGAAAGTTGTGAATTTCCAGCGGATAATCTTAGTGTATCCATAGGAGAATGACCTTCTGAAAACGATGCCGCAATCCGTTTTTAATTATCTGCAACCGTTTCCGAGATATCTATTTAGCAAATCGAGAATCGGGTAAATTTCAGTTTGAAATTTATCGACGAATTATTGAATATTTCCGGACAATTTACAAATCGACTCGTTCGTCTTGTCGTGTAGTTTCTGTGTGCCCAAAATGATTTCGCTGCTATTTACCGTTTTCGAAAAAATCGAAAAAAACCGTAAAGCATGTATTTTTCGAACGAAATGATGGAAAAAAAATTTGATGAAAAATTTTCTCGTGTTTTTTTTTCGGTTACCCAAAGGAAATCCAAGTGCTGAAAACGATTTTCGACTTTATTTCGCTCTAAAGTTACATATAAGCAAGATATAGCCTATATTTTGGCCTTGAATCCATTCTCAATTTATGCACTTCATTAGTTTATGTCAAATAATAAAACGCTTTTTTATTTAGCAAAACACATGTCAATATATACAAATGAATGCTAAATAATGACGTAACTGGTCATGAAGTTCTTAAAATTGTCACCTTTGGCGCTAGTGCTGTTGCGCTCGGAGCGAGTAGTTTTCGGACTATTTACTAATTATTCGATTTGTAATAGTTGTATTGAATAATTTCTTCTGTATTTGATTTTGACACAGAATGCGAAAAGACATATCGAAGTTGAAGACGAACTAGCTATGTTCCTCTTGAATGGAAAGACATTTTTTGGTATTTGCAGAAGACCAAGAAACTTCGTTCGTATTGTGTGGCAAGAAATATCGATGTGGTTTAACTCTTTCGTCCCTGAACCTAAATAATATTATAGATATAGAATAAACCTTTTTTGATTTAGTTTTTCGTTTTGTGGATAAGTAAACAATATAAAACCAAAAAGACCTTTCTACGGTTAGTTAAGCGCATGCGTATCCGCCAAGTTTGAAAGGCGGGAATATGAAAGTTTCGGGCACATTTTGTTATTTTCACAGGTTATATGACATGGCGGAAACTGACACATGCGCACAAAAAAGTTTAAACTATGAAAAGGTCCATATAAAACGACGATGGATCGAATTTCCCCAATATATTAGTGGTACATATATCTAATCTTGTATGTCATATATTCTTCCAGTTTTGTCCATTTTGGACAAAATTGCGGATTGTCATATCCCATATTGTTCACTTATGTCTAATTTTTGTTCTCGTTGTACAGTCTTGTCCAGTGTTGTTGAATTTTGACCATTCTGTATATACTTATCCTATTTAGTCCAGTTTATTACTCTCTTGTCTAAACTTGTCAATTATATATGTTCGGTATTGTCTGATTTTGTCTGGTCTTGTCTAGTCCGGACAAGACTGGACTAAAATAGATCAGACCTTATTCTAGTCCAGTCTTGTCATTTCGTATTCTGTCCTCTACTCTTCGCTATTATTTATAACAAAAATATCTGTCTTTGTAAATATTATGCCTCTTAAATTTTACTTATGAGTGCAATTTTAAAGTTTCGTTTGATATTGAAATATTGGTGGGACGTATGTGTACCATTCGCGAAGAAAGGGTTAAGTGTCGCAAGAAATTCGCATTAGAAAACGAATTTGTCATTTTGGCCGCGAATCAGTTCCGAGACTAACATGTATGCATTTGGTGTTAACTGAAGCCTCATATTTCTGCTTGTAAGACGGGTGTTTGTATAAAAATTACGAAATCGCGGTTAAAAGTGAAAGAGATCCGCGTTAGGTTCAAGCCGGCGACGACGACATACGTGTGCACCGACCATAGAAGCTTTTCACACAAAACACAAACATTAGGAAGCAAACGCGGTTTGTAGAGAAATTTCAATAGTAGGTAATTGCAAAATCGTTTAAAACAGAAAATTAATTTAAATTAAATAGCTGGTAATAGATAAAGTGATAGCGTTAATGCTTGAACAGAGCGAATTTTTGTATTTAACTTAATAGCTGGTTAATTAATCTACAACTCGGCTACAAATCTCTAATATATTTAATAAAATGATATTTGAATAAATTTATAGTTATTTTTGGCGGAGGAAAGTAGTCTTTACATAGGTGACATTAAGTCGTATCAAGGATCAATTTGAATAACAAATTCAGCACGATTCTCGTCGTTTTCTAGTCCTCGAACTTATAATAAACAGCCTACGTTTACCTCTTGTCCGCATTTACAACTACTTTCATTCTCAAATTGCTTTAAACATTACGAAGACAAGAATCTTCTGTGTAAAGATCTGATTGATAGCGGATTTACAAACAAACTATCTTATTTGTGGAATTTAATAGTTTTTTTTTTTTAACTTAAATATTTAGAAATTTAACTACATTTGGCACACATCAGTTTTTAAACAAATCTTAACGATATAATATATAAACAACCACTGGCGTAGCCAGGGTTTAGTTTCGGGGGAGGGGGGCTTAGAAAATATTTCGGGGGGGTTTTGCAGAAATGCACCAATTTACTTTCTAAAACTGACACATAAGGGTTCCTAAACTCCACATCTACCATGCTCTCTTGAAGATAGTCGTCTCTACCCGTCCCTCCTGATTTCAATATAATATTTATGTTATATTTTGCAAATTTCGGGAGGGGTTTCAACCCTTAAACCGCCCTGCCCCCGGCTACGCCCATGTAAACAACGCTATATATAATAAAATGTCTCGTAAAGTAAGTGTTTCGTATGGAGGCTAAATACTTCTTATGTGATACTGGTTTCGTATGGAAACTCATATATCTTTTTTGTGATACAGACAGTTTGCCGTTTGGACAGTTTGTCTTGTTAATAGTTAGTCATATAGACAGTTTCTGTTCAAGTTGTTTTTGTACAAAAAACATACTTAAGTGTGAATAAGTCACCACACTTAAGCATTTTTTAAGTAAGTGTCTCGTATGGAGGCTAAATACTTTTTATCTGTTACCTGCATTTTCATTCTGATTTTTATCAGTGTTTTTTTTAATTCTTCCAGTTTTCAAACGACATTTTTGAGGTTATCGATCTGTTTTTCAATTTTTTCCAGTCTTCCATGCGTTTTTTGTTTCGTCCTTTCTCTTTTCGTGATCGCGAACATAATTTTCTCTTTTTCTTATCTCCTGACATTATAAACCTTTTATTCTTATTCATATTTGGTAATTTTTTGCACTTAGAGTACTCAGTACGTGTAAAACGTCAAACACAACGAACAAATATGACTGTGGACGGCGCAGGACCGACTACACCAGCCTAGGCGCCAAATTTCAAAATCTAAAAAGTGTGAAATGTTAGCAATGACGAGCATTACTACAAATTATCATCGAGAACGAGACGCGTAGTATAATTAACGCTACAAAATCCCACCCAGATCCTGAGATTCCTAAAGGAATCAGGACTATATTAGGCGCCCTAAATGAGTAAGTATACCAACGTTTAGAGGAAGAGGTACAATAAATCTATGAAGGTCGCAGTACAAGTTTAATTCAAATGATGATGTTAAACGTTACTTTCCAAACAACGTAAAAGCTTGCAGGAAGTCTGTTTATACAATCAAGGCGAAGATCAGAAAGACATCATTAACTCTCGAGGCACAAAATGTTTGTAAATAAAAAGATGTTGCACAGAAGACCCAAGTCCCATGAAAGACCCCAGACCCAAGTTATTTGTATGTGCACATTGCTATTGTAGCAAATGGGCATAGAATAAAAATGAATTTCGAGCTGGAAGAGCTGATAAAGGGGCAAACGATAGTTGAACACATAAAAGCAATGAGAATAAGATGGCTCGGATATGTACAGCGCAGGGTGAGTAGCAGAAACATCAAGGAGGTCCTACATGCGAGACCGGAGAGCAGAAGACCGACAGGACGCCAGCGACTGAGATGGGGAGACGACATGGAGGCAGATTTAAGAACGCTTCTTCTTCTTCTTTACGTTCCATGTCCTCCGAGGACGTCGGCGATCATCATAATGATTTTTATTTTATCAGCAGACGCACGAAACAGGATAGTAGAACTGACACCATACCACTCTCTCAGGTTTTTCAGCTAGATGTGGACCTCTTCTACCTTGAATTTTGCCTTGCATGATATTCTGCAAGATATGTTACTTTCCCCTCTCATAACGTGTAAAAATATTCCAGCTTGCGTTTTTTTATGGTAAACATGACATCTAGTTGCTTCATGAGACGGGCAAGCACCTCGGTGTTTCGGACTCTGTCTACCCATGATATTCGCAGTAGGCGGCGGTAGCACCACATCTCCAACCCTTCCAGTCGGTCACACATTGCCTTTGTTAAAGTCCATCCTTCCATTCCATAGTACAAAATTGGAAATACATAGCACCGTAGTAATCGAATACGCAAAGGTATTGACAAGTCTCGGGATATAAGAACCTTCTTCATATTGCTAAATGCTGCTCTACCCTGCTCGATGCGGGACCTTATTTCCTGCTTGTCATCCCACTCACTGCTCAACAAGCAACCCAGATATCTGAAGCTCGAGACTTGCTGAATCTGTTGGTTGCCTGTATTCAGGTTTGCTAGAAGCTCTCCATTTTTGCTATTAACCATAGCTTTGGTCTTGCTAAAATTTAACTTGACCCTCTTTCTTCGCTTTTTGCCGCAACCCTATAGTAGCGCCTGCAAATCATCATCACTTCCTGCCAGCAGAACTGTATCGTCGGCATAACGCAAGTTATTCATTACTTCGCCGTTGACAACAATTCCTTCCCGTACTTCGTCCAATGCTTCGGCGAAGATTTGCTCAGAGTATATGTTAAAGAGCAGTGGAGAAAGGACATACCCTTGCCTCACACCTCGCTGAATGGGAACGTATTCAGAGGTCATGTCCTCAACTTTGACAGCAGCGACTTGGTTGTAATACAGATTTTTTATAATGCGGACGTCTCTGTCATATAAGTTCATATTCTGAAGGATGCTGACAAGTTTCTCGTGGTCAACACAGTTAAACGCTTTCTGGTAATCGAGAAAACACGCGTATATATCGGTGGACATGTCACGGCATCTCTGTATTAAGAGCTGTATTCCAAATTGGGCCTCTCTGGTTCCTAGCCCGCTACGTTAAGAACGCTGGAAATCAACAACTGGAGAAGAGCCGCAGAGGACAGGAATGGATGGAGAATAAAACGGCGAATTAATTTGTGCATTCGTGAAAATGGACAACACATTCAACATCTGTTGTAATGCTTGTTCTTCCTTGTTAATTTTATAATTCACAACGAGAAAGATTGTGGCGGCGGCCAAATTCATTAGAGGGACGTAAGGCTAAGAGGAAGGCAGTTATTGTAATATTTCTAGGTGGTTTAAAAAATATCCCACCATGCATATAGCCGTACCAAAAAGTTGAGACATTTTTAATACCGCCGTGTATTAAAGAGTCATAGTGAAATTGGCTCTTCCTATTTATTAAAAAAAAATCGTCAATACATAAATTTCTCCAGCATGTCATTAGCATTTACATTTGTCAATAAATTCGAATAAAATTTCTTCCCAAAGAGAAATTTTCTGAAATAAAAAACCTGCATTATTTAATAAACTCGTTAAAGTCCTAAACGTGTGAACAAATTCTCCAAACACAATTTCCCAATCCGCACAAAACATGTAAATTAAGAGGCAAATCTACAAATTTTCTAAATTTCTTTGTGAATTCGTTTGTGCCGTATACGCGGATTGAATCCATGTTATTGGGTAAAAGTTCAAAGTAATGGGTGTGTATTAACTTTCATGGCTGGTTTCAAGCCTTAGGCATTAAAGCCCAACACGTTTTCCACAACGCGGATCTTATTCATTTGCGAATTGTTATTTGCTTAACAAACAGTGACATCATAGGCTAAACAGTCGTTGCAAAATAATGATAGCAATTGTTTTTAGCGAAAAAATTAATTAACTTAAGAAACGAAATTTGTTTGTTTGATTTTAAGAAACGATAATTCGTGATATATCAGAGAATATGTGCATTGGGCACAGCATTATGCAATAACTACAATGGAAAGAGTTTGCGTTAGTCGTGGCCGTGATTAGCTATAATTGCCTTCTTTTCCCAGTCCTATTCAATTTATTCAATATGTTTTCACACTTGTTTGAGCAAATGCATTGCTTCGTAAAATTTATTTAATACAAGTTAATTAAATATCTTTTTTATAAACTCGTATCTGAATAGACGACTTGTCCGTTTAGTTAGAAACAGAAGAAAAGTCTTGTTTGCGTAGTCTTGTCTGTCTAGTCTTGTCTGTCTAGTCTTGTCTGTCTAGTCTTGTCTGTCTAGTCTTGTCTGTCTAGTCTTGTATGTCTAGTCTTGTCTGTCTAGTCTTGTCTGTCTAGTCTTGTCTGTCTAGTCTTGTCTGTCTAGTCTTGTCTGTCTAGTCTTGTCTGTCTAGTCTTGTCTGTCTAGTCTTGTCTGTCTAGTCTTGTCTGTCTAGTCTTGTCTGTCTAGTCTTGTCTGTCTAGTCTTGTCTGTCTAGTCTTGTCTGTCTAGTCTTGTCTGTCTAGTCTTGTCTGTCTAGTCTTGTCTGTCTAGTCTTGTCTGTCTAGTCTTGTCTGTCTAGTCTTGTCTGTCTAGTCTTGTCTGTCTAGTCTTGTCTGTCTAGTCTTGTCTGTCTAGTCTTGTCTGTCTAGTCTTGTCTGTCTAGTCTTGTCTGTCTAGTCTTGTCTGTCTAGTCTTGTCTGTCTAGTCTTGTCTGTCTAGTCTTGTCTGTCTAGTCTTGTCTGTCTAGTCTTGTCTGTCTAGTCTTGTCTGTCTAGTCTTGTCTGTCTAGTCTTGTCTGTCTAGTCTTGTCTGTCTAGTCTTGTCTGTCTAGTCTTGTCTGTCTAGTCTTGTCGGTCTATTCTTGTCTGTCTAGTCGTGTCTGTCTAGTCTTGTCTGTCTAGTCTTGTCTGTCTAGTCTTGTCTGTCTAGTCTTGTCTGTCTAGTCTTGTCCGTCTAGTCTTGTCGGTATAGTCTTGTCTGTCTAGTCTTGTCTGTCTAGTCTTGTCTGTCTAGTCTTGTCTGTCTAGTCTTGTCTGTCTAGTCTTGTCTTTCTAGTCTTGTCTGTCTAGTCTTGTCTGTCTAGTCTTGTCTGTCTAGTCTTGTCTGTCTAGTCTTGTCTGTCTAGTCTTGTCTGTCTGTCTATTCTTGTCTGTCTAGTCGTGTCTGTCTAGTCGTGTCTGTCTAGTCTTGTCTGTCTAGTCTTGTCTGTCTGGTCTGGTCTGTCTAGTCTTGTCTGTCTAGTCTTGTCTGTCTAGTCTTGTCTGTCTAGTCTTGTCTGTCTTGTCTTGTCTGTCTAGTCTTGTCTGTCTAGTCTTGTCTGTCTAGTCTTGTCTGTCTAGTCCTGTCTGTCTGGTTAGTCTTGTCTGTCTAGTCTTGTCTGTCTAGTCTTGTCTGTCTAGTCTTGTCTGTCTAGTCTTGTCTGTCTAGTCTTGTCTGTCTAGTCTTGTCTGTCTAGTCTTGTCTGTCTAGTCTTGTCTGTCTAGTCTTGTCTGTCTAGTCTTGTCTGTCTAGTCTTGTCTGTCTAGTCTTGTCTGTCTAGTCTTGTCTGTCTAGTCTTGTCTGTCTAGTCTTGTCTGTCTAGTCTTGTCTGTCTAGTCTTGTCTGTCTAGTCTTGTCTGTCTAGTCTTGTCTGTCTAGTCTTGTCTGTCTAGTCTTGTCTGTCTAGTCTTGTCTGTCTAGTCTTGTCTGTCTAGTCTTGTCTGTCTAGTCTTGTCTGTCTAGTCTTGTCTGTCTAGTCTTGTCTGTCTAGTCTTGTCTGTCTAGTCTTGTCTGTCTAGTCTTGTCTGTCTAGTCTTGTCTGTCTAGTCTTGTCTGTCTAGTCTTGTCTGTCTAGTCTTGTCTGTCTAGTCTTGTCTGTCTAGTCTTGTCTGTCTAGTCTTGTCTGTCTAGTCTTGTCTGTCTAGTCTTGTCTGTCTAGTCTTGTCTGTCTAGTCTTGTCTGTCTAGTCTTGTCTGTCTAGTCTTGTCTGTCTAGTCTTGTCTGTCTAGTCTTGTCTGTCTAGTCTTGTCTGTCTAGTCTTGTCTGTCTAGTCTTGTCTGTCTAGTCTTGTCTGTCTAGTCTTGTCTGTCTAGTCTTGTCTGTCTAGTCTTGTCTGTCTAGTCTTGTCTGTCTAGTCTTGTCTGTCTAGTCTTGTCTGTCTAGTCTTGTCTGTCTAGTCTTGTCTGTCTAGTCTTGTCTGTCTAGTCTTGTCTGTCTAGTCTTGTCTGTCTAGTCTTGTCTGTCTAGTCTTGTCTGTCTAGTCTTGTCTGTCTAGTCTTGTCTGTCGAGTCTTGTCTGTCTAGTCTTGTCTGTCTAGTCTTGTCTGTCTAGTCTTGTCTGTCTAGTCTTGTCTGTCTAGTCTTGTCTGTCTAGTCTGTCTAGTCTAGTCTGTCTAGTCTTGTCTGTCTAGTCTTGTCTGTCTAGTCTTGTCTGTCTAGTCTTGTCTGTCTAGTCTTGTCTGTCTAGTCTTGTCTGTCTAGTCTTGTCTGTCTAGTCTTGTCTGTCTAGTCTTGTCTGTCTAGTCTTGTCTGTCTAGTCTTGTCTGTCTAGTCTTGTCTGTCTAGTCTTGTCTGTCTAGTCTTGTCTGTCTAGTCTTGTCTGTCTAGTCTGGTCTGTCTAGTCTTGTCTGTCTAGTCTTGTCTGTCTAGTCTTGTCTGTCTAGTCTTGTCTGTCTAGTCTTGTCTGTCTCGTCTTGTCTGTCTAGTCTTGTCTGTCTAGTCTTGTCTGTCTAGTCTTGTCTGTCTAGTCTTGTCTGTCTAGTCTTGTCTGTCTAGTCTTGTCTGTCTAGTCTTGTCTGTCTAGTCTTGTCTGTCTAGTCTTGTCTGTCTAGTCTTGTCTGTCTAGTCTTGTCTGTCTAGTCTTGTCTGTCTAGTCTTGTCTGTCTAGTCTTGTCTGTCTAGTCTTGTCTGTCTAGTCTTGTCTGTCTAGTCTTGTCTGTCTAGTCTTGTCTGTCTAGTCTTGTCTGTCTAGTCTTGTCTGTCTAGTCTTGTCTGTCTAGTCTAGTCTGTCTAGTCTTGTCTGTCTAGTCTTGTCTGTCTAGTCTTGTCTGTCTAGTCTTGTCTGTCTAGTCTTGTCTGTCTAGTCTTGTCTGTCTAGTCTTGTCTGTCTAGTCTTGTCTGTCTAGTGCTGATAGATAAAAAAATATTCAACGAAGCAGCTTTCTGCTTAGACGAACAGCAGACGAAAAGGAGAAGAGACTGGACATAAACATGCAGGAGCCACCAGTAGAAAGGGAAAATGAACTGGAAAGAATAACCCGCAAAGTGGTCGTAAGGTCACTAGAATTGAGAACGCTAGTTAACGCCAGCCCGAGCACCAAAAATGAACCAAAAAAGAAGATCACATAGGAGTTATGGAAATTGACCGCGTCCCTAGAACGAATCAGGGTTAGCGGGCATAATACGCATTCGCAACTAAATTATGACAAATCCACCTATCGTGCTTAGAACTGCAACGCTAGCACATAGACAGCTGTCGAAAAGGAAGAGAAACAGCTGGAGAAACTTCACCCAACAAATAGATGCTTGAACAACCTATGAAGAGTTCAAGGCGGTCGCTGCTAAAGATTGGCCCAAAATGACATACCGCAGGGTAAAGGATGGACACGGTAGTGTACTGGCAACATCCAGCAGTGTGGGACATTGCCTGTGAACCTGTACCCGGACCAAGGTGTGCCCAAAGCGCTATCTGAAGCGTACGCCAGACCTGAGAAGTTAGAAAGCAAAAACCAGAGGTAGAAAACGTAGTATATTTAAGACGCACTATCGGCATGCCAGATAAAGCGGGTCATATTACCAACAAAGGCCGGTACATATACCAGATGGTGTATAACGAACCCACAGCGGAAACGGATTAAAAGACCTATTTGGCTGTCTACAACAGCTCAAAGTCAAGGCTCAAAGTGGAAAAAAATGATACGATGAGCTTGGCGCTAAATAAACCAGTCAAAGTAGACTGGAAAATCATAAAGAAGTTTTAAATTTATTTCAAAAAGTTATCAAAGGCTTTCGATAGTGTGTCTCACCCACAACTTTTAGATAAACTATTTCAACTTGGTATACGTGGAAAGATGAACAACTTAATACAATCCTACCTATTAAACAGGAAACAACACGTAAAAGTCACTTCAAATGTCAAAACTGGTATATCGGAGCCGTTGAATATTAACGTAGTTGTTCCTCAAGGAAGTGTTCTGGCTCCTACCTTGTTTTATGCTGTCGATGAATTTTATATGCTGATTACTCAACATTCATAATATCCATAATATTCATAATATTCCACTTCAACGACTGAAAATGAAATTGAAGCTTGTAGTGTACTGTAACCAGTATTATTGTTCGTTTGTCCTCCTCCAGTGTATTGTATTTTAAGAGATAAGAGTCGAGTCAGGTGGTCGCAGACGAGACTTAGGCCTCTCTGATCCCACCCTTCGAAGTGTCTATATCTAGAAGATGTACTTAGTATGTAGTTCTATAGTAGTTCTTAGTAAGTTGTTAAGCCTATTTAGTTGTTTTTATATACCTCTCCACTGGACACCCACTTGACCACCTCAATACATATTACACAATGTTTTATCCAAAATTCTGATTTGGTTCTCCGCGAATAACCTATTCCTAAACAAGAATAAAAACTGAATATCTAATATTCCAAACACAGCGAAGTCAGTATGCGGAGAACTTGAACTTAAAGATCGATGGTTTTAATCTTCAGAGAACGAAAGTAACAAAATTCCTGGGACTTTATATTGATGAGTTCCTTACCTGGAGCATGGCAGTGGATACGTTATCCAAGAAAATTAATAGTAAGGCTTTCTTAATTCGAGCATTACGAACAATTGTCAACCCACGTGAACTGCTTAATTTCTACTATGCTGAGATTGAGTCAATTTTAACTTATGGAATTCTTGCGTGGGGATCATCATCATCATCATCATCATCATGCAGCCCCTTTCACGTCCATTGTTGGACATAGGCCTCCTCCAAACGTCTCCAGTTCTATCTGTCCCTGGCTGTTGCAATCCAATTTGTCGCTATATTCTTAGGTCATTGTCGCTAGGTCATCCGTCATTCGAGTGGGAGGTCTGCCTCGGCTACGCTTGTCAGCTCTTGGTCTCTATTCCAACAGTTGAGCAAAAATTCTATTTTACTAGAGGTTCCCCTCTATTCGAGCGTGGGGAACCTCTAGTAAAATAGAATTTGTGCTCAAGGCATCCACAAAATGAAATTAGGGTTGAACAGAAACATGGATATCACTTTACCAGAAACCACCACCACTTTACGAGAGGACGTACGAAACTATGTGCTCTTAAGTGTAACTTAGAATGTTGCAGTAAATCTAAACTAACCTAACTCAACTATCCTTAGAGTTTCCATCTACAACCAGCTACCAAATAGTATTAGAGTTTCATGGGGAAACTTCAAGAAGAAGTTGATATCTGTTTTATTAAAAGATACGGAACAAACTTAAAACAAACGGAACACAGCCTGAATATATAAATATATTCAGCCTTTCCGGAGCTCTATAACTGAGCCTTTTTAGGACAACCAAAACAAATCTCATATGAAATTTTATAAGCTATTTTATAGCTTTCAGTCCACCTTCATGGCACTCAACAAAAACCATAAAAATAACATTGTTTTTAAGATCATGTCTTCCCGATACCTTAAGTGGATAGCAATCTGTGCACGTGTTTCGAGATTTATCTCTCATCAGCACAGCTTTGCTTCCATGAACAACAATTTCTAAACCACTTAATTGAAAACCCATGTGGTGTTTAGAGTTAGATGTTTATAATTTTGACATTTTGTGAGAGAGAAACAAATTAAAAATACGGTTGAAGATAATTGGTAAAACAATACATTAATTAATAGATATAACAATATACAAATTATACTAAAAGGTTTAGCTTGATGCTTCAAAGTTTCCTACTTGGTTTATGAATTCAGCAACACTATAAAAAGCATGTTGTTGTAGAAATGATTTTAATTTTGTTTTAAAGTTATTGATGGTTAGCGTTGTCATTGAACTGATAGAATTTAAATTGAAACCTAACGCACGCATAATCTGCTAAAAAGCAAGATGGCTAGTGGTCCAAAGAACAAAAAAGTCGAGTAAGAAACAAAAACACGGAAGCTATTTTTATCAAAGACGAGAGGAGCCGGTCATACGCTGACCCCCTTAAAATGGTAAGGACAGAGGTTGCCCCAAAAAGGACAGGAGCGGCTATCACTGGAGCTCGGAAAGCCAAATCAGGCGAACTGTTGCTGGAGGTGAAAGACGGCACAGCTTAAGGGCTAAGAGAAGAACTAGAAAAAAAAGTCGGATGGTCCAAGTACGTGTCAAGTCCGCAGACGCAATACTGCACATTAAAGACCTGGATGCAGTTACTACACCTGAAGAGATAATACAGGCAACACGAGAACAACCCGGTGGAAAACGGTGAAATTAAGGTGAGAAATCTAACGGCTCGAGTACACCAAAACCGATTTTGTCGGCCGATGATGGACAGAACTATCTGGACCAGAAACTCGGAGGTATATGTGCTTACACTGCAACAGTGTTACCACTTGCGCTGATTGTGAAACATCTCGAATATTGTAATTCTTTTAATGTTTATCCCACAGGGTTGGTCTATTATAAACACAACTAATTATTATAAACACAACTAATTAATCATATATTACATACATAGTCGATTAGGTAGATAACAACAAAATTTAACTATAAATATACTCAATTTGCACTGTAAACGCCGGCAGACTGGCGAGATATCACAACAAGTTCGGACGCGACGGTTGATCGGCCGTTTCCGGGCGTCATCGGACGATGACGGTCGTATGAATAGGATGGTTGCGATAGTTACTATGTGGTAATTCATAAGTACATTGAATTGAAAAATTCACAATGTTTTTTAACAAACTTATACTATGTAAAAATGTTATATAACTTATTATTCACAGTTATATAAATTTCTACACATATCACGACTCGAATTTCGACGTTTGACGGTCATTTTCAAGTGAAAATGACCGTCAACCCGTCAACTTGAAAATGATCGTCAAACGTCGAAACTCGAGTCGTGATATGTGTAGAAATTTATATAACTGTGAATAATAAGTTATATAACATTTTTACATAGTATAAGTGTGGTAAAAAACATAATGAATTTTTTAATTCGATGAAGGTCGTGTTTGTGTACGCGCTCTCTTTCTTTTACAAGTGCTTGATTCAATCGTCCGATGACGGATTAGGTGTACGCGAGCCGTAAGACCTGCCTACGGAGTGTATTGCTTTTTCTATACAGTATTGTCTGTGTATTCTTATCTGTCAAGTCTTGTCTATCAATTCTTGTTGTCTTATCTTGTCTGCCTTGTCTAGCCTCTCTGGCATGTTCTGTTTTTCTTGTCTGCCTAGTCTTAAAATTAGTGATCTAACTCTATCTATTAAGGTTTCTCTTCCTAGCCTCCTCTGTTCAGACTTGTCTGTCCAGTCTTGATTATTAAGTCTTGTCCGTCTAGTCTTATCTTACTAGTTTAATCTTATCAATCGGCTTATCTCTTTATATTATTCTGTCTAATTTTAAATGTCTACTTAATCTAGCACTACCTTACTTACTCTCCGTTGTTTATTTACATTTCATCCTTGCAATGCCAAACCGAATTCTTTGTCTCACCTGAAACAAAAATAAAGAATTATTAGACGACAAATATCACGGGTTTGTAAAATGAAATAAAATTATTTAATGATGGACCCAAATCCCAAGTTTTGATAATTTTAAATGATTTCGAACGATTTGAATCTACTTAAACACTTTGCTACGGCGGCGGCGGGTATTACTTATATATTGAAACCTTTCTAAGAAAAGTTGTTTGTAATCGTTTTTACCGCGCTGGAGGACCGTTGTTAATGTGGAAACCAACAGAATTTGGACATTTTTATGGTAAGGTCACGAGAAGTTCAAGCCCACTAAAAACTAAAATATTCAAGGAAGAATTATCTGAAAACTGCAAAATATTTCGCTTGCGCTAATGTAACAATAAAAAGAAATCCAAAATTTATTTAAGACAAGGATAATAAATAACAAAGATAAGGGTTTGAAAATCGCTGTAATCATAAATTCTTCGACTTTATTGAAGCCGAATAAAATTTGTTAAAAAGTCTTTTAGTTTGGTATGCGTAGTAATATCTGCGTTGTCTATATTGTCTTATCAGTTTTAAGCCTTGTATATCTTGTCTTAACTGTGCTTCTTCTCTTATATGTCTCGTCTAATCTGTTCTTCTTACGGACTAGGCACATAAGATAAAAAGAACAGATTAGACGAGACATATAAGATAAGAAGCACAGACAAGATTAATATTCAGTTCAATTAGTTTAGCCTTCTATGCTTATTGTTAGTATGCCTTGTATTGTTAATATTCTGAATTGTTTAGAAAGTTTTAAAACTTCATAAAACGCATATTTAATTCTATTAGACATCAGCGTTGACATTTAATGTGATTTTCTAAAAATTTGTCGCAGTTTCTAAAAACGTTTTTAACAACGTGCCATTAAAACTGCAAATTTCTACAATTCTATTTTATTTGAACAAACATAAGGAAAGCCCAACAAGTTTTATAACGTATTACTAATTTATAAAACCCCCGGAAAACTCTATTCATTTAGATTTCTATGAAAACAAACAGATTTTCAATCAACGGGTGTTTCACATAAAAGTATACTTACATTTCTATTAAAATAAACAGATTTTCAATTAACGGGTGTTTCACAGAAAGGTATATTTCGACAGGCCGCTATTTTGGAACCGCAACAGCAGCTATTTTGGAATAGTTTTTGAAATAGTAATTCAGTAGAGCCTCGACAATCCGAACCCCCGATAATCCGAACGGCTCTATAATCCGAACGACCCCCAATGTCTCGCAAAATATCGCAGTGCCACGTAGGACTGTCTCATTCACTTAGGTGAATCAATCTTCGAATTCTCGTTCACCGCGCATCGTTCGGTTACTTTGTGCTTTTCTCTAAATATTTTTGTACGTTTTGAATCATGGCTTCAACATCAAAGAAACGAAAACATGTGACATTGACAATATCACAAAAGTGCGAGATTTTACACAAGATTAAAGAAGGTTTTTCGTTAACAAGTCTTGCGCATCAGTATAAAGTTGGAAAATCGACTGTTTTTGATATCAAAAGCAAGGAAGACAAAATACGATCATTTGTGATAAATAAAGAAAAGCGTCCAGGCGCTAGAAAAATTTGAAAGTTGCCTTAAAACCCCCAGCTTGAAGATGCCTTATTTATGTGGTTTTTAGAGCAGCGAAGAAAAGCTGTCCCCTTGTCAGGTGACATAGTGATTGAAAAAGATAAATTTTTCCATGAAAGACTTGGAATAGGAGAATTTGTTAGTTAGCTAGTAGAGGATCGTTAGACAAATTCAAGAAAAGACATGGAATACGCCAACTCAAACTTAGTGGTGAAAAACTGTCGAATAATAAAGAAGCTGTGAAACCATTGCAGGAAAAATTCATAGACATAATTAGGAAGAAAGACTTAACTGCCGATCAAGTCTATAACGCGGATGAATCGGGCTTGTATTGGAAATTGTTACCAGATAAAACTTTGGCTTCTGGGTCAGAGAGTAGTGCATCAGGTTCAAAGATGAAGAAAGAAAGGATCACATTTATGCCATGTGCGAACTCAACCGGAACACACAAACTGCCCTTGCTGATTGTTGGTAAAGCACAAAGACCACGTGCATTTGCGTCAATTAAAAAATTGCCAGTTCATTACTCAGGTCAAAGAAGTGCTTGGGTTACAAAAGCAATATTTTTAGACTGGCTGAAGGTGAATTTTATTCCTGAAGTAAAGAAATATTTATCAAAAAAGAACCTACCGCTAAAGGCACTTTTTCTGCTTCTTGATAATGAACCAGCGCATCCGCAAGAAGATCTTCAGTCGATTGACGAAAATTTCGCTGTTCTATACATGCCCCCTAACTGTACAGCCTTAATTCAACCCATGGATCAAAACGTAATCCAGAACATTAAAGCAACATTCAAAAAAACACTCCTATTACAAGTTTTTGGTCAGCAAGAAATCCTTAAAAATCATCTGAAATCCTTAAAAAAAAAACACCATGAAAGATGCTGTATTTTCTCTGACTAAATGTTGGCAGCAAGTGTCCTCAAATCTGATCAAAAAATCATGGAAGCCTCTGTGGCCCTCGTTATTCAAACCAGAGGAAACTTCTGGCCAAGATCTGGATGACTTTGACCCTGAAGATGATCTTCCATTGAACATTTTCCGTAACAGAGGATTTTCAGAAGAGGAGATTAACAATTTCTTATCAAGTAATGACAACATTGATTTTCAGGAGCCCTTAACTGATGAAGACATAGTAAGACAAATACTAAATGAGACTGATAGCGAAAACGAAGAAGTATTAGACGAATCGAAAGCAATTGAAAGGATTCCACATACTCGAGGTGTGTCTGCATTAAATGAATGTTTGGAATGGGCGGATCAAGTAGATATTTCAATTTCAGAAAAAATGTTATTGCGTAAGTTGAGGGATAAAGCATTTACTTTGTCATTAAACACCACTCGTCAAAGTACTATGCTAGATTTAAAAAAAAAGTGTAATACATATGTCCTTATTGATTAAAATTTGTATTTACCATCAATTATAAAAATCTTTGTTTCATTTCATAAAACACCTTTCATAATATCTATATACTATAATCCGAACGCCTCATTAATCCGAACAGGGTATAAATTTTGGGTGTTCGGATTATCGAAGCTCTAGTGTAGTTATTGATAGTTGAATAGACTTTATTTGGTTGTCTTATGCCAAGGGTTGGAGCAACAAATCAACCCGGTAATAATATTCAATAAATCAACGTCTTTTAAAGCTTACAAAGTTTTATTAATTTCGAGTCGAAATAATGTGTGAACAAGATATATTATACATACAATATGATGTATGTTATCAGGGCCTCTTAGAGGGGTGACAGAAGGAGCAATTGCCATGGGTCTCATAATTTAAGGGATAATTTAAGATTCCAACCGAATTATAACCGAATTTGCTGATGGTAAAGCGCGGAAAGCATTTGTTTAGTAAATTTACTTATTGAATAAATATTTAATACCATAACAAAAACTATATTTTTTTCTTCCCTTAAGTTTGTTCTTTTCAATGGATGTGGGAGGGTGCCTCCAAATATGAATTGACCCGGGACTCGCATTTTCTCTGGGAGGCTCTGAATAGTATACATAAGAAAGATGGTTGTTTGTCTTTGAACAAACGTTCGCGTGATCAAACCTAAGGCGGTTAATTCAGGGTTGCCAATAGATTTGAGAGTCACTGGAAATTAAATGTTTGGGCAAATAAAACTTGCACGCCTCGATAAACATGTATTTATTATTTAACTCTATTTTAAGCACTTGCGACGACGTGCACTGTCGGAGTTTGGAATCTTCTCGGTGTGTTTGTGGCCAGAGGGTAACAATTGAACTGGGTGTGATTAAATATTGTTAAAAGCAGGACACTCAATCACACTTCCCATGTGCCTGCCTCCACTGAACCAAGAAGAATTCCAACCCGAAGTGCACGTGGTAATTTCTATGGCTAATCTTAAAACTACCCAAAATTTAAATACTTATTCTAAGGAACCTTAAACATAAACATTGCATTGTATTTTCAATTGTTTGCGACCACCAAGCATCCAAAAACCATTAGCGATCGTAAACATCCGCCCAAGCGTATTTACAAAGGATTAGTGATTACAAATGGTCTTCCAAATGCGTAGCGGCCATAAACAAACTCCAAACGCATTCAACAAATATCTACTACCCTACCGACCAGATGTTGCGAATCTACTGGTCGGTTTAAGATAATCTTGATGCAATTATTATTTACCTACTTTAGAATACACTTAATATACTACTTTAGAAAACAAAGAAAATAGTTTTTAAAATAAAAATAAAATAAAATTGTTTGGTCTTAACATACATTATATATAAGAAAGATGTATATTATACATAAGAAAGATGTATATTATACATAAGAAAGATGTATATTATACATAAGAAAGATGTATATTATACATAAGAAAGATGTTTATTATACATAAGAAAGATGTATATTATATATAAAAAAGATTTTATAAATAAAATATTCTAAAACTTTAGCCTTTTCTTTATACTCATAATTTGAACGTTTGAATAATTTCTCTTTAATCCTCTTGTTACAAAACACGAAATAATTTTGTATTGATTGGAAATCAATATTTTACATAATTTGCAATTACATGCCAGAGCTGCGATTTCTGTGGCGGCCACGACCGCAGCACGCAGGAGAAAGTGGCGCGGATGAGACCGACGAACGTTTCCACGAGGAATTATAAAAAAATAATCCGCAAAGAGATGAATTAAAACCAAGACTAAAACCAGTTGTACAGTCGTTACGCAACCTCCCGCGTTACGTCAACTGGCATTCTATGTGCAGAAAATTCACAACACGAAATACATTAACGATCAGGGAACATTTATCAACGTACATGAATTGACCTTTTTAAGGTAAGTTAAGCGCATGCGCATCCGACGAGTTTGAAAGGCGGGAATATGAAAGTTTCGGGCACATATTTAATTATACCTCAGAAAGTTCGGGCACTTTTTGACGTATAACATGGCGGAAATTGACACATGCGCAGAAAAAAATTTCAACTATAAAAAGGTCTATTGTTTATACATTAACAATAAATTTTAACTAATTATTTAATAATAAATTTAATTAATAATTATTAATAATAATTTCAATAAATTTAATTAATTTTAAATTAATAAATTTTATTTTTTATTAACACAGTAAAAATAGTGTATTATTTTATAAGGAGGTAAAAGTGTTCCTTTTGGTACCTTCAATATTGGTTTGAGAAAATAAAAATGTCTTTTCTTCCTCGAACAATATTTATTGGAAGAAATTTTGAATATTTTTAGAAGATATTCGTGGTGGAAAAATGTTGCTGAAAATCTTGGAAATTTTCTTGGAATAAAACTGAATAAATTTTGATGATAGAAAAGCCTTTTAATAGAAATATTTCCTTTTTTCGAAATTTTTCGCTTGACACAGTCATAGGGAGATATATGAAATGTCGATATATCAAAATATCCAAAGTTGATTTCAATATGTCGATATTCTTAATAGCCATACATCGATATATCATCAATCAATTTTTCTTCATTTGTATTCATGAAACTGCACGTAATTACTTTTAATAAATAATAAACGCATTTGTAATAGAAATAATTACCTAAGCAAGGACTGAAATAATTAACATTTGAAGATAATCGAAAGTAACTTTAGATGTTTTTTATTTTTTATTTGTTTTCTCTTCTCTTTCAAGTTTTGTTTCACATGGTAAATGTCAAATCTGTAATCATTAAACGAATGTTCAACGTAATAGAAAAACTCGCATAAACTTTCGAAAAACTAAATTATTTCTTTTATTGGATAGGCTATATAGACAGGCCTGCACAAACTGAATACAAGTCGAACATGGCTGGATAAATCAGAAGATAATATTATAAAACTAAAAAGTTTAGTCGGATCCGTTTTTAAGATTAACCCTTTCGCTAATTGATGTGTACCACGCGGGGCATGGTACACATAAGTCCCACCAAAATTTCAAACGAAACGATTTTAAAATTGAACTCGTATGAACAATTTAACAGGCATTCTATTCACGAAGACAGATATTGTTGTTATAAATAATAGCGAGTAATATCAGACAATTTTCGTCGACACCATTCAACTATTCATCAATGCCATAGAATCGCTCATCAAACGAAAATAGTACCGGAATATAAAAAAAAAATACCGGAATTACCGGAATACAGAATACCGGATAGATAAATACCGGGTTTGAAGAAAGATTGCATTTCATTGATCTTGGACAGGCACTCGACAGGGTCTGGCAGGAGGCAGTGTTGTACAAAATAAAAAAGGTTATTCCAGTTTCCTCGAACCTACTCAAATCATACCTACACAACCAACAGCTCTGAACCAGAGTCAGCGAAGAATTATCTGCAACGTATCCGATCAATGCTGTAATCCTACAAGGCATTGTTTTGGGTCCTCTACTCTATGTGTTACTATGTGTACACCAAAACTACCAAGGAAGCAGATCGTAATTGTGGTAGGCCTACTTACAGGATACTGCCCACGACTAGAACACCTGCATAAAATGGGTATCTGGAAGGATGAACCTTTATGTAGGTTATGCTATGAGGAGGACTAAACTGCCGGCCATATAATCTTCCACTGTGAAGCAATTGCACCTAGGAGACACAAGCTTGATATTACAGCTGAGAGAGTCCCCGTGAAAAACATGGCACATAGAATCCAGGACCTGATAGAGGGACTGGATCTATTTGCATGAACGAAACAATGTGGGGAAATACAATAGGCCAATGGGCCGCAGTGTTTTAAGGGCTAACCCCCTGGACCCACATTGGTTAGAGGAAAAAAAAATGTGTACACAAAACGTCTTCAGGATTTAAAACAGAAGTTAAACTCTATGAAACACAAACAGATAAAGATACAGACAAAGAGAACTCAATTGGTTCTTCGGTAACAAAGCAACAACATACTTATATATACAAAACTTTTATTAAACTCATTTGGAGCCTTTAAATCGAACTCTGGGGATGTGCCAGTACGTCGAACATAGCGATCACGAAAAGATTAAAACGAGAATCTCATGAAAATCCGATACGGCACTACTAAATATGCTACCACAACACCAAGTCTTCAGAAGACTCAAGAGACGCTGGCCAACCGACCCATAATGGGTCGAAAAAGTCTTATGGATGGATGTATATTTCACCACGTCAATTCCAAGGATACCTTCTTCTTCTTCTTCAACTGGCATTTCCAGGGGCTTTGCAATCATCAACGCAATGTTGACCATTCTCTCAGATTACGCAGCTATGAGATTTTGCGCCTACCGATGTTACATCTGCATAATATCTTTCCCTGCATTACCAATTGGAGCAGTTCGTGTTTTTTCTCTCTTGTTATGTGACCCAGGTACAGCTTTAATCTTTTTATGGTCGATATGACTTCCAGCTGGTTATTGATGATATGACTTTAGAATTAAGTAGAATTTTGGTATACATCCTAATTTTGTAGAGCAGACCTGTATGCCAGACTTTATCAAAACCTTGCTCAATGTCAAGGAAGATTGCTGAGCAGTATTTTTTCTTTTCGTATGCATTTGTTATTACGTTCTAAATTCTATTGATCTGCTCCACCGTAGAATCTCTCTCTCTCTCTCTTCGTGGCGCTACAGTCCTATTTAGACCTGGGCCTCCTCCCACTGCCTGCCCACAGTTGTACTTGGTGTCTTGATCTTACACAAGTGTAGGGAGCCCTTACAGTTTTAAACGTGGTTGGCGAGCCACAATTAGGGGAGGTTTCGTAGCAGATTTTTATTGTGATGACTTTGCCAGAGCCATCTACAGGAGAACGGTGGCTTATTTTTACTATGCCCAGGATTTGAACCCGGGAGCCGAAGGCTCCGAACCTTGCGGCTCCGAAGTCTATCACCTTGACTACTAGGCCACCACCGCCTCATACCACCGTAGAATGCTTGAAATGTAAATCCAAATTGGTGCGCAGGGATTATACCTTTTCAAATAGTTTGGATAAGATGGGCAAAAGACATCATCGACAGGACAAAATGACAAGACAAGACTTTACTAGAATGGGGTCTGATCTATTCTAGTCCAGTCTTGTCCAGACTACACAAGACCAAGCAAAATCAAATAATACCGACCATATATAATTGACAAGCTTGGGCAAGATAGTAATAGACTGGATTAAACTAGATAAGTATATACAAGAATGGTCAAGATTCAATAATACTGGATAAAGATACTGGCTGTACAAAGAGAACAACACTTTCGAACAAAAATTGGACAAGAGTGGACAATATCGGATCGGATGACTATCCCAAGAATTTGACAAAACTGAATAAGATTGAAAAAAAAATGAACAAAACTTGAGAAGAATAGACGAGATAAGATTAAATATATGAACCACTGATATCTTTGGCCAATTCGACCCATCGTCGTTTTATCTCGGTTTTATTATTATCGGTTTTATTATCTTACAAAGCCAGGTTTATTCTATATCTGAAATATTATTTACTTTCAGGGACGAAAGGGTAATAACTGACTACTAAGACAAGTTCATCAAGACAAGAATATACAGAAAGGTATAAGTAAACAGATGTCGCCTCCCTCCAATGATTGGGAAAAAAATTGTTTGAGTAATATTACGAGTGTTGTTGAATCGCGGTAGTTGTTGTCTTTGGACAAACGTTCGCGTGAACAAACCTAAGGCGGTTAATTCAGGGTTGCCAATAGATTTGATCGGCACTGGAAATAATATGTTTGGGCAAATAAAACTTGCACGCCTCGATGAACATGTATTTATTTATTTAACTCTATTTTAAGCACTTGTGACGACGTGCACTGTCGGAGAAATCTTCTCGGTGTGTTTGTGGCAAGAGGGTTACAAATGATCTGAGTGTGATTAGATATTGTTACAAACAGGAAACATCAATCCCACCTCCCATTTGCCTGCCCCCACTGAACCAAGAAGAATTCCAACCCGAAGTGCACGTGGTAATCTCTATGGCTAATCTTAAAACTACCCAAAATTTAAATACTTATTCTAAGGAACCATTAACATAAACATTACAGTGTATTTTCAATTTTTTACGACCACCAAGCATCCGAAAACCATTAGCGATCGTAAACATTCGCCGAAGCGTATTTACAAAGGATTGGTGAATACAAATGGTCTTTCAGATGCGTAGCGGCCATTAACAGCTTCAAACACATTCAACAAATACCTACTACCCTACCGACCAGATGTTGGGAATCTACTGGTCGGCTTAGGATACTATTGATGTAATTATTATTTACCTACTTTTAGAAATACACTAAACAAGAAAATAGTTTTAAGACGAAAATAAGAATAAAAATAACATGTTGGTTAACACATGTTAGGTCAAATGTGAGTAAGTGTAATGATATCATATATTGTAGATCATTCGTAAATAAAAGTCCTTTATTATTATTATTAATATTATTATATTTGACACAGTCTGTTTCATATTATAATTTTGTCTTGTATATTCATCCTTGTTATTAATACTTTTTTAAGTCGGTTTGTCCTTTATCCATAAATAATGGTTTATTAAATTTGTTCCAAGATATTTATTATATACACATGCAATAAATAAATCTGTTAAATCTTTTAACGATATAATTTGACGCGACCTTGGGATATATAGATCACGAACGATTTGGATACGGCATTGCCAAAGGTTGTCACAACTCGTAAATACCTTACACGACGAGGAACATTTCCTCGTCCACTCAGACCTCGACGTCTTTATTTATGATTGCAATTAAAATCCCAGTTCGGTTATCTCGGCGGAGGAATTGCTGCGCGTTCACATTTATTAGAATGTTGTCGGAATCATATTTTTAGATCGATCGCAAAACCCATTTTAACTGTATCTGCAGGAATTTATACATGGGTGACGGATATTGTAAAGATTATATTACAGAGAAATGTTTTTAACATCAAACTTGGCCAGTAAAAATACAACAAGAAAGCTCACAGGACTAGAGGGGTCAAACTAGACTAGATAGACAAGACTAGACAGACAAGACTAGACAGAAAAGACTAGACAGACAAGACTAGACAGATAAGACTAGAAAAACAAGACTAGACAGACAAGACTAGACAGACAAGACTAGACAGACAAGACTAGACAGACAAGATTAGACAGACAAGACTAGACAGACAATACTAGACAGATAAGACTAAACACACAAAACTAGATAGACAAGAGGAGACAGATAAGACCAGACAGACAAGACTAGACAGACAAGACTAGACAGAGAAGACTAGACAGACAAGACTAGATAGACAAGATTATACAGACAAGACTCGATAGACAAAACTAGACAGACAAGACCAGACAGACAAGACTAGACAGACAAGACTAGATAGACAAGACTAGACAGACAAGTCTAGACAGACAAGACTAGACAGACAAGACTAGACAGACAAGATTGGACAGACAAGACTAGTCAAACAAGATTGGACAAACAAGACTAGACAGACAAAACTAAACAGTAAGACAGTACTAGACAGAGAAGATTAAAGAGGCAAGACTAGATAGACAAGACAAGACTACGCAAACAAGACTACACATAGAAGAGTAGACAAACAAGATAAGTTGAGTTAATGAAAATCATTGTGTTATTAAACCGTAGTCTAGAATAATAAATGCTAATGATTATCGGTTAAATTTATATCTTTGTAGTGAGATTTACGTTTATGGGAGTCGCAAGAGAACTGTAAAACTTATGGATTTCTAATGGGTCCGTCCGTGCTGCTCGGATCACATATCTTTCCATTACAGTTACCCCGAGGAACATTTTTTATTCGATATCAATTTCCGTTACGATTAGCGCGTGCTTACATGTAAATTAACAAGTTATACAGAGCTTTGTTTTGTTTGCTTCTATTTGTTCGCTGCTGAGAGAAATTTAAAGGAAAATACGTTTATTAAGAATAAGTTTATCCAACATTTACAATTGGGAAGAAATGAATAAGCTGGCAAACTATGCACGTCTACACTGTCGAGACAAGACAAGACTCGACTAAAGCAAGAATCTTAGAGTAAACCGACAAGACTAGACTAAAGCAAGAAGCTTCGAGTAAACCGTCAAGACTAGACTAAAGCAAGAAGCTTAGATTAAACCGACAAGACTAGATTAAAGCAAGAAGCTTAGATTAAACCGACAAGACTAGACTAAAGCTAGAAGCTTGGATTAAACCGACAAGACTAGACTAAAGCAAGAAGTTTAGAGTAAACCGACAAGACTAGACTAAAGCAAGAAGCTTAGATTAAACCGACAAGACTAGACTAGACATTCATTACAAGGCGATGATATAATAGTGGAACTAGATAGAATAGACTAAAATGTCACAATGAAATAGATAGTTTGAAGACTTATCTCTTCTTATATAGACTTATTGAAAGCAATATTGAAAGCGTTTACTCTATTGTCTCTTGTCTTATCTAGTCTAAGGACTAAAATGTCTCAACAAAATAGACAAGACTATAATTTTTTTTTTTTTAAGATTGCAGTCAGTAACTAGAAACCTGATTTACACAATGACAAATGTTCAATCTATAGTTCATTTTTTTTAAGAATGCAGTACAGGGAAGATAGGGCTTATTTGACCTTGTTCTCTGATTGGCTTAAATCGAGGTGAAGTTCACACCGACGATATTTACTTCTCCATCTCAACCTCTTTTCTCTCTCTCTGTTCACATACATTTACAGCTGTTAGTTGTCAGCGGCTGCCATGTCAGAATTATCATTTGATATGTTGGTATCATTTACATTTTTTGCGTTTTTCTCCATTATTTGTTTGTATTTAATTAATATTGTTGCCATTTGGAGTATTTAACCAATAATAAAAAGATATTCAATGAAACCATTAATAAATTACCAATTATATATTCAAGTAACTATATTTGAATTTAGCGCCAAATTTTGTAACTAGATTGAACGTTTGTCATAGTGTAAATCAGGTTTCTAGTTACTGCATTCTTAAAAGAAATGGACTATAGTTACAAAATTTGGCGCTAAATTCAAATATAGGTACCTGAATATAAAATTGGTAATTTATTAATGGTTTCATTGAATATCTTATTATTATTATTATTTTTTTTTTATTAATACATACTTCTTTTCTTCAAGAAATAATAATAACTTAATATCTTATTACCAACTAGTTTCGGCTTTATTAAATGTTAGCCATCTTCAGGGTAAATATGAACAAATAAATATGAAAATAAAAAATTACAATTTTCAAATTTGTTATGTCGATGGTCTTTCTTTTTTGTTTTTTGTAAAAAATAAACTAAACTAGACATAACTGGAAGGATTGGTTTCGTTTTTTTACAAAAATCAAAAAAGAAAGACGATCGACATAACAAATTTGAAAATTGTAATTTTTTATTTTCATATTTATTTGTTCATATTTACCCTGAAGATGGCTAACATTTAATAAAGCCGAAACTAGTTGGTAATAAGATATTAAGTTATTATTATTTCTTGAAGAAAATAAGTATATATTAATAAAAAAAAAAAAAAACTTCAAGATGGTCAAACAGACAAATATTATCTTATTATTATTGATTAAATACTCCAAATGGCAACAACAGTAATAAAATACAAACAAATAAATGGAGAAAAAAATCGAACATTGAATCGAATCATTTATTTTCCACAAAATGGAAAATAAATGATACGAACAGATCAGATGACAATAATTGTGAATTGAAACGGCAGCCATTGACAACTGACAGCTGCAAATGTATGTGAAAAGAAAGAGAGAAGAAAGGTTGAGAAGGAGAAGTAAATATCGTCGGTGTGAACTTCTCCTCGATTTAAGCCAATTCGAGAACAAGGTCAAATAAGCCCTATCTTCCCTGTACTGCATTCTTAAAAAAATGGAGTATTGTTAATTCACAGAGACAAACTAAACTAGACTTAACTGGAAGGATTGGTTTAGTTTGGAATTAATATATGTTTATACAATTTTTACTTATAAAGTCATGTTTAATTCCTTGGTTACGGATCAATAAAGCAATGGTTTATTCACTAGTGCAATAAAACTTGTATTCACTAGTGCAATAACAATTTTATTCACTAGTGCAATAAAAATGTTATTCACTAGTGCAATAAAAATTTTAGGTAAAACCACAGATCCGTGCATGTAAGGAGGGCGTGCAAGTCGCAAGGTAAATTATTTTATTATTTTTTTGTTATTTTGGATCGAGAGGTCGCGCGCTACCGCGTGATATGTGGTCTGGATTTATCAAATCTATTATCACCCAATCTAACCTATAACCTAACCTAGGTTAAAATCGAGAAAACATTGTCTTTTTACGTTAGTTCTAATTTCTGCCACGGTTTACATGCGCGGATCTCCGGTTTTGCAAATTTTTTTTACAAATTCACAACCTCATTCATCATCAAAATTGTTCATTGCACTATAACGAATAAAACTTATAAAAACTTACATCTCTTAATACAAAAAATAGTTCATTTCTATTTAACATTCAATACTTTCTTGCAAATAGTGGTCATCACGACTACGTGGAAAAAAGGTGTAATTCTCAGTAAGGTGGAACGATGTGGACGGGATTTTTGCTTTTCTAGAATTGTCAATGTTTGTTTTGTTTTACAAAATATTTAATTTAACGGAACTATGCGGAACTTTTTTAAAAATCAATTTATTGAAGTTTATTACAAACAAATTTTAATCTACGATAGTCGTTAACAAAACTTTTTTTTTAACCGTATTGATTAAAACTTTCTACAAATTTGATATTATTACATGTAAATACATACTTGAAGCAATATTCTCCAAATTTAAAAAGTTCACAATTTTTTAACACAGACACAAAACAGACGTACTTTATTAAAAATCCAGCGCAACTAATTCCTTTTTGGTACCTAAGGAACAAGAGCGATGTTTAACACGTTCCCACAACCATGGAATTGGTTTTTCGCATTTATTTGTTTATAGTATTATGGATGGGTTATCTAACAATACATTTTAAGTGGTTTTGCTTAATTGTGAGACATTGTAAAATTCTATTTTTGTCGCCGTAAATTCGTAATCCGTCCCAGTGTGTGCCGCCTACATTGGAGGCTGAGCGTTCAAATGCGGTCAAAGGGTACTTCTTGTGGATTCCCACATTCAGTAAAAGTTTCATTGAAATCCTTCAAGGGTTATTACATTTTCTCGCTTTTAATATTTTGAAATTTTCCTGTTCGGTTTTGGTCAGAATGTTGAACTGACCGGGTCTAGGTGTTGAAATTAACCCCTTGACATACGAATAAAATGCGCGTTGACGTGTCCATATACATGTGATCTTATTACATATACAACATGACGTCTTAGAGGCGTCATTGTATGTTAAGGGGTTAATATATGCTCTCTGTTTCTATGTATCTCAACAGCTACAAGGAAGGCTTAACCATAAGGGTGGAAAGAGTGGGGTTACTTAACCCCCACCGGTGAGAGAAATATTTATACTTAGTAAGAATATTTGTAGTAAATGTAATAGCTTTTGAGCGGTTAATTGTAGAGACTTTTTAAAATTAACCGGAAAACCAAATATGTTTGGTCTTAAAGATTTTGTCAAACGTGATAAAGAGACAAGACTGGAACAACAACTTTCAAATTCCAATCTTTCAAGTTTTTTTTAAAAAGCTTACAATTTCATAAATCGCTTTCGCACATCCATCAATACCTGCCGGACTTATTTACATCTAATTTCATCTTAAAAATTTTGTCGGACATGATAAAGAGACAACTTGGAAACTCCAATCTTACACAAAGGTCTTAAATTGGTATGGCTCTTCGAAGACTTGGCATTTAAAACGTCTATTTACATTCAAACCAAATTACTACCTAGCAGTTCATACACACCTATATAATTAGCAAGAATAATGACTACTTTTCCAACAAAAAACAAAAAGGACAAATGAAATGACAATTCTGAAACCATCAATTACCTATAATCACTTTTCCACACTGTTTTTATCTCACGGACAAATATTCGAGCTTAATTATACGCAAGAACCTTTTTACTGTTTAGCAAACGAGAAAAGCTACATGGTATAAGTAGTTAACAATTGACCTTGGTCGCGTTATGCTTTCTAGAGGATTACGCTGAAGGTCAGGTTAAAACGGAATGCGTGAGCTGTTATTCCTTCAGCGACAAGTGCAGACTTCCCGGTTTGCTCTCTCGCCTTGATAACCTCTTTTCCCTTGCGCGAGTTCACCAGAAGCGATGGAGGATCTCGAGAAAAAATTGTCACAGCGGATAATAAATTGATATCGAGAAATCTTGATAAAGGAAATGAGTAAATGGTTTGTGTAGGTCAGGTTAAGTCATTTTGGTGTACGTTTTGTTTGTTAAGAATAATAAGATAATTTAAAGACTAGTCTAGACGAAATCTTGAAGACCAATTCTAGTCTACACAATCAGACTAGATTATTAAAAGACTAGATTCAAGAACAAGTCTAATCTACACAATCAGACTAAATTACTGACAGTGTAGTCTAGATGAAACCTCAAAGAACAGTTTAGTCTAACAATCAGCATGGTGTAGGTAAGGAAAAGTAGTTTGAACCAAGTCTAATCTACACTAGATAATTTAAAGTCTATTCTATTCGCGCCGTGCATAATCGCGCTTAGCGCCACCCGTGGCCAAAAAGACAACTTCGTCTCCAATAATAGTGTATAAACACAACAGGCAAAAACAAAAAATAATGAATTTAATAAAATATACAATATATACACTAAAATACACTATCTCGCATTTCCGGCAGATTTCACGCTGTCATAACTTTTTAACGGCTCACCACAGAGACTTCTAATCTTCACCAATCGATTCAGCGTCCCAAAATTAGTCAGAAAACGTATATAATATTGCATAGGAAGCTTTTAATTAAGAAATACCATCGACACGGGGAGTCTAGACCGCGGAAACGACGAAATGCGAGAAAATCGATTTTGTCAAAATCGTTATTTTTTGAGTCACAGCAAAATTTAAAAACGTTTCTGAAAGCATTTGTGCTGCTGATGACAGATATGCAAATTGTATTTTGATAGCTTTTTCGGTTCACTTTCGCCTGCAAAAATTGAAGAAATGTTTATGAAATTTCGGCGCTCTAGTAGAGATTTTGGAAAGTCGTGAATTTCATGCGGACAATCCTAGTATATCCATAGGAAAATGACCTTCTGAAAACAATTCCGCAATCCGTTTTTAATTATCTGCAACCGTTTCCAAGATATCTACTTAGCAAATCGAGAATCGGGTAAATTTCAGTTTGAAACTTATCGACGAATTATTGGATATTTCCGGACAATATATACATCGACTTGTTCGTCTTGTCGTGTAGTTTCTGTCTGCCGAAAATTATTTCGCTGCTTTTTACCGTTTTCGAAAAAATCGAAAAAAAACGAAAAAGCATGTATTTTTCGAACGAAATGATGGATTTTTGTTGAAAAATTGTTTGGAAATTTTTGTCTTCATTTTTTGTTGGTTACCCAAAGGAAATCGAAGTGCTGAAAAGGGTTTTCCAGCTTATTTCGCTTTAAAGTTACAAATAAACAAGTTTTGTATATTTTTTCGCTATACACCATCTCGCATTTCCGACTGATTTCACGCTGTCATAACTTTTGAACGGCTCACCACAGAGACTTCTAGTCTTCACCAGTCGATTCGGCGTCCCAAAATTAGTCGTATAACGTATATAATATTCCCTAGGAAGCTTTCAGTTACGAAATACCATCGACACGGGGAGTCATCGACATCGCGGAAACGACGAAATGCGAGAAAATCGATTTTGCCAAAATCGTTAATTTTTGAGTTAAAGGAAAATTTAAAAACGTTTTTGCTGCTAATTACAGCTTTGCAAATTATATTTCACTAGCTCTTTTCGCTCACTATCGCCTGCAAGAATTCAAGAAATTTTTAAGAAATTTCGGTGTTCGAGTTGAGTTTATTTCACTCTAAAGTTACATATAAGCCAAATGTAGTCTACACATTCAGACTTTATTATTAAAAATCTAATCTAGATGAAACCTTGATGACGAAGTCTATCTAGTCTATGTAATCCGACTAGATTATTAAAAGTATAGTGTGGATGAAACCTTGAACAAAATAAATCTGAAATAATCCATTTGATTTCTTCGAGAACATTTAAGTCTGACAATCTATATTTAAAAAACCGACTAGTCACTATTCACTTTTTAAATGATATATTAATGAAGCTTGTGTTTATGTAATATGTTATTTAACAGCCAGGTTTGGGCGTTGGTTTTAGAAATCGTTTCTTTTTTTAGTTCATTTTCAATACACACACACACACGTCCATAAAAATATATACAATTATTGCGAGTATATGGCATTAATTAAAGTGAGAAAAAAGAACTGAAAAGTGAAAGTTCTTTGTTTCGATAATCAGCCGGCGACAACTTTCTTTTACAAAACCACGCTAAAACAGAATTATCAACTCGAGAAATTTTCAACAGAAAATTAATAGCCCGGTTATGTAATAACAGATTTTATGTGCATAACAGCGTTATCGAATATCAAGATTTTTAACAAATTAAACTGATTAGATAAACTATTTATAAGCATTTTCGTGTTACGTTTACTTCAGGCCATTATCCTTTAAAATGCAAAATGTTACTTACTATTCGGCAACACCCCGAATCTTTTTCGTTTCATCTACATTTTTTTAAAACTGTAAACGATTGATAACAATCTAAGCTACTTTATATCGTAGCTTAAAGGTTGATTCCCATTTGGTAGCATGCTAGCTTTTCTCCGCCCTGCTTCAGTATTTCGCTTTGTATTTCGTCGATGCCTGGAGTGTTGTTAGCCTTTACCGTGTTGATTGTGTTACAACTTCTTCTATAGGAACATGGTATACCTCGGGAATTCATAATAGTTCCTATATTTTATATTAAAAAATACTTAATTTAATTTTAAAAACAAATGAAATAAAATTTGCCAAATGGCTACTTTAAATACGTGCCATATACAAACATTTCAAAAAGATAGGAAACATGGTATACCTCGGGTATTCATAATGGTGACTATATTTTATATTAAATAAATACATTATTTTATTTTGAAAATAATTCAAATATAAGTTTCCAAATGCCCAAATGTTTAATTTTTTAAGCCAACTGTATTTGTATTTCAATATGAAATTAATGATAATAAAGGCCGATTCTCATATACGCGACACTCAGCTACACGACGTCGTGCGACATCGCCTGTCAAATAATGATTCTTCTAAATGGAAACGTCGCGTTGCTGTCGCGTAGCCATAGTGAGAACGTGTCAATTTAAAACAATGTAATCATTATTTGACAGGCGATGTCGCGTGACGTCGCGTAGCTAAGTGTCGCGTATATGAGAATCGGCCTTTATTATCATTTATTTCATATTGAAATACAAATACAGTTGGCTGAAAAATTAAAACATTTGGAAACTTATATTTGAATTATTTTCAAAATAAAATTATGTATTTATTAAATATAAAATATAGTCAGCATTAAAATACCCGAGGTATACCATGTTCCTATCTTTTTGAAATGTTTGTATATGGCACGTATTTGTAGCCATTTGGCAACTTTTATTTAGTTTGTTTTCAAAATTAAATTAAGTATTTTTTAATATAAAATATAGGAACTATTATGAATTCTCGAGGTATACCATGAAGAGGTTGTAACTGCAATCAACACGCTAAAGGCTAACAAATCTCCAGGCATCGACGAAATACAAAGCGAAATACTGAAACAGGGTGGAGAAAAGCTAGCAAGCTACCTACACCATCTCCTAATGGAAATATGGAAGAAGGAACAGATCCCGCACGAATGAAACGAGAGCATAATATGCCCGATATACAAGAACGGTGATAGGATGACATGCTCAAACCACTGAGGAG
The DNA here is from genome assembly GCA_944588485.1 of Phosphuga atrata. Lineage (NCBI taxonomy): Eukaryota > Metazoa > Arthropoda > Insecta > Coleoptera > Silphidae > Phosphuga > Phosphuga atrata. The sequence continues at coordinate 12,138,592 of OX155893.1, read as the reverse complement.
TATCACTGGTGTGCAACGGATACAAAATATTCACGAATATAATTAACAACAGACTTGAACATTTTGCCTCAAATATAATAGGAGCGTACCAAGCAGGTTTTTGACCTGGAAGATGGACAGTAGACCAAATACACATCGTCAAATTTGCTCTCAGCAAAGCTTGGGAACACAATGTCGACGTATACAAAGTGTTCATCGATTTCAAACAAGCACACGACTCCATAAACAGAGACGAGCCATACGTTATAGTGACAGAATTGGCCATACCAGAAAAGCTGGTAAGACTTGTCCAACTCACCATGTCAGAATGCACCGCACAGGTGAGGGTGCAGGGAGATTTATCGGAAAGCTTTACATGTGGAATAGAGCTGAAACAAGGCCATGGACTGGCACAGATGCTGTTCAACCTCAGCTTGGAGCATGTAATAAGAAAGACTGGAATAGGGAGAGACAACTCGCTAATAAACACATCCTTACAACTCGCAGCATACGCAGCTGATATTGACATATTGACACAAAACGAGCCACGGAGGAATCTTATACAGCACTAAAATCAGCAGCCCAGATAATCGGCCTCCGAATCAACATCGACAAAACAAAACGCTAGTGCAAAGTAGAATGGGTACACCAAGAATACAAACACAAGACAACTTGGAACAAGTGAACGACTTCAAGTATCTGAGCGCAAACATCAATAGCAAAGGCCTGGAAGACGCGGATATTAGATCCAGAGCGATAATGGCAAATAAAAAGTACTTTTCATTGGCGAATGTACTCAAGTCCAATGTGATACACATAGACACAAAAATTAAGGTGTACAAAACAATCATCCGACCAATACTCACGTACGGCTGCGAAGTGTGTATCCTCACCGTAAAGAACGAAGAAAAAATCGACGAGTTCGAGAGGAAAATATTAAGATGGATCTTAGCACCAGTACGTGAAAATGAAGAATATAGGGGGCGATACAACAAGGAAGTATATCAAGCCCTTAAAGACCAAGCAGTGTCGATATACGTGAAACTACAGCGCCTCCGGTGGGCAGGCCACATTATAAGAATGCCAGATGGTAGAATGCCCAATAGAATTCTGAACGGCCAAACGAGAGAAAAAGAGGCCGATGAGAAGACCAAGAAAAAGATGGGAGGATGAAGTAGACCAGGACGTCAGACGAATCCTCAAAGGGAGATGGAAGAAGTGGCTCGAAAAAGAGAGGAATGGAGGAGGAAGCTAGGTGAGGCCAAGGCTCAAATTGGGCTGTAGCGCCAAAAGAAGAAGAAGAAGACCGTGTTCCTATATATTTTAAATATTTGTTTACGGAACGTATTTAAAGTAGCCATTTGGCAACTCTTATTTCAATTATTTTTAAAATCAAATTAGGTATTTTTTAATGTAAAATATAGGCTCCATTATGAATACCCGAGGTATACCATGTTTCCATATTTTTGAAATATTTGTTTATGGAACGTAATTGAAGTAGCCATTTGGAAACTTTTATTTCAAGTATTTTTAAAATTAAATTAGGTATTTTTTAATAGTTCCATTACAGATACCCGAGGTGTACCATCTCCAATTGTTTTGAAATTTTTTGGAACGTATTTGGAGTAGAGTAGTGATTTTTTATTCACAATGTTGACAATCGCATCATTGTGAATACCTGAGGTATATCTACATTTACTACGTATTTTTACATTTACTACATCTACGAAACTTTTTTGAAAATCTTTATTTTTGGATTGGTGAATGAAGAATTTGAATTTCAAAGTAATCTAAAGACAGTTGGCATGAGAAGATGGAATAGTTGAGATAATTTTATTCAAATTGCAAATGTTACCTGGTCTTGAAGGTTGTAAAACGTTGTTGTTCAACGTTAATTTGCTTGAAAGTTTGCAGAAATGCTTTAATTTGTAATTGATATTCAATGATGTTTAGATAACTAACGTTTACAAATATGTTTTTAATGTTTGAAGATAATTTAGTGAAAAAATAAACTTTTAAGCACTTAAACAAACTCTTAAAGGACTTTTAAACAAATATATACAAACATAAACGTTGGATATGCAAGGAAAATTTTATTTTTTATTAAATTTATTAAATTCCATAAATTTAATAAAAAATAAAATTTTGCTTGCATTTCCAATGTTTATTGTTGTATACTTTGGTTTAAAAGTCCTTTAAGGCTTTTTAATTATACAACTCACTTGCTAAACTCTTTCCCTTGCAGTTTTAACCATTTTTTATTTGTGCGAATTTTTATTTAGAAAAAGGAACTGACGTTTTTTAAGTTAGGGGCTTAAAATTAAAAATAAAAACGTTGACATTTACGTTTTTAAAATTTACAATTTATTATGAATCAAATTTGCATCAAACTTGCATAGATTAATTATGTTTGCAAGAAATATTAAAAAAAAATAAGCAAATCTTTGCTTTTATGCGGAAAATTGAATGAAATTAATATATCTACACTGCACTGCACACCTGAACTGAAATAAACGAACTGTCCCGAATAAACGAACGAGTCCTGGCGCCGGCCGCGCAGTCTTAAAGAGTCAAGCGGGCGTTCCAGCTGCAAGGGAGCAAAACTTGGACAGTTGATGAATCAAACTCCACAAACTAGAATAGTGTGTATCACTTTGAACAGTTTCTATGACACAATCAAAATAGGGAGTTCTTTTTCAAATACCCTGTACATACGTCTGAATCAATTTTTAAAAAATTGCATAAATATTAAGAGAGAGCGAATATATTATTTGTATACTTAATACAAAAGGCTATCGACCAAAAGGTCCTTTTGCCCTAAATAGATGAAAGCCCTAAAAAGATTTAACATGAAATTTAATTAAAAATTTATAATTGACAAAATTTTGAATAACTCATAAAATAAAAAAAATGTTTTTATTCAATAGATGAATTTCTTGTACAGACTTAAATCATTCAACAACAATTAGTGCTTTTTCTTTTATTTAAAGTTATAATGTAATCTATTTATTTACTTTTTTTTCTTTTGTGTAAATGTTCATTCTTTTGTATTATTACTTATAACTTTGTGACCTATCTTATTTGTATAACTATACAACAGAAGATTAATAAATGATTTGATTTGATGTCAACAATTTTTTTAATAAATATTGAATGCAAGAAAAAACATATTTTTTTTATTTTCGATTGTAAATATTTATTTCTAAACATAAATTTAACTTAACGAACTAAATTTAAATTTCACATAATTTTATCAAATTTTGTAAGGTCTTTGATTGCAAATTATTATGGAAAGTCTAATTGTCTAAAACTTATAATGATTATTTGCATTGCGTAAATGTCTAATATGCAGTCACGAAAACATTTATTTAGTTAAATTAATGGTAAATATAATTATACATTAAGCTAGAATTTATAATTTATTATGGAAGACACGCAAACTTCATTCATTAAAAACATTGCAAAATTTAATTTAATCTTTATCTTTGAAACAAAGAAGAATCGTTAGGATAAATTTTCCAAACTTTTGTTAACCCTTTGGGTACGTATTTTTTTAGAGAATGCAAGACAAGTTAAACATATGCACGACGAGCCTCAGTCGTCAAATGTACCCAAGGGGTTAAATTTGAAACTTAATTTTTTTTAAAGTAACAATAATTTAATAAGGTAGTTTGTAATTTTGTGAGTTTGAGGCACAAATCATTGAATAAAAGAAGAAAAATTTGAAATTTCAATATATTTCAATAATTCTAGAAATTGCTCCCTGAGTTTTAAATATTAATGAATATGATATTAAATTCAGAAAACAAGACAGTCATAAATTGGTCGTCTATGTTTAATATGATCAAAATTTGATAGATAATATTTTAAATCGTTCTAAATATAAAATCAAAACAGTAATGAAAATAAAATTTTCTATGAAATAAATGATATATTTTTATAAAATGTATTTAGTGAACAATGTCAAAATATTAATTTTATTACTCATACGCGCGAAGTACTTCATGATGCACGTTTTTTAATACGAGAAACTCCAGTTCGCATTGTCTTTCCAAATATATAAAAATAAAAAAAAACAATTAAGAGCTCTATATAAAAAAGTGACATAAAATGTGAATTTTTTTCATTACAAAATAATAATAAAAATTAAAGAAAACGTTTTAAAATGAGTGTAAATTCTATGGTGATAGCGGTGACTTAGCGGTAAAGCGGAGGAGAGTTCTTATGAAGAATCCACACTACCGGAGACAAATGAAAAAGCAAATTTTTAATTTTGATTCCATTTTTTTTTGGATGGCCCCTGGATCCCAAACTTGTAAGATATATCCCCTCCCATGAGTAATAAAAAATATGGTTTCTAACATGGGCGGCGTTATCTATTGCCTTCTCGAGCGAATGTGCTCACTTCGTTGGTGCGACCAATTGCGCTCTCACTTGAAATTGACAACTTTCTGTACTAGTTACAAAATATACTATTTTGTTTCACATTTTTCTCGCAAAATTCGCAAATAACAAAGTATGTAATATGTGTAATAACAAACTTGTAGAAAATTAAATTTGCCATAATAAACCTTGTTATCTACTTATTTTTAGTCTGCCGATTTGGTAATAACAAACCTTGAAAAAAGGTAAAATCTTGTTTGTTTTATTTTTTCTTATATCAAAAAATGCGAAAATAACTCGAAAACTAAGCGATATTCTGAAAAAGGTTTGAAATAAAATTTGTAGAGAATTAACATTTTTATAACAAATCTAGTAATTTAGTGATTTTCTGTCTGTCAAATTACTAGTAACTAACCTTGAAACAATAGTATATTGTGCAACTAGGGCGATAAGTTGTCAATTGCCCACGAGAGTGAAACGGGCGCACGAACAAAGTAAGTGCACTCATTCGCTCGAGAGGGCAATTGAAAATATATTGAATATTTTTTATTACTCATGCGAGGGGACGTATCTTACAAGTTTGGGATCCAAAGGGCCATCCAAAAAAACAATTTCAAAAATTTTTCAATTGTTTAAATCTTGAAAAATATTTTTTAAGCTCCTCTGCACGTACAAGGTGGGAACGTTTTTTTTTTCTTCTCGTCTACCCCATCGTGTGGGGTTTTGTTGGATAGGTCTTTCAAAAATATTGAAGGTTTGTGAAAATAATATTTCGATTAAGAGATCGGTTTGTAAAATATTAAGCTTTAAAGTGCTAAATTTTGATAGAGTCAAGTGATCTAAATATGTATCTAAATACAGTTCGCATGAGAAGATGAAAAATGGTATGGTTGAGATAATTTTATTCTACGAACATGCTACCTTACATGTCAAGCTGGAAGAGAATTGGGTTACGGGAGAAATACCGGTCAGGAGGAGCGTCCGACAAGGCGATACCATCTCACCCAAACTGTTTACCCTAGCGTTGGAGAACGTTTTTAAAAATCTTTCATGGAAGCGAAAGGGAGTCGATAACGATGGAAGCCGTCTTAATCTCCTACGCTTTGCCGACGATATTATACTTACCAGCAGCGACCCAGATAAATTAGAGATAATGCTACGTGACCTTTACTGATATACGCAGCCGAAACCTGGACCCCAACCAAGGAGGAAGAAATAATTATGGGATGTTTCGATAGAAAGATTCTAAGACACATATATAAAGGTGTACAGGAAAACGGAGAATGGAGACAGCGATACAAATATGAGCTGTACCATCTTTAAGAACACCCGGATGGAGCTCTTACTACAGGGTGTCTACAAAAGAATCATCGGGTTTTAAAAAGATATATTGCACAAAGTTTAACATATATAAAATTAAATGACACATGAAATTAAAGGTAAAATGTTCAAGTTTAAAACTCGCGCTAACAAACTTCGCTTTAAACGTCCAGACGGCAGCACGAACCAAGTATGCAAAATCGCGAATATGAAGCAGAAAGCATTTTGTGTGCTCGAGTATGGAAGGTGTTATTTATCGGTTGTTATGGTGCAACGTGCATTTCCAGGGCTGTACGGAACAGAACCGCCAGGTCACCAGAGCATTCTGCGATGGTATCGACATTTCCAGGACACTGGTTCCATTAGTAAGCGTATAAATAGCGGAAGACCACGAGTTTCTGATTAAACAGTGGAGGCAATTAGAGAACGTTTCACGCGTAGAGTGCAACAGTTAACTCGCAGAGTAGGTCGTAACTTGGTATTCCATATCAAACTGTATGGCAGATTTTGCGACGGCGACGATTCAAACCGTATCGTCTACAGATGGTGCAAATTTTACGGCCCAACGACCATGTAAAGCGAACCAATGTTTGTATTGCAATACAGGAAGCGATGGAGGATTACGAATTTGATAAACGTCTAGTGTTCAGCGACGAGGCGGCATTTCATTTAAATGGAAAGGTGAACCCACACGACAATCGGATATGGAGCACGAAATATGCATATCATTCTAGAACATGAAAGGAATTCCCAAAAATTTAATGTCTTCTGTGCAGTCTCCAAAACAAAAGTGTACGGACCCTTTTTCTTCAATGAAAACACTGTGACGGGCACAACATACCTCGATATGTTGCAGTTTTGGTTGTTTTGTCGCAACTTACAAAGGATTCCAACAACTTCATATTCCCACAAGATGGGGCTCCACCTCATTCGTATAATGAAGTGCGTCGCTATCTAAACGAGGAACCCCCTCATAGCTGGATTGGGCGATGTGCTGCACAGGACTTGGTTTTGCTCAGCTGGCCTCCCAGGTCACCCGATCTTACGGTTTTCGATTTTTTCTTTGGGGGGTACATTAAAGATATGGTTTACGTGCCACTAATGGCATCAACACTGGGCGAACTCCGAGAACGCATAAACTGCTGCTGTGAACAGCATCGATGGGGGCACATTGCAGCGTGTGTGGGCCTAACTGGACTACCGTTTAGACGTGTGTCGTGTGACCCGAGGATGGTATAATTTAAAACTTGGACATTTTCCCTTTATTTTCATGTGTCATTTAATATAATATACGTAAAACTGTGTGAAACATATCTTTTTAAAACCCGATGATCCTTTTGTAGTCACCCTGTATAAAAATAGCGAAATTAAGATGGATAAAACATATCGGGCGAATGAAGGATTCAGAACCAGCAAAACTTATTACACGACAAAGACCAGTAGGAAAAAGGACATTGTGGACAAAATATGTGGACCACCAATTATGACCGGATGGAAAAAAAAGACAAGGATAGATCCAATAGATTGGAATGAAAACAAATTCTAGAGGAGGCCAAGACCCATAATGGGCTGTGGAGCCAAAGCTGATGATGAACGCTTCGTGAACTCGAAAAAGTCTCCAAAGCGGTGGGGCTAAAATGAATCTTCAGAAAACTGAAATCATGAGTCCGAGCAATATAATGGTCACTATCTGTAATCATTCTCTTCGGGAAGTTGATGAGTATGTATATCTGGGACACAACTTTAAGTTGGAAAAGGACAATCAGACAACCGAAATCGCCAAACATATAAGCTTGACCTGGGCTGCGTTTGGCAGGCTTAGGGAACCACGCATTCCTATAAACCTCAACAGGAAGGATTATGACTCATGCATCTTGCCGGTCGCAATTTATGGGCTCGAGACTGTAAGAGCGATGGAGCGAGCGATGTTGGGAATCAGCCTCAGGGACAAAATTCGAAATGAAAAAAACAGAAGGAGAACAGGGGTTGTGGATGTGGTGGGGCGAGTGATGCGTCTTAAGTGACAATGGGCGAGTTACATAGCGAGAGACAACTTCAAGTGGACTAAAATCCTATTACAATGGAGGCTGCGAAGATTGAAGAGGTGTATTGGCAGGCTTCAAGGAAGATAGCGGGACGACATCCGACGCCACGCGGGATGAAACTGGAAGAAAATAGTCCCGGAAAGATCGATATGGAAGAGATCTTTGCTCAGAAATGCACGAAAACAGGACAAAAGAAAGAAGAATGAGAAAAAATATGCATTTGTTTATATTTGGTTGCCAAATGATATATTCTAGAAAGAATGTAAGCAATCTTCTGTAATCTTGGTCACAATCAATCACCCACAATAATATGATAATGTACATACCACAATAATAATTATGATAATTCATTTTTTGTCATGTGAAAATCTTTCAAAGATGGATAAGGACAAATGTTAAATTCTGCATTCGAAAATTTTGGTATTTCATCTGTATCAATAAACTGTTTGATTAATACAAAAAAAAAAAATATTTTGGATATCAAATAGCAACGATTTTAATAACATTTATTTCTTTTATGTGAGTAAAAAAAAACAATTGACTTGGAGGTTGTTTCTTTGAAATTGTCAATATCACATTAATTAAGTGGGCGCAGTCGAGCTGCCGCATAAAAGTGGATCAATGTTGAACGGAATTACAATGTTTTGTATTCCAGCCAAGTTAAATATCGCGAGATTCTATCAATGCCGTAAAATACGCTCGAGAACGATTCGAGAAACACACATTGTATTCAAATTTCCTTAAAGCGGAGAAAAATGCGAAAAACTAAACTGAAATCGAGTTGTGTAAATGTTTGTGTTTAATTTAAGTATATGTTGTTTTAAGAATATTTAATGAAATTAATATTTGAGTGAAATTAGTTTAATGTTTCAAGATTATATGTTGGATTTGTAGAATTGAGGTCAAAATTGGAATTAAAATTTTATCAATAATGCTTTCACACATTATTTCTAGTTAGTTATAATTTATAAACGTAATTTATAAAGTTAGTTATTATAAGTTATTTTATAAAAATGAAAAAAAAAATTTAAATAAAAAATGTCACATGTATTTTTTTATCCATTGATAAAAAATCCAAGATCCAAGATTTTGATCTTGTTTTCAAAATATTATCATATTTGTTTGCCAATTAAATTTTAACAAATCCTGATTTAGTTGAACAAATTTTAAATGTTAAGGTTCCTTTCTTTCATACAAATTACCAAAAAATAAACACTAGTCTATTTAGTTTTGTCTATCAAGGTATCCTCAATTCAATTTTGTCCATATTCTTCTTCTTCTTATTCACCAGCATTTGTTCATCCACTACTGGATATAAGCCTTTTCTAGCTGCGTGAAGATGGCCCCCCAAAATTGAAAAAATAAAAAAATTAAAATGGGATACGTTTGACCAAGATTAGACCATGATTGACCACCAAATAGTTTTGTTTGCCCACATACCGTTCAAAAGATATTATAAAAAAATGATCGGGGGCCTAGCCCCCAAAATGGATTTTTTCTGTATTTGAGAATGGCATCTTAAAAAACATCGTTTGACCATGTTTGCCCACCATTTTTTACGATACATTTTTTTTAAGGAACACCAAAATCAATTTTTTTAATATTATTTTTTTTTTACTTTTATTGGTTTTTTTTCATTTGGTGTTGAAGAACTTCGTTTGAACATGTTTGCCCGTCATTTTTTTTTAATACAAAATATTTTGAAAAGCCCCAAAATCGATTCATTTAGTGTTTGATATCCATGAACAACATGAGCGATTTCCCAAAAGAAATGGATTGCCGAACTTTTCATACCTATTCCCCTGCGGTTTTCTATCAAACAGATAATAAGCGATTTTTGATAATTCGTAGGATGATATTTCACACATGCAAAAATAGCTTTTGAAGTGTGCCCACCCTTCGAAAATCGTTTTATTTGTTTATTTTATTAGGTTAAATTTAAACATACAGGTGGAAAATTTTAAGGAAAATGTGTTAACCTCAAAAATTGATTAAATGATTTTTGAAGTATACTAGAAGAGTTGCGTATACACCCTTGAAATTTTTTTTGTCTACATAAGGGATGACAAGTTGAAAGATACAGATGTTCTTGGGTTATGTTATATTTGGGTATTTATATTTTGTTTATTGTGGTTTAAAACTTTGTTTTTAAATCATTGAATTGAAAAATTCACTTTGTTTTTTACCACACTTATATTATGTAAAAATGTTATATAACTTATTATTCACAGTTATATAAATTTCTACACATATCACGACTCGAGTTTCGATGTTTGACGGTCATTTTCAAGTTGAAAATGACCGTCAAACGTCGAAACTCGAGTCGTGATATGTGTAGAAATTTATATAACTGTGAATAATAAGTTTTATAACATTTTTACATAATGTAAGTGTGGTAAAAAACAAAGTGAATTTTTCAATTCAATGTAAGTATGGATTACCACGTAGTAACTGTCGCAACCATCCTATTGTTTTTAAAGGTTTTTAAAATTAAATAACAGCAGATTAGATTAAGATTACGGAAAAGCAGCCAATAGGTTCCAACATCTGGTCGTGGTGTCGTGAATGGCAATTTAGTGGCTTTTTTAAGCTGTTTAGGACAACGTGTTTTGACACTCTTTATGACCACTAATCGTTTTCCAATGAGTTTTTATAATATAATGTTCAAATTTAGAAATTTTAGTTATAAGTATTATTAATTGGGTACAGCATTTCCCATAAGGCGCAGGGGACTAGATTTTACATGTAATTTCCACATAAGGAGGCGGGTCTACAAGGAACCATCTTTCGATACTTCCCTAAAATATATAATCAGTTCAGTTCAAATGTTTATCCCGTTTATATACCGTAAATATTTTTGAAATTGCCTGCAAAACCAAATGCTACAAACGAAGAAATAATTAACACCTTCAGCGAAGTGAATATTTTTACAGGCGAATTTGGAACCCTTAAAGATAGAAATGACCGAGTATGGGATAAAGCTAGTGTGATTTCTGGAGGTAGACTAACTTCAAAGACTTTGAATTGTTACGCAAGATTGAATCAAATACTGGAAAAAGTCATGAAAAATTTCGGAATATCTTGGAAGAGATACCCAAAATATCATTCGACTTATTCGACTCGACCACGTATGAAGACGAAAACAGTGATCCTAATTTTTCCGTGATTTAGACAGAAAGAAGAGGTAAGCTACCTTCAATAAACTGTATAATCGATATCGAAGACGATGAAAGGTAATATCACATGTAACGAAATCGTACAAGGAACATCAAGAAATACGTTCGCACGAATGTCTTCGGAAATCCTGGACTGATGTTGTAGCCAAGTATTGCTACAAGAAAGCGAAACTCCATGTACATACCAATTTAACAGAACAAAAATATGCAGTTCAGAGGATAGCATATGGTTAAGGATAAATGGCAAGTGTAACGAATGTAATTCAATATTTGAAGACCATTGTTTAAAGAAACCTCATCCGGGAACTGGAATCAGCATAGCAATCACCACATCCGATACTAGAAGTATTCCACATTCAAAAAGTACACAACTTAAAGGATCGGCACGTTACGATGTTGGAAGAGCATTGTTGAACAAAAAAGCATCTTGGGGCAAAGAAGCTAGAAAATACATGGATTTTGGCGACCATACTCCTAGCCACATCCACAATCCTGGTGTTTTGAGAAAACTCCGCGAAGAAGCCATAAATCACGACCTTGCCATAAGAAGAAGAAGAAATACGCTTCACCTTTACAAATTGCTCTGTACAAAAACAAAAGTGTGAAACAAGTTTCAATTGATGGAACTGGTGGCGTCATCAAATCCATTAGAAAACCTAACGGAGAAACGAAATGTTCTTTCTTGTATCAAATGGTTATGGGAGGTGAAAAAGAAATCAACCCCAATTTTGAAATAATTTCAGCCAAGTATGACACAATCACGATCGAATACTGGTTGAAAACATTTTTGAAATTAGCAGATCATGTGCCAAACGAAGTTTCATGTGATTTTTCGCTGGCCTTACTCAACGCCATCACATTGAGTTTCAACGAATGTCGTTTGGATGTGTATATCAGTATGTTTTGAGTGGTTGCATAATGAGAACCTCCAACATCAGCTTCAATGTTTCGTTCGACTGGATATCGCCCACCTCATCAAGATAATCTGCCGGAAGCAAGTTTTTAATGGAAAATTATTGATAGTCTTTTACGTCAAATGCATTGCAGTCATGACAATTTATGAAACATTGCAAGAATTCGAAAACCTTCTACTCGCTGTTCTTGTAGTTGCTCTAAGCGAATGCGATGGTCAGGATGACATTGTCAGTCAACAAGGGGCAATATTTTACGTTCAATAATACGTTCACCCGCAAGGAACAAGACTCATCGATAGAAGATGGAGAGCAGTGTATCGACGAAGAGCCTTCTGAAGTTGAGAGGGATGTACGTCGTTTCGTAGAAAGCATTCGGATTTGCGCTGAAATAGAGGCGAAACAATGTTCCAATTTTGATCGACAAAGCGCTTATTATCTTTTGGAAATTATTGAACCTCTATCAATTTTTCACCACTTATACAGTAAAAAAAAGTTAGGATGGGCAAACGTAAAAACTATTTTGGCATACGTGAAATATGTTTTCATTAAGATTCGAGGTTTAAACATTTTTTTGGTTTTTTTAGCCCCTTATATAAACAAAACAACTTTTTTTAATAAAACACTATAAAAAACGATTTTGGAGTTCCTAAAAATAATTTAAATTGAAAAAAAATGATGGTCGAACAAAGTTCTTTAACACCAACAAGAAAATTTTTTTTTTTAAATAAAAAATATTATATTAAAAAAAAAGACGATTATTGGGTTAAAAAAAATAATTAAAAAAAATAGTGGGCAAACATGGTCAAACAAAGTTTTTTAAGATGGCAATATCAAATATAGAAAAAATGCATTTTGGGGGGCTAGGTCCCCAATCATTTTTTTATAATATCTTTTGAACGGAATGTGGGCAAACAAAACTATTTGGTGGTCAATCAGGGTCAAATCTTGGTCAAACGTATCCCATTTTATTTATTTTATTTTTTCAATTTTGGGGGGCTATCTTCATGATCTTCTATCTTCTAAATTTTTCCATGTCCTTATCCAAGGTAAGTCGGTGCCAGTTCCGGCCTACAGACTGCTGGACGTCGTCACTTTTGGGGTCTTCCGACATTCCTTTCTGTTAATCCTGACCGCTATTTTATTAACGTATTATCGTCCACTTATTGTCATCCTGCTGTGTATCATGTCCAACCCAATTACTTTCAGTCACACGCTCCATAATGTCTTTTACGTTTGATCTCCTCCTAATTTTTGTATTGCATATTTTGTCTCGTAGGCTTATTCCAAACATGGACCTTTCCAATGCTCTTTGTGTTCTGAGGCGTCCTGCATTTTTATCTGTTAAGGTTTTCTAGTCCATATGAGGATACGAACAAGATGCACGTATTTTAGTGCGATAAATTGTCAATATTAGTTGTATTTTACAACTTGAATAACACGCAAATATTCAATATCGCAAGGTTACATAAAAAAAACAAATAAATAAAAATAAAATGAATACAATCAAGACCTCGGTATTAAAAAAGTGACGTGACATATCAGATTTTTTTTAAAAACAAAATAGATATTAAAGAAAACATTTTAAAGAGACTGTAAATTATATGGCGATACCGGAGACTGAGGAGAGTTCTTATGACGAATCCACACCACCGGAGACAATTGAAAAATCAAATTCTTCATTTATGGTTCAATTTTTTTTGGATGGCAGCTGGATCTCAAACTTGTAAAATACCTCCCCTCGCTTGGGTAATAAAAAATATTGTTTGTAACACGCGCGAAATTGTAAATTTCACTCTCGAGCGAATACGCGCCCTCACTTCGTCCGTGCGCACATTTTCGCTCTCGAGTAATACTGACAACCTTTCGCCCTAGTTACAAAATCTACTATTTTGTGTTTTGTTTTATTTGAAGAACATTCAGATAAAACATAATATCATTCTAATAACACAACATAATAGTATATTAGTAACGAGAGTTGTAAGAAGCATATATTATGTACGTAATTGCCTTACAACTCGAGTTATGTACTATACTTTATCTACGACCACTCTTATTTGTTTCTGGTTAATAAGAAAAATATGTTTGATGTAACAAATTTATTTCTTATTCTTCTCTTCTCGATGTGCCTTATCCTCTCAGGACGTTGGCGATCACATTAGCCCATCTCACGTTATATTTCTATTAGGTTATGTGTATTTAATTATCATTATTTAACATTATAATAAGCAAACAGTTGTATTGTCAAATATAACTGTTACTCGACATTATTTAACTAGAAAGAAACGAAAAGAAATACATTCTTAATGGTTACATACCTTATTATTTGGTACTTATTTGGGTTAAACTGGAATAAGAGTGTTCATAGATATAGGCAACCCAATGTACGCAATGTCAATTTCCGTTAGTTTGAATTGTGGCACGGGGGGCGCTAAACGTATGAGCACGTAATAGCCACACTCAACCAATCAACGGATCGTAAATCAAATGCACATGTGTGTTATGAATCATAACTTATCATTAATCGCGGACTGTTACATACGTGTGTGTTATGATGTATTTACATAGTACACGAACCGTACAATAATGGGCATTTATAATAGTGGTCGTAGATAAACATATTTTATTTAATTTTGTTTTATTTGAAGATCATTTAGATAAAGCACTGAATGATTGATTTATTTGATGATCATAAAGATAAAACATTTAATGGTATCTTTATTGAAGGATATTGTACACAGACAATTAAAATATCTCCAGATAGAAATCGTCGGTTGAATTATCGATGTGGATGAATTCCACGGAGACGACCTTTCACGCTTCCACAATACCATTGTTTATTCATTTTTACGTTTATGGATTAATGATGGATTCAGAACAACAAACAAGTAGTTTACAAACATTAACTTAAATGCATTTGGACATTCAATTAAATCAAGTATCATCTAAACTTACACGCATAGAAATCGGCCCACTGTAAATTTTGACTTTCTATTTCTAATTAGAAATATAAATAGAATATAGAGAAGAAATATAAATAGAAATATAAAACTATTTATATTTAGCTAGCTGGCTAAGTCTATTTTCGATTAGAACAAAAACTTGGGCGGCGTTTTGCGGTGTAGTATGCATTAAATTAAAGAAAACTAATCAAATGAAAAACGAATAATGTGCAAATTTCAATTGCAAAGGCAATTATTTATATCTTGTTGAGTTTGAAGATTTTGATAATATTAAATAGTAGCATTTGTATCTTTTCTTCAAAGATTATAATTTCTAGGAAATTATTGTATACATATCGTTAACAAAGTTCCATCATTTTCGGCAAGTAACATCATTTTTATAACTAATCTTTCTTTAACAAACTTTCTTGAAAACAACTGTTTCATTGGCAAACACCACGACTGACATTGAATTACATTAAGAATTTTTTTTGGGGTTTATGGGTTTAAATTATTGCAAAGGCAATAATTAAAATCTTTCACAAGTTTGTTATTCTCGTAATAACCACCAAATAAATACGTTCGTTTTTGTTTACCGATTGCTACGTCTATAAACGATAAGCATTTTTGATAAATTTAAACTCATATTAAATATATTAAATTGTTTTTCAAACGGCATATTTGTTTATTTCATATCAAATAGTTTCTAAAAAAATATTTACTTTCAAAAGTACACATTGGGCCGATTTCTATGCACGTAAGTTTATATATCAGTATAAGTAATCAATGTGTAATTGAATAGTATATCTATAAACATATAAATATTTTACCCAAAGCTGTCACATCTTACTTGCCTTACACATAGATTCGACTACATAGGGTTCGTGAACAAATTCGAGGTCAATCCTCAAATAGCCGCAGTAAAAAAAGTATTTTTGAAAGCACCATATTTTGGTTGCCCTAATGATATTAAAGGATAGATGTAAATAGACAATAGTAAATAGACAATTTATAATTATAAATAAAAATTTAATATAAGTTTGTTCGTTGTATTTTATAAGAAAATTAAATCTATAAAGTGAGTAAAAATTTGTTAAAATTCTATAAGTATGGATGACATGGTTTGGTCCGTTAGGTCGTGCGTTCGGTATCGGAGTGTGGGTCATCGAGCAATATAGCGGTAGTGTAGGTCGTTGGCGAAGAATCCGTAGGCGTCTTCGGATCCCACTGACACACAAATCGCGGATTCTTCAGTTCGCACACGTCGGGCCCGATCGCGGCGTCTTTGAGCGCACCGCGTTGTCATCCCTTGAATACCGAATCGAGTGAAATGCGAAAATTTGCAAATCGATCTAGATGAAAGCATGACTGGAATCCGTCACAGAACTTTCTTTAGGCAATTAATTGGGTTATTATGTTACAATTTTTTGTTTCGTTTTTGGATTTTGAACTATTTTATTAATGTTCTGAAAATTTCTTAATAGGTTTTTAATTTTAGTTTAGAATTTTAATTATAATTAGGTTGGGTTCGGTTAGGTGATATTTTTATATCACACCAATGTAGGTTTTTTTGGACTATTGTATTTCCCCACATTGTTTCATTCGTGCAAAAGGGTCCAGCTCCTGTATTAGGTCTAGGATTCTATATGCAATGTAAATTTTGGGTCTACTGCTTGTAGTACAATTGATTAGTTATGAAAGATTTTATGGAAGGCTGTTTCATCCTCCTCATAGCATAGTCTGCATAATCTAAACAAGTTTTTGTTTCAGTTTTCATTGCGTACTTCCGCTATCCGACCGGAAACAACAAAATGGTTCAAACATTTTTCATAGAAAATTTAATTGCTTATAATTTAAGTCTAAATATAGTAAACTAGTTCTGGTAGTTTCCGAGAAATTAGGAAATATCTAAATACGCTTCTGGCAATCAATCTAATTTTCATTTATAATTAACTTTTTCCGAAAACACCAACAAGCTGTGAGAAGTTGGAATTGTAATGGCGTTAGAGGACGATAGCCTTTAATATCGGTATATGGGGAATTTAGATAATTTAGTTTTACAGCGAAAACCAGAAATAATTTTAAAATTAGTCAACTAGTTAGTGAGTTATTACAAGAAAAGCAAAACAAGTTTTTTTCAGTTTTCATTGCGTACTTCTGGTATTCAACCGGAAACGACAAAATGGTTCAAACAATTTTCATAGAGAATTTAATTGCCTATAATTTAAGACAAAATATGGTAAACTAGTTCTAGTAGTTTACGAGAAATTGGGAAATATTTAAAGACGCTTTTGGCAAACAATCCAATTTTCGTTTCGAATTAATCCTTTCGGAAACACCAACAAGCTGCGAGAAGTTGAAAATGGCGTGAGCAGACGATAGCCTTTTAGGTAATTTAGTTTTACACCGAAAACTGGAAAAATTTTGAAATTAGTCAACTAGTTCGTGAGTTATTACAGGAAAAGCTAAACAATTTAAAGCTAAACTTTTGTTTCAGTTTTCATAGCGTACTTCCGGTATTCGACCGGAAGCGACAAAATGGTTCAAACATTTTTCATAGAGAATTTAATTGGCTATAATTTAAGACTAAATCTAGTAAACTAGGTTTTCCCTATTCCACCTTGGCTTTTAGTATGCGCCACCCCGGTATAACATATTCTGCATTCATTCAGGGTGGGCAGCCCGGACGGTTAGTGAAAACCGCCCTAGTTGTTGTCTCCCCGACCAGGATTCGAAGCCGGGTCTCCCGCATTGAAAGGCGGGTATGTTGTCAACTACACCACCGAGGAGGACGAGTTCGCGAGTTACTACAGGAAAAGCAAAACAAGTTTTTGTTTCAGTTTTCATTGCTAATTCCGGAAACGACAAAATGGTTCAAATATTTTTCGTAGTGAAACAGACGAGGTTTTCGAGTTTTTTAACAAGGGATTATCTGCCAGATAACTCGCGAAATATTCGGGGACAGTTAGAAGACGGCTTATAAGCAATGTTGTATATTATGTAAAGTTATATACAACTGCAAAAAGTATATCTTGCTTATTTGTAACTTTAGAGCGAAATAAACGTGAAAATAATATTTTGCACTTCAATTTCCTTCGGTTAACAAAAAAAAGTCGCTAAAAAAATTTCTAGAAAATTCGTCGAAATTTTTTTTGCATATTTCGGGCGAAAAAAAATTTGCTTTTCCGTATTTTTTTTAATTTTTCTCAAAAACGGTAAACAGCAACGAAATTATTTTCGGCACACAGAAACTACCCGACAAGACGAACAAATCGATGTGTAAATTCTAATCAAATTTTCATTGACAAATTTCAAATTGAAATTTTACGATATTCGATTTGATAAGTCGATAGGTATCTTAGAAGCGGAAGCAGATAATCAAAAACGGATAAAATCGCTTCCTGGACAGTTGTGCAGGTTAAGTTAATTTTAGTAGAATTGTTACTACAAATTAGGTAGCAGATATTTTATAAACTAACCAGTGAATTCGTAAAATAACTAGAAATGTCATAATATAACAAAACATTACACAAAATAATTATGAAAACTGATTTTTTTTTTATTAAACTGAAAATTTAAAAAAAAATCGAATCCGAACAAAATAATTAGTGATTTCATAAAATCACTGGATATTTCCTTAAATGACTAGCGATGGAAATAACCAAAACAAAAGTTTTTTTCAATGTTGATTTAGTTTGAACTAATTTTCTCTTTTCAAAACCTCGAAGGTCGTCGTTTCATTATCATAAATTTGAAATCATTTAATTTCCTTTCGATTTTTTCATCCTTGCTTTCCATTTTTGTCCAGCCTTTCTAACGACCCTTCAATCAGTCTCACCTACATAAAACCGCAGTTTCTCTACTCGTCTTCCTTTTAATCTCTCGTTTCCTTTCCATTCACTCAATGTAAAACCTCATCTTCATTCTTCATTTCCTCCATTCAAACAGATTTATTAACAAACACACCAATACAATCCAAACACTATAGCAACACGATTTAAATAATAAGAATATTATGTAATGATAATAAATAAACTTTCAGATTTGAGGTTTGGTAGAAAGAATTATCTAACACGAAGAAAGTGAAAATATGATTAAAATAAATGTTATAATACCAACGTCTATTTACAATTATTTAGAAGAAATGACAATTTGTTCCATTCCTAACCCTCATATAGATTTTATTGTGTTCAATGCATTTTTCTATTTTATTGCATATATTGTATTATAGTATTTGTTATATTAATGTATTTATTGTATTAACGTACTTATTGTAATTAATGTATTTATTATATTTATGTATTTATTGAATTCACGTATTTATTGTAATCATGTAATTATAGTATTCATGTATTTATTCTATCACATCCACAATGTGGTGTTCATTGGTGGCTAAGTGAATCAATATTTTATTATTATTTTTTTTATTTAAAACTTGTTCTCGGTTTACATTTGCCGGTAAATACCTCTTGTAAAATTCACGAAGAGAAGAAATTCATCTTTGGCCGAGGCCGCACTACGGTTTTTTTCCGACGAGATAAGTAACCGATATAACGAGTAACCGATATAACCGCGAAACCGCTCGAGGAGCACAAAGTACGCTATGGGAAAAATCAGTCGCGGGAAAAAACCGCAAGTGAGGCCGATTGTATTAGCTTACTTGAGTCACAAAATCACGCGATTAAAAATCGCTGTGGTTTAGCCTTAGTGCGACCTAGGCCTTAATCTATCGTGAATTCAAAAATTTACGCACAATGCGACAGGTTTGTAGAATGACTACTTTGTGGATAGTTCGCCATAGACCAGTAGAAATACCTAGGTGGTCGAGATGTTTAAGGAATTGGTTCGTGGCATCTCATTCGTTCCAGGAATTGGTTCATCAGGTATGTTGCATCTCGATAGCCAAGTTCTGATATTTCCGAACTTTTTCCCATTCCCCTTTTTGAAAATTATTTTTCAGCGGGCAGTCTATATCTTATAAGTGTGGCATTCTTTTGGATTTCATTAACAATGACTATGTCCGAACGATTGTGATCCACGATAATTCGGATAATACGATCTTGAGTAGCAATAGCAAATCCTTCGGTTTCTGGATATAGTTGTTCTCTTCTTAGCCATTCAATTGAAGCTGTTCTTGAATCTACTGCAGGGTTGTTAAGCGCCGCTGGATATTTGCCGTGTAGGACTTTGTTATTCCACATATCATGGGCTTGTTTCTGATATGTGCCTTTACTCGTAACCCTATAGTGTAGTTCTTGATTATTAAGACTAAGGGTGGTATAATTTTTATCCTTCTGAATTATTTCTTGAAAAAGGGGGTGTTGCTCTTACAGCTTCCTTATTATTATTATTATTGCTTCTTGCTCTTGCTTATTATTTTTATTATTTCTATTTTTTTTTTATTCTGGTCGGGACTGCTGCGCGAGCTCCGACCCTTCGCAGCAACCGCGCCAGTGTCCAAAAAGTTGTTTCTACAACTGCTCATCCCCGCTGGACGGTAAGCAGCTGTAGGTTCCAGAGTCGTGTGCCCTCAGCAGACGAAGAGACCCTATGATAACAGCTTTCTGCATCCGGTCTGCCAAAACTACGAAGCGAAGAACGAAGAACGGGTTCCCGATAATTAGGACAACCAGCATGACATCGCGGCCAGGATAAAGCGTACGGATCTCGAAAAGAACGTCTTGATATTTGATCCGTTTCTCCTCCTCTTTCAGGACTATGTTCTGTTCCGCTGGAGCGGAAAACTCGATGACGAACATAGTCCTGGTCTGTTTATCGAGGAGGACAATGTTAGGCTTGTTTGCGCGAATAAAGGCCGATTCTTATATACGCGACACTCAGCTACGCGACGTCACGCGATATCGCCTGTCAAATAATGATTATATTGTTTTAAATGGGCAAGTTCCCACTATGCGACATGTAGATTTAAAACAATGTAATCATTATTTGACAGGCGATGTCGCACGACGGCGCGTAGCTGAGTGTCGTGGATATGGGAAACGACCTTAAGCCTGGCCGTCGGGAAAGGATAGTTTCTAAAAATTTGGCATCTCTCGTTCCCAACAACGGACTCAATATCTCCCGGCATGTAAGGCAGCACAGGCTCCTGGTCTATCTCATACGAGTGCCTAAGATGGAAATAGAGCACTCGCAGACGCCGAGACAGGATTTGTCGAACAAGCCGACAACAAGTGCATTAGCGTCTCCGGCGCCTTGCGGCAGGACCTGCAGGTGGTATCAGGGACATGTACATCACGCGGCGACGATAGACCAAGGTGTTGATAACGCCATCTTGAAAGGCCGAAATGAATCCCTCGGTCTGCGCTGTTAGCCCGGCTGACCACAGATAACTGAAGGTCAACCTTGTCGACAGACCTCTTGCGTCAATGTGTCTAAAGACACCGTGCATCGGTCAGTCGACATGCCGCCCGAACAACATGTCCTGTTCGGCGGTCCTAATTTAGGCTTTTAGACGATTTGTCTGCAACTCGGTGATCAACTCGGACTTGCTACCTCCTCCTCGTTATAATTATTATTATTATTTTTACTTTCTTATCCTAAGATCTCCCCTAAGATAACATTGATAGAAATCTTGAGATCCTAAGATGGGGATGGGGATCTTTAACTGGGGATCACAGATAATCCTGGAAATCGATACCTAAATCTACAAGCTAGTTTATCAATTTGGACTAGCCAATGTTTTTTTAATTTTATATTTATGGTTTAACAGTTTTGTCCGATGTTTTCAAATTTCTGTACGCTAAGAGAAAATCCATTGTATGCAATAATATTTTTGAAATTTGTTTCGAGTTTTGTTAAAACAAACGTTTTCTCAATTTATTCAAATTTTATTTCTGTGAGCGAAGCTATTTGCATACCGAAATCACGACACAAAGAAAATTATTGCCTTACACAATCGAACCTTGACAAATCCACGAACGCTGATATTCCAATCAGACAATGTTCTCATTAACAAACCATTCAAGACATTTATGCGTTGATATAATTTTCCCATATAAATTTAAATAATAACTCTCTCTCTCCAAAAAAGTTTAAAATGGAATCGACATGAGTTCTTTTCGCATGATGCATATTAACAGGAGCGGCAAGTTCGGCATACCCGAAGCATGTTGCACACTTCACATTTTCAAGTTGAATGATTCAACCCAGTTATGCAACTCATATCAGTGGTCTGCATTTTATTGGCCATTTCTTTGTTATAAAAACAAGATTTGTCAGTTAAAACACAAAGACAGATAAGACTAGAGATATAAGACTAGATAGACAAGACTAGACAGACAAGACTAGACAGACAAGACTAGACAGACAAGACTAGACAGACAAGACTAGACAGACAAGACTAGACAGACAAGACTAGACAGACAAGACTAGACAGACAAGACTAGACAGACAAGACTAGACAGACAAGACTAGACAGACAAGACTAGACAGACAAGACTAG
Source organism: Phosphuga atrata (assembly GCA_944588485.1). Classification (NCBI taxonomy): domain Eukaryota; kingdom Metazoa; phylum Arthropoda; class Insecta; order Coleoptera; family Silphidae; genus Phosphuga; species Phosphuga atrata. The sequence goes on along the minus strand of OX155893.1, from coordinate 12,116,374 downwards.
ACAGACAAGACTAGACAGACAAGACTAGACAGACAAGACTAGACAGACAAGACTAGACAGACAAGACTAGACAGACAAGACTAGACAGACAAGACTAGACAGACAAGACTAGACAGACAAGACTAGACAGACAAGACTAGACAGACAAGACTAGACAGACAAGACTAGACAGACAAGACTAGACAGACAAGACTAGACAGACAAGACTAGACAGACAAGACTAGACAGACAAGACTAGACAGACAAGACTAGACAGACAAGACTAGACAGACAAGACTAGACAGACAAGACTAGACAGACAAGACTAGACAGACAAGACTAGACAGACAAGACTAGACAGACAAGACTAGACAGACAAGACTAGACAGACAAGACTAGACAGACAAGACTAGACAGACAAGACTAGACAGACAAGACTAGACAGACAAGACTAGACAGACAAGACTAGACAGACAAGACTAGACAGACAAGACTAGACAGACAAGACTAGACAGACAAGACTAGACAGACAAGACTAGACAGACAAGACTAGACAGACAAGACTAGACAGACAAGACTAGACAGACAAGACTAGACAGACAAGACTAGACAGACAAGACTAGACAGACAAGACTAGACAGACAAGACTAGACAGACAAGACTAGACAGACAAGACTAGACAGACAAGACTAGACAGACAAGACTAGACAGACAAGACTAGACAGACAAGACTAGACAGACAAGACTAGACAGACAAGACTAGACAGACAAGACTAGACAGACAAGACTAGACAGACAAGACTAGACAGACAAGACTAGACAGACAAGACTAGACAGACAAGACTAGACAGACAAGACTAGACAGACAAGACTAGACAGACAAGACTAGACAGACAAGACTAGACAGACAAGACTAGACAGACAAGACTAGACAGACAAGACTAGACAGACAAGACTAGACAGACAAGACTAGACAGACAAGACTAGACAGACAAGACTAGACAGACAAGACTAGACAGACAAGACTAGACAGACAAGACTAGACAGACAAGACTAGACAGACAAGACTAGACAGACAAGACTAGACAGACAAGACTAGACAGACAAGACTAGACAGACAAGACTAGACAGACAAGACTAGACAGACAAGACTAGACAGACAAGACTAGACAGACAAGACTAGACAGACAAGACTAGACAGACAAGACTAGACAGACAAGACTAGACAGACAAGACTAGACAGACAAGACTAGACAGACAAGACTAGACAGACAAGACTAGACAGACAAGACTAGACAGACAAGACTAGACAGACAAGACTAGACAGACAAGACTAGACAGACAAGACTAGACAGACAAGACTAGACAGACAAGACTAGACAGACAAGACTAGACAGACAAGACTAGACAGACAAGACTAGACAGACAAGACTAGACAGACAAGACTAGACAGACAAGACTAGACAGACAAGACTAGACAGACAAGACTAGACAGACAAGACTAGACAGACAAGACTAGACAGACAAGACTAGACAGACAAGACTAGACAGACAAGACTAGACAGACAAGACTAGACAGACAAGACTAGACAGACAAGACTAGACAGACAAGACTAGACAGACAAGACTAGACAGACAAGACTAGACAGACAAGACTAGACAGACAAGACTAGACAGACAAGACTAGACAGACAAGACTAGACAGACAAGACTAGACAGACAAGACTAGACAGACAAGACTAGACAGACAAGACTAGACAGACAAGACTAGACAGACAAGACTAGACAGACAAGACTAGACAGACAAGACTAGACAGACAAGACTAGACAGACAAGACTAGACAGACAAGACTAGACAGACAAGACTAGACAGACAAGACTAGACAGACAAGACTAGACAGACAAGACTAGACAGACAAGACTAGACAGACAAGACTAGACAGACAAGACTAGACAGACAAGACTAGACAGACAAGACTAGACAGACAAGACTAGACAGACAAGACTAGACAGACAAGACTAGACAGACAAGACTAGACAGACAAGACTAGACAGACAAGACTAGACAGACAAGACTAGACAGACAAGACTAGACAGACAAGACTAGACAGACAAGACTAGACAGACAAGACTAGACAGACAAGACTAGACAGACAAGACTAGACAGACAAGACTAGACAGACAAGACTAGACAGACAAGACTAGACAGACAAGACTAGACAGACAAGACTAGACAGACAAGACTAGACAGACAAGACTAGACAGACAAGACTAGACAGACAAGACTAGACAGACAAGACTAGACAGACAAGACTAGACAGACAAGACTAGACAGACAAGACTAGACAGACAAGACTAGACAGACAAGACTAGACAGACAAGACTAGACAGACAAGACTAGACAGACAAGACTAGACAGACAAGACTAGACAGACAAGACTAGACAGACAAGACTAGACAGACAAGACTAGACAGACAAGACTAGACAGACAAGACTAGACAGACAAGACTAGACAGACAAGACTAGACAGACAAGACTAGACAGACAAGACTAGACAGACAAGACTAGACAGACAAGACTAGACAGACAAGACTAGACAGACAAGACTAGACAGACAAGACTAGACAGACAAGACTAGACAGACAAGACTAGACAGACAAGACTAGACAGACAAGACTAGACAGACAAGACTAGACAGACAAGACTAGACAGACAAGACTAGACAGACAAGACTAGACAGACAAGACTAGACAGACAAGACTAGACAGACAAGACTAGACAGACAAGACTAGACAGACAAGACTAGACAGACAAGACTAGACAGACAAGACTAGACAGACAAGACTAGACAGACAAGACTAGACAGACAAGACTAGACAGACAAGACTAGACAGACAAGACTAGACAGACAAGACTAGACAGACAAGACTAGACAGACAAGACTAGACAGACAAGACTAGACAGACAAGACTAGACAGACAAGACTAGACAGACAAGACTAGACAGACAAGACTAGACAGACAAGACTAGACAGACAAGACTAGACAGACAAGACTAGACAGACAAGACTAGACAGACAAGACTAGACAGACAAGACTAGACAGACAAGACTAGACAGACAAGACTAGACAGACAAGACTAGACAGACAAGACTAGACAGACAAGACTAGACAGACAAGACTAGACAGACAAGACTAGACAGACAAGACTAGACAGACAAGACTAGACAGACAAGACTAGACAGACAAGACTAGACAGACAAGACTAGACAGACAAGACTAGACAGACAAGACTAGACAGACAAGACTAGACAGACAAGACTAGACAGACAAGACTAGACAGACAAGACTAGACAGACAAGACTAGACAGACAAGACTAGACAGACAAGACTAGACAGACAAGACTAGACAGACAAGACTAGACAGACAAGACTAGACAGACAAGACTAGACAGACAAGACTAGACAGACAAGACTAGACAGACAAAACTACACCGACAATACTAGACAGACAAGACTAGAGTGACAAGACTAGAGAGACAAGACTAGACAGACAAGACTATACAGACAAGACTAGACAGACAAGACTAGACAGACAAGACTAGACAGACAAGACTAGACAGACAAGACTAGACAGACAAGAGTAGACAGACAAGAGTAGACAGACAAGACTAGACAGACAAGACTAGACAGACAAGACTAGACAGACAAGACTAGACAGACAAGACTAGACAGACAAGACTAGACAGACAGACAAGACTGGACAGACAAGACTAGGCAGACAGCACTATACAGACAAGACTAGACAGACAAGACTAGGCAGACAACACTAGACATAAAACACTAGGCAGACAACACTAGACAGACAACACTAGACAGACAAGACTGACAAGACTAGACAGACAAGACTGACAAGACTAGACAGACAAGACAGATAAGTGTAGACATACAAAACTAGATAAAACCCGCAGGATAATTGCACAGGATAATTGCAAGTTGACGGACGGATCCGGCCCGCGGGCCGGATCCGCCCTTCGACTTGATTGTATCCGGCCCTCGTAACAATTTTCAAATCATATTAAACCTGGCCAAGTGTTATAGACCTCGTCTTGCAGCATCCATCTAGACAAGACTAGACAGACAAGACTAGATAGACAAAACCAGTCAGACAATACTAGACTAAGCACAAGTCGTTACAATTAAAATATCGAGTTAATTTACAATTTAAGTTGAAGCTAGTAATTCATTTTTTAGCTGAAATGTTAATATAAGAAATTCCCGAAAGGAAACGGATAATTACATTTCTCGGGTCACACGTAAACCTGTGCTAGAATTATTAATAATTATCGTTGATTATTATTAATAATAATCGTGTTTCCTATTGACTTTCCATTTTTGAACATTTGAATATTTTCTAAAAAGTCATTAATAAACAGGTCACAACACAATTTTCCGTCTTAATTGACAGTATATTTAATATATTTTATAGTCTGTTTTATTTTGTTTGTCTAGTTTTGTCTATCTCGTCTCACATGTCTAGTCTTGTCTGTCTAGTCCAAACTTAGCCGAATTATACTCTTACGGCTCGCGCACATTAAAACCGATTTTGTCGGCCGATGGCGGACAGAACTAGCCGGACGAGTAACTCGGACGTATATGTGCTTACACTGCAACAGTGTTACTACTGGTTCCGACATTGAACATTGCCGCTATTCCGTAGTTGACTGTGTTTAGTCGGGTCTATTATAAACACAACTAATTAATTATCCAATATTCAGACGTTTAGGTAGATAACAACAAAACTTAACTATAAACACTCAATTACTCTCAATTTGCGCTGGACACGCCGGCAGACTGGCGAGAAAGTTCGGACTCGATGGTTGATCGGCCGTTTTCGGGCGTCATCGGACGATGACGGTCGTGTTTGTGTACGCGCTCTCTTGCTTTTACAAGTGTTTGATTCAATCGTCCGAGTTCGGCCGTCGTCGCCCGAGCAAACTTCGGCCGATGACGGATTAGGTGTACGCATAGATGGCGCGATACTAATCTCTTGTAAGCAATCGGATAACTATATTATTTATACCTTGTTAAACTAGTATTAAATGTTTTGAAGAGACCAAATGTATTGATTTTAAAGGAAAACTCTTTTACACACACAAGTTCTCCATTAATGTCAATACATTTAGTATCTTCAAAACATTGAATGTGTAAATTGTTTGTATAAAGAACATACAGCATATTCAAATAGATTTAAAAAAATAAAATGCGTCGCATAAAGGTCGATTCCCATATGCTCCCATGAATCCTGAATTCCCTGAATCCCATATGATACAGCTACGCGACGTCGTGCGACATCGGCTGTCAAATAATGATTACTTTGTTTTAAATGGGCACGTCGCGTAGCTGTCGCGAAGCCATAGTGAGAACGTGCCCATTTAAAACAATGTAATCATTATTTGACAGGCGATGTCGCGTGACGTCGCGTAGCTGAGTGTCGCGTATATGAGAATCGGCTTTTAAGTAGTAGCAAATGTTTTGAAGAGACCAAATATTAATGGAACACTTGAGCGTATAAAAATGTGTAACTTGTTTGTATAAACAGCATACTATATTCAATTATATTAGACAAAAATCTTATTCAGATTTAATCTCGTCAATGGGATCTTTTACACGACATTGGTTAATGAAATAAAATGTTTATTCGATGACTCTGAGTTATTAAAAAAGATTTTCTCTTGTATTTAACAAGACATTTGAGTGAAATCACGGTTATTTTTATTGAAGACCGTTTCTCTAGCCTCAAGCCACCAGGCTATAAATTACAATCCACTTTTAAGCATACCCACAGAAGACTAGTAAAAACGTTCCGATTTCAGTTAGATTCGGATATTAAAACTAGGTCAATTTTATTTATCCACCGGGTCACATATAATTAAAGCAACGACTTATAATTCCATGTAATTCTAATACTTTTTTTTGGGCAGTTTTCTCCGAAGAAAGTGTAAAATGTTTGCGTTGCATTTCTGATTTCTAGGCTAGGATGTTCGCAATTACGAGGGGAAAAGTATGCTAAATGTATGTCTTCGGCGTATTCATCGCGTGAATGGCGGGAATTACGCAACCGCGCATCCGGGACGGATGCCCGCCATTGTTTCATAAGGTTCTTTAGTTGCTTTTGCAGAACCACCGGAATGGATATTGCATCTTTCTAGCACATTTATTTGTGTGGATAATAATAAAATAATATCTTGTTCACAAGAGTATCAAGGTTTTTTTTTAATTAAGTCTTTAGTCTAAATCCTTTAGTCTTGGCCTAATCTACCACTTAACCTATTAATCGCCTAAGGTTTTGCTCTGTTGTCCCGCTGTATACGTCTAATCAGCATTAATTGGATTATTCAGCGGATACTATGGTCTAAGTTTCTCGTTTTGTCTGGTCTTGTCTGGTCTGGTTACAGTTCCACACAGATTTTGATCTTTTCCATAAACTTCGGGTCTAGCTATTGGCATTAAGCTTACGGTTTGTAGACTTTACAAATATGAAGAAAGAATGTAAGAAAAAAGGACGCAATATATGAAATGTTATCGATAATAGCAAGTGGATATAGAGGATGCTGCAGTTCCACAGTGCCTATACGCGAGAAGCCAGTTGGCTGTAGGTCAAAGAAGTTGATCTAAGTAATTTCATTTTGAAATACTGGCCTAAAAAAAAGAATTTGAGTAATTGTTCAGGTTACTATAATATTCAAAAGTATTAAATCTACTGTTGCTATTATTTTCGTGTGAAGAATTAATTTTATCTGTTAAACGCTTCCCCACACTAATAATATGTTTATTAAACTCAAGGGCCATCTCAAATGGCAGATTTGTATCAAAAGAGCGATTATCAGCACAAATAATATTTGATATAGTGGGCATGGCAGTTGTAGCACAACCAGTTACCACATTGATTGTCTGCTACAAATGGCGTAGATTATTACCACATTCAATAATTTTATTACGATAATAAATTTTTTTCGCTTTACGGATTGACGTGTAGGTGATGTGATCTACGCTTTAATACTACACTTGTTCCTCTGTTTAAGTGTATTTAGTATATTCATCATGCACAATGTATCACGTGCGATTAATCCTAAATATTCAGTTGATATACATTTGTAATGAATAACACAATCAAGTAAATGTTTAATAAACAAATCATACAGTTTTTGCATGATTTATGCATAATTCGTCCGTGTCTCATCAAAAGAGTATATAAATAAAATTCAAGCTAGCATAAACAGTTCATTAAGTGTTTGAGTGAATCGTAATTAAGCATCATGTTAATACTATACTTGTTGCTCTGTTTAAGTGTATCGCATGCCAACAAAGATTATGAGTCGACACGTGAAAAGTTAGAATCGCAATATAATTATTTCCCGGGCAACAATTTGCGAATGTCCCAAATCGAGCGAGAAAGGAATGAAGTGTTAATGCAACATAAAATGAACGAGACTGAAAACAGTTCCAATGGTAAAGGTTTCGTTCCGAACAAAAATTTCTTTCAAAGCAAAGGAGAAATCGAAGAGTCTAAAATCTTCGAGATTATTAAAAGTATGCCTAAAGGCGGAGCTCTGCAAGCTTCTTTCTACACCTTGGCGCCACCCGAATACATTTATACTTTTACTTTGGAGAAAAATTTATACGGCTGCTACAAGAATAAAAAGTTGCAGCTCCGTTTCATGAGGACGCCCAACCATGCATCTTGCACTGGATGGAAATCAATTAAAGACATGAGGAAAGATGCAAAATTTGATCCCTGGTTAAAATCCGAATTATCTATATCTCAAAACGACACAAAGAGTTCTTTAGAAAAATCCCTTTATTACATAAAATCTATTCTTTCGTATAAATTTCATTTCACGAGATATTTCAAGCACGTTTTAAAAGACATGGTCAAAGATAACGTTCAATATTTAGAAATTCGTACGGAATTGCCAGAACTTTACGATATCGACGGAAAAGTTTCCAATTCCATCGAGACGGCCAGACTATTGAAGAGCACTGCCATAACGTTCTTAAAAGATCAAAGTCGGTTTATTGGAGCAAAAATTATTTATGCGCCTCCAAACACCAACAGTAAATCGACTATGAGAAAATATTTGAAAACCGTCAAGGATCTAAAGTATCACGTTGGTTGGTTCCTAGCAGGCTTCGATTTCGGCGAGAATCGTGAAAAAGGCACACCTTTGTCCGAACTTGTTAGACCCTTAACGGACATTGCAAAATATACGAAATTGTTGTTGCGAGCTGGAGAAACTAGATGGGCTGGTAGCACAGAAGATAAGAATTTAATTGACGCTGTTCTATTGAAAAGTGCAAGAATTGGACATGCGTTTTCACTGACAAACCATCCTGACCTCATCAAACTGATTGGCAAAGAAAATACCGTAATTGAAGTTTCACCAGTTTCTAATCAACTTGTGGGATTATGCGACGACTTCAAGACTCACCCGGCTAGATATTTTATGTCTAGCAGGATAAATGTTGTCGTTGGGTGCGAACACACTGCTATGACGGGTGCCCCAGGGTTGAGTTACGATATGTTCTTGATGTTTATGGCGATGACGCCGGATCAGGCTGACCTCAGGTTTCTGAAAAAATTAGCCATGGACTCCTTGGAATACTCCGCGCTGACGGACACAGAGAAACTACAGGCTTTCGACAAATGGGAAGAACAATGGCAACTGTGGCTACAACAAAATTTTCCCACAGAGGAAACTCCAGAAGAAATTGACGAATAACCATTTGAATTCTTTAACCCTTACAGGCATGGCTCAAAGTTTCTAATATTTTTGATGAGAAAATGAAATGCCATTTTAAAGCCGTTTCAACTATGGTCTAAGTATAATAATGGTGGGATGCTTTTTGTACCACCTCGAAATATTGCAATAGCTACATATTTCCATGCAACAGGGTGTTTGTATTTTCTAAAATTCCGTGCGTCTAAAGATTAATGCAGCAAATAACAATTTAAGGCAAGAAGATTGTTTTCCTCTATAACGCGAGTTCCTACAACGCGCTTAATCTATTGCCATTATATCTTATTGAACACTTTTCATTATAACATGTAAATTTAAATAAAAGTTAAAGCAAGTTTCTTGCAGGAAATCGTTGTTATTTTATTTGTCCAGACCAGGAGTGTCCAAACATTTTGTTTCTTTAGGCCACATTGAAAGAAGTCAATGAGGCCCAAAACTCCATGATTTCTTCACACATGTATAACATAGCTTAAGAGCAAACACATTGTTTTCTTCCTCATTCAGACATATCAAAGCATTTTAAAATATATTCTTTACACCCAAAAATAAAAGACGTCCATGTCGCATTAAATGAGTGTATAAATTATATTCAAGCTTGCAAAAAATGTTCATTAACTGTTTGAGTGAATCATAGTTAAGCATAATATTAGTACTACACATGTTCCTCTGCGTAAGTGCATTTTGTATATTTATCATGTACAATATATCACGTGCGATTAATCCTAATTATTCAGTTTATATACATTTGTATTGAATTAAATAACCAAGTAAATGTTTAATAAACAAATCATTCAGTTTTCACAGGATTTATGCATAATTCGCCCGTGTCTCATCAAATGAGTGTATAAATAAAATTCAAGCTAGCATAAAAAGTTCATTAAGTGTTTGAGTGAATGCCAAAGGTTTTTTTACTAACGACTGTTCTAGATATACTACAAATATTTTTTTTGCAATTTCAAAACGGTTTTTCGCCCAGAAAAATAGCGAAAATGAGCGATATAGTTCAAATAACATGTTTTAGCGACTTTCTGATCCCTTCATTGCTTATAAATCTGGTGATTTTGATCTTATTAATAATCGTAACCTCAACATCTATTCTTGAGTCCAGCTATGTTACCGATCTACAACTCTATATTAATGAGAAAATCGAAAAATGGGACTCAAAATCTATCACAATACCATGTTATATACGATATATCGTTCAGAGTACTACCACAGAACATCAATTATTTACAAACTTTCTCATTGCTACGCTCAATAATTTCCTCATCTACAAAGTTATTCTACATTTGCATCCAAACGTGAGAGATTATGTACGTAATCCTAAGAATCTTGCCAAAATGCTACCAATATTTTTCTTCGTCCAAATGAGGTTCACCGACATATTAAGTGTTACTATGGTTTTGGCATGTATTTACGCTTCAATTTATAGCGATCTATCCTGTTCTACAACCATCGGTTTCTGTGCAGTCCTTATGAGTCGAACCAATGCAATCTATATATTTATGTTTGGAGGGATGCAGATCGTGAGATTATTTAACATGAATTACGTTAAGCGATATAGATCTGACCTAGGCGACTACGGAGAGTTTGAAGTGGATTTCTACGAATTCATAGATAGTGAAGATCATAGGCAACACTTCATAACAGCTTGCTCACATTTACCATGGTGGGTACTCTCTGAAGTAGCAGTGTTTGCCACTCTTGGATTAGCCTTTGTTGGATTTAAATACTTTTATAAAGGAATCATCGTTGGAGTTGAAGCCGATGCAACAGTCCAAGTTACATATTCCACAGCTGTATAATTTCCCACTCTTCACCGTTGTATTTGTTTGGGCTTATTTCTTGAAACCCATTGTAACGTTTTGCGAAATCGTGTGTGGAAGTATCACGTAATTTGCATTGGGGATTTCATTTGCTCATATCTTCTAAGCTGTATGGTTTTAAACGCATTCAACAGATCTATGTCTTATTGCGATTAACCGTCATTTCCTGTTTTATGCTTGGAAACTATATTTTGCCAGTAAAATTCATCATTGCATCTTTTTTCCTGAAATTTATTTATCTTTATCGTTCATCCTTGACCAAATTTATCACAAATCAGATATCTATCTTCATCTTCTATTTACTAGCTTCAATTTTCGTACTTATTTTAAGCTACGTACACACGGTTAAAAAAAACTAGAGAATGGTCCTGCTATAGTTTGACTGTAGTTGTGTGGCCGCTTCGAATAGTCCAAAACTATTCGCCTAGTTGAACTATGCGAAGCGGTGACACAGCTGTAGTCGAATTATAGCGGGACTATACGCTAGTTTTCTATAGCGTGTGTACGTAGATTTATAATCACTTGTGGATGTTAGGTATTTTATTGTACCTTTTATTGTATTAAAGGAAGACCGTTTAGAAATACATGTGACCAAATTTGAATTATATCTAGACCACTACATCTTTTTTTACAAAAGAAATCATTTGAGCTAACTTTTTCAAAACAAAGAATTATTTTGTAATAAAATTCTAATTAGAAATCGATGAGTTTTTTCGGTTTATTCTTTTTTTTTTTTTCTATGAATTATTATATTCCATTCCATTCCGTAATTAAGCATCAAGTTAATACTATACTTGTTCCTCTGTTTAAGTGCATCGCATGACAACGACCATTATGTTTCGACGCGTGAAAAATTAAAATCGCAATATAATTATTTCCCGGGCAACAATCTGTGAATGTCCCAAATCGAGCGAGAAAGGAATGAAGTGTTAAAGCAACATAAAATGAACGAGACTGAAAACAGTTCCAATGGTAAAGGTTTCGTTCCGGACAAAAATTTCTTTGAAAGCAAAGGAGAAACCGAAAAGTCTAAAATGTACGAGATTATCAAAAGTATGCCTAAAGGCGGAGCTCTGCAAACTTCTTTCAGCACCTTGGTGCCACCCGAATACATTTATAATTTGACTTTGGCGAAAAATTTATAAGGCTGTTACAAAAATAAAAAGTTGCGGCTCCGTTTCATGAGGACGCCCTTGCACTGGATGGCGCCCATGCATCTTGTACTGGATGGAAACTAATTAAATACATGAGGAAAGATGCAACATTTGATCCCTGGTTTAAATCCGAATTATCTATATCTCAAAACGACACAAAGAGTTCTTTAGAAAAATCCGTTTATTACATAAAATCTATTCTTTCGTATAAATTTCATTTCACGAGATATTTCAAGCACGTTTTAAAAGACATGTTCAAAGATAACGTTCAATATTTAGAAATTCGTACGGAATTGACAGAACTTTACGATATCGACGGAAAAGTTTCCAATTCCATCGAGACATCGAGACGGCCAGACTATTGAAGAGCACTGCCATAACGTTCTTAAAAGATCACAATCGGTTTATTGGAGCGAAAACTATTTATGCGCCTCCAAACACCAAAAGTAAATCGACTATGAGAAAATATTTGAAAACCGTCAAGGATCTAAAGTATCACGTTGGTTGGTTACTAGCAGGCTTCGATTTCGGCGAGAATCGTGAAAAAGGCACACCTTTGTCCGAACTTGTTAGACCCTTAACGGACATTGCAAAATATACGAAATTGTTGTTGCGAGCTGAAGAAACTAGATGGGCTGGTAGCACAGAAGATAAGAATTTAATTGACGTAGTTCTACTGAAAAGTGCAAGAATTGGACATGCGTTTTCACTGACAAACCATCCCGACCTCATCAAACTGATTGGCAAAGAAAATACCATAATTGAAGTTTCACCAGTTTCTAATCAACTTGTGGGATTATGCGACGACTTCAAGACTCACCCGGCTAGATATTTTATGTCTAGCAGGATAAATGTTGTCGTTGGGTGCGAACACACTGCTATGACGGGTGCCCCAGGGTTGAGTTACGATATATTCTTGATGTTTATGGCGATGACGCCTGATCAGGCTGACCTCAGGTTTCTGAAAAAAATAGCCATGGACTCCTTGGAATACTCCGCGCTGACGGACACAGAGAAACTACAGGCTTTCGACAAATGGGAAGAACAATGGCAACTGTGGCTACAACAAAATTTTCCCACAGACGAAACTCCAGAAGAAATTGACGAATAACCATTTGAATTCTTTAACCCTTACAGGCATGGCTCAAAGTTTCTAATATTTTTGATGAGAAAATGAAATGCTATTTTAAAGCCGTTTCAACTATGGTCTAAGTATAATAATGGTGGGATGATTTTTGTACCACCTCGAAATATTGTAATGGCTACATATTTCCATGCAACAGGGTGTTTGTATTTTCTAAAATTCCGTGCGTCTAAAGATTAATGCAGCAAATAACAATTTAAGGCAAGAAGATTGTTTTCCTCTATAACGCGAGTTCCTACAACGCGCTTAATCTATTGCCATTATATCTTATTGAACACTTTTCATTATAACATGTAAATTTAAATAAAAGTTAAAGCAAGTTTCTTCCAGGAAATCGTTGTTATTTTATTTGTCCAGACCAGGAGTGTCCAAACATTTTGTTTCTTTAGGCCACATTGAAAGAAGTCAATGAGGCCCAAAACTCCATGATTTCTTCACACATGTATAACATAGCTTAAGAGCAAACACATTGTTTTCTTCCTCATTCAGACATATCAAAGCATTTCAAAATATATTCTTTACACCCAAAAATAAAAGACGTTCATGTCGCATTAAATGAGTGTATAAATTAGATTCAAGCTTGCAAAAAATGTTCATTAACTGTTTGAGTGAATCATAATCAAGCATAATATTAGTACTACACATGTTCCTCTGCGTAAGTGCATTTTGTATATTTATCATGTACAATATATCACGTGCGATTAATCCTAATTATTCAGTTTATATACATTTGTATTGAATTACATAACCAAGTAAATGTTTAATAAACAAATCATTCAGTTTTCACATGATTTATGCATAATTCGCCCGTGTCTCATCAAATGAGTGTATAAATAAAATTCAAGCTAGCATAAAAAGTTCATTAAGTGTTTGAGTGAATCGTAATTAAGCATCAAGTTAATACTATACTTGTTCCTCTGTTTAAGTGCATCGCATGACAACGACCATTATGTTTCGACGCGTGAAAAATTAAAATCGCAATATAATTATTTCCCGGGCAACAATCTGTGAATGTCCCAAATCGAGCGAGAAAGGAATGAAGTGTTAAAGCAACATAAAATGAACGAGACTGAAAACAGTTCCAATGGTAAAGGTTTCGTTCCGGACAAAAATTTCTTTGAAAGCAAAGGAGAAACCGAAAAGTCTAAAATGTACGAGATTATCAAAAGTATGCCTAAAGGCGGAGCTCTGCAAACTTCTTTCTGCACCTTGGTGCCACCCGAATACATTTATAATTTGACTTTGGCGAAAAATTTATAAGGCTGTTACAAAAATAAAAAGTTGCAGCTCCGTTTCATGAGGACGCCCAGATATGCATCTTGCACTGGATGGAAACTAATTAAATACATGAGGAAAGATGCAACATTTGATCCCTGGTTTAAATCCGAATTATCTATATCTCAAAACGACACAAAGAGTTCTTTAGAAAAATCCGTTTATTACATAAAATCTATTCTTTCGTATAAATTTCATTTCACGAGATATTTCAAGCACGTTTTAAAAGACATGTTCAAAGATAACGTTCAATATTTAGAAATTCGTACGGAATTGCCAGAACTTTACGATATCGACGGAAAAGTTTCCAATTCCATCGAGACGGCCAGACTATTGAAGAGCACTGCCATAACGTTCTTAAAAGATCAAAGTCGGTTTATTGGAGCAAAAATTATTTATGCGCCTCCTAACACCAACAGTAAATCGACTATGAGAAAATATTTGAAAACCGTCAAGGATCTAAAGTATCACGTTGGTTGGTTCCTAGCAGGCTTCGATTTCGGCGAGAATCGTGAAAAAGGCACACCTTTGTCCGAACTTGTTAGACCCTTAACGGACATTGCAAAATATACGAAATTGTTGTTGCGAGCTGGAGAAACTAGATGGGCTGGTAGCACAGAAGATAAGAATTTAATTGACGCTGTTCTATTGAAAAGTGCAAGAATTGGACATGCGTTTTCACTGACAAACCATCCTGACCTCATCAAACTGATTGGCAAAGAAAATACCGTAATTGAAGTTTCACCAGTTTCTAATCAACTTGTGGGATTATGCGACGACTTCAAGACTCACCCGGCTAGATATTTTTTGTCTAGCAGGATAAATGTTGTCGTTGGGTGCGAACACACTGCTATGACGGGTGCCCCAGGGTTGAGTTACGATATGTTCTTGATGTTTATGGCGATGACGCCGGATCAGGCTGACCTCAGGTTTCTGAAAAAATTAGCCATGGACTCCTTGGAATACTCCGCGCTGACGGACACAGAGAAACTACAGGCTTTCGACAAATGGGAAGAACAATGGCAACTGTGGCTACAACAAAATTTTCCCACAGAGGAAACTCCAGAAGAAATTGACGAATAACCATTTGAATTCTTTAACCCTTACAGGCATGGCTCAAAGTTTCTAATATTTTTGATGAGAAAATGAAATGCCATTTTAAAGCCGTTTCAACTATGGTCTAAGTATAATAATGGTGGGATGATTTTTGTACCACCTCGAAATATTGTAATAGCTACATATTTCCATGCAACAGGGTGTTTGTATTTTCTAAAATTCCGTGCGTCTAAAGATTAATGCAGCAAATAACAATTTAAGGCAAGAAGATTGTTTTCCTCTATAACGCGAGTTCCTACAACGCGCTTAATCTATTGCCATTATATCTTATTGAAAACTTTTTATTATAACATGTAAATTAAAATAAAAGTTAAAGCAAGTTTCTGTTCTGTGTTATTTTATTTGTCTAGACCAGGAGTGTCCAACCATTTTGTTTTTCTAGGCCACATTGGTGTCATGGAGGTCATTCTCCATGTCAAGTCATGGAGGCCCAAAACTCTATGACTTTTTCACACATTTATAGCTTAAGAGCAAACGCAGAACAAAAACAGACAAGACCAGACAGGAGCAGACAAGACCACACAAGCTCTGACAAGACCAGACGATACCTGACAAGACCAGACAAGATCAGCCAAGACCAGACAAGAACAGAGATGACCACAGCAGACCTGAAAATATCATAAAAATAACAGGCACGACCATGCAAGACCAGACAGGACTAGATAGAACCAGACCAGACTAGACAAGACCAGAAAAGAGCAGACAAGACTAGACAACACTAAACAACACCAGACAAGTCCAGACAAGACCAGACAAGACCAGACAAGATCAGCCAAGACCAGACAAGAACAGAGATGACCAGAGCAGACCTGAAAAGACTAGAAAAATAACAGGCACAACTATGCAAGACCAGACAGGACTAGACAAGACCAGACAAGACAAGACCAGAAAAAAACAGAGAAGACCAGAGAAGGCTAGACAAACACAACTAGACAGACAAACTTGGACAAGTGATCTTAAAGAGACAAGACTAGATAGAGAGAACAAGAGACAAAATAAGTTATATAGGACCACTTAATCCAGTTCTAGGTTGTTCTACAAGTTACACTTGCTATATAAAATCCGAAACAAACACTTAAACCAAATTGTAACGCCTGGCTACTTCCATAATATTTATCTTACAAGTGTAAATCTCTTTTCCAACTGTCATTAGAATAGAGCAATTTAACTGTCGTCAGCGAACATACAAGTTTCATCTGTTATTTGTCCACCGTTTGCTGCATCTAATCCACCTAAATCTAAACTGCTCCCCATAAAAGCGTTTTGTAAAGTTTTCTTGAATTGAACCTGTTGTACGTTTCTTGGTCGCAGCAACAATTGCCAGACGAACTGTAAACGCAGCAATGTCAGCAATTAGTTGGATTGTGATGGTTATTAGACTAGTTATTGATGTGTTTAGCATGCTCGTCGCATTGAAACGAAACTGTCACCGGTGGCGCTGCCTTATATAACGACTGTTTATTTTGCTCGACTGGCAAATTATTTTTTTACGGTTACATTATGTAATCGATTACCGTATAAACTAACAGACAAGAGAAGATATTGCTTGTGGGTTTTATATTCGAAGATTCAGATTTTTGTTTGGAGATATGATGGAATCTATATGGAATAGATATGAGTATATAGGCAAAAGGATAGGTTGGACCAGGGGTGTCCAAATCCGCGGCTCGCGGGCCGTATGCAGCCCAAGGTAAGTTTAGACAATTAGACTCAGAATTAGTCAAGCGAAAAAGCCGAGAATTTTATATATCTCAAAATCTGAAGATGTTAGAGATGTGAAAATTGCTATTTTAATTCTTCTTTAAAAATGTAGAAATAGGTGTATAACCGTTTTCTAAAAATTCAGTTAGAAGCGGTAGAAAGGGATTTATTTAAGAAAATAATGCTCACTTGCAGATCTGACGGTTGACAGCTGACATTTGAGTAATAGTTTGTAATTACAATTTAAAAGGAAATTTTAAAATATAAATGTAAATGGCTTGATGACTCCATATACACTCGCACTATTGTAGGCGATGAATCTTGCGTATTCCTGATTTTATCTTAGGTTATGAATGAAGGTCAAAATCTAGATATGGAAGTATATCCACAAATAACTGATACTGTTGAAAATTGGGATGAATTCTTTATAATATCAAGCCTCAAGCCGCCTACGGTACTTACGTATTAACGCCACCACAGAGAGAGATCTTCGAAAGAGAGAGATATGCGGTCTTCTAACCCTATCCAATCTAACCCTTATCCAATATTTTTTCTTATTTCGAATCTAGAGGTCGCGCTACCGCGCGATATGTGGTCTATATTTATTTGCTCCGTTATAATCTAACGTAATGTTCGAGAAAAAATACTTGTACACTTTTCACATCTCAAACATTTCTCAAACATTACATTATGTCAAAATTTCACCAAGTAAGAGCTAAAACAGTGTCAGACCTAATCTAACCATCAATTTTGTTCATATCTGTAGCTGTGGTAGCATTAATACGTAAGTTGATACAGTCTACACAGGACAGGAATTAATTTGACTGATATAAAATCCACGCGAGCGAAGCCGCGGGCTATAGCTAATATTTAAATTGAAGAAAAGAGAACGGCTTGACTAAATAAAGTTCGACTTACGTAATCTAAATTATTCCAACCATCCATGTTTATATTTCTCCATAAAATTTAATCAATAAATTCCTTTCGCACTATTTTCCCGATAATTTAAACATAACTCATCCATATCACAGAAAAAAAACGAATATAAAGCTGCCCAAACCAAGCACTAATTCATTAATTAAGCGCGTCCGTTCTAAGCAACCGACATGCTAATACTAACTCTACTGCTCAGTGCTAGTTTAGCAAACGGCGAAACAGATTACTGGTCGCAGCGAGAACATTACGACGACGACTACAAAATGTTTCCCGGAGCGGAGTTGAAAGAAGGCTACATCGAGAAGTGCGTCTCCAAGAATTTGAAGAACTTCAGTTCGTCCGAAATCAAAGCAAACTCATTTTTGGCGGCGGAAACTTTCACTGAAGCAACGAGAGATTCTATCAAAAACTCGACAGCCTTCCAGCTTATAAAAAGTTTGCCGAAAGGAGGAAACCTGCACGGCCACGACTTCGGAGCGGTCTCGCAAGACTTCCTCGTCAATTTAACTTACGAGAAGAATCTCTACGGTTGCTACGGTTTAGAAAAGAAATTCAATTTACGTTTCATGGCAGATGCACAAAGCGACGACTCCTGCACGTGGAAACTACTAGAAGAATATCGGAAGGAAAAAACGTTTGACTCGTGGTTAAAATCGGAATTCTACATCGATCAAACCATATATAAAAACTCAGATGTGTGGAGTAAGTTCAAATCGTCAACCGCTTTAATTAAACAGTTAATTACCTACAAGCCAATATTTAAAAAATACTTTTATCAAGCCTTAACGGAGCTACACGACGATAACGTCCAGTATTGGGAATTTCGATCCTCACTTCCTGAATTATACGAACTTGATGGAACAGTCACCGATTACCTTGAAACGGCTGAGATTTTAAAGGATACTGTAAATCATTTCAAGAAGAAATTTCGTAAGTTCATCGGAGCGAAATTGATTTACGCGCCGCAAAGACCCGATAACGATGCAGCGTTGAAAGACCACAAGAAGGAATTGCATAAATTGAAGAAAAAGGTGGGTACGTTCTTGGCGGGCTTTGATTTCAGCGGAGAGGAAGAGGCGAGTGTGCCGCTTAAAACCTACGGTAAGCAACTAGCCAAGATCTCGAGAGGCAACAACTTGATGCTGCACGCCGGGGAGACGAACAGGGCAGGTAGTAAATCCGATTTGAATCTACTCGACGCCGTCGCTGTTAAAAGCTTCAGGATCGGGCACGCTTACACCCTCTACACTCACCGCAATCTCGTTGCGCAAGTCATAGAGGAGAAAGTAGCTATAGAGATATGTCCAATTTCCAACCAAGTTTTTGGCTTGCTGAGTGATCTAACTAGCCATCCGGCTAGAATCTACTTCAAACAAAACATTCCCGTGGTTATCGGTAACGATTATCCGGGATTGTGGGGAGCCGAAGGGTTAAGCTACGACTGGTATTACGCCTTCATGGGAATGGCGGAAACTGCAGATATTAGGTTTTTCAAAGAAATGGCGCTGAACTCTCTCCAGTATTCTGCTATGACTCCAAATGAAAAAGCAAAGGCTATACATAGGTGGAATAACCTATGGGACGAATGGTTAACTTCTTAAAACATAAATAATTACAGATTTGTTAAACTCATTCTGTTCCAAATTAATAAATTCTTATGCAAACTCTTATTATAAATGTTAGAACCCAAATAAATGTTATGAATTCTTGACTTATCATTTATCATCTTGCCGATACTAATCAATACCATCCCAATTCAGACAAAACAAGACTGAAGAAGAAAAGAAAATTACAGCTCTTCCCTGGTCTGCTTTGCCTATTTTTTGGCTATTCCCGCCTTCCCTGATATTTCCTAGCCTTGTCTAGTCTTCTCCAGTTTTGTCCAGTCTCGTCCAATCTTGTCCAGTATTGTCCAGTCTTATCCAATCTTGTACAGCCGAGTCCAGTTTAGTCGTCTAATCCCGTCTTAGCCAGCATAGCCCAGTCTAGTCTACTCCAGTCAAGTACAGTCTACTCCAGTATAGTCCAATCTAATCCAGTTTAGTCATTTCTAGTCTAATATGGTCTTGTCTTGCTTTCTCTTGTCTTGTCTGGTATTGTCTGGTCTTGTCTAGTCTTGTCTGCTTTTGTCTGGTCTTAGTTAGTCTTGTTTCACCTTGTCTGGTCTTGTCTGGTCGTTTCGGTCTTGTCTAGTCTTCTCTATAAATTATTCAGCAAGCTATTGAATCCAGTAACCAATTCAGATAAACAAATCGAATTTACGATACTTTTTATAGCATTTTTTCCGAATCGTGCAAACATTATTAAAACTGTAATCGCAAATGTAATCGCAAATAAAACGTTTCGAATGGTTCATTGGTCATTGCATTTAGTTATTCAATTGAATGTTCTGTTTAAAGCGAGTTTCTTAAGCAAAGAGAAACAAAATATTTCAAACAATTGTCTATTCATAAGCACTCTTATCGTGACTGCATACATTGAGTGATAAGTGCCGAGAGCGGTCAGTAAGCGTTTGCCTCTGGTGCTAGCAAGATGTTAATCGTTTTTCTGATCTGTTTTGCAACTGTTGGAGCGGATTATTGGGAAGATCGCAAGGCTTTCCTGAAAAACGACGAGAGTTACGGCATCGGTTCAAAAATCGAACTCTCGGAGTACGAGGATAAAGTGAATACAATCCTGATGAAGTTTCAGTTGGAGGAGTATAAGGAGGGTTTTCAAAAACCTTCTTCGTATTTGGCGGCTCAACATTTCTTCCACTCGAAGCAGTCGATTGAGAAAACTGACGTTTATAAGATTATTAAAATGTTACCAAAAGGAGCTTCGTTACATACTCATGAACCCGCGATGGCGTCAAACGAATTCCTCTACAGTTTGACTTTGAGAGAAAATCTTTATTGTTGCTACACCGACAACAAGCTCAAATTAAGGTTCTTTGAAAAGACTCCGGATAAAAGTTGCGACTGGTCACTTTTAGAAACCATGAGAGAGAAAGATTCTGGTTTCGATGAAAAGTTGAGAGAGACTCTAACGATAGTGGTTCAAGACCCAGTTAAAACTTATCCCAGCATCAACGAAGTTTGGGGCAAGTTTACGGAGATCTTTATTTTCATCGCAGGTTTACTAAACTACAGACCCATCTTCAAAGAATATTTCTATAATGCTTTAAAAGAAATTTACGAAGACAACGTTAAATACGTGGAGATTCGAACAAATCTCCCCAGCTTGTACGAAAATGGAGTCGAGCTCACGCCATACGCCACAGCAATAGCTTACAATGAAACGTTGGCAGAATTCATGGAAGATTACCCTGACTTTATTGGAGCTAAACTAATTTATGCTCCACACAGAAGAGCAAATAACGTAGCAATGAAATCATACATTAGAACAGCAGGGTTGGTCAAAAGAGACTTCTCCAATTTATTAGCCGGTTTCGATCTAGTCGGACAAGAAGATTTAGGTAAACCGCTTAAAAGCTTCATCCCCAGTTTGAAAATGATCGCGAAAGAAATGAAAGTGTTCTTCCACGCCGAAACCGACTGGTACGGCTCTTCAACGGACCTAAATCTATTCGACGCCATACTTTTAGGAACCATCCGAATCGGGCACGGTTTCTCCATATCCAAGCACCCAGCAATCATGCAAGCAATCAATGCGAAGAACATAGCAATCGAAGTCTCCCCCATTTCGAATCAAGTTTTAATGTTGGTGCAAGACCTTCGAAATCATCCGGCCAACGTTCTAATGTCGCACGGTTTACCCGTAGTTATTTGCAACGATGACCCTGGCAAGTGGGGAGCAAAGGCATTAAGCCACGACTGGTACTTGGCGTTTATGGGAGTAGCGAGTAGAAACGCGGATTTGAAGCTTTTGAAGCAATTGGCTTTAAACGCTTTGAATTATTCTGCGATGGAGAAAGAGGAGAAGAACAAAGCGTTGGAGAAATGGAACAAAGATTGGAGTGTGTTTCTGGAAAACGTGCTGGATACCTTCGGAAATGTTTTAGTTTAATCGAGTGATTAAATCGGTGTAAAGTTAAGTTGTAAATTAATTAAATTAAGAGTATTTATATGAATTCAGACTAGACCCAGTCTTAGTATTATGATAATTGCAATAAAAGCAAAGACTAATACATAAGTGAAACTGCCTACGGGACGAATGGTTAACTTCTAAAAACACAAATAATTACAGATTTGTTAACATCATTCTGTTCCAAATTAAGATATTCTTATCTAAAATCTCATTATAAAAGTTGGAACTAAAATAAATTTTATAAATTCTTGACTTATCTTTTAATATTTTGTTCATATTAATCAATATCTTCCCAAGCTAGTCTAAATAAGACTAAAAAAGAAAGAATAATTGGAGCTTAGCAAATAAAAATAATCACGAATAGATTAAAATAGAAATAACTAGACACAAATAATAAAGATTAGATAACCACCTAGTCTAGTCTTGTTTGATATTATCCAGTCTTGCCGGTGTTGTTTACATTTGTCTAATCTGGTCTTCCCTGATATTTCCTGACTTTGTCCAGTACCTATTATCCAGTCTAATCCAATCTTATCCAGTCGAGTCCAGTCTAATCTAGTCTAGACCAGTCTAGTCCAATCTATTCGAGTCTACTCCATTCTAGTCTAGTCTAGTCCAGTTTAGTCCTGCCTAGTCCAGTATTGTCTTGTCTTGTATTGTCTGGTATTATCCGGTCTTGTCTGGTGTTGTTTGGTATTATCCGGTCTTGTCTGGTGTTGTCTGGTCTTGTCTGGTCTTGCTTGGTCTTGCCTAGTCTGGTCTTGCAAACAAGCTGTTGAACCGATTCTACACTTTACGTAGTCGGAAACCAATTCAGATAAACAAACCGAATGTGCGATACTGTTTATAGCAATTTTTACAATTCGTGTAAATATTATTACTACTGTAATCGCAAATGTAATCGCAAATAAAACGTTTTGAATGGTTCACTGGTCTTTGCATTTAGTTATTCAATTGTATGTTCTGTTTGAAGCGAGTTTTTAAAGCAAAGAGAAACAAAATATTTCAAACAATTATCTATTTATAAGCACTCTTATCGTGAGTACATAAATTGAGTGATAAGTGCCGAGAGCGGTCAGTAAGCGTTTGCCTCTGGTGCCAGCAAGATGTTAATAGTTTTCCTTATCTGTTTTGCAACTGTTGGAGCGGATTATTGGGAAGATCGCAAGGCTTTCCTGAACAACGACGAGAGTAAAGGCATCAGTTCAAAAATCCAGCTCTCGGAGTACGAGGAGAAAGTGAATAAGATTCTGATGAAGTTTAAGTTGGAGGAGTATAAGGAGGGTTTTAAGAAACCTTCTTCGTATTTGGCGGCTCAACATTTCTTCTACTCGAAGCAGTCGATTGAGAAAACTAACATTTATTGGATTATTAAAATGTTACCAAAAGGAGCTTCGTTACATACGCATGACACCGCGATGGTCAAACGAATTCCTCTACAGCTTGACTTTGAGAGAAAATCTTTACGGTTGCTACATCGACAACAACCTCAACTTAAGATTCTTTGAGAAGAGTCCGGATAAAAGTTGCGTCTGGTCACTTTTAGAAACCATGAGAAGTAAAGATCCTGGTTTTAATGAAAAGTTGAAAGAGAAACTAACGATAACTAGTACAAGACCCAGTTCAAACTTATCCCAGCATCAACGAAGTTTGGGGAACATTTATGGAGTCCTTTATTTTCATCGCAGGTTTACTCAACTACAGACCCATCTTCAAAGAATATTTCTATCAGGCTTTAAAAGAACTTTACGAAGACAACGTTAAATACGTGGAGATTCGAACAATCCTCCCCAGCTTGTACGAAAATGGAGTCGAGCTCACCCCATACGACACCGCAATGGCTTACAATGAAACGTTGGCAAAATTCATGGAAGATTACCCTGACTTTATTGGAGCTAAACTAATTTATGCTCCACACAGAAGAATAAATAATGTAACAATGAGATCATACATTAAAATAGCAAGATTGGTCAAAAAAGACTTCCCTAATTTATTTAGCCGGTTTCGATTTAGTCGGACAAGAAGATTTAGGTAAACCGCTTAAAAATTCATACCCAGTTTGAAAATGATCGCGAAAGAAATGCATGTGTTCTTCCACGCCGGCGAAACCGACTGGTACGGCTCTTCAACGGATCTAAATTTATTCGACGCCATCCTTTTAGGAACCATCCGAATCGGGCACGGTTTCTCCATATCCAAGCATCCAGCAATAATGCAAGCTATCAAAGCGAAGAACATAGCAATCGAAGTCTCCCCCATTTCGAATCAAGTTTTAATGTTGGTGCAAGATCTTCGAAATCACCCGGCCAACGTTCTGATGTCGCACGGTTTACCTGTAGTTATTTGAAACGATGACCCTGGCATGTGGGGAGAAAAGGCTTTAAGCCACGACTGGTATTTGGCGTTTATGGGAGTAGCGAGTAAAAACGCGGATTTGAAGCTTTTGAAGAAATTGGCGTTAAACGCTTTGAATTATTCTGCGATGGAGATAGAGGAGAAGAACAAAGCGTTGGAGAAATGGAACAAAGATTGGAGTGTTTTTCTGGAAAACATGCTGGATACCTTCGGAAATGTTTTAGTTTAATCGAGTTATTAAATTGGTGTAAAATCAAGTTGTAAATTAAATTAAGAGTATTTATATGAATTCAGGCTAGACCAAGTCGTAGTTAGTGATATGATAATTGTAATAAAAGCAAAGGCTATGCATAAGTGAAACTGCCTACGGGACGAATGGTTAACTTCTTAAAACATAAATAATTACAGATTTGTTAACATCATTCTGTTCCAAATTAAAATATTCTTATCTAAATTCTCATTATAAACGTTGGAACAAAAATAAATTTTCTAAATTCTTGACTTATCTTTTATTATTTTGTTCATATTAATCAATACCTTCCCACGCTAGTCTAAATAAGACTAAAAAAGAAAGGATAATTGGAGCTTAGCAAATAAAATTAATGACGAACGGACAAAACTAGAAACAACTAGACACAAATAATAAAGATTAGATAACAACCAAGTCTTGTCTGATATTATCTTGCCTTGCCTGTGTTGTTTACTTGTGTCTAATCTGGTCTTCCCTAATCTTTTTTGGGCTTGTCCAGTACTTATTATCCAGTCTTATTTTGTCCAGCCGAGTCAAGTCTAATCTATTCGAGACCAGTCTAGTCCAATCTAGTAGAGTCTAGTCCATTCTAGTCTAGTCTAGTCCAGTTTAGTCCTGTCTAGTCCAGTATGATCTCGTCTTGTATTGTCTTGTATTGAATTAGTATTGAAATCTTGCCTTGTATTGTCTTATATTGAAAAAGTCTTGTCTGGTCTTGTCTGCTCCTGTCTTGTGTTGTCTGGTGTTGTCTGGTCTTGCAAACAAGCTGTTGAACGGATTCTACACTTTACGTAGCCGGAAACCAATTCAGATAAACAAACCGAATTTGCGATACTGTTTATAGCAATTTTTCCGATTCGTGCAAATATTATTAAAACTGTAATCGCAAATGTAATCGCAAATAAAACATTTTGAATGGTTCATTGGTCTTTGCATTTAGTTATTCAATTGAATGTTCTGTTTGAAGCGAGTTTTTAAAGCAAAGAGAAACAAAATATTTCAAACAATTATCTATTTATAAGCACTCTTATCGTGACTACATAAATTGAGTGATAAGTGCCGAGAGCGGTCAGTAAGCGTTTGCCTCTGGTGCTGGCAAGATGTTAATAGTTTTTCTGATCTGTTTTGCAACTGTTGGAGCGGATTATTGGGAAGATCGCAAGGCTTTCCTGAAAAACGACGAGAGTTACGGCATCGGTTCAAAAATCCAACTCTCGGAGTACGAGGAGAAAGTGAATAAGATCCTGATGAAGTTTAAGTTGGAGGAGTATAAGGAGGGTTTTAAGAAACCTTCTTCGTATTTGGCAGCTCAACATTTCTTCCACTCGAAGCAGTCGATTGAGAAAACTAACATTTATAAGATTATTAAAATGTTACCAAAAGGAGCTTCGTTACATACGCATGACACCGCGATGGCGTCAAACGAATTCCTCTACAATTTGACTTTGAGAAAAAATCTTTACGGTTGCTACATCGACAACAACCTCAAATTAAGATTCTTCGAGAAGAGTCCGGATAAAAGTTGCGACTGGTCACTTTTAGAAACCATGAGAGGGAAAGATCCTGGTTTCGATGAAAAGTTGAAAGAGAAACTAACGATAGTAGTTCAAGACCCAGTTCAAACTTATCCCAGCATCAACGAAGTTTGGGGAAAATTTATGGAGTCATTTATTTTCATCGCAGGTTTACTCAACTACAGACCCATCTTCAAAGAATATTTCTATCAGGCTTTAAAGGAACTTTACGAAGACAACGTTAAATACGTGGAGATTCGAACAATCCTCCCCAGCTTGTACGAAAATGGAGTCGAGCTCACCCCATACGACACAGCAATGGCTTACAATGAAACGTTGGCAACATTCATGGAAGATTACCCTGACTTTAATGGAGCTAAACTAATTTATGCTCCACACAGAAGAATAAATAATGTAACAATGAGTTCATACATTAAAATAGCAAGATTGGTCAAAAAAGACTTCCCTAATTTATTAGCCGGTTTCGATTTAGTCGGACAAGAAGATTTAGGTAAACCGCTAAAAAATTTCATCCCCAGTTTGAAAATGATCGCGAAAGAAATGAAAGTGTTCTTCCACGCGGGCGAAACCGACTGGTACGGCTCTTCAACGGACCTAAATCTATTCGACGCCATACTTTTAGGAACCATCCGAATCGGGCACGGTTTCTCCATATCCAAGCATCCAGCAATCATGCAAGCAATCAAAGCGAAGAACATAGCAATCGAAGTCGCCCCCATTTCGAATCAAGTTTTAATGTTGGTGCAAGATCTTCGAAATCATCCGGCCAACGTTCTCATGTCGCACGGTTTACCTGTAGTTATTTGCAACGATGACCCTGGCATGTGGGGAGCAAAGGCTTTAAGCCACGACTGGTATTTGGCGTTTATGGGAGTAGCGAGTAGAAACGCGGATTTGAAGGTTTTGAAGCAATTGGCGTTAAACGCTTTGAATTATTCTGCGATGCAGAAAGAGGAGAAGAACAAAGCGTTGGAGAAATGGAACAAAGATTGGAGTGTTTTTCTGGAAAACGTGCTGGATACCTTCGGAAATATTTTAGTTTAATCTAGTGATTAAATCGGTGTAAAATTAAGTTGTAAATTAATTAAATTAAGAGTATATATATATATATATATATATATATATATATATATATATATATATATATATATATATATATATATATATATATATATATTCAAGCTAGACCAAGTCTTAGTATTATGATAATTGTAATAACGTAAAAGTGTACTGATAAATAAATCTAATTATAAACAAAACTTTGCTTAGAGTTTTTAACTCATCTACACTTATTTTTAATTTTTTTTTAATTTTTTTTTTTTTTGTGATTATTTTTGCATTATTTTCAAGGTGAGAAAAACTTTTCTCACAGTTTATAAATGCAGTCGTTTATTTTTCGATTATTTTTGCATTTTTTTTTCAAAGGTAAGATATTTAAATTTGTTCGAATTTCAAACACAAAAAAATGTAAATACCGAAAAAGTTTCCCAGAGGAAAAAATCTTAAAAATAATTCGAAACACAAATATTACAGTTTATTTCCGTTTATTTTTCGGTTGTGTTTATTGTTTTCCTTTAGTCTGGTTCACACGAAGTAACGCACAACGTAACCTATTACCCTATAACGGCAACAATAGGGTCTCATCGAGATGAGTCGGATAAATTTGCTCCAGATAACAAAGACAATGTAAAACTGTGAGAGAGAACGAAATTATTTATAGATTATGCGAATTAAATTGCGTTGACCGAGTTTTTAAAAATCATTTTGCTTGGCGGCAAATATTGATTTTAGTAATTATCTTTGATAAACTTGCTTTCTTCTCATTATAACGTTTATTTATTCTATTTATTTTAAATATTAGAGGATTCAGTAGAGATTGTAACTGGATTTCGAGCTGTTTGTTTAAAATACTTTTGTAATTATTGTTGTTAACAAGTTGCCGTTGTTTAAGAAATAATCTGTTAATCTTAACTGTCTCACTCAAGATAAATATGCAAAGCTACTTTTCGAATTAATATTCAAAAATAATTGTTTCTTACCGGTCATATTGAAAAATTGTAATTTTGACAGACAATATACTTCTAATCACTGACACAATAAGGTTTTTTTACGTACGATTTAAATTATTTTGATTAAAATTTAGTTTTAATTTAATTTTAGAATTAAATTTATTAGATATTTGTCTCTGATTTAACCCCTTAACATACAATGACGTCTCTAAGAGGTCATGTATATGTGATTTCTAAATCATGTATCATAAGATCACATGTATATGAACACGTCAACACGCATTTTATTCGTATGTCAAGGGGTTAAATCGTATTTATACTATCTTTTTGGTGCTGCAACGATGTACGAACATTTATTTCAAATCGTACGCAAAATCCACGATCTTTCCAAAACTTTGAATCTTTTGTCGTTATATTAAATCAATAACAGCGGATTTGAGCAGATCATGTATCGATTTCAAGTATCATTGGATCATGTATCGATTTCAAGCCATCTGATGAGATGTTGCGCAAATTAATTTAAGTTTGTAAAAAAAAGTAGTACTTTATAATACAAGTGTGTGAAAAAGGGCTATTATGCATGAGTTGCAAAGTTTATAGAACGAGCCGAAGGCGAGCAATAAATGCACAAAAGCCGTGTATCATACATTATTTCATCTATGAAGCATGTTAAAATACTGTTGAATCTACAAAAAAATAATTGTTTCTTACCGATTATATTGAAAAATTGCAATTTTGCCGGATAAAATACTTCAAATAACCGACACAATAAGGTTAGAACGTTGAGCGCCTCCGTCGCAAAAAATTGTAACAAGTGAAAACGCACCGAGACGGGAACACTATTTGGTCGTTGTCGATGTAATCTAGGTTAACCTAGATTTAATCTAGATTAGATTATGGTTAGGTTAAGTTATATTAGATCCAGATACATCCAGACTGAGAGACCGAGACTTTTTGATTCAAAATAAGAAAAATTAATTCGAATTGTTGCCATAGTAATAACAAACAGAAATCGTTGAATAATTAAACTTGATTTGATTTACATTGGACTTTTACGCACGATTTGGATACTTTTACACACAATTATGGCATCATTCAATGCAAGAATTTAAGATACCCCAAAAGCTAGTAAAACTCACTCAGATGACATTAACAAACGTCCGGTGTGCAGTCAAAATATAAAGTGATACATCAGAGCAATTTAGCACACAAAGAGGAGTGCGGCAAGATTAATATAGCTCTAGAGAAAGTAATTAGGGACTCCAAGGTACAAACTACAGGCACAATCTTTAACAAATCGACCAAAATACTGGCATATGCGGACGACATAGACATAATAGGGAGATCGGTCGCATCAACCAATGGGTCATTTCTAAAAATCGAGGAAGCCGGCGGAACAATGGGCCCGCAAGTAAACGAAAGCAAGACTCGAGAGCGAATAGGATTGGGCAAAATCTGACCATCAGAGAATACAACATCGAAGTGGTACAGGAATTCATTTATCTGGGCTCACTAGTAAATAGGCAAAACAACGTGTAGGAAGAAATTAGAAGAAGACTAGTCTTAGCAAATAAATGTTACTACGCCCTCAGGCAACACTTTATATCCAGGACACTTACCCAAACATCCAAGATAACTCTATACAAAACACTCGTTATATCAGTTCTCAAATACGGTTCGGAGGCGTGGGTGATAACAAAGAACGATGAAAAACTAATTGCCATAAATATAGACAACCAATGGAGAAGAAGATACAACGCAGAACTACCCGAATTATATGGAGACAACGACATCATAACAAAAATTAAAGTGAGTAGACTGCAATGGGCTGGACACGTTATAAGGGCAGATGAAAAACGTCCATTAAAAAATTATATACAAGCAAACCAGAAGGGCGGAGAAAGCAGGGAAGACGCAGACTCAGATGGAACGACGGGATAGACCAAGATGCACGAGCAATTAAGGTGCCAAACTGGAGAACAGGCGCCAGAGACCGAGACCGGTCGAGAAAAATACGTGCCAATGATGATGATGGCATCCTTCCAATTATGGCATCCTATCAATGGCATCCTTCACATACAATAATTTACTTATTAGGTAATATGTTCAGTTTTGTGTGCGAGTAAATAAAAATATATAAACTTCTTAGTTGAATTCCCTTGACAAATTAGAGTCCAGATTCTGGTAACCACGGTGCAAAATCACTCCTTAAATACCATACATTTTGTACAGTAAATGTTAAATATTAATTTAAAGTTATAATAATATTACGTATTTATATCATTTACTAATGTTTTATTGAAAATTCAATGTGTACTATTTGTTTTCTAAAATCCTTAGCAAAATAAGATTTTTCCTAAAGCATGGTACGATCCCCTGAAATCATAAAGATGGCAATAGTGCATTCAGCGCCTCCGTAGAAAAAAATTCTAACTAGTAAAAACGCCTAGTGATGGGAACACTATTTTGTCGTTGTAGATTTAATCTAGGTTAACCTACATTTAATATAGATTAGGTTATGGTTAGGATAAGTTACATTAGAGCAAGGAAGAGGAAGAATGCAAGGAAATAGAAAAACTACAGCAGAATCACGATATATATGGAGAACATAAAAAGTTAAAAGAAGTGGCTGGAGTGTACAAACGGAAAGAGTAGTACTCGTCAATAACATAAATGAAATTGTCTAAGAGGCAGAAAAGATAAAGACTGTATGGGAACAGTACATAAGTGAACTATTTCCAGACGATGAAAGACCAAACCTAGAGATTAAGCAAGAAAATGGACTTCTTACAGGACCACCAATAACCAAAGACAAAATTAAAACAGCAGTACAACAGTCCAAAAAAAAAACAAAACGACTGGGCCGGATGGTCTGCCCGCAGAAATTATTAAACTGATTGATGAAGAAAATCTGTCTTTATTGGTAATTGTTTTTAACAAAATATAGTGAAGGCAGATACCCCCTAGACTGGTTAAAATCCACCTTTATTCCCTTGGAAAAAAAATAAATGCAAGAAAGTGTAATGTACATCGATTAATAAATTTAATGAACCATGAACTGAAAATATTACTCAAAGTAAATGTGAAGCAAACCTTAAAGATACCTAATTTGGCTTTAGAAGTGGCATGGGGACGAGAGAGGCTCTCGTCGGAAAAAGGTATCCGAGTTTTGATCCAGAACTGTCGGGATGTGCAGAAATATGCCTTCCTTTGCTTTGTTGACTATGAAAAAGCTTTTGAGTTCAACACGAAAAAATAATAAACATACTGAGAACAACAGATGTAGATGAAAAAGACATTCGCTGTATTCAAAATCTGTAGTGGTATCAAACGGCGCATATAACAACAAATAAAATAAAAACCCAAGATATAGAAATGAGCAGAGGAGTTAGACAGGGGTGCATATTATCACCTTTGTTGTTTAATCCATATTCTGAGGCCATTCAATGAAGCTTGGGAAGATAAAGGCATGGGAATCAAAGTAAACAGAGTATTCGTCAACAACATCATATATGCGGACGACTCAGTCATAATAGCCGATAGTAATAAAGATTTGCAACGGATGATTAACTGAACACCATTGGTAATAAACATGGACTCAAAATAAATAGCAACAAGACAAAATTCGTGATAGTTAGCAGGCAGAAAGTACCTTACCCCAATGCTCAAATCACAATAAATAATACCACACTAGAACGTGTCTCACGTTACAAGTATTTGGGTAGTTGGCTGTACGAAGAATGGGATAACGATAGGGAAATTAGTTGTAGAATAGAAACGGCCGGAAATTATTTCTTCAAATTTAAAAAAAATATTATGGCTTATCTCCAATTCTTTTTAATTGTGTGTTAGAGAAAGCAGTAAGAAGTTGGAACGAAAAACTTATTATTATAAACATATTATTATTATAAAACACAAAATTTCGCCGATAATGTTAGGAAGAGGAAGCAAAAAGATCGAAATAAACTGTCTTGTATTTGCAGATGACTTTGCTATACTTTCCGAAAATGTGAAAACTGCTGTAACACAAATAAATCTTTTGGAAGAAATAGAATGCAGAACTGGCTTAAGAATTTCTGCAGAAAAACAAAATTCTTAACGAACATTAAAGATGCACCAAAATTCCTGAAAACAGATATTGGCCAAATAGAGAAGATTAAAAAATTCAAATATCTAGGAGAGCTAATCCAAGAAAATGCTTTGGAAAAATCTGCAATAGAAGAAAGGTTACATAAAATGAGTAGAGCATATGGTATCACCAAAGACCTCTACAATAAGAAATGCCTATCCAAAAATGCTAAAATCAGGCATTATAACAGTAGTGAAGCCAGAATGTCAATATGCAAGCGAATGTCTGGCACTAAACTACAATTTGGATAAGTTAGAAGTACTAGGAAGGCGAATTATAAGGAAAATATTAGGACCACAAAACACAGCAGAAGGTTAGAAATTACGAAGCAATACTAAAGTATACGAAAATATAGAAAATATATCAAACGTAATGAGAAAAAGAAGAAACTCATGTTTTTCGGACATTTATCTCGAATGCAACTCAGCAGATTAACCAGTACGATTTTTAAATATCTATGGAGAAAAAAGTTCACAACAAGCTGGGTCAACGAAGTAAAAAAGGATTTAGAAAGAAACAATATACAAACGGAAACTATATACAACAGAGAAGCCTTTCGGGAAAAAAATATTGAAAATGGGAGGATACCAAGGCAGGGCTGCTAAGAAGACTGGTTCAAAATGGTCTGACGACTGAAAGAAAAAACATAGTGAACAGATGAAAGAATATTAGAAGAAAAGAAAAGAACAAAGAATTAGGAATTGAAATTGGAACGTGGTCCCTAGATGGCCTATTCGCAAAAAAAATTAGAGACATAAGTTTAAATATAAGATTAAGATACGCTAAGTGCTATGCGTGGTCTGCTCTGCTGTACGGCGTGGAGACATGAACGCTGAAAGCATCATCCATGAATATGATTGAATGTTTTGAAATGTGGACTTACGGTAGTAACCATGTACTGACCGAGTAACGAATGAGGAAATCTGGAGACGAATGGGGAAAGACAGAGAAATGTTACTTAGCATAAAGAGAAAAACCACCTATTTTGGGCACCTAATGAGAAACCCAAAATACCAACTGCTATAACTGTTTGTTGAGGGCAAGATTGAAGGCAGAAGAGGAGTGGGAAGAAAACAAGTGTTCTGGTGGAGAAATCTATGGGAATGGACAGATTTAAGAACTATAGGAGACCTGGTACACACAGCAACAGACCGTGAAGCGTACAGAAACGTGATCGCCAACATCCAATAGTGTGGATAGGCAAAAGAAAAAAAAAACATTTCGCTGCTATGAACTGCGATAGCAGTTCAATTGATTTGACGCCCAGGTGCTATGGACTGTGATAGTCCAATTGATTAGGCGCCCAGATGTTATGGACTGCTATAGCGGTCTACCAACTTCATGAATTAAACAAGACTAGGACAGACAAGACTAGGACAGACAAGACTAGGACAGACAAGACTAGGACAGACAAGACTAGGACAGACAAGACTAGGACAGACAAGACTAGGACAGACAAGACTAGGACAGACAAGACTAGGACAGACAAGACTAGGACAGACAAGACTAGGACAGACAAGACTAGGACAGACAAGACTAGGACAGACAAGACTAGGACAGACAAGACTAGGACAGACAAGACTAGGACAGACAAGACTAGGACAGACAAGACTAGGACAGACAAGACTAGGACAGACAAGACTAGGACAGACAAGACTAGGACAGACAAGACTAGGACAGACAAGACTAGGACAGACAAGACTAGGACAGACAAGACTAGGACAGACAAGACTAGGACAGACAAGACTAGGACAGACAAGACTAGGACAGACAAGACTAGGACAGACAAGACTAGGACAGACAAGACTAGGACAGACAAGACTAGGACAGACAAGACTAGGACAGACAAGACTAGGACAGACAAGACTAGGACAGACAAGACTAGACAGACAAGACTAGACAGACAAGACTAGACAGACAAGACTAGACAGACAAGACTAGACAGACAAGACTAGACAGACAAGACTAGACAGACAAGACTAGACAGACAAGACTAGACAGACAAGACTAGACAGACAAGACTAGACAGACAAGACTAGACAGACAAGACTAGACAGACAAGACTAGACAGACAAGACTAGACAGACAAGACTAGACAGACAAGACTAGACAGACAAGACTAGACAGACAAGACTAGACAGACAAGACTAGACAGACAAGACTAGACAGACAAGACTAGACAGACAAGACTAGACAGACAAGACTAGACAGACAAGACTAGACAGACAAGACTAGACAGACAAGACTAGACAGACAAGACTAGACAGACAAGACTAGACAGACAAGACTAGACAGACAAGACTAGACAGACAAGACTAGACAGACAAGACTAGACAGACAAGACTAGACAGACAAGACTAGACAGACAAGACTAGACAGACAAGACTAGACAGACAAGACTAGGACAGACAAGACTAGGACAGACAAGACTAGACAGACAAGACTAGACAGACAAGACTAGACAGACAAGACTAGACAGACAAGACTAGACAGACAAGACTAGACAGACAAGACTAGACAGACAAGACTAGACAGACAAGACTAGACAGACAAGACTAGACAGACAAGACTAGACAGACAAGACTAGACAGACAAGACTAGACAGACAAGACTAGACAGACAAGACTAGACAGACAAGACTAGACAGACAAGACTAGACAGACAAGACTAGACAGACAAGACTAGACAGACAAGACTAGACAGACAAGACTAGACAGACAAGACTAGACAGACAAGACTAGACAGACAAGACTAGACAGACAAGACTAGACAGACAAGACTAGACAGACAAGACTAGACAGACAAGACTAGACAGACAAGACTAGACAGACAAGACTAGACAGACAAGACTAGACAGACAAGACTAGACAGACAAGACTAGACAGACAAGACTAGACAGACAAGACTAGACAGACAAGACTAGACAGACAAGACTAGACAGACAAGACTAGACAGACAAGACTAGACAGACAAGACTAGACAGACAAGACTAGACAGACAAGACTAGACAGACAAGACTAGACAGACAAGACTAGACAGACAAGACTAGACAGACAAGACTAGACAGACAAGACTAGACAGACAAGACTAGACAGACAAGACTAGACAGACAAGACTAGACAGACAAGACTAGACAGACAAGACTAGACAGACAAGACTAGACAGACAAGACTAGACAGACAAGACTAGACAGACAAGACTAGACAGACAAGACTAGACAGACAAGACTAGACAGACAAGACTAGACAGACAAGACTAGACAGACAAGACTAGACAGACAAGACTAGACAGACAAGACTAGACAGACAAGACTAGACAGACAAGACTAGACAGACAAGACTAGACAGACAAGACTAGACAGACAAGACTAGACAGACAAGACTAGACAGACAAGACTAGACAGACAAGACTAGACAGACAAGACTAGACAGACAAGACTAGACAGACAAGACTAGACAGACAAGACTAGACAGACAAGACTAGACAGACAAGACTAGACAGACAAGACTAGACAGACAAGACTAGACAGACAAGACTAGACAGACAAGACTAGACAGACAAGACTAGACAGACAAGACTAGACAGACAAGACTAGACAGACAAGACTAGACAGACAAGACTAGACAGACAAGACTAGACAGACAAGACTAGACAGACAAGACTAGACAGACAAGACTAGACAGACAAGACTAGACAGACAAGACTAGACAGACAAGACTAGACAGACAAGACTAGACAGACAAGACTAGACAGACAAGACTAGACAGACAAGACTAGACAGACAAGACTAGACAGACAAGACTAGACAGACAAGACTAGACAGACAAGACTAGACAGACAAGACTAGACAGACAAGACTAGACAGACAAGACTAGACAGACAAGACTAGACAGACAAGACTAGACAGACAAGACTAGACAGACAAGACTAGACAGACAAGACTAGACAGACAAGACTAGACAGACAAGACTAGACAGACAAGACTAGACAGACAAGACTAGACAGACAAGACTAGACAGACAAGACTAGACAGACAAGACTAGACAGACAAGACTAGACAGACAAGACTAGACAGACAAGACTAGACAGACAAGACTAGACAGACAAGACTAGACAGACAAGACTAGACAGACAAGACTAGACAGACAAGACTAGACAGACAAGACTAGACAGACAAGACTAGACAGACAAGACTAGACAGACAAGACTAGACAGACAAGACTAGACAGACAAGACTAGACAGACAAGACTAGACAGACAAGACTAGACAGACAAGACTAGACAGACAAGACTAGACAGACAAGACTAGACAGACAAGACTAGACAGACAAGACTAGACAGACAAGACTAGACAGACAAGACTAGACAGACAAGACTAGACAGACAAGACTAGACAGACAAGACTAGACAGACAAGACTAGACAGACAAGACTAGACAGACAAGACTAGACAGACAAGACTAGACAGACAAGACTAGACAGACAAGACTAGACAGACAAGACTAGACAGACAAGACTAGACAGACAAGACTAGACAGACAAGACTAGACAGACAAGACTAGACAGACAAGACTAGACAGACAAGACTAGACAGACAAGACTAGACAGACAAGACTAGACAGACAAGACTAGACAGACAAGACTAGACAGACAAGACTAGA
The DNA here is from genome assembly GCA_944588485.1 of Phosphuga atrata. NCBI lineage: Eukaryota > Metazoa > Arthropoda > Insecta > Coleoptera > Silphidae > Phosphuga > Phosphuga atrata. The sequence goes on along the minus strand of OX155893.1, from coordinate 12,079,475 downwards.
CAGACAAGACTAGACAGACAAGACTAGACAGACAAGACTAGACAGACAAGACTAGACAGACAAGACTAGACAGACAAGACTAGACAGACAAGACTAGACAGACAAGACTAGACAGACAAGACTAGACAGACAAGACTAGACAGACAAGACTAGACAGACAAGACTAGACAGACAAGACTAGACAGACAAGACTAGACAGACAAGACTAGACAGACAAGACTAGACAGACAAGACTAGACAGACAAGACTAGACAGACAAGACTAGACAGACAAGACTAGACAGACAAGACTAGACAGACAAGACTAGACAGACAAGACTAGACAGACAAGACTAGACAGACAAGACTAGACAGACAAGACTAGACAGACAAGACTAGACAGACAAGACTAGACAGACAAGACTAGACAGACAAGACTAGACAGACAAGACTAGACAGACAAGACTAGACAGACAAGACTAGACAGACAAGACTAGACAGACAAGACTAGACAGACAAGACTAGACAGACAAGACTAGACAGACAAGACTAGACAGACAAGACTAGACAGACAAGACTAGACAGACAAGACTAGACAGACAAGACTAGACAGACAAGACTAGACAGACAAGACTAGACAGACAAGACTAGACAGACAAGACTAGACAGACAAGACTAGACAGACAAGACTAGACAGACAAGACTAGACAGACAAGACTAGACAGACAAGACTAGACAGACAAGACTAGACAGACAAGACTAGACAGACAAGACTAGACAGACAAGACTAGACAGACAAGACTAGACAGACAAGACTAGACAGACAAGACTAGACAGACAAGACTAGACAGACAAGACTAGACAGACAAGACTAGACAGACAAGACTAGACAGACAAGACTAGACAGACAAGACTAGACAGACAAGACTAGACAGACAAGACTAGACAGACAAGACTAGACAGACAAGACTAGACAGACAAGACTAGACAGACAAGACTAGACAGACAAGACTAGACAGACAAGACTAGACAGACAAGACTAGACAGACAAGACTAGACAGACAAGACTAGACAGACAAGACTAGACAGACAAGACTAGACAGACAAGACTAGACAGACAAGACTATACAGACAAGACTAGACAGACAAGACTAGACAGACAAGACTAGACAGACAAGACTAGACAGACAAGACTAGACACACAAGACTAGACAGACAAGACTAGACAGACAAGACTAGACAGACAAGACTAGACAGACAAGACTAGACAGACAAGACTAGACAGACAAGGCTAGACAGACAAGACTAGACAGACAAGACTAGACATACAAGACTAGGACAGACAAGACTAGGACAGACAAGACTAGGACATACAAAATTAGGACAGACAAGACTAGAACAGAGAAGACTAGGACTGACTAGTCTAGGACAGACAGGACTAGGACAAACAAGACTGGAACATGCAAGACTATGACAGACAAAAGTAGGATATACAAGACTATGACAGACAAGACTAGGACAAACAAGACTAATACAGACAAGACTAGGGAAGGCAAGGACAGACAAGACTGATACATACAAGACTAGGACATCATAGATTAGGGCAGACATCACTTTCGTATTAACCAATGTTGTTGCGTTTTATAAATTTGAATTTCCCTCGCTTAATTTGCTTTTATTTAATAATTATAGATATTTAAAAAGATATTAATTGCAAAAATAATGGTTTAGTTGAAATAAGGATTCGGAAAGAAAATATTTGAACCAAATTTAAATTTCATGCATGTTTCCTATTACAACGGCGACATAACAACGCGAAAACATCACGGCCTAATATAAGAGTCAAACATAATTGACGCTAAAATACACGTCGAAAATACCACAACAGCGTAACACCTCGAAAATATCAGAATAGGAAAATGGTACATCCTATTAATTATTATCATAACATATTTTAAAATGTTATGATTTAGTAGCGTGTTGTTTTCGTGTATTGTTATGTCGTGATATTTTCGACGCGTTGTTTAGTCGCGCTTGTTTTAAGTCAAGTGAGAAATGTCAGGACAACGTTTTTTTTTCTGTGGGAAGAAATTTTTGCAAAAAAAAATCTTCAGACACCGTTCATACAACATATTTCAACATATACATTTGGGTATCATCTTACCTTATTTGTCGCAGTCATGTCTGCTTTATACACTATTTATTCTTATTATTAATAGGAATTAATAATTTCAAAACCCCTGCCGACGTTCAGCGTCTTCACTAACCTATTTTCTACTACCAACATTTGAAAAAAAAAATTCAAATAAACCCTCCCACAAAAAAATTGAAAAGGTAATACAACCACCACAAATTAATACAATTTCTATATTTTACCTAGACCTTAGTTTGTAGTTTGTAGAATCTACCTAAACCTTAAGAAACATATCTAAAATATGTTGGTTTTAAGAAATTCGTTACAAAAATATTTGCGCCAATTTTTTTTTCTTTACGTTGGCACATGAACAAAAAAAAAAGCTGCGTCCATATTGAAAACTCAAGTTTAAACCAAAACATTTTTGCTGGGCATTTGGCGAGAAAATGGGTTCATTCGGGGAGGACTTACGTAAGTACGAAACTTATTACAACATTACGATATTTATTGCAACTTGGAAATGTAGCAAAATGGTACCGACATCAAGTCTGTACGCTGCTTTTCTATATAATATTACTTATTCGAAAATAAAGTTCATAGATTTAAAGTTGTGTATAAATCCAAAATATAAATAGGATATAAAGATGATTTAATTTAGTCTTGACTCTTGTCTGACTAGTCTTCCATGTCGTGTCCATGGGCGTAGCCAGACAGGGGTTTTGGTGGTTCAACCCCCCTCACCCCGAAATATGCAAAGTATAACATAAATATTATATTGAAATCAGGAGGGACGAGTAGAGACGACACGTCCCTCTTGAAGAGAGCATGGTAGATGTGGAGTTTATTAACCCTTGTGTCCAGTTATATAAAGTAAATTGGTGCATTTCTGCAAAGTCCCCCCCCCCCTACCCCCCTCCCCCCCCCGAAATATTTTCTATACCACCCCGAAACGAAACCCTGACTACGCCCGTGGTCGTGTCTGTCTAGTCTAATTGTATGTATTGTATATCCAGTCGTGTCTGTCCAGTCTTGTCTGCCCAGTCTTGTCTGTCTAGTTTTGTCTGTCTAATATTGTCTGTCTAGTCTAGTCTGTCTAGTCTTGCCTGTCTAGTCTTGCTTGTCTACTCTTGTCTGTCTAGCCTTGTCTGTGTAATCTTGTCTTTCTAGTCTTGTAATCTTGTCTGTTTAGTCGGTCTAATTTTGTCTGTTTAGTCTATTTAATCTTGTTTGTCCAGTCTATTTCGTCTTGTCTGTCTAGTCTTGTCTGTCCAGTCTTGTCTGTCCAGTTTTGTCTATCCAGTCTTGTCTGTCCAGTCTTGTCTATCCATTCTTGTCTGTTCAGTCTTGTCTGACTTGCCTTATCTGTCTATCTAGTCTCTCTAGTCTTGTCTGTCTAATCTTGCATGATTTTGTCTGTCTAGTCTTGTCCGTCTAGTCTTGTATTTCTAGTCTTGTCTGTCCCGGGTTCGAATCCTGGTCGGGGAGGCGACAACTAGAGCGGTTTTCACTAACCGACCGGGCTGCCTACCCTGAAAGAATGCAAAATATGCGATATCGGGGTGGCGCATACTAAAAGCCAAAATCGAGTAGGAGGTTTAGTGAGGGCTTCCCCCAAAACCACTTAAAATAGTCTTGTCTGTCTGTCCTCTGTAGGGTAGTGGATAAAATACCCGCCTGAGACGCGCGAGAGACCAGGGTTCGAATCCTCGCCGAGACAGGCATTTTTTACCAGGGCGGCACTAACCATCCGGGCTGCCCACCCTGAAGGAATATGAAGTATGCGATACCAGGGTGGTGCGTTTTAAAGAGCCAAGTGGAAAAGGGGGTTTAGTGAGAGGAGCCTTCATAACACAATTAAAAGCATTGTCTTCTAGTCTTGTATGTCTAGTTTTGTCTCTGTAGTCTAGGGGAAATAGCATACGTACAACCTCGAGGTTTCCCTGGAGAGTGTGGGACTTCCCATCCAGATAGTTGGGATAGGTTTACCCACTAAAAACCCCTCCTTCGTTACATGGAAATCATTGGAATTGCCTTAAAGCATGACTACGCTGAGATCAACAAATTCTTTTATCTTGCCTTTGTTTGCCTTTTCTTAATGTTAGAAAGGCAGGACAAGTGGGATGCAATAGAAGGAGCAATTAAGGAAATAATTCGACAGAAGGAGGAGGTTCTTTCGAAATATTTCCTTAATTGCTCCTTCTATTGCATCCCATTTGTCCTGCCTTTATAACATTAACTTTATTATGTTGTTCTTTGCGAATTGTTCCCTACTTTGTCTACTGCTTTTTCTCTTACATTGTACCACCTGTAACCTCACAGGACCGTGTGCTCCGGCGTATGTCGTTGTCCGCAATATCTGCACTCTTCGCTTGTGACTAACTTAAATCTAAATAGATAGCTATTAAAACAGCCATGTCCGCTAAGGAATTAGGTGAGGTGGTATCCCACTTATCCGTTTTCCCTTTAAATCCATGCCTTTAGGGAATTAGTTCCTTCGTCCACTTAGCGGTAGTGCTATCCCATTCTTGCTTCGATTGGAGCGACGAATCCTCAGCATACCACATAGAGCAAAATGCTATCAAGTTGTATATACGTGGTCTGTTAGAAAAGTATCCGATCTTTAGCCGGTAAAAAAAATAGCATACCTGGAGCGTTGGAAACCTAATCACCCTCAAAGTGTGCCGCCATTGTTGGAAGCATTCCGAAAAAGCCTCTTTCGGAATCGACTTTAGCTCGGCTGTCGTTGCTGCCATAATGTCCTCTCTTGTCTGAAATCGCGTTCCTTTCAATAGCCACTTGACATTGGGGAATAGCCAGAAGTCGCAGGGGGCCATATCAGGAGAGTAAGGAGCCTGTCGAACCAGAAGACTCTGTTTTTTCTCCAAAAAATTGTGAACCAAGTGCGAAGAATGTGCTGGAGCATTGTCGTGATGGAGTCGCCAATTTCCTGATGACCACAACTCTAGTCGCTTGCGCCGCACAGCATCACGTAGGCGACCTAGGACATCCCTGTAGTACTCTTTGGTGATTGTTTGACCCTGTGGTGTGTACTAGTGGTGCACCATTCCGGGGGAGTCAAAGAAAGCAGTCAGCATCACTTTGACTTTGCTGCGCACTTGGCGGGATTTCTTTGGTCTTGGTGACGTGGATTGCTTCCACTGTGACGACTGGGATTTGGTATCCGGGTCGTACCCGTACACCCACCAGTGATTATGGTGTTTATGAAGTCGGGGTCACTGTTTATGGAGTCCTGTGAGATTGCAACACGAACTTGCTTTTGCTCTGCCATCAGCAGCTTCGGCACGAATCTCGCCGCCACTCTCTTCATGGCCAAATCTTCGGTCACAATGGAATGCGCCGTAAAAGTGCTGATGCCCACCTCTTCCGCAATTTCTCGGACGGTGCCGCATCACCACAGCGTTCACTTTGGCAATGACATGGTCATTTCGGCATGTTGATGGCCGACCAGAGCGTGGCTCGCTTTCCACCGATGTGCGACCGTCCTTAAACCGGTTATACCACTCCTTAATCTGTGTGATGCCCATAGCATCGTCACCGAAAGCCGTCTGAATCTTCCGAATGGTTTCCATCTGGTTGTCGCCCAGTTTCTGGCAAAATTTGATGCAGTAGCGCTGCTCCAGTCGTTATGTCATTTTACTTGCATTGAAAAACCGACGAGAGCACACCACGTCACTCGAACACTGCTCGACAGCAACTGAGGCTATCTACAGGCGGGAAAAAATTCAGGTATGCGCAGGAAGGTTCAAGGTCGGCTCATGCAAGCGCACTTCAGGTTTTCAAAATAAAAAATAAGGTCGGATACTTTTCTAACAGACTACGTAGATGGTTCGCAGACAAAGGTAGGTTCTGGTGCAGGAGTGTTTGGACCTCGTACCAAACACTTCGAATCCATGGGAACATTTACAATAGCTAATACACCATCAGATCCAAACTGTTATTGGATAGTGTGAGAAAGCTAAACAAGCTTAGCAGAGAAAATAAAGTAACTCTATACTGGGTACCAGGATACACTGGTATAGACGGAAACGAAGAAGTCGACCACCAAGCAAACAAGGAATCCAGTAATCCCGTTGTCTGCCTAGTTTCGTCTGTCTAATCTTCGGTGTCAAGTTTCGTGTGTCTACTCTTGCCTGCATAATCTTATTTATCTCGCCTTGTCTGTCTAGTCTTGGCTGTCTAGTTTTGTCTGCTTTGTCTTGTCTGTCTAATCATCTTATTGTGTGTCATATCATAATAGTATGTCTAGTCTTATCTCTTTATCTAGTCTTGTTTAAATTTTTTAATATTAAATTTAGTTTGTTTTATAAATTGACAATATTTGTACAAATCTAGTAAATAAATTGCCAGATAAAAACCGCAATGCGTCCGAAAATTACTTTTTAAACAAATTGTTACATAAAAGTCGATAAAGCGATCATGTTTTGCTTATTATCTTTGGCGTTTAACCTTGGAACGAGAAAACATGAACTTTATCTGTTCTTATATACATTTGCAGATGTATACAAAACATTTTTATTGTGAAAACATGATTAAAAAATGTAAAAAAATTACTCTTTTTCTTTGAAAATTATGAATTAAAATTTTACGAAAATGTTAAAATGTGAGAATAATTAAACTGATTTTATTTGTTTTATTGCAACAAAATCTACAAATAATTCGAAGTTTAACCGTTTATTGACGCAGACACTTGGACTCACACATGGATTTTCTCCGGAAAAATTATTATCACTTTCCAAGTTATCCCCAGCATCAAAATTTATTAAATTTTCAATTTAGCTGGCCATATAATGTGAAGTGAAATTACACCAGAGTGTAATTTATATATTTGTAATTGTCACAGGAAATGCTTCCACTGGCATTTTCATATTTACCATTACCTTAATAAATCAAATTTTTAACAAAATTTTCGAAACTAAATTTGTTTGAATTTCACGTCGAATTCCCAATGGGATAACTCTTGAACGGCTTGATCGAACGGCTCTTGAACGGAATATATCCTAGATGCTTCTAGTTTTCTCCATAGGATTCAGCATGTTCCAATTAGCCAAAACACGTATAAAGCTAAGCTAGAAAGCTAAACATTTCGAAAATTGTATCGATCCAGCCATAAATATTTGCATATAATTTCTCCAGAAATATTCAACCAATTTTTAGTATGTTTTGTAACTGGGGCGAAAAGTTGTCAATTTTTCACGCGAGCGAAAATGTGCGCACTCACTTCGTTCGTGCGCACATTCGCTCCAGAAGAAAATTGACAATGTCGCCCGTGTTACAAACAATATTTTTAATTACTCATGCGAGGGGATGAATCTTACAAGTTTGGTATCCAGGGGCCATAAAAAAAGGAATAAAAAATGAAGGACTTGCTTTTTCAATTTTCTCCGGTACCGGTGGTGTGGATTCGTTATAAGATCTCTCCTCAGTCTCCGGTATCACCATAGAATTTACAAACATTTTAAAACGTTTTCTTTAATTTTTATTATTATTTTTGTAATGAAAAAAAAATCTGACATTTCACGTCACTTTTTTTAATATCGCGGGCTTGATTGTGTTCATTTTATTTTTATTTACTTATCTGTTTTTTTTAATGTAACCTAGCGATATTGAATATTTGCGTGCGTTACCCAGGTTACGTGGAAATACAAAGAGATGTGACATTTTTCGTATTAAATAATCTACGTCAAGATGTACTTTTCGCGCATGTGTAATAAAATAGTTATTTACATTAGAGTGCGGCAACCAACGTTGATTTTACAACGCCACAGCTCGTTTGGGTTCGTTTCCCCATTAGTCCAATCATTTTAGTCAAACATATGGGTCAATCTCGGAATCTAACGGAAGAACCTGAATTTTTGTATAGACCTTTATTTTAGCATTACAAATGTTGTCCTAAAAGTCGCATATGCCAACAAGTGAGCGTCCTTAGATATTCAGAGATAAGGTCAGAGGTCGCAAAAATATGTTTTTTTTTAATATCTCGTTTTCTATGCCCCCTATCGTGTTTGCATTTATTATGAAAGTTTTAGAGAATAAAATTGTCTATATATTTGATCTGAAACCTTGTTTATACATCGATCTGTTTTTGAGATAGAGGGAACAGGGTATGGAGCGCTGATGAGCAGCCATATGTAACTTGGCGCAAGGTAAATCCTGAATCCCAATGTATTATACGGTTTTTAAAACTTAATTACTTATTAAATATTACTTAAATAATAATTTAGTAACTTACACTTATATTTATATTTCTTTTAAATCAAATAGTCATCAAATATTACTTTTCTTTGACATAGAAGAGATAACTAAGTTAACTTTTATACAGTTTATTGGAAAATTGATCAATGCTTTAAAATTGCGAATTTTCAAAGGGTGATATCTCAAAAACTAAGCAAAATTTTGAAAAATGTTTCAAATGAAAGTTATAGATTGGCCAATTTTCTATAAGAAATGGTAATTTGCAAGTTTTAGTTTTTGAGTTTGGACTGTCAAATTTTGAAAAAACAAAACTCGTCGTTTTCAAAAATCAGTTTGTTTTTAGAAACGAACCTTTTAGAATTGTGAATTTTCAAAGGGTGATATCTCAAACATTAAGCAAAATTTTGAAAAATGTTTCAAATTAAAGTTGTAGATTGGCCAATTTTTTATAAGAAATGGTAATATACAAGTTTTAGTTTTTGAGTTTGGACTGTCAAATTTTGAAAAAACAAAACTCGTCGTTTTCAAAAATCAGTTTGTTTTTAGAAACGAACCTTTTAGAATTGTGAATTTTCAAAGGGTGATATCTCAAACATTAAGCAACATTTTGAAAAATGTTTCAAATTAAAGTTGTAGATTGGCCAATTTTCTATAAGAAATGGTAATTTGCAAGTTTTAGTTTTTGAGTTTGAACTGTCAAATTTTGAAAAAACTAAACTCGTCGTTTTCAACAATCAGTTTGTTTTTAGAAACGAACATTTTAAAATTGCGAATTTTCAAAGGGTGATATCTCAAACATTAAGCAAAATTTTGAAAAATGTTTTAAATTAAAGTTGTAGATTGGCCAATTTTCTATAAGAAATGGTAATTTGCAAGTTTTAGTTTTTGAGTTTGGACTGTCAAATTTTGAAAAAACTAAACTCGTCGTTTTCAACAATCAGTTTGTTTTTAGAAACGAACATTTTAAAATTGTGAATTTTCAAAGGGTGATATCTCAAAAATTAAGCAAAATTTTGAAAAAAATTTCAAATTAAAGTTGTAGATTGGCCAATTTTCTATAAGAAATGGTAATTTGCAAGTTTTTGTTTTTGAGTTTGGACTGTCAAATTTTGAAAAAACTAAACTCGTCGTTTTCAAAAATCAGTTTGTTTTTAGAAACGAACATTTTAAAATTGCGAATTTTCAAATATTCTCAAAATTATATCTCAAAAATTAAGCAAAATTTTGGAAAATGTTTCGAATTAAAGTAGTGGATTGGCCAATTTTCTATAAGAACAGGTAATTTGCAAGTTTTGGTTTATGAGTTTTGACCGTCAAATTTTGTAGAAACTAAATACGTCGATTTCAAAAATCTGTTTGCTCTTAGAAACCAAAACTTTAAAATTACGATTTTTTAATGCGTGATATCTTAAAAACTAAGCAAAATTTTGGAAAATGTACCAAATAAATGTTGTAGATTGGTCAATTTTCTTAAGAAATTCTTAAGGAATGTTAATTTGCAAGTTTTGGCTTTTAGTTTCGACCGTCAAATTTTGAAAAAAGCTATTCACGTCGTTGTTTTGAGAAAACAAAACTTTAAAATTGCAAATTTTCAACGGGTGATATTTCAAAAATTAAGCAAAATTTTGAAAAATGTTTCAAATTAAAATTGTAGATTGGCCAATTTTCTATAAGAAAAGGTAATTTGCAAGTTTTGGTTTTTGAGTTTTGACCGTCAAATTTTACGTTGACAATCAAACACGTCGATTTCAAAAATCTGTTTGTACTTAGAAACCAAAACTTTAAAATTACGAATTTAAAATTTTGACCAACTAAGCAGAATTTTGGAAAATGTACCAAATAAAAGTTGTAGATTGGTCAATTTTCTATAAGAAATGTTAATTTGCAAGTTTTGCCTTTTAGTTTCGACCGTTAAATTTTGTAAAAACTAATCACGTCGCTTTCAAAAATCAGTTTGTTTTTAGGAACGAAAACTTTAAAATTGCGAATTTTTAAAGGGTGATATCTCAAAAACTAAGCAAAATTTTGGAAAATGTTTCAAATAAAACTTGTGGATTGACCAATTTTCTGTATGAAATGGTAATTTGAAAGTTTCGTTTTTTTAGTTTTGACCATCAAATTTTGGAAAAACTAAACACGTCGATTTCAAAAATCTGTTAGTTCTTAGAAACCAAAACTTCAAAATTACGAATTTTTAATGCGTGATATCTCAAAAACTAACCAAAATTTTGGAAAATGTACCAAATAAAAGTTGTATATTGGTCATTTTTCCATAAGAAATGTTAATTTGCAAGTTTTGATTTTTTAGTTTCGACCGTCAAATTTTGAAAAAACTAAACACGTCGCTTTCAAAAAACAGTTTGTTTTTAGAAACGAAAACTTTAAAATTGCGAATTTTCAAAAGCTGATATCTCAAAAACTAAGCAAAATTTTGGAAAATGTTTCAAATAAAAGTTGTAGATTGACCAATTTTCTATAAGAAATGGTAATTTGCAAGTTTTGGTTTTTTAGTTTTGAACAAATTTTTTTGATCAAATTTTGGGAAAAAAACATCGTTGTGTTTATCGCTTTCAAAAATCAGTTTGTTTTAAGAAAGACTGAATTTTAGAAAGACTGCATACTGAATGATGAATGATAAGAGTCCACATGGGGAATATTATAGTTAGGTTCGGAATGAAACGCGTTGGAAAACAAGGAGCCATGCATTGACGATATCTTGAGGATTGTCATACTGTTTCTGGTCGCCACAAAGTGATCGCTTTTAAACGCCACACAAGCCAGGCGGGTTGACGAATTTCCAGAATTAACCTAACCTAACCATAACCATTTCAAACTGCCCCAGTCTTGCTTGTGGTAATCCAACTTACGAATCAGTCCATGATCATTTCCTTTACGCTTCATCATGGTACTGATGATCGCTGCTGCTCTACATCAGGTGCTAGTTTTGGTCCGCCCCGGGTATTTTATTTCCCTGGTACCCATCATATCTATCATTTTTAGTTTTTACCCTTAGAATCAGCATGTACAAATTAGCAGAGAAACATATTAATTAAGTTTTGCTAGGAAGCTAAAAAAATTGAAAATTGTCTCGATCCAGACATAAATATTAAAATTTGCAAGTTTTGGTTTTTTAGTTTTGACCGTCAAATTTTGGAGAAATTAAATACGTCGACTTCAAAAATCTGTTTGTTTCTAGAAAACAAAACTCTAAAATCTGTTTTTTTTAATGTAACCTAGCGATATTGAATATTTGCGTACGTTACCCAGGTTACGTGGAAATACAAAGAGATGTGACATTTTTCGTATTAAATAATCTACGTCAAGATGTACTTTTCGCGCATGTGTAATAAAATAGTTATTCACATTAGAGTGCGGCAACGTTGATTTTACAACGCCACAGCTCGTTTGGGTTCGTTTCCCCATAAGTCCAGTCATTTTAGTCAAAAATAGGGGTCAATCTCGAAATCTAACGGAAGAAGCTGAATTTTTGTATAGACCTTTATTTTAGCATTACAAATGTTGTCCTAAAAGTCGCATATGCCAACAAGTGAGCGTCCTTAGATATTCAGAGATAAGGTCAGAGGTCGCAAAAATAAGTTTTTTTTTAATATCTCGTTTTCTATGCCCCCTATCGTGTTTGCATTTATTATGAAAGTTTTAGAAAATAAAATTCTCTATATATTTGATCTGAAACCTTTTTTATACATCGATCTGTTTTTGAGATCTGTTTTTGAGAGGGAACAGGGTGTGGAGAGCTGATGAGCTGCCATATGTAACTTGGCGCAAGGTAAATCCTGAATCCCAATGTATTATACGGTTTTTAAAACTTAATTACTTATTAAATATTACTTAAATAATAATTTAATAACTTACACTTATATTTATATTTCTTTTAAATCAAATAGTCATCAAATATTACTTTTCTTTGACATAGAAGAGATAACTAAGTTAACTTTTATACAGTTTATTGGAAAATTGATCAATGCTTTAAAAATGCGAATTTTCAAATAGTGATATCTCAAAAACTAAGCAAAATTTTGAAAAATGTTTCAAATGAAAGTTGTAGATTGGCCAATTTTCTATAAGAAATGGTAATTTGCAAGTTTTAGTTTTTGAGTTTGGACTGTCAAATTTTGAAAAAACAAAACTCGTTTTCAAAAATCAGTTTGTTTTTAGAAACGAACCTTTTAAAATTGTGAATTTTCAAAGGGTGATATCTCAAACTTTAAGCAACATTTTGAAAAATGTTTCAAATTGAAGTTGTAGATTGGCCAATTTTCTATAAGAAATGGTAATTTGCAAGTTTTAGTTTTTGAGTTTGGACTGTCAAATTTTGAAAAAACAAAACTCGTCGTTTTCAAAAATCAGTTTGTTTTTAGAAACGAACCTTTTAAAATTGTGAATTTTCAAAGGGTGATATCTCAAACATTAAGCAACATTTTGAAAAATGTTTCAAATTAAAGTTGTAGATTGGCCAATTTTCTATAAGAAATGGTAATTTGCAAGTTTTTGTTTTTGAGTTTGGACTGTCAAATTTTGAAAAAACTAAACACGTCGTTTTCAAAAATAAGTTGGTTTTTAGAAACGAACATTTTAAAATTGTGAATTTTCAAAGAATGATATCTCAAAAATTAAGCAAAATTTTGAAAAAAATTTCAAATTAAATTTGTAGATTGGCCAATTTTCTATAAGAAATGGTAATTTGCAAGTTTTTGTTTTTGAGTTTGGACTGTCAAATTTTGAAAAAACTAAACTCGTCGTTTTCAAAAATCAGTTTGTTTTTAGAAACGAACATTTTAAAATTGCGAATTTTCAAATATTCTCAAAATTATATCTCAAAAATTAAGCAAAATTTTGGAAAATGTTTCGAATTAAAGTAGTAGATTGGCCAATTTTCTATAAGAACAGGTAATTTGCAAGTTTTGGTTTATGAGTTTTGACCGTCAAATTTTGTAGAAACTAAATACGTCGATTTCAAAACTCTGTTTGCTCTTAGAAACCAAAACTTTAAAATTACGAATTTTTAATGCGTGATTTCTTAAAAACTAAGCAAAATTTTGGAAAATGTACCAAATAAAAGTTGTAGATTGGCTAATTTTCTTAAGAAATTCTTAAGAAATGTTAATTTGCAAGTTTTGGCTTTTAGTTTCGACCGTTAAATTTTGTAAAAACTAATCACGTCGCTTTCAAAAATCAGTTTGTTTTTAGAAACCAAAACTTCAAAATTACGAATTTTTAATGCGTGATATCTCAAAAACTAACCAAAATTTTGGAAAATCTACCAAATAAAAGTTGTATATTGGTCATTTTTCCATAAGAAATGTTAATTTGCAAGTTTTGATTTTGTAGTTTCGACCTTCAAATTTTGAAAAAACTAAACACGTCGCTTTCAAAAAACAGTTGGTTTTTAGAAACGAAAACTTTAAAATTGCGAATTTTCAAAAGCTGATATCTCAAAAACTAAGCAAAATTTTGGAAAATGTTTCAAATAAAAGTTGTAGATTGACCAATTTTCTATAAGAAATGGTAATTTGAAAGTTTTGGTTTTTTAGTTTTGACCAAATTTTTTTGATCAAATTTTGGGAAAAAAACATCGATGTGTTTATCGCTTTCAAAAATCAGTTTATTTTTAGAAACCAAAGACTGCATACTGAATGATTAGAGTCCACATCGGGAATATTATAGTTAGGTTTGGAATGGAAAACAAGGAGCCAAATGCATTGACGATATCTTGAGGATTGTCATACTCTTTCTGGTCGCCACAAAGTGATTGCTTTTAAACGCCACAAGCCAGGGTTGACGGGTTGACGAATTTTCAGTACCATAACCATTTCAAACTGCTCCAGTCTTGCTTGTGGTAATCTAACTTACGAATCAGTCCATGATCATTTCCTTTACGCTTCATCATGGTACTGATGATCGCTGCTGCTCTCCATCAGGTGCTAGTTTTGGTCCGCCCCGGGTATTTTATTTCCCCGGTACCCATCATATCTGTCATTTCTAGTTTTTACCATTAGATTCAGCATGTACAAATTAGCAGAGAAACATATTAAGTTTTGCTAGGAAGCTAAAAAAAATGAAAATTGTCTCGATCCAGACATAAATATTAAAATTTGCAAGTTTTTTAGTTTTGACCGTCAAATTTTCGAGAAACTAAATACGTCGACTTCAAAAATCTGTTTGTTTCTAGAAAACAAAACTCTAAAATCTGTTTTTTTTAATGTAACCTAGCGATATTGAATATTTGCGTGCGTTACCCAGGTTACGTGGAAATACAAAGAGATGTGACATTTTTCGTATTAAATAATCTACGTCAAGATGTACTTTTCGCGCATGTATAATAAAATAGTTATTTACATTAGAGTGCGGCAACGTTGATTTTACAACGCCACAGCTCGTTTGGGTTCATTTCCCCATTAGTCCAGTCATTTTAGTCAAAAATAGGGGTCTATCTCGGGATCTAACGGAAGAAGCTGAATTTTTGTATAGACCTTTATTTTAGCATTACAAATGTTGTCCTAAAAGTCACATATGCCAACAAGTGAGCGTCCTTAGATATTCAAGGTCAGAGGTCGCAAAAATAAGTTTTTTTTCAATATCTCGTTTTCTATGCCTCCTATCGTGTTTGCATTTATTATGAAAGTTTTAGAGAATAAAATTCTCTATATATTTGATCTGAAACCTTTTTTATACATCGATCTGTTTTTGAGATAGAACAGGGTGTGGAGCGCTGATGAGCAGCCATATGTAACTTGGCGCAAGGTAAATCCTGAATCCCAATGTATTATACGTTTTTTAAAACTTAATTACTTATTAAAAATTACTTAAATAATAATTTAATAACTTACACTTATAATTATATTTCTTTTAAATCAAATAGTCATCAAATATTACTTTTCTTTGACATAGAAGAGATAACTAAGTTAACTTTTATACAGTTTATTGGAAAATTGATCAATGCTTTAAAAATGCGAATTTTCAAATAGTGATATCTCAAAAACTAAGCAAAATTTTGAAAAATGTTTCAAATGAAAGTTGTAGATTGGCCAATTTTCTATAAGAAATGGTAATTTGCAAGTTTTAGTTTTTGAGTTTGGACTGTCAAATTTTGAAAAAACTAAACACGTCGTTTTAAAAAATCAGTTTGTTTTTAGAAACGAACATTTTAAAATTGTGAATTTTCAAAGGGTGATATCTCAAACATTAAGCAACATTTTGAAAAATGTTTCAAATTAAAGTTGTGGATTGGCCAATTTTCTATAAGAAATGGTAATTTGCAAGTTTTAGTTTTTGAGTTTGGACTGTCAAATTTTGAAAAAACAAAACTCGTCGTTTTCAAAAATCAGTTTGTTTTTAGAAACGAACCTTTTAAAATTGTGAATTTTCAAAGGGTGATATCTCAAACATTAAGCAACATTTTGAAAAATGTTTCGAATTAAAGTTGTAGATTGGCCAATTTTCTATAAGAAATGGTAATTTGCAAGTTTTAGTTTTTGAGTTTGGACTGTCAAATTTTGAAAAAACTAAACACGTCGTTTTCAAAAATAAGTTTGTTTTTAGAAACGAACATTTTAAAATTGTGAATTTTCAAAGGGTGATATCTCAAAAATTAAGCAAAATTTTGAAAAAATTTTCAAATTAAAGTTGTAGATTGGCCAATTTTCTATAAGAAAAGGTAATTTGCAAGTTTTGGTTTTTGAGTTTTGACCGTCAAATTTTACGTTGACAATCAAACACGTCGATTTCAAAAATCTGTTTGTACTTAGAAACCAAAACTTTAAAATTACGAATTTAAAAATTTGACCAACTAAGCAGAATTTTGGAAAATGTACCAAATAAAAGTTGTAGATTGGTCAATTTTCTATAAGAAATGTTAATTTGCAAGTTTTGGCTTTTAGTTTCGACCGTTAAATTTTGTAAAAACTAATCACGTCCCTTTCAAAAATCAGTTTGTTTTTAGAAACGAAAACTTTAAAATTGCGAATTTTTAAAGGGTGATATCTCAAAAACTAAGCAAAATTTTGGAAAATGTTTCAAATAAAACTTGTGGATTGAACAATTTTCTGTATGAAATGGTAATTTGAAAGTTTCGTTTTTTTAGTTTTGACCATCAAATTTTGGAAAAACTAAACACGTCGATTTCAAAAATCTGTTTGTTCTTAGAAACCAAAACTTCAAAATTACGAATTTTTAATGCGTGATATCTCAAAAACTAACCAAAATTTTGGAAAATGTACCAAATAAAAGTTGTATATTGGTCATTTTTCCATAAGAAATGTTAATTTGCAAGTTTTGATTTTTTAGTTTCGACCGTCAAATTTTGAAAAAACTAAACACGTCGCTTTCAAAAAACAGTTTGTTTTTAGAAACGAAAACTTTAAAATTGCGAATTTTCAAGGGCTGATATCTCAAAAACTAAGCAAAATTTTGGAAAATGTTTCAAATAAAAGTTGTAGATTGACCAATTTTCTATAAGAAATGGTAATTTGCAAGTTTTGGTTTTTTAGTTTTGACCAAATTTTTTTGATCAAATTTTGGGAAAAAAACATCGATGTGTTTATCGCTTTCAAAAATCAGTTTGTTTTTAGAAACCAAAGACTGCATACTGAATGATTAGAGTCCACATCGGGAATATTATAGTTAGGTTTGGAATGAAACGCGTTGGAAAACAAGGAGCCAAATGCATTGACGATATCTTGAGGATTGTCATACTCTTTCTGGTCGCCACAGTGATCGCTTTTAAACGCCACACAAGCCAGGCGGGTTGACGAATTTCCAGTACCATAACCATTTCAAACTGCTCCAGTCTTGCTTGTGGTAATCGAACTTACGAATCAGTCTATGATCATTTCCTTTACGCTTCATCATGGTACTGATGATCGCTGCTGCTCTCCATCAGGTGCTAGTTTTGGTCCGCCCCGGGTATTTTATTTCCCCGGTACCCATCATATCTGTCATTTCTAGTTTTTACCATTAGATTCAGCATGTGCAAATTAGCAGAGAAACATATTAAGTTTTGCAAGGAAGCTAAAAAAATTGAAAATTGTCTCGATCCAGACATAAATATTAAAATTTGCAAGTTTTGGTTTTTTAGTTTTGACCGTCAAATTTTGTAGAAACTAAATACGTCGATTTCAAAAATCTGTTTGATTTTAGAAAACCAAACTTTAAAATTGCGAATTTTCAAAAGGGTGATATCTCAAAAACTACGCAAAATTTTGAAAAATGTTTCAAATTAAAGTTGCAGATTGACCAATTTTCTATACGAAAAGGTAATTTGCAAGTTTTGGTTTTTTAGTTTTGACAGTCAAATTTTGGAAAAACTAAACACGTCGATTTCAAAAATCTCTTTGTTCTTTGAAACCAAAACTTTATAATTACGAATTTTTAATGCGTGATATCTCAAAAACTAAGCAACATTTTGGAAAATGGCAGGTCTTTTTTAACCAGAAATTTTCAACGAATTTTAATACATTTACTCCCAAAAGATACGTAAAGGTAGACTAAGCGACACTGACGCACACATACATTTTCATAGTGCATAATACTATCGCTATGTCGCCGCGTCAGTATCGCTGCGTTAGTGACGCCACAACCAAGCGATGTCCGACCGCATTTATTCTAATAAAAATAAATGTGACTACCAACATACCAACTTTCTTCTTCTTATTGTGCCATATCCTCAGTGGACGTTGGCGATCAATATGGCCCATCGGATTCGATCCACAGCCGATCTGAACAAGTCAACCGATGTTCTTCCGGTCCATTGTCGCAGATTCTTCAACCAGGAGATCCGTCGTCTTCCCTGTGACCTCTTCCCCTCGATTTTTCCCTGCATGATGAGTTGAAGTAGCCTATATCTGTTGCTGTTTCTCATGATATGGCCAAAGTATGACAGTTTTCTGTGTTTGACTGTTGTGAGCAGTTCTCTGTCCTTCTGCATGCGGAGTATGGTTTCGTTGCTAACATGGTGGGTCCAGGAAACGCGAAGCATTCGACGATAGCACCATGCTTCGAAGGCCTCCAGTCGCTTACTAGTTGCCTCGGAGAGTGTCCATGCCTCCACTCCATACAAAAGCTTAGAGAAGACTTAGCATCTAAGTATGAGTGTTCGAAGATGGATGTTCAAGCGCATGTTACACAAAACATTCTTCATTTGGTTAAATGTAGAACGTGTCTTCTCTATGTTGATCTTTACTTCACGACTATGATCCCATTGGTCATTGAGGTTTACACCCAAGTACGATATTGATGGTACTCTCTGTAGTTGGGCCCCATTTACCAGGAATTGGGCATTAGACGCATTTTTGCTGACGATTAGAATTTTTGTCTTTGCCACATTCAATCGCATATTAAGTGGTTCGCATGCCTCTACTACTTTATCAATCAGTCTCTGTAGTCCTTCGGCACTGTCGGCAATTAGTACAGAGTCGTCTGCATACCTTAAGTTATTAATTATTTCCCCGTTTATCTTTATCCCAATCTGTTCTTCTTCGAGTGCATTCTTAAAAAGGTTTTCTGCGTATCGGTTAAACAGTAGCGTGGATAGTACGCAGCCCTGTCTGACACCTTGTTCTACTGGAAATTCCTTTGACATTATATTTTCCACACGAACACATGCTGTTTATTGTCTGTACAGATTGTTGATTATTCGTATATCTCTGTCATCTATTCCTGATTGCTTTATGGTTTCTGTTAGCAAATCATGGTTAACCCTATCGAATGCCTTTTCGAAGTCCATAAAACACGTGAAAACATCGCAATTCACGTCTCTTGCTCTCTGAATCAGAACACTTAGACCAAAAAGGGCATCTCTAGTCCCCAATCCACTCCTAAACCCAAATTGCGTCTCGCTAATGTCTTCTTCTAGTTTTTGTTCGTAAATAATCTTAAGAAAGACCTTCATGAAGTGACTTGTGAGACAGATAGTTCTATAGTCTTCGCATTGTTTAGCTGTGGTTTTTTTAGGAATCGGTATAAACGTAGAGACTAGCCATTTCTCGGGTATATCTCCCGATTCATATATGTTGTTAAATAAGTCCGTGATTAGGTCTAGGTATTCTTCCTCAATGAGCTTTAACATATCGCCAAGAACTTCATCTGGGCCCGGGACTTGTTGTTTTTGAGTCTTCCAATTGCCTTAAGAACTTCTTGATGAGTTATAGAAGGTCCTGTTTGTGCTGGGCTATTTGTGTTAGAAACTGTTCGGCTATCGTCAGCATAAAGAGTCTGTATGTATTGTTGCCATCTTGCTACTTTGTCATTCACGTTCAGTAGTGCAGTCCCGTTTTTGTCGGTAATTATGTTATTCTGTCGTGGTTTGTTTATTCCAGCTGCATCCTTTATTTTTTTATGTGTATTTAAAACGTCATGTTTTCTGTCTAGTTCTTCTATTTCAGAGCATTGTTCTTTCCACCAGTTTTCTTTGGCTTCTTTGATCTTTTTTTTAATGTTGTTGTGGATTTGCTTATATGACTTTAAGTCTTTGCTCTTTGTTTTTCTTCGTTCTTCCATCAAACCTAAGATCTCATCTGTAATCCACTTGCTTTTCTTTTTTCTATGATTTGTGTAAAGGTTTCTATCTGCAACAGTTTTCATTACATTGGTGATGGCTTCGACTTGTTGTTCTATGTTGCGGCTGGCAAGGCTTATGATCTTGTTCATACCTTCTTTAATCTGGTCTTTAACTTGTTGCATCACGTTGGGGTCTTTCAGTCTCTGTATGTCATGTCTCTTCAATTGGGGCTTCTTCTCTGTTCTCTTAAAGCGTACTTTAAGTGTTGACAGCAGTAGGTTATGGTCGGTATATACGTCTGCTCCGGGTAAGTTTTAGTGGATGTGATGGAGTTTCTAAACCTTTTATTTATTGTAATAATGTCTATTTGGTTTCTAATTACACACTGTTCGCGGTCGGCCGGCGATTTCCACGTATATAACCTTCTTGGAGGTAACTTAAAGAAGGTGTTCATTATTGAGTGCTCAATTTCTTTGCAAAACTGGATCAGCAAGTCTCCTCTCTCGTTTTTAGTTCCCAAACCATATCTTCCTACTATATCTTCTTGTTCTCCTTTACCCACTTTCGCATTGAAGTCACCCATTAGTATTGTGATTTCCGTCCTTTTGGTCTGTTTTCGTGCTGTTCTTATATCTTCGTAGAATTGTTCGATGTCCTCGTCGCTTCCTTCGCTTGTGGGTGCATAAACCTGTATTATATTAATTATGCAAGGGCTGGAATTTAGTTTCATTATTGCCACTCTGTTTGATATTGGTACAAATCCTAGAACTGCTTTATGTACCTCCTCCGTGACTATAATTGCAACGCCGTTCTTATTCTGTACCAACTTTACAGAGAGACAAACTTGACAGACGACACAAAGCATGTTCAAACCTAACAGTGATTGGGATCATTTCATATATAATGTAAAAGGGAGGTAGAAACTTTGAAAAACAACCTTGTATTGGTACCATATCTATGATAAGGGACAGCAATGATACCACATCAATAAAGATGAGGGGCGGTGACTTGGGGGAAAGTAATCTACCAAAAACCTTTCATTGGAAATGATTAATAGGGCAAAGACTACTATGAACCATCATTGCAAAGGAGAAAAGCTGTGTCGTACTTTTCATACACTCTCTCAGTGTAAGAACAAACATCCGATGGATGAATTATCGAAAATATGGGGAATTGTATCTCCCCACATTTTCGTGCCACTGAGAATCTCCCCACATTTTCGTAGCACACAAACACTGCGGCCTAGCCACAGACTGGGCCGCAGTGTTTGTAGGTCTGAATGAGGCTATCGATCTACATTGGGAGAGGAAAAAAAGACGTTACGCTGATGGAAAGATTTGCAACAAAATTAGAAGAAATAAAACATCGAAAATCCGTTAAAAAATTGATAATTTTCTCATTCTCATACAAATTTTGATAATAAACCATTCAAAATAATTTAAAATGTGTTTACATTCAAGAAATGCTGATAACATTTTACAACTACTTCGTCCCTGAAACCGTGTTTCTAAAATATATTTTATTAAATTCGCTAAAATATTCCAATCGCATTTTTTTTCGTTGTTTTAGTGCAAACATTCTCTCCGACATTTCATTGACCAAATTATTTCCATCGCATTAACGCGAATCCTTGACCCAAACACCGAATTATCATCGCATCCTCTGCGTGCATCATAAAAATAAACTATCTAATTTAATTTACATTTACCATTCATTATCAACTGCTTAGCTCCATCTAACCAAAACATCTAGTACAACGATAATCACATAAATATCAACACACTCAACATTGAGGTTTTTTTTTCACATTATCTATTTTTCCTAGAAAATACAAAATAATCTATACAGTTATAGTTAATCTAAATATAGTTCTAGATAGAATTTATCTTATTTATATATTAAAAATAAATAAATTATATACATGTCTTAGACTATATATAGATTCTGATAACATTTTACTACTTTATCCTGAAACCCGATCTATAATAGAAGTCATTTTATTCAAAAAAAGGGTTAATCTCGGAATCTAACGGAAGAAGCTGAATTTTTGTACAGACCTTTATTTTAGCATGAAAAACCTTGTCTCAAAAGTCACATATGCCAACATGTGACCGTCCTTAGATATTGAAGGTCAAAGGTCGCAAAAATCATCAAACAGGGAATATCTCACAGCTTTTAACTTCGTTGTAAATTATTTAAAAAATGTCTTTCTCAAAGTGTTTTTGCTACTGATTGCAGATATGCAAATTGCATTTTACTAGCTGTTACCGCTCGCTCGACATGACTTGCTAAATTTGAAAAATCCAAGAACGAAACTAATGCAACTATCTGTCCACATATTATCATATATGTATTCTAGTATACATCGTTTTGAAATAAATTTAATTTTGATTTGATATTTGCAGTTTCATCCAGAATATGTCTTGTCTGTTCAGTAATGATTGTCCGGACGGTCTAATATTGTAATCAAGTATTTTGAAATCACTTTCGATGGCGTCGTTGACCCTGGTCAGGTTCAATTCGGGTTAATTTGTGAATGAGTTTGGCATCGACATTAATATTATGGCAAGTTTTCAATGAATACAAACATTAATCTTAAACTAACACAGATTATGCTTTATGTAAACTCGGTTTGTTTACATAAAAAGTGTAACATTATGTCACTGGGTTTTCCGTATTTTGGGCACGTTTACAGTCTGGTTTTGTGTAATGGATCCGGACGTGCAGACGGAAAAACTGCCGTTTACTTACAAATGTGTCATTTTAGGTCAAGCAGACTGACTAAACTATTACACCAACATGTTAAAACTAACACAACCGAAACCGTTAACTTCTTGTCGCCTCAAACAAAATAGAAAAATCACAAATGTGAAGAAATAGTCAAATCATAATTTAAAAACTCTGTTTAGACTTGGCAAGACTTAACTGGCCTTGTTTGGTCTTCTCTGATTTATCTGGCCTTATCTCGTCTCGCCTGGCCTTGTCTAGTCTTGTCTGGTCTTATCTGGTCCTGTCTGACCCTGTCTGGTCTATAGACTAGTACAGTCCACTAGTCCACCTGTCTGGCCCTGTCTGGTCTAGAGACTAATATAGTCCACTAGTCCACCTGTCTGGCCCTGTCTGGTCTAGAGACTAGTACAGTCCAAACTAGTATATATTAATAATATTATAAATTAATAATAAAACTTACTCACAATCGATCAATTATCGCAAAGGAAACTAACCTGCAACAAAATTAAAACAATTATTATTTATACAATTAAACGTTAACACGAAATACTTAAGCAATGACATTAACCGCAATTACATGACGTTATTAAACAGAAAGATATTTTAAAACAAATATCTCAAATATTTGTGTATTTTTATAACGCTGATTGCTCTTATCGGCCTTTGATTGCTATATAAAGCTGTTGGGAGAATTTGTGGAAATAGTATCAATCATTTTTTGCGTGCGAAATGTTGCTAATTCTGTTTGTCCTGCCGTTTGTTGCCGGTGGTTACTGGAAGGACCGGGAAAGGTTCATACAACGGGACGCGCGTTTCGCTTTGGGCGCGAATATCCGCCTCAACAAGGTAGAAAGCAGAGTGAATCGGATTCTGATGAGATATAAGCTGGAGGAATACGACAGAGGCTTCAAGGATCCTTCCACGTTTTTGGCGGGTAAACATTTCTTCGAGGCTAGGGAAGGGATCGAGCGCTCGCATGTCTTTCAAATACTAAGGAAGTTACCGAAAGGTGGGAACTTACACGTGCACGATAAGGCTATGGTGTCGAACGAATTTTTAAGAAATTTAACGCATTCGCCGAACCTTTACAGTTGTACCAAGGACAAACGCTTTTATTTAAAATTCTTCGAGAAACCGGATGATTTCTGCCAGTGGGAAAGTTTGGCGGAGCTAAGGAAAAGCAATCCAAATTTTGATGAAACGATTAAGGAAAAACTAAGTTTAGTTACTGGTGATTATAGGAAAGCTTATCCGACGATCAACGAGGTTTGGGCAAAATTTTCAGAGATCTTTGATGTAGTCGGTGATATGCTTAAATTCAGACCGGTGTTCAAAACCTACGTTAATCGAGCTTTGGAAGAACTTTACGAAGATAACGTGCAATATTTAGAATTTCGGAGCAGTCTTTCATCTTTGACCGATGTGGGTGCAGTTAAAACGAGCACATATGAAACCACGAAACTCTACATGGATGTCATCGCTCGATTCAAGAAAAAACATCCGAATTTTATTGGAGCCAAAGCCATTGTATCCAAATGGCGAGGATTTGACGAGAACACCATGAAGTACCACATCAGTTACGCCAAAGCTTTAAAAGCTAGATTTCCTAATTTCATAGCTGGTTACGATTTGGTAGGACAAGAAGATTTAGGCAAACCTCTAACGGAGTTCATTCCCGAACTGTTAAATGCCTCGCAGAAAATCAATTTTTTCTTCCACGCTGGAGAAACCAATTGGTTTGGATCAACGACAGACCTCAACTTATTCGACGCGGTTCTGCTTGGAGCGCATCGCATCGGACACGCTTACTCCTTGCCCAAACACCCAGCACTCTTAAGACACGCCAAACTTAAGGACATCGGCATTGAAATCTCTCCAATTTCCAATCAGGTTTTGATGCTGGTTGATGACCCGAGGTATCACCCCGCTAATATTTTTATGGCGCACGGGCTGCCAGTTGTTATATGTAATGATGATCCCGGTATGTGGGGAGCGAAGGGGTTAAGCTACGATTGGTATTACGCTTTCATGGGGATGACCAGTCGAAGTGCCGATTTACGGTTGTTGAAACAGTTGGCGATAAATTCGCTGAAGTATTCGGCCATGTCACGCGCTGAAAAGGAAGTTGCTATGAAAAAGTGGACGAGAAGTTGGAAATCTTTTCTGAAAGTTATTCTACAGAAATACAAACATGTTAATTAAAAATAAAATTTCATATAGGCGGTTGAAGTAATACTTCTTTGACGGTTGTTGCACGTGTTACTAGAGACACTAAACTTAAAATATACGTTATACTAAAATGTAGTTTACAGTGTAAAGTGGTGAGGTTTCCTATTGGAAAAACTTTTAGGATAAAGAAGAAACTTTTAGAAGTCTTAGGCGAAAATCTTATTCTTTATAAAAAATGTGCTTGTATCAAGACCACTTATATTCAAATAAAAATCCAGTAATCACTTTGTGTGAATAATTTAATTTTTTATTTTACAATTTTTCCATATAGTCTCCTCCAGATCCAGCGCAATCTTCAACTATTTTTCTAAATTGTTTAACAATTGTTTAACAATAAAATTGTTTAACAAGTAAACGTTGTTTAACATTTCAACATTAATTTATGAATTGTCTCCGCAATTTCCACAATTTTTAGGAAACTTACAGCGTTTTCCATTGGTTCCCTCTAAACTTTTTTAGGTAACCCCAAACACTGTACCACTAGAAATTACAAGCAAAGAAAGCAGCCCAGAGAATAAAATCCAACAAAGCACCAGGCCCAGATGACATTCCACCGGAGGTGACACGACTGGCTGCCCTACTGCAAAAGGAGCTGTTTGCAGATATGTTTAACGCCGTCATCCGCACAAGAAAAATCCCCCAAAGCTGGAAAGAGGCCAGACTGGTACCTAAACCTGCTAAGCCCCCCGCTACTTCATTTCGCCCAATCTGCCTACTAGACACCATCGGCAAGCTCTTCGAACGAATAATAGCCACGAGGATAAGCCAGGAACTCGATCTGCATGGGAGACTATCAACATACCAGAATGAGTTCCGAGAGGGAAGGTCGACAACTCACGCCATCCAGGAGGTGATGAAGATTGCCCGTTGTGCTAACCTGGGAAAAAGAAGACACAGAAAGATATGCTTAGCGGTCGCTCTAGATGTAAAAAATGCATTTAATACTGTGCCTTGGCGGAAACACGTGGATGCACTTAGACGGAAAAGGGCCTATCTTATTGATTTAATCAAAAGCTATTTTACGGACAGGACCCTAAAAATAGATGACACAATAAGATCGGTATCTTGCGGTGTTCCCCAAGGGTCGGTTCTCGGGCCGCTGTTGGGGAACGTCCTATACGATGGCGTCTTGGACCTGGTAAAACGAACGACCTGAGAGGCTGTAGACTGATCGCATTTTCCGACGACCTAATTGTGGTGTCAGTTGACACAAACGAGAAGACTACAGCCTTCTCGTTTGTGTCAACTGACACCACAATTAGGTCGTCGGCAAATGCGATCAGTCTGCGAGGGCCGAATCTGCAATAAAAGCGATACATACATGGATGGAGATAAACGAACTACAAATAGCTCCAGAAAAGTCTGAGGTCATTGCGCTAACGGGTCGCAAGAGGATTGAACCCATGTCAGACAACATAATAGGTAGGCTGGTTCCCGCGACACCGACAATGAAATACCTCGGCGTCCATATCGACCAGCGGCTTTCCTGGAGCAGGCACGTCCAAAATGTAGCAGTGAAAGCCGAACGTGCAGGTACAGCACTTCGTAAGTTGATGCCCAGAATAAATGGCCCAAATATGCACGAAAAAAGGCTACTAAATGAGGTCGTTACTTCCATCCTCCTTTACGCTGTACCGACCTGGGTGGAGTCGCTACATGCAGCCACAAACAAAAACAGACTAATAAAAACACAACGCAGCATGTTAATAAGCATATGCTGCGCTTACCGCACGGTGTCAAATGTGGCGCTACAAGCCTTAGCGGCTGTCCCGCCGATTGACCTAATAGCTGAGGAACGGGCCAGCAACCAAGGCACAAATACAGAATGGAGGGCACGACACAGAAGTGCACTCATGAGCAGATGGCAGAAACGGTGGAACGACGCCAAGGAAGGGAACTGGACCAGAACTCTCATCCCAGAAATTGAGCCATGGCTCAAGCGCACTCATGGCGAGGTTAACTACCACTTAACACAAGTGCTGAGCGGACACGGAAGCTTTGGCTCATATGTTAAAAGGATTGGAAAGGCTGAAAGTGACAGCTACAGATACTGCCAAAGGACAGACTCAGCTGAACATACTACTTTCCAATGCCCGCAATGGGCTGAAATCAGAGGTACAACAGAGCGGGTGGTGGGAGAGCCTATCAACTCCTCTAATTTGGTCCAGCTGATGATTAAAGGCGAGGACAACTGGAAAGCAGTAGCAACAATGTGTGCCACGATACTTCGAACAAAAGACGAAGATGAAAGAAAGGTCAGGCTGCTGTCCAGCAACGGCCTGCCGTGATGGAAAGGATCTCCACTTTCAAGTAATGCTAACGCGGTCCCGAAGTGGAGTACTGATCCCGGGGGGGATGTGGTTTTAGTGGGTATACTATCTCTGGAAGAGAAGGAGTCCCACACTACCTATAGTGCCTATAAAAGGTTTCTACTAAAAAAAAAGGTAACCCCATACAAAGAAATCCATGAGAATTTAGTCCGGTGACTGAGCTGGCCAATGTATTGGTCAATGTCGTCCAACCCATCTACCAGGAAAATGTAATTTAAGAATTCTCTAACAATCAAGGTACCATGAACTGGACACCCATCATGTTGAAAGTAGATGCGTCGCAATTCCTCTTGCTCAAGTAATGGCAATACAAAAATCGCATTTTCTATTACAGTATAGTCTCACTAATCCGGGACTACTAAAAATGGAAGTGCCGGATTATTTGAATGTTCGGAGCCAGCTACGCCCAGTCATAATAGAAACGGGCACCCAAATACCAATAATCACGTCCTCACCTCGACCAAGGTGGAACTTTGGGAAGGCTAACTGGGAAGAGTTTTCTGAAGATCTAGATAAATGCCTAAGCTGGATCCCACCACAGAGTAAAAACTACACAAGATTCGTGGGAGCAATCATAGGCACCGCTAAAAAAGTGTATCCGAAGAGGCTTTCGTAAGGAGTACATTCCTGGATGGTCACAGAATAGCCCTGAGCTTTATCAAAACTTCCTCGAAACCGATGATCAAGAAATAGCAGACTAACTCCTACATAGTCTTGATGCAGCAAGACAACAAAAGTCGGCTAAAATCGTCTTTTTCTTTAAGTGTCGTGACCGCTTCGATCGTTGGGCATGCTGTTGGCTACGAAGTTCATGATTTTAACTTTCTCGACTGCTGCACGAAGGACAAAGATCACACAATAAAACTTAAAGGAGACCTCAGACACCTTAAAATCTCAGCGAAAGAGACGGAACACTTTCAAGATCAAGCAATTTAAGATCTTAAGCCCAAAAAGGCTCCCGGATTCGATGAAACATCAGTCCTGAACTTCTAATACACTGCGGGAAAATTTGCGAGTTTGAATTTCCAGAACTCAAGCAAAAAAACGTGGAAACTTCTAACAAAGCTTGGGGAGTGGATCACGCATACAAAGATCAAAAGCAACTATCTCGCCAAACGCAGTAGCATCTCTTATAGTCGCAACATCCAGAGCACCAAAGGACAAAGATCATACAATAAAAGTAAAACGAGACCTCAGACACCTTAAAACCTCAGCGAAAGAGACGGAACACTTCCGACTTTTCACAGCAGATGAAATCTCGACAGCAATTCAAGATCTTAAGCCGGGAAAGGCTCCCGGATTCGATAACATCCATCCTGAACTTCTAATACACTGCTGAAAATTTGCGATCAAATGGCTGCCCGAATTCTTCACCGACATACTACGGACGGGAAATCTAAGCAGTTGAAATCTAAGCTAATCAAGGGATTTAAAAGTTCCATAGCTATCCCGAAACCAGGCACACCCGTAGACTAACCGTAGCTGTAGACTATAGACCTACCTAGATATTTGCTATAGACCCATAGCACTGTTACCCGTGAGTTCTTCGACGAAATCCCAATAGAACAGGCGGGTTTCAGACCGAAACCAAGCTGCGTTGACCAAGTTCTCTCGCTCACCACACACATCGAAGCAGGGTTCCAAAGAAAACAAAAAATGGCAGCCGCCTTCATCGATTTGTCGGCAGCTTACGACACTGTGTGGCGATACGGCATGATCTGTAAGTTTCTGCAAGTGATTCCGTGCAAAGAAACAGCCCGACTGCTTGACAACATGCTGAACGACAGAATTTTCCAAGTCGTAATGGGATCCGACACAAGCTCTCCAAAAAAACTCAAGAATGGTCTACCTCAAGGAGCGGTGCTTGCACCGCTCTTGTTCTGCTTATACATCTCAAACATGCCCGAAACTAGGTCAAAAAAACATGGATATGCCGACGACTAGGAACTTACTATAAGATGCGGCTCATTCGAGGAAGCAGAGGAAATTTTGACGGCTGATCTTGAGAAGTTGGGGAAATATTTCCGGAAATGGAGACTCCAACCAAACGCTAGCAAAACAGAAGTAACCAACTTTCACCTGAATAACAAACTCGCAAATAGGGAACTAAGTGTACAGTTGAACATCTCTCTGGAAACACTCTTCAAACATAACAAAAACCCAAAGTATCTAGGTGTGACACTCGATAGAACACTTTCGTTTAAGGAGAACTTACCAAAAACAACAGAGAAACTGAAAAAATTCTGCGGAACATCTTGGGGTGCTTCAGCTTCTAGCCTTCGGGCCTCGTTTACTCATCTGCAGAGTACTGTGCTCTGGTAAGGCTCAACAGCCCACACGTCCAAAAAATAGACGCACAGCTCAACAATACCACGAGCATGAGATTGCTAGCGTTATTAAATCGACTCCTACATAATTGCTTCCAGTACTGAGTCACATCCCACCCCTAAGCCTGCGCCGCATAAACGCTCTGTACAGATCGTTTAACAAGATACTGGACAACAGAGAACTACTGATCGATACAGACATCGAGAACGCTAACCACAACCGCCTCAGATCTTAAAGACCACCAACCAAGACCACACTAAACGCAATAGAAGACGAATGGAGCATCACCAACGAATCAACAACATTTTCAGGAATTGACAGCGAAACAAAACAGTGATATGCCATGCGTTACTAACTCACCACCAGGCTTCGACTTACCAAGGAAAACCTGGTGCACGCTAAATAGAATCAGGACGCAACATACCAGATGCGCCTATATTTTACGCAAATGGAGAAAGAGTCCAAGCCCCTCCTGCGAGTGCGGCGAGAACCAAACCGTCAAATATATTGTGGAGGGATGCCCTGAAACGGCTTACAACGTCAGAATAGAAGATTTCCTACTAGCGACTCCAGAATCAACAGAGTATATAAATTTAATTTAGAGAGCAATTTATTTTTATACAAGGACTTTACTTTCTGAATAACATTTTCATCCATCAGCTGCAGTAAAATTGTGCTTAGGGACGATGGTAGTCCTAAGGCGTCGCCAGGTGTTCGGCACGACGTTGCGGAGGAACACGACATTCAGCAGCACCTCCAACTCTTTTACACTCATTCTCTTGACGTCTACCACTCTTACACCGTCCGTTCCTGGGGCTGACGGCCTCCAGCCGGAAGGAGATACCTGGATTTCCTCCGGTGTAATAGGGTAAAAGGTTTCTTGACAGCTCTTGTGGTCGATGATGGTGTTATCGTCAACATTCGAAGATTTCGAATACTTTGTCTGAAAAACTGCTGCATTGCGGATTCGTCGCTGGACAGTTTTTCACGTGTTACGGTTAACGAGCGGATAACAAATTTCTTTTTAAATTTATCCAACCACCCAATACTGGCACGAAAATAATTTTTTTTTAAATTTTTTCATAAAATTCGATGGCTTTTGCTTTCAATTTTTTTTTCCAGATTTGGGAGTGCGTTTACAACGCTCTTGCATGAACCACATGTAGAAAGGATTTTCCATCTTTGGACAATCACTAAGTGTTGATGTTGGCCAATATCTACAATTTTGCGAGGAAACAGTACCAATAGGGAATATGCAAGAGATTTAGATTTACTTTTTTTTTCTATTTTTTTTTTTCTGATTTAGATCTATTTTTTTATCCCCGATACTTTATGATCTTAAAATTACACCTAAACCATTATTTTCTTATTTAGTTTGTATTTAATTCCCAAAATTTAAATCAAAAAGTCCAAAATATGCGAGCGAAATTCAAATATGCGAGACGCATCACCATTGGTCGAACCGAAATAGGGGACTGTGACGTGCACGTTATGATATTGATCGGCGTCTATATTCACTGTGCTGTTTTTCTGTGCAATATTTCTGTAGGGTTTTCCAATACCTAGTGCGATTTTGGTATATAGTGACTGTATAAATGATCAAGAACAATGACACAAAGCGGTTTTTTAAAGTACAATCGGACAATCTACCAAAAATAGATACATGAAAGCATATTTTGTAGCGCATGCGCAAAAGATGTGAGTTGAGTGGACATACACCTCAATTAGGACCTCAATATACACCTCAATTAGGACTTTATCCTCGATTAGGATTTTTTTGCATTCCGGTACTAGACAATATCTATAAAATGGTTTTTTAGCTTTTACAATTATCGAAATTGCGATTCAAACTGAAAATCCTTAACTGTCTATGCAAATCGTAAACAACACTGAATTACAACGAGAGCTGTGGCGTCATCCAAAGCGCGCGATAAATGGGACCGTTCAAACAGGTCAAATTTAAACGATATTATATATATATATATATATATATCTATATATATCGATATTTTTTAAATTAATTAAACCACTTTCAACAGTATTTATAGGTTTTACGATGTTAAAACGAAGTAAAAAGTGAATAAAGCAAATAAAAAAAATTGATGCATATTCCCTATTGACCCCTCGGACAGGATAAATCTCCACTCAACCAAATTCTTGACGGTTTCGTCGTCTGGATCCTGCAGAATCTGGTGGATATCCAGGACACTTAAATAATTAACTCAAGACATTTTGGCTGTTTGTGGCGCGGCTGTTCATAGCAATGTGAATGCAACGCTTAAATGCTTCAATACGACACCTAAGATTGTATATATCGTTCGTTTGGATGAACAGGGTATTAACTCATAATGTTCTTGCCTGTAGAAATTTTTTTCTCAGTAATAGCAAAAATGACAAAGTCATGAAGTGAACAAAAATGCTACCGATAAACGTTAATCAATAGTTTAAAAGATATTATATGAGAGGTTAACCAATTATTTACAGAAATAGAAATATATAGATTTGAAAACTTCAAATCGCTCTCCAGGATTTTTTGAGTTAATACCCTGTTCATCTGGACCGACGATATGTTGCCAAAATTTTAATTTTTCATTTAAACGGGCATATAAACATGGCAACGTCGAGGTAGTTGCGTTCGTATCTACTATATGTCATCTTGAAAATGTCAACAATTATTTTCAACAAAAGCACGAATATTTATTGAACCAGGCAACATAGAAGCTTAATTTTTGCTTCCGGATCTAAGTTAAAGAGTGCCAAAGACGATTAACAAAAGTTGTGCCAGGTAAAAAGTCCGCAACACTAAGTTTAAAAAAAATCCCGTATTCTTTACCTAAGCCAAGTAGTCTGCTTACACTTACATTTGGATATTTTTCATCAAATAACTGGATTACATATACAAGACTTCTCCTAAACCATAACATTTCACTAAGTACATTCGCTGCTCTAACGTTAACAGTGTTTTCATATTAAGCTTTCTCAACTGTCAATAAATGTCACTGGTTACACTATTGGAACGTTCGGACTTATTTAAAATCAACAACTTGGCATTATTTCAAGTTTATGATCTTATCTTAAGTGATTACTGGATTTTTATACGAATATTAGAGGTTTCGACACAAGCGAATTTTTTTATAAAGAATAAGATTTTCTCCTAAAACTCATATTAAAAAAGTTTATCCTATAGGAAACCTCATCACTTTGCACGCTGTATAACTACATTTTAGTATGACGTTCATTTTAATTTTAGTGTTTTTAGTAATACGTACAACAACCCCCAAAGAAGTCTTCAACAAAATTATCTTTTTTTTTTTAGCTAAGGTTCCAACGGCTTCTGCCGCTTCCCACATTTCGACCGCCAGAGATCTCTGTCTCGCCAGTCTTTCTCCTCAATTCTCTGTCTTCCATTATCTTTCGGATGTTATTTTTCCATGTCGTTCGTACCGATTTTCACACAAAGATACAAAATACAAAAATTATCTATCCTAACCTAACCTAATATGTTTGTATTTCTGTAGAATATCTTTCAGAGAAGATTTCCAACATCTCGTCCATTTTTTCATTTAGCAATTTTCTTTTCGGCACGGGACATGGCCAAATATTTCAGCGAATTTATCGCCAACTCTTTCAACAACTTTGAATCGGCACTTCGACTGGTCATCCCCATAAAAGCGTAATACCAATCGTAGCTTCGCCCCCCACATACCAGGATCATCATTAATATAACAACGGGTAGCCCATGCGCCATCAAAATATGATCCCTCGGCTCATCATCCAGCATCCAAACCTGATTGAGTGCCAAAGAAGGTATGAGGAAATTGGAGAGATTTCAATGCCGATATCCATAACTTTGGTGTGTCTTAAAATTGCTGGGTGTTTGGGCAAGGAGTAAGGAATCTTTTCTTCAAAGATTATAATTTCTAGGAAATCATTGTATACGTATCGTCAACAAAGTTGACATCCTTAGTATAACTAATCTTTCTATAAAAAAAACATTTCTTAAAAACAACTACTTCACTGGCAAGCACTACGACTGACATTGTCGTGAGTTCTAAATTAGTCAATCGATTAAGAAGTCTTAGTTTTACTTCAAAAAGTGATATTCATTTTGATCAGTTTCTACAAAATTTAAAATCGTCAAAAACGGAAAATATGTAAGCAGAATATATACTTTACTTAATGTTATTTCCATCAGGAAAAAGGTTGTGTCATGCCTAAAGAATTATTAGTTCAATATTTTAATTTTGAAAAATGTCACAATTTTAGAACTGTTAAAGAGCGACATGTACGTAGATATTAGGACTTATCATAACCTTATTTCCATCAGTCAACGTCATTGCCGATTCTGAAAAAGATCTGAGTAACTCCTAAGGAAGTTTTCCTTCAAAAATATATCAATAAGTTGGAGTAAGCATATAAAGTTTATAGATATAAAATCTTGTAACAAATATTGGATATATGTTTTATGGACCTTTTCAAATGTTTTAAAGCGCATAGTCTCCTGGCTTATCCACGAGGATCACTTTATTGTAGTTGTACCTTCCTACATAATCTCCGTTTCTCGTTAATTTCTTGAATAACTGTTTTGTCCATCTATTGAAGCTTGTTTAACTAGCTCTACTTTATTCTGATTCATTTTAATTTGTTCTATTTACATAGAAAATTGTAATATAATCTCACATTTCATGTATTTTGGCCACAATTCGTTTGGTGTAATAGTTTTGGTCATGCATATGGAATTACAAATTTTGTACCACTAACTCTCATAATTGACTCATAAATACGTAATACCCGTTTAAATTATTTTGCAAAGTAGAGTAATTGTCCCACTTTTTTGGGACACTCTGTATAATAATAAATAAAAAAGTATTCAGATAGTAGATAGTTATTAATAGATAGAATATAATAGTTAATAGATACAGACTGAGTAGAATTGTTGAAGGTCGTTTGAGTAAAAGTTGCGGCAATGGAACAATGCGCTATTACAAAATTGTCTTGTTTAATTAGCTTCATTCGGATTCGTTTCAATTTGTTCTATTTACTTAGAAAAGTGTAATATGTCACATTTCCTGTATTTTGAACACGATTCGTTTGGTGTAATAGTTTTAGTCGTGCAGATGGAATTACAAATGATTGACTTATAAATACGTAATTTTAGGTCATCAAACAAAACTATTACGCAGACATTTTCGAAATTGACATAACCAAAGCCGTTAAATCTTGTGCTATTTCAAAAAACGAATCATGAAACGGTATTGTCCATCCAACCACTAATTCTCATTAAAAATAACGTGAGTCCCAAAAGTCTTGGAATCCACTTTTGCGATGAATTTGAAGAAGTAGGTCATTTCTTAATTCCACACATAAAATTAAACAATTTATCAAATGTCATTTTTAAGTAGCGGTCAGTGGGCTTGAGGTTATGTCGCATTAGTTTTAGTGTTAGAAGATCTGCGAAACTATGTAATAAGAAAAGGTGAAGAGATAGACAACACAGTATTACAAAATGTATTCGATAACATAAAACAGCGAATTAATTTGTGTATTCGTGAAAATGGACACAATCAAATCTCTTGTAATGTTTGTTCTTCTTTGTTAATTTTATAATTCACAACACTATAAAATAAATCAGTGTTAAATTTATGAGAAGGCGTTTTATTTATAGCTAATAAAATTGTTGAACTTCACACTAAAAACAATGCGACATAACCTCAAGACCACTACTTAGAGACAGCTACTTAAAAGCTAGACAGCTACTTAAAAATGACATTTGATAATTTGTTTAATTTTATGTGTGGAATTAAGAAATGACCTACGTCTTCAAATTCATGGCAAGAGTGGATTCCAAGACTTTTAGGACTCACGTTATTAAGGTGTTACAAGGTGCAGTCTAGACAAAAATTGGCAAATTGAAATGTGAATGGAATAATTATAATAAATCCAACTAATTATAGATTATGTTGAATATATAGGAAATTTATAATAGAATGTAGTGCACATAAATTAGCTAGTCGTTTTGTCTTTTTAAGAAAAAAAAGCCTTTTTATCGGTTTCATGGTTAACAAGATTCCAGATATTATTATTGTTTTCGCGTTGTATAATTTCTCTCGCTTTATTTCCTGCATTTCGCTTCACACAAGAAAATGGATAGAAGTGCAAATTGATTTCGCGACTCGCAAAGACTAAAAGTTCTCAATAAATATGCTCCTGTTTGCAATTGTTTTAATTGTAAATTAACACCGAGAGGAAATGCATTTAATGTATACCGCGTGTTCTACGGGAAGATATAAAAATCCTTTTCTTGGACAATATTTTTCCGGGTGGTCTAAATAATCTGTGGAAGAATCGAATCTTGCAATAAATAGAACAAATACAAAATTTTCAACTAAATTTAGCAAACATTCTTTTAAACTCGAATTTCGCTCTTGGGCATACTTTTCGAAAATAGTTTCCATTCCAACCCTTGTTGTAACAAATCTCTACCTTTAGAATTTGAAACATTGTCCCCATAACAATCACTTGGGGTACAACTTCTCGATTACAATTGAGTACAACAAGTTGTACTTGGGGTACAACTACTATCGCTATGTCGCGGCGGCTTTGTCGCTGCGTTAGTCACGCAAGAGCGTGTATTTACCTTAAGTGGTCAATTCGCAAATTAAAAAAAAATGCTTACGTAATTTATTATTTGCAAATATTTCTGCTACAAAGCAAACAATATTTCCAACTTTGTATTCTTGCTCTTATATAAAAAAAAAACTATTGTAGTTGGAGATGATGTTGTGGCTTAATTAGGTAGAGTGAATAGAGAACGCGTTCGGTTGCAGAAAATATGCAAACAATGGATTATTAGAGTTTTTTTTTTCAATTCGTCTGTAAATGAGATTTGCGACAGCAGTTATATAAAAGAGAATGGGAAAGTTTTTCGATATCGACCACATCCACCGGTCGGTCCGGTTTTGTCTTCGCCATTTACCAAACAGAAAATGTCGAGTTTTTCCGTTGCGAAAAATTCTCACCAAGAAAATAGAAATCTGACATTTCTTTTGCAAAATATTGCACCATAAACTTGAATTATCTAGAAAACTGGATCGACAAAAGAAATAAATAAATTGTTTTAAATCTAGATCGAACAACAATAATTGGACAAACTGGAAAACAATAATTTTTCCAAAAACTAAATTTTATTTAAACTCGGAAGTTTCCGGGAGTATGTTGACATAGTCTCATATTATCGTCGTATTTCGTTCATTTGCATACTTTTAAAATAGTTGTTCCAACATTCTCTCGTTGAAACATATCCCTACCTATATAATTTGAAAAATTGTCCCCATAACAATTACCTGAGGTAATTTTTTTCTATCAATCTATCTCACATCAAAATCGATATTATGTATCATAGTATTATGTATCATCCGTGTAGAATCCAATTCCCTTTTCTATTCTTTCTTAGATTGCTTACAACTCTCTGTAATACCATCCAAAACAGTTTTTTTTTTTATTTCAAATTGCTATTCAAATATTATTTTAGTAATTATCTAGACGTTGACTACATAGTGTGAATTCCAACGTCTGTTTTAAATCAGCAATTCATCTATCTTTGTTAATATCTCCACCTGCGACTAATTATTCGACTCCATTCCAAGATATAATCAACGTCCAATTATAATTGAATCAGTTTTTTGCTTGTTGCTCGCTTTGTGCGGAGGTTTGATGTGCAAATTATCGGTTCGGCGATGAAAACGTTTTGAAGACGCGTTCGTGTCGGTAAAGTGGAACGATCTGTTGTTAATTTCAGAGCACGGTGTATTATTGCAAGTTTTTTTTTGTTCGTATTTAGTTAACTTGGAAATTATATATTTGCTTATCTGGTTCTGCACGGGTTTCTTGTCGTTGTTGAATTGTGTTTTGAGGCCACGCAACATTCACCTATAATTATTGCCACAAAAAATAAATTAAATAGATTTTTACGACAGTTTTGTCACCATAAATAACGCCATTCAAGAATAATTTAATATTTGTCCTAAGAAACGATACTTGGGGTATACCATAGTTTATTACGTTTTAAATAGCTTATTACGTCAAGACAGTTTCGTTATAATGGATAAGACTAGACAAGAATAATTTAATATATTTTAATATTTGTCCTGAGAAACGATACTTGAACCATGTAACCCATGTAAATTGAGAAACGAAATTCAAAGAAGGGGTTCGTTTTTATATGTTTCTCTTTTGCGACTAAACCGAAGGTTTTTACTAAATTTGCAAAGAATACTTTTTTGTAGACACTCACGTCCTATATACAGATATCCCGGTTATAATTTTCTATTTTGAAGCGTTGACGAGATATTTGCAAAAACGGACGAAGACAAAATAATTCCTCACGGCGTCCTCATTCGAGGGGGAGCGTTCAAATTTTGTCAGCTGATACTTCTGGTGGATACCCACATCCAGTAAAAGTTTCATTGAAATCCCTCAGGGGTTAATAATTTTTATCGCAATTTTTGAATATTTTGAAATTTTCGTGTTCGTTTTTGGTTGAAATTTGTGATTGATATAAAAAAATATTTGTAGAAAATTAGTCAGTCTATGATATCCTTCAGTTAGTTTTGCAAAATATTTTATCTGCCGGTGGTCGCCGCCCCTCAAACTCGGACTTTAACAGAAAGTAATAAATTCAAATAACTATAAATTGAAAACTGCAAGAGATATATTGAAATTTCTTCCAGATCTATATAGATTATACATTTTTCTATTGAAATTGAGGTTTTGGTATCTTTGTCGCCGATAGCCGTGACACAGGATTTTTTCAAATAAATAAATACTTATTGAAAACTTGCCAATTTATTTTTTTGTCCAACTTTTCCTTATTGAATATTGGGGTGAAACCAAACTAATTATAGATACAATCATACCAACTTATTAAAGCGGAATATAGCTTGAATATATAAATATATTCAACCTTACCGTAGCTCTATAATATGATTCAGTGTAAATAATTAAGTCTTTTTAAGACTTCAAAATAAATCTCATGTTGACAAACAACATATATTTGTATGCTATTTACTAGACCTCAGTCCACGTTCGTGGCACTAAACAAGAACTACATAAATAACAT
Organism: Phosphuga atrata; assembly: GCA_944588485.1. Classification (NCBI taxonomy): domain Eukaryota; kingdom Metazoa; phylum Arthropoda; class Insecta; order Coleoptera; family Silphidae; genus Phosphuga; species Phosphuga atrata. Next base: position 12,040,900 of record OX155893.1, on the reverse strand, counting down.
TCTAAACGTGTCTGCAGATGACTATTCACTTGGGTTAAATAGAAAGATGTGATCTTAAAAACTATGTTATTTATCTGGTTCTTGTTTAGTGTCACGAAAGTGGACGGAGGACTAATAAATAGAATAAAAATATCTGTTGTGTTTCAACATGAGACTTGTTTTGTAGTTTTAAAAAGACTTAAATTCGGTTCCGTACAAACTTGTAAGTAAGGTATCTTTTTTGTGGAGGACGTAGCAAGCACATTCAGTTAACTTGACAAGTGGCCCTCCTGAAATCACGACCATCTTAGTACCGCTGCAAGCATAACCTCAAGATGCCGCTACCGTACGATGGAATTCTACCCTATATTTTATTACCATACATCTCCCATTCACTATGAGTGTTTAGGGGTTCTGGTCTTCACTATTCACTATTTGTTTTTACTGCTCAATTTTGCCTATATACCTATATACCCTGTATAAAAGTATATAGGGTATTTTTTTTAAATAACGCGAATATTTTTAAACTTATAAAAAGAAAACTTTATTTTAGTATTACACTTATTCACTAACTTATATTAAGATCTTAAACTATTTCTAGATCTAATATAAACTAATATATTAACTATTTCTAGATCTATTTCGATACTCTTAACATTCAGTTGTTCAATTGACAGCTTTTGGGCAATTGACTACCAAAAAATATAGGGCATACGTGATTTAAGTAAATGTAGATTATAAAGAAAAATTAGACGAAATATAATACAGGATGTTACGTGACGTTAGACATAATAAATACCCTGCATATATAATGTATAAAGACCGCACGTTATGAAATGCATAACGAATATAAACAAAGAAAATTCAGAATAAACAGCTTGGTGCCAACACATACTTTTAACCGAGGAGGACCTAACTGTATGCAACCCATATGCTTCTGGAGCCCAACAATAACACTACGACAATATTAGTGTATTTTCATAAGTTTCTAACTAAGTAAATTCGCATTTTTCTTGTAATTAAACTACATATTTACGGTTTTCAGATTTTTCCCTTCACATGTGCAGTAAAGCACCGCTTCTTGCCAAATTTCATGATTCTAGGTCAACGGGAAGTACCCTATAGGTTTTGATTCCCTTGTGAAATCGCAAACTATGCGACATAAACGGTCATATCTTTTGATCGCGTTGACTTACAACTTTGATTTTTCCACAGCTGAAAGAGACCGCAGACCCGAGTATTTGATACAAATTTCAACTTGTTACCTGTACGCGTTCCTGAGAAAAATGGTCTTGACAGACAGACAGAAGGACAGACAGACAGACAGACAGACAGACGGACAACAAAGTGATCCTATAAGGTTTCCGTTTTCGGTACGGAACCCTAAAAATAACAAAAATTCAGAAAGGTGTAGATTAACCGATCAACATATATCATCAAATTTAAAAATTGCAACAGTTATTCAACCAAACATTGAAGACTTGCAAAACAAACGATGTCAAATATCTTCTAAGAAGTAGTATTAGACTCATTTTGTTTATTATAACTTTTATTTTAGATTTTTTTTTTAAATATAGAAAATTTATAGTTGCAGTGTACAAAATAACATGAATAAAATAAATACAAAATATAATCATTCTAACAATCGTATTATATTAATTTTTTGAACAGTAAAAACATGCGACCCCGAACTTAAAAAAGTACAAAATAGAAAATGTGGCCCGCAATATCATATGAGTTGGACATGCCTGCTTTATATAAAAGTTACTTTTCTTAAACTCATAATTAATAAGACTCGAACGGGAATATTTGGAAATTATAAAAATCCTGTTATTCTGTCCTGAAAAAAATACTTGAGGTATACCTTGCTGTCTCAAATATTTACTTGACATATATTATTCAATCGCTTTGTAATTTCCTTAATAAACCAATTATTACCGCAATTACAGCTGATTAAAACTTAACATGCGTTATTTTTTTTCCAATTTTCACACGCATTCATAGCAGGAAATCATTTTTCCTCGGTGGAAACGCATGCGCTTTCAGCAAACGGCGACTTTCTTCTGGACAAGTTGCTATACCAGGACTTGTTACTTTCACCCGGCGTACCCTTTCTAAATAATTATAGAGCGGTCGCTGGTTCGGGCTCTTCATCATCGCCGGAGATTTGAAACGTGCGATCGCGCTCACATGTGTGTAGAGATTGCAGACGTTCGGCTTTTAAATGGTAGAGAGTTTAACCGATAATGGTATGTTATTTGATGACTTCTAGACACCTCACAAAAATTGCTACCTGCTTATGTTTCAAATGGTTTCCGTAGGCAATAAATTTGGCATTTCCAAACATTACTTGAAGCACCACAGGGTTGGGCTATTAGGACTCTATTTGTATTGTCATTGTATTTTTTGTAATACAAACTTTCGAATTGAACCAGAAATACTAATTTGTTTAACAAACGTATTATTTAAAGTGAGGTTGAAGTCTTGTCTGGTCATCTTTGATCTCGTCTGGTCTTGTCTGGTCTTGTCTCGTATTGTCTCGTGTTGTCTGGTCTTGTCTGATTTTGTTTCGTCTTGTCTGGTCTTGTCTGACCTTGTCTGGTGTTGTCTTGTCTTGTATGGTCTTGTCTGGTATTGTATGGTCTTGCCGGCTCTTATCTACTCTTGTCTGGTCTAGTCTGGTTTTGTGTGATCTTTTCTGATCTTGTCTGGTCTAGTCTGATCTTGTATGATCTTGTCCGGTCTTGTCTGCTCTTGTTTGATCATTTGTAGGGTTCCGTACCGAAAACGGAACCCTTATAAGATCACTTTGTTGTCCGTCTGTCTGTCTGTCTGTCTGTCTGTCTGTCTGTCTGTCTGTCTGTCCGTCTGTCCGTCCGTCTGTCTGTCTGTCAAGACCATTTTTCTCAGGAACGCGTAGAGGTAACAAGTTGAAATTTGTATCAAATACTCGGAACTGCGGTCTCTTTCAGCTGTGAAAAAATCAAACTTGTAAGTCAACGCGATCAAAAGATATGACCGTTTATGTCGCATATTTTGCGATTTCACAAGGGAATCAAAACCTATAGGGTACTTCCCGTTGACCTAGAATCATGAAATTTGGCAAGAAGCGGTGTCTTACAGCACATGTAAAGGGAAAAATCTGAAAACCGTTATTTATGTAGTTTATTTACAAGAAAAATGCGAATTTACTATTAGAAACTTATGAAAATACACTAATGTATTGCGTGGTATTGTCAGGCACCAGAAGCATATGGGTTGCATACAGTTAGGTCCTCCTCGGTTATGTGTCCTCCACAAAAAAAAAATACCTTACTTACAAGTTGGTACGGAACCCTCGGTGCGCGAGTCACAACTCGCACTTGGCCGTTTTTTTTTTATGAAACGTGAAGTTGGTAGATGAAGATAAAGCTGTCTGTCCATAAATAATTTGTGTAGATAATCATTCTTTACGGAATTTACTTAATCCGAAAACTTTCGACGAAATAAAATTAATTAACAAAACCAAAATTCTGTCCAAGAAGGAAATCGTGACTCAACCGTATCAACAATTTACGCAACGAACCGCACAATAACCGATTCAATTACAATTTCATTAATTCGCACGCCGTTTCCCGACCAGAATTCAAATGTAAAAATCGCGATTCCTTCACCGATAATCCATCGACTATGAATAATCGTAACGTAACTCGTTCCTCGTTCTCATCTCTGAATGGTTAAGTAACAATCGAGAAAATGTGGGATCGCTGCCGCCTGCCGCTACCCATGCACTACTTTAATTCGACGAAACAATAGTTTTTGTTTGCGTTATTATTTACACTAAATTATATAACCGAGTTATACTTAATTTCAGTTAGAAAGTGACACGAAAACACATGCGAAATCGCGAGATCAATGGGTTTTTGCGGACACGAACGTGATGTTATGACACTCGAGCGCCATAAGGAGAACTTAAAAAGGCGTGGAAATGCAATGCACTGATTATTATAAGTAGATCAAACGTTCATTTTTATTCTTATCTGTGATCTTGCAGAATACGTTGGGATATAAATATGTCACCAATTATAATTAATCCGACACATATGGCACCAGACAACCGCCGGATTATAAGAAAGAGTTCCAACCACTCTTTCTTATAATCCGGCGGTTGTCTAGGAAGAGCGCAATCGGTCTCCAGACCGCCGGATTACTGGACGTGTCCGATTAACCAACGGCCGAATTACCGAGATTATACTGTACTATTATTCCAACATCATTCTTAGTCTTGTCTGTCTAGATATAACTATAATAATGATCTTCGATAGCACTTAAATAATATATACTTCCAATAACTCAATAATATATAGTTGAATTAACTTAATATACTCGTATCGTTTAAATAATGCAATATATAATTGGGATAGTATTTGTTCGTAAATGTTTTAAGTACATTGCCATACTAAATATAACTAGAAAATAATAGCATTCAGGCAAGTAATTGACACTAATTACTACTCCATTGTATTTACGCTATTGATTATAACACCTTTGGGGCAACAATTAATTTGAGAGAAACGTGACCCATCATCCGACGAGACCATAAGAAACGCCGTAAACAGTAATGCGTCCAAGGATAAATTAACTGTTCTCAATCTTCGGAATGGCGGGTGAAAATCTGTGTGAAGAAACAATCACAATGTTTGTGTATTTTGTTGTTTGCGTTGTTGCTTCCTGTCCGGTGACCTGCGCCGGTCTGGTCTGTGGTGTTGTCGGTTTAAATGTTGCCGCAGTTGTCCCAGATTCGGCGAGACGTTTACGCGAAACGAACAGTACTTCGCATGCCGGCAATATCGACACACATTCGAAATCCGTGTGTGGCTCATTCATTGAATGGCGATGTTTCTGCGAAGTTTTTGCCCGCTATGAATGCGACTGTCTTCCATTTGTGAAGAATTGCGTATTCAAACAATCTATAGCAGTGTCTGCCAAACTTTTTTGTCTCAAGATCAAACAAAAAATCGCAACAAAATTAAATATGCTAGCACAAATGAAGGTATATAATCAGAGCCGGTCCTAGGGTTTGCGGGGCTGTGTGCAATAATAAATGCGGGGCCAAGAAAAATCACTTTTATTTACTCATTATAAATATACACATGTACCATTTAATAAAAAAATAATTATAAAAATAAAATCACATGAAATTCAAAATCAACGAAACTATGTTAAGAGAAACAAAAAAAAAACATTCTTTTAATATAATTTAATGTTGCGTGCTTTTTTCGCAGTAAAATCGTCTATAAATTGGAAAAATCTATCCCATAACAAATGCTTTTTTTCAATTGAAATTAACGATAGCCCAACTAGTCGCTGTTGCGATATAGTCGAGTGTAGGTAATTTTTAATTAGTTTTAATTTAGAAAAACTACGCTCTGCGGAAGCAATAGTTACTGGAAGGGTGAGTAAAATTCTTATAGAAATGAATGTATTCGGATAGGCAAAATTAAGTTTATTTCTAACTAGATACTCTAGAATATTCAACAAAGAATTGTATTTGTCTTTAACTATTGTAATTATACCCCCGTAATGATAGTACATCAAAACACACGGCCCTCAGACCCCGGCAGCTCGCTTATCCCCGACCAAGGTAGCGGAAGGACAAGGAAGCGAGCAGAGGGTGCGAAGAATCTCCGGTACAGGATAGGCTACCAGAACCGAAAACTGACCATCGCTACTCTAAATACCAGAACGTTATCAAAAACTCAGAAACTACAAGAACTCGAGGAAGAACTCTAGGAATAAGCGAACATAAAAGAACAGATGAGGAACAACTAACACTTCACTCAGGCCATCTGCTACACTACAGAGGAGGCCAACACAATAACGAAGGAGGAGTCGGGTTCCTAGTACATAAGGAGCATATACAAAACGTCACCAAGATCCACAGTATCAGTAATAGAGTAATGTACCTCATATACAAACTAAACACTAGATACTTGTTAAAAATTATCCAGGTATACGCACCTACATCCGCACACTCGGACGCGGAGGTGGAGGTATTCTATGATGATATAAATACCGCAATACAGCAAGAACCTACCCACTACAGCATGCTAATAGGGGACTTTAACGCTAAATTGGGGCATAAGGAAGACGAAAACGAAACACCGTTGGGAACCCACGGATTTGGAGTGAGGAATGAGAGAGGTCAAACGCTTCTTAAATTTCTCCTGCAACATAACTTATTTGCAATGAACAGCTTCTATCGCAAAACACCACAGCGAAAATGGACCTGGGCCAGCCCCGATGGCTCTACAAAAAATGAAATCGACTTCATCATATCTAACAGAAAGGAAATAGTGCGAGATGTAACTGTGCTAAATAAGTTCTCAATAGGCAGCGACCACAGGCTGGTCCGATCCAAAATCTCAATTAATATCAAGAACGAACGGCGAAAGCTTATTACACAACCAACATCCAGCAAATGGAGACCGCTTAGAGACGAAACCCAGTATCAACATAGAATAGAATCATAGCTAGCACATATGGAAAGTGTTTTAGACCCGAATGTGGAGGACCTGAACGCACTTATTACAAATTCTATAAAAACCGCAGTAAAAGAATGCCAGACACAAAGCACCCAACGAAAAGAAAAACTCAGTACAAGCACTAAACAACTAATGGAAAGGAGAAGAAATCTGACAAATAAACATACAACAAACGCAACAGAATTAAGACGCCTAAATAGAGAAATATCCAAGGCAGTGCGAAGGGACACAAGAACATATAACACAAATGAAATCTTAAAGGCAATTGAGCAAAACAAGGGCATGAAATCACTACGGAAGCCATTCGCCGAAGGCAGAAAAAACATCTGCAAGCTAGCAAAACAGAGTGGCCAAATAACAACAAATAAAATGGAAATATTAAAAGTTGTAGAAGACTTCTACGCGACACTATATAGCGATAAAAATGCAGTGAGCTTGGACACCAACATAAATAGAGTGCAAAATCAAGGGTCCGAGGATATTCCAAATATTACCTTAGACGAAATAAGGGGGGCACTAAGAGATATGAAAAACAATAAAGCAACTGGCGACGACGGCGTAGCAGTCGAGTCCCTAAAAGCCGGCGGAACTACGTTATTAAATGCATTATGCAAGTTATTTGATGCTTGCCTACAAACTGGGACAACACCTTCCCAGTGGGATCGGGCAATAATTATAATACTGCATAAGAAAGGAGATATCACCAACTTGCAAAATTACAGACCCATTAGTTTACTATCGCATATATATAAGCTATTCATGAGAATCGTTAACAAGAGGTTGACAAATAAATTCGACCTATATCAACCCCGCGAGCAAGCTGGCTTTCGAGCCGGATTTGGCGCAAATGACCATCTACAAATAGTCAAGACCCTTATCGAAAAATGCATCGAGTACAATAAACCCCTCTGCATAATCTTCGTCGATTACGAAAAAGCCTTCGACACAATAAACCAGCATAAAATGCTACAAGCTCTTGCTGAATGCCGTATCGATCATAGATACATCAAGGTCATGAAACACGTGTACCAAAGAGCAAAAGCTTATGTTAGGCTGCAAGATGATTCCCAAGACTTTGATATTGCACGAGGTGTACGCCAAGGAGATGTCATATCGCCAAAGTTATTCACAACCCTCCTAGAACAGATGTTCAAACAGGCCAACTTTGGTGACATGGGCATAAACATAGATGGCGAACTAAACCATCTTAGATTCGCCGACGATATCTTAATTATCGCAGATAGTATGGACGAAGCAAAACAAATGCTACGGAGGCTATGGGAAGCATCGAACTCTGTTGGACTCAAAATCAACACCAACTCAATACATGACAAATCTTGTTATGAGTGAGGCAATCAAGATAGGCGGAGTAAGCATAGAACAAGTAAGCTCTTATAAATACCTTGGTCACAAAATCTCTATTGGTAGAGACAACCAAACCTGTGAAATGTCGAGAAGAATAGGCCTAACATGGGCGGCCTTTGGAAAGCTGCGCAATATTTTTAAGTCAGACATTCCAATATGCCTAAAAAGAAAAGTATTCGATCAGTGCGTGCTGCCTGTGCTTACATACGGGGCTGAAACACTTACCCTCACAAAGAACACTACAAATAGAATAAGTATCGCGCAGAGGAAAATGGAGAGGTCGATGTTAGGTATATCACTAAGAGATCCCAAATATAACATTAAGGGAGAGGTCCGGAGTGACGGACGCGGTTACCCGTATAACAACCTTAAAGTGGAACTGGGCTGGTCATGTGGCGCGACTTACGGACAATCGCTGGACAAAGAGGATACTTGAGTGGAGACCGCGCCAAGACGCATACAGAAGTAGAGGCCGTCCACCAACCAGATGGACCGACGACATCAAAAGGATAAAGACCAACTGGATAGAGGCAGCACAGGATCGGCCAGGATGGAGAAAGCTACGGGAGACCTATGTCCAGCAGTGGACGCGATTGATCGCTTGATGATGATGATGATTGTAATTAATGATTTCAATTCTTCATAGAGCTCAACACCATCTATATCACAACTACTGTCATCATTTAATATTGTTTGAAGGTCCATACAGTTTTTTAATAAATCTTCATTCGAAATTGTACAAAGATTTTTAAAATTATATAAAAATCCAAATGATGACCGATGAGTTTCAAACAATTCAAATATTTGGTTAAAGGATTCAATTGCACGATCCACTATTAAAAGAAAATACTACATGATATTTATCTTCTTCGTCAGATATACCCTCATCCATGCTTTCATATTCAAATTGTCTTTTTACTTTCAATTCCATTTTCCGCAGCAATCTTCTTCGCCAATTTTAAACTAGATTCATATCCAGTATTTCTAAAAAATTTTAACATTTTACTGAGATTGTCCAAATGTGGTAGAGTAGCATAATTTTGCTTACTCTGTTTACTTCAACTAACATCTCATGCCATATTACATTAGAAAGAAAAAAATAAAAAGAAGTGATTTCTTTTAGTAAAGAGTTCGCTTCACTCACACTTTTAGAATCCTTAGAATCACTTTTAATTTCTTCAAATACCTGAAGAATTTCTTTAATTTGAAATCTAATTGCCTTAATACTTTCGACGCGACATTCCCAACGAGTTTCCGATAATGCTTTTGGAGTAATTGATAAATATTTTTTTGCGACATCTATAATTAGAGGCAGAAAGAAACGTATAAATACGTTGAACAATTCCAAAATAGGTAACTGCTTTAGGTGACACATGCGAAATATCCCCCAACAAAAGGTTTAAATTATGATATCCACAAGGTGTAAATAAAGCTCGTGGATTTTGTTTAATTATTTGAGCCTGCACTCCTAACTTAAAACCCTTCATGTTTGCGCCATTGTCGTAAGCTTAGCCTCTGCAATCGGATAGTTTAAGACCCAAATTGTCTAAGTGTGATACTAATGTGTCAGCTAAACCAGCCCCAGTGCAATCTTTTACAATTAAAAATCCAGTAAAACTTTCATGTATTTCGACCGCGGCGTTATCATCTGATACGTAAACATATCGTAAAATGCATGACAGCTGTTCTTCATGAAACAAGTCAGGAGTACAATCCAAAATCACCGAATAATATTTTGAAGCTTGAACTCTTTCAGTTATTGAGTGAATAATTATGTTGCCCATTAAAGAAATTATTTCGTTATGTATAGTTTTACTTAGATAATGGTGTTTTCTATGGTTACTTGTTACTGTTGTAAGGATATGTTCCTTAAGAATAGGATCGTACTTTGCCAAAAGTTCAACAAGGCCTAAAAAATTGCCGTTGTTTTCCGAAAATAATTGGTCAGACGAACCCCTTAGTGCCAAATTATGTTCCGCTAAGTATTTTATTATAGATATGATTCTATCAAGAATATTTCGCCATTTTTGTTTCTCCGCTAAGTACATTTCCTGACTTTGTTTATTTATGGAGGATTTTTTAAAAATTCGTGTCCTTGCTTCATGCCAAAGGCCGATTGCTTTAAAATGACTGTTGGAGGTTTCATGTTTTTTTAAACGGGAACTAGCATGTTGCCAGTCATTTAATCCTACATTCCCAAGCTGACCTGTAGCTTCCAAAGCAAAAACCTTGAATGGAAAACAAAAAATTGCATTTGTAGTTATTGAGTAAACAAGCCACTCTCGATCAATGATTTCACCATTATTAATTTTTCTTTCATAATAAACATTAGAAAAACTTCTATTTGATTCATCTTTTAGATAAGTCTGTAAGGTTATTTGAACTGGACCTTTCTCCAGTAAATAATTTCTGTAGCCTGAGTTCAATTTTGCGGGCCAGAGACCTGGATCTTGCATTTGAGGAAGATCTCGGTTTGTGTTGGAATCTTCTTTTTCGTTTTTCATATCGTCATGGACAACAGGATCTGCGGTATCAATATATGATGGTACATCTATAGATTGTAATGCACTTGTCATTGTGCAATTTACGAGAACTTGAGCTTCGCATTCAGGTAAATTGTCAGATTTCGCTTTTGAAACATTTAAAGTCTTCTCGTTTTCGGAGTCCTTCTCCGGGTTTTGTATGTGCTCTTTTTTCAAATACTTAGTCATAGATCCTTTTAGACTACTAATAAATTCTTCCTTAGATTTTCTATTTCTATCTTTTCAGCCCTGCCAACATATTTCCTTCCTTGGTCTCTATCTCGAACTCTCAAGCGAACCGCTTGTACTAATAAACTGGAAAATATTAACTTACATAAGCACGTGCTACATGTTCTACCCTCAAACTGAAAACAAAATGACGACCTCCCCTATTATTAAATTTGAACTGGCCCATGAACGCATTTTAGTTTCTGCGTCGGCACGCGTCTGTGAGGTAATTATTTCCTTATGGTGAAAAAGTTACACGCGGTTAGACCAGCCCCGCTAGCCCGGGGCTGGTCTATCCGCGGAGCCGTGTGCAGTGCACACTTTGCCCCCCCCCCCCCCCCCCCCCATATATCCGGCTCTGTATATAATCAATGAATACAAATAATGATGTGAAAACGCGGATCCAAATTAGTTGAACAAACATTTAAAGTCCTATCCTATTATCTCTAAGCGCTCCCGTTTTATAATTCCATTTCTATAGACGCGCCTACTCGTTCCGTGCATAACCGCGCTTAGCGCCACCCGTGGCCAAAAAGCGAACTTCGTCTCCAATAATAGTATATAAAAACAACAGGCAAAATAGAAAAATAATTAATTTAATAAAATATACTCCTACAATATATACACACTATTCACTAAAATACACATCTCGCATTTCCGGCAGATTTCATGCTGTCAAAACCTTTGAACGGCTTAATACAGAGACTTCTAGTCTTCACCAATCGATTCAGCATCCCAAAATTAGTGGGAAAACGTATATAATATTCCATAGGAAGCTTTGAGTTAAGAAATACCATCGACACGGGGAGTCTAGACCGCGAAAACGACGAAATGCGAGAAAATCGTTTTAGTCAAAATCGTTATTTTTTGAGTTACAGCAAAATTTAAAAACGTTTCTGATAGCATTTTTGCGGCTGATTACAGACATGCAAATTACATTTCGCTAGCTCTTTCAGTTCACTTTTGCCTGCAAAAATTGAAGATATTTTTATGAAATTTCGACGCTCTAGTTGAGATCTCGGAAAGTAGTGAATTTCCCACGGACAATCTAAGTGTGTCTATAGGAAAATGACCTTCTGAAAACGATGCCGCAGTCCGTTTTTAATTAGCTGCAACCGTTTCCGAGATATCTACTTAGCAAATCGAGAATCGGGTTAATTTCAGTTTGAAATTTATAGACGAATTGTTGAATATTTCCGGACAATTTACACAACGACATGTTCGTCTTGTCGTGTAGTTTCTGTGTGCCCAAGACGATTTCGCTGCTCTTTACCTTTTTCGAAAAAATCGAAAAAAAAAACGAAAAAGCATGTATTTTTCGAACGAAATGATTTTTTTTTTTGTTACATGAAGGAAATCAAAGTGCTGAAAACGAGTTTTCAGTTTATTTCGCTCTAAAGTCACAAATAAACAAATTTTATATTTTTTTCGCTGTACACAATCACCTCCTTTACACAATTTCCTCCTGATTTGACGCTGTCATAACTTTTGAACCACTCACCACAGAGACTTCTAGTCTTCACCAATCGATTCAGCGTCCCAAAATTAATCGGAGAACGTATATAATAGTCCCTGGGAAGTTTTCAGTTAATAAATACCATCGACTCGGGAAGTCTAGACCGCGGAAACGACGAAATGCGAAAAAATCGATTTAGTCAAAATCGTTATTTTTAGAGTTACAGCAAAATTAAAAAACGTGTCTAAAAGCATTTTTGCTGTTAATTACAAATATTTAAATTATATTTCACTAGCTCTTTCCGTTCGCTATCGCCTGCAAGAATTGAAGAAATTTTTAAGAAATTTCGGCGCTCGAGTAGAAATCTCGGAAAATCGTGGCATTTCCCACGGACAATCTTAGTGTATTAATAGGAAAATGATCTTCTGAAAACAATGCCGCAATCCGTATTTGATTATCTACAACCGTTTCCGAGACATCTACTTAGCAAATCAAGAATCGAGTAAATTACAGTTTGAAATCTCTCGACGATCTATTGAATCTTTCCGCACAATTTGCACATCGACTTGTTCGTCTTGTCGTGTAGTTTCTGTGTGCCAAAAATAAGTTGACAGCTTTCTACCGTTCTCTAGAAAATCGAAAAAAACCCGAAAAGCACATATTTTTCGAACGAAATGATGGAAATTTTTTGTTGAAAATTTTGTTGGAAATTTTTTTCGTGATTTTTTTTTTTTGGTTACCCGGAGAAAATCGAAGTGCTGAAAACGGATTTTTAGTTTATTTCGCTCTAAGGTTACAAATAAACAAGTTTTATATATGTTTCCGCTGTACATCTCGCATTTGCGAATGATTTCACGCTGTGATAACTTTTGAACGGATCACCACAGAGACTTCTAGTCTTCACCAATCGATTCAGCGTTCCAAAATTAGTGGGGAAGCGTATATAATATTCCATGGGAAGCTTGCAGTTAAGAAATACCATCGACACGGGGAGTCTAGACCGCGGAAACGCCGAAATGCGAGAAAATTTTTGAGTTATAGCAAAATGTAAAAACGTTTCTGAAAGCATTTTTGCTGCTGATTAGAGATATGCCAATTATATTTCGCCAGCTCTTTCCATTCACTATCGCCTGCAAAAATTGAAGAAATGTTTAATGAATTTCGGCGCTCGAGTAGAGATCTCGGAAAGTTGTGAATTCCCGCGGAGAATCTTAGTGTATTAACAAGAAATTGATCTTCTGAAATCGGTGTTGCAATCCGTTTTTTATTATCTGCAACCGTTTCTGAGACATCTACTTAGCAAATCAAGAATCGGGAAAATTACAGTTTAAAATTTTTCGACCAATTATTCAATCTTTCCAGACAATTTACACATTGACTTGTTCGTCTTGTCGTGTAGTTTCTGTGTGCCAAAAATGTTTTCGCTGCTTTTTACCGTTCTCGAGAAAATCGAAAAAAAAAACGGAAAAGCACATATTTTTCGAACGAAATGATGGAAATTTTTTATTGAAAATTTTGTTGTAAATTTACTTTTTTTTGGTTACCCAAAGGAAATCAAAATGCTGAAAACGGTTTCTCTGTTTATTTCGCTCTAAAGTTACAAATAAACAAGTTTTATATATTTTTTCGCTGTACACCATCGCACATTTCCGACTGATTTACATAACTTTTGAACGACTCACCACAAGGACTTCTAGTCTTCACCAAACGATTCAGCGTCCCGAAATTATTCGCAAAACGTATATAATATTCACTAGGAAGCTTTCAGTTAAGAAATAACATCGACACGGGGAGTCTAGACCTCGGAAACGACGAAATGCGAGAAAATTGATTTTGTCAAAATCGTTATTTTTGAGTTATAGCAAAATTTAAAAACGTTTCTGAATTATATTTCGGTAGCCGTTTCCGTCGACCATCGCCTGCTAAAATGAAGTAATATTTTAAGAAATTTCGGCACCCGAGTATCTTGGAAAGTAATGAGTTTCCTGCGAATAATCTGAGTGTTTCAATAGGAAAATGACTATGCCGCTTCTGAAAACGATGCCGCAATCCGTTTTGATCTACAACCGTTTCTGAGATATCGATTTATCAAATCGAAAATCGTAAAATTTGCTTTTGTTTGCTCTTGTCTGATCTAGTCTGGTCTTGTCTGTTCTTGTCTGAAAGAACTAGAAGTATACTTTAATCGGTCGTCAACTTGCACTGCCAGGTATCTCACCGATCTACTCCATGCAATTTTGTTTCCACCTATTTCCAGACTTGGTGGTACGAATTTTTGCTTCCCTGTAATGAGCACCGCTTCGGTCTTGCTTATCGCCAATTCCAATCCGTTGCCCTTAAACCACCTACTTGCCCTTCTCACAGTCTGTGTCGTGTAGTCTGGTCTTGTTTGATCTTGTCTAGTCTTGTCTGGTCTTGTCTGAACTTGCTTGTCTATGTATTTAATCATGTTACTACTTAATCATGCCATACTACCACTACATTTCGTAAAATTTAAAACGTTAACCATTTTTAAACGTTTCCCCATAACAAACGCCTGGGGCATTCCGTTACAAATAAAAAACAATCTATCTGAAAAATATCTCAACTATCTGAAAAATTGGAAATATTTTGTTTTTGTTTTCTAGTCTCACAATTATTAGCAAATCATAACAATATTTTGGTGATTTGTTGGTGAAAATTCAATATAGAGTGCCCAAAACAAATCCTTGAGGTATACCTTGGAATGTGCAAAACTTGGATTGTCCTTGTGTATACTTGTGAGAAAAATGTTTTTCGAGAAACTCTTTCGAGTTTCAAAATGTTTCTTAAAATTTCAGAAAAAGATTCAAAGATTCAGCTGTAGGCACTAGGTGAAACATTATAACAGATGTATTGATAAATTAAAGTCACTAGGTACTAGCTAGTCACTAGTAGTCACTAGTCACACATAAGTTTCACAAATGATTTTTATTCAACACTTTATCACAAGCCAAGGTAATCCCGTCACTCCAGTGAACTCTACAGGGACCATCTCCTACAACAACAAACGAGCCACCGATACTGTTACTACGATCACATCTGCCAAGCAGGCTATTGCCGCTTGCAAATCAAATGTCCTAGCTAACAGTTCCTCGATAATATTTTCCAGCCCTATTAGGCCTAGTGACCCACAAACTTTATTGGACCCCATGACTCCACCAGTAGTTCGGTTAACAAAAAAATCTAGTGGAGATAATCGATACACCTTGTCAAGACTGAGGGAACCTATCATCATGAGAGCAGCTAAGTTATATCTTGCGTACCTTCATGACCAACCCGCCACTGTGTGTTACGATAGATTCACCAACACCAGCATAAAAGTGCTTCTAGCGTCAGAAGGCCTCCCAATAGAACTAAAAGCCCTTCGTGCCATTTTCTTTAGTTTTCACGAAGCTTATGGCATATCTACCTCCGATGTGGAAGCCGACCTCTCCGCCTATAGGTCCTACGTCTCTTCCGAAAGAATTATACACCTCCAAAAAGTCAGGGATAGTCAAAAAAAATATTTTTCCTGTAACTCGCCGAAAAGAAATTTTTAATTAATAATTTGACGTGTTCGGAAGACCAAACGTTTTCCAAACCTAACAACAGCAAGCTTAGCATGGTTCTCTTAAATATACAATCTTTAAGATACAAAACTGATGAACTGTTTCTGTTATTTGAAGAAATGACCTTTCCTGAAATAGTATGTATAACGGAACATTGGTTAAAAGTAGGCGAACCGGTATTTATTGAAAAGTACATCACTGTTGCTCGGTTTAATAGAAGAGACTCAGCTCATGGAGGAACTTTAATACTTTCAACTAGGGGTGATTTTTCTCCGATTTCGAACTTTGACTCCCTATTAGTTGAGAAAGTCTTTGAATTTTCGCTAGTGCATAGCCTACTTTTCGATCTCTATATAATATGTATTTATAGATCACCTAGTTCAGATAGTTCATCTTTTTTACAGAACCTTCTAAGCTTGCTCGATGCTTTACCTATTAAAAGCAGAAAAATTTTATGTGGCGATTTTAACATTGACTTCGCTAATGTGTGTGCTGTTCAGAAATCTTTGATATCCATTTTTGATTCCTTTGGGCTTCAAATGCATGTCGAGTCACCGACCAGAATCTCAAAAACTACAGCTAGCACCATTGACTACGTTGTGTCTGACCTACCACCTAACGATGTAGAATCTATAGTTATTTGCTCTGGCTTCTCGGACCACGAAGCAATTTTGACCAACTTTTCTCTAGGAAAAAAACCAAAACCCACATCCCACCGCCTAGGTAGAATTTATTCAACGAAGAACTTTATAAATTTTCGAAATAAATGTAAATCCATTGATTGGAACTTTCCTTCCGGAGAGGTAGACATTAAGTTCTCAGATTTTTTAATGAAAGTTTCCTTTGCTAGTAATTCAGCGTTCCGCCTAACTCCCATTAAGCCCAAGCGTCATAAACCTTGGACTACAGTGGGAATTAGAACAGCTTCCAAGAACATGCGCTCTTTGCTGTACATTAAAAAGTTCACGGCCAACCCTAAGGTCCTTAAGTACATCTCGCAATACCGTACTTTACACATCAAAATCATCAAACTGGCAAAAAAAAATTACTTTCAAAATCGCCTCTCAACTACTAGTAATGTCGCTAGAGAGGCCTGGTCAATAGTGAATGATCTGAGAAATAAACCTCGTTCACCTAACCAAACTTATCCTGATCCAAATGATTTGAACAATTATTTCGTAAATGTAGCCAAAAATGTAACAACTAATATATCTTCAAATTGCGACCCCCTTTCCTTCCTCCCTGCCTCTAATTTGAATTCCAGTAGTTTCTTTTTAAGTCCTGTTGACAACTCGGAACTATCACAAGCCATTACAGCTATAAAAAGTAAGTCTACATGCAGCACTGATGGTCTACCGGTTAAAGTATTTCTAAACCTTCCTCTTGAAGCAATGAACGCCCTGTCCCATCTAATCAACCAATCTTTCGAGAAGGGTGTTTTCCCCCAGTGCCTCAAGACAGCAATCATTATCCCTCTACATAAAAGTGGTGATAAAGACAGCTGCTGCAACTACAGACCAATCGCCTTACTACCTGCTCTATCAAAGATAGAGAGGCTCGTCAAGGTACGCTTGATGGCTTTCTTGACCAAATATAGCATCATAACATCGAATCAGTTCGGATTCTTATCCAGTAAAAGTTCGAGTGATGCCATATTCTCTGTTCTTAGTGATATCTACCACAATCTTAACAACAAGCTTTTCACAGCAACAGTTTTTTGTGACATTGCTAAAGCCTTCGATTGTGTGAACCATGAGATTCTACTAAAAAAACTGCACTTTTATGGAATTCGGGGAACTCCTCAGGAATGGTTCAAATCCTATCTTGGCAATAGAAGGCAGTTCGTCAGGGTAAATGACTACTCTTCCTCCTGCAGAGCGGTGGATGTTGGTGTCCCTCAAGGTTCCGTTCTAGGTCCAATTCTCTTCCTAGTATTTATCAACGATATAACTAATTTAAATATCAGCGGAAAAAATTGTCTCTTTGCCGATGATACTAGTATCACATGGTTCAAACCTAACCTGCCGCTTCTCCACTCTACAATATCTAATGACCTTGCATGTATTAAGTCATGGTACGATTCTAACTGTCTAGAATTAAGTACTAAGAAAACTGTAGTCCTATCTTATAAAGGTACTCTACCGCCTCTTATACTAGACAACAACGTCATTAACCCTGTTGACTCTGTTAGATTTCTGGGCCTCAACATTGACAATTCACTCAAATGCACCTCGCATGTGGAGCTCTTAACCAAGAAGCTGTCTTCTGCTTGCTTCGCAATTAGGTCTATTTCCAGAGAGCTAAATCTCCATACTTCCAGATCTTCTTATTTCGCTCTTTTCGAATCACACCTGCGATATGGCCTTCCGTTCTGGGGTCACTACAACCTTCTCCAACTTGAATCTTAGCTATTCGCTATATGTTTGGTTTGAGTAGTAGAGCCCATTGTCAACCCTACTTTAAGAATTTCAAAATTTTAACTCTCCCTTCATTATTTATCCTGGAATCCGTTAGCTTAATGCATAAGCACATTCGTGCTTTACTGGAGAGACCACAACACAAACACAGTACAAGGAACTTGGATCAGGATATTTATCTACCCTTACCTAGATCAGAACTTATAAAAAAATCTATATTCTACAACGCGAAAAAAATGTTCAATCATTTACCTATCCACCTTAAATCAATCACCAATAACTCCAAATTTCGTTCCGCCGTCAAGTCATATTTCCTAGAACGACCTTACTACACTACGGCAGAATTCTTCGGTGATCACTAGTTTTTGAACTGCACACACACCTATTAGCCTCAGCTAGCCTATTGTTATTTATTTAATTGTTTATTTATTGTTTATTTATTTTTTTTCTTTATTTATTTATTTTTTTTCTCTTTATTTATTTCCTTATTTTTTTTTTTTTTCACGAATGTATGTATTTATGTATGTATGTACTTTCTTTATATGTTTTGTTTTAGTTTTTAAGTGACTTATTTATTTATTTATTTTGCCTGTGCTTTGTCCACAGAAATCATGTATTTCTATTGACAATAAAGCAATATATTATTATTATTATCCTTTTTGGCTTCTTAGGCCTTCTTCAGAAAATTGGTGTAAGTTTCACAAATGAGTTTTATTCATCTTAAGTCAACTATCAAATTTGATTTCTCTAATTTATCGTTATTTCTAAAATATTTCTCTTGGTTTTTCCTAATCACAATTCTACCGAATCACTTATTATCCGAATCACAATTAATATCAAATCACCAACAATTCATTTGCAAGATTATTGAGTGTGAAAAACCAACAAAAAAAAAACGCATTACCGACATAAGATTGGCAGGAAGAATCTGAACCTGATTGAGATCTACATGAATTGTGACGATAATCGTTTTGTAATCTGAATTGGTCAATCTCGCATCTTAACTCGTTTAATTCCCGACTCTGGTCGACTTAATTGCACTGCATTAAATTCAATTTTACTTTTACTGTTAAAATTGTAAAACTGGAACTAGCTTACCGTGAAGGTGACTCCTCCGAGATTTATAACTATTATTTACCTGCAACAAGAAGAAAAAATCATGAAAAAAATGATTAAAGATTCAAATTTATTATATAAATACAATATAAGACAACATTTAATATTTAAATAAAGTTTCAAGAAGTAACTCTACGATTATTTACCTGCAACAACAAGAAAAAAAATCATGAAAAAAATGAATATAAATTCTAATTTATTACATAAATACAACATAAGACAACATCTTTAATATTGAAATAAAGTTTCAACAAGTAACTCTACGATCAATCAATTATTTAAAAAAAAAATTAATAATTTTGAAAATAATTTCTGAGAATATTTTGTCTTGTTTTGTCTAACCCAAACTGTATAACATATCTAAATCTTATCTATAACTTCATTTGTAATTTATATTATTTATAACAAGTTATTGAAATTTGAGACTGCCTTGAGATATCAAGTAAATATAAGTATCCAGTTTGTTTAACGACACTTTGATTTAATTGCATACATGTTAGCTTTAATACCAATTTCGCGCTTGTACTTATTTTCTGCAGCAACTTCTATCGATTGTTGCGCAATGTGTGAGCAACTGAGTTCTGTGTTCACACAACCTATTTTAATTAATATTACTAATATCGGTGACCCGTAAAGTGGAAACTAGTTTTGGATTAATTACTCTTAATATTCAATAACTTCACAAAGAGAAAGATATTATAATTACATCTTTGGTAATCTTCGATATTACATCTTTTGGTGTAAATAACTGGTGTTCTACGGGGAACTATATCAGATTAATCTGGAAGATACATTACAATAATCAAGAAGGTACTAATCTGGATGGTATATTAGAATAATCTGAAAGATCACAACGATAAACTACTACGTAATCTTAACCCGTTCAAGCCTTCCAAGTGTTTTCAAAATTAGTAAGGATTTATTAATTTTTTATTTATTATTAGTTATTTATTTATTCTAGCTCTACAATTCTGGATGGGTCTTGGCTGACTATACTACCTTTTTCACTTAACATGGTCTTCCATCAATCTGTGGTCAAAAGGAATATTCATCACTTGGAGATCTGATTTAATGTTCTCTCACCAACGCATTCTAGGACGTCCGAGTGGTCTCTTTCCTGTTGGAACCTCTTCCCATACCGATCGAGTATCCCATACCGACTTGTATCCCATACCGATACAAGTCTTTCGTCTTTAAGCCTGTGTACATGACCTGCCCATCTTAATCGTTGTGATTTAATCTCTTGGGAAATATCGCTGTCGTTGTAAAGCTCTTGCACCTCGGCATACGTTGTAATGCAATACAGATTTGTGGTCGGATCGTGCTGGGGTCCAAAGTTTTTTCTGAGGATTTTTCGTTCAGAACGCCTAAGTTTTTCTTCGTATGCTTTGATAATGGTTTTAAAAAATTTAATTTATGATGTTCTTGTTATGATTTTGATTTCATAAGTTTAGTGCGTATGGGCAGAGGTTTTCAGATTGGATTCTGCCCTTGATTTCCTCAGTGACGTCGTTATCAGCAGTGACTGTAGCTCCAAGGTATTTCAAACGTTCTACCTTTTCGAAATTAAGAGTGTTAACTGTGACGTTTTGCCCTATTCTATCTCTCCGTCCCATTCTGTTTATACACATGTATTTGGTTTTCTCTTCATTCACTATTAGTCCCACTTCATCCGTTGTTTTTTTCGATCTTGATGAAATGTCTTTTACGTTTATGATGGAGTCTCCAATGATATCGATGTCATCTGCGTATGCTAATAGTAGTTTAGGGTCTTTAGTTATTTGCAATTCAGTTTTTATTTCCGCTGATCTCACAGACGAGGTTGAAAAGCAACGGTGACAGGGCGTCGCCTTGTTTAAGCCCACCGTGTATTTCGAAGCTACTAGATAAACTGTTATTTACTCGTACTTCACCCTTCACGATACTTCACCCTCCATACAACCTTAGTCATCTGAATGAGTCATCTGAATCGCTCATTATATCGTTTTTGGTATTGAGAGTTCTGCCATCGCATTCCAGACCTGACTTCTCTCTATGCTATCGTATGCCTGCCGGAAATCTATGAAGAGGTTATGCACCGTTCTATTATACTCCCATCCTTCTTCCAGGAGCTGTCTCAGTATAAAGAGTTCGTATTACTATTTCTGCTCTTGATTAATTTAATTGATTACTTTAATGTTTATTTTTATACTTTCACTGATACTGAGATATATTTGTCCCACCCAGACGTTTATAATGAGATAATATCAACATTCTAGAAGTATGGGTTGTATACGTGGCAATAGGGTTACTCGAAAGGGTTAAAATTATTTGGAAAACTTGAATTATAATTTGCTAAAAAAATATGAGATCTAAAAATTGTGACTTAATCGACAAATAAAAAGTATGTGCTATTCATAAACTATAACATTATGAACAAACCAAAGATTACAAAATGAAAAAAAAACTGTAAGATGATGTGAAAAATTAGGATTGAAAAAACAGAATTTCAAAACTGGGTATGAGTCAAATTTTGCAAAAATAAAAACGTAAATCTTAAAAAAGTTTCAACACCTCTAGTAAATTCCAATCAACCTTCAAACAGTCTAATGAAATTTGTTTTGAACTTTAAATATAACGATTTAATCGACAAAATTAGAAAACTATTAATAAACCAAATGAAATCTTCAATTTTACATCAATTTTAACATTTCAAATAAATTTCAATCAATCTATTGAAATTCGTTTACTTTAAATATTTGTGCATTTTATAAAATAAATCATTAAATTGCAAGGTAAATATAGCAAACTTTATCATATTGTAGACATTATTACGTTAGAATGCAAA
Organism: Phosphuga atrata; assembly: GCA_944588485.1. Classification (NCBI taxonomy): domain Eukaryota; kingdom Metazoa; phylum Arthropoda; class Insecta; order Coleoptera; family Silphidae; genus Phosphuga; species Phosphuga atrata. The sequence continues at coordinate 12,018,897 of OX155893.1, read as the reverse complement.
CCTTTAAAAAAATTCAAATGACTTTGCAATGTATGGTTAAGGTGTGGCCCAATGAAATTATGCAAAAGATTTTTTTCTCTTCACAGAATTGTGAAGAAATTACGACAGCTTATTTCTTCAAGTATAATCTAATCTCGCCTAGGCAAGGCAATACCTACCACTAGTATTACTGAAACTATTTAGACAGATAAGACTTTTTTTTAGGCAGACAAGATTAAACAGAAAAGACTGGAGAAACAAGACTAGGCAGACAAGACTAACCGACGAGACTAGAAGAACAAGAATAGCCAAAGAAGAATAGACAAACAGGACTAGATAGACAGACAAGACTTCAAGAAAGACAATCCAATTATACAGCTATGGGATAATTATACAGCCATCGAATCAGGGGAAAAGCGGGGCACTGGATATAATCCTATTTGGAAAACAGGAAGCAATTTGTATTGGTAAGAATTGGAAGAGAGGACAGACCTGGACAATGCAGGACAGTATCTACACACATAGTGGTACCACAAGGTAACGTACTGGCACCAACCCTATTTCTACTATCTACCGCAGATTTAGATAAGTATATAAAAGGGTGTAACTGCAATCTATATGACCTATAGATAGTTGTATCAGTCTGTTCTACCTTCAGGATAGTATGTAGTCAGTTCTACCTTCAGGGTGGACTGCCCGGACGATTAGTGCCGCCCTAGTTGACCAAAATACGTGTAACAGCGAGCGGCATTGCCTCGTAATATAAAAGTCGGATTCGGCTGCGAGGTAATGGAGCACATGTCAAAAAACCGCCAAAAAAAGTGATGTTTTCATACGTTGGCGGCTCGATGAGGATGGGCTCGAATCGTGAACCGTCAAATGCAAAAAAGACGCAGGCGTTCGCTGGAAATCGAACGAAAGATATGGACGCCTTAATTTCATCATTTGTTTTTTAGAGTGTATTGAGTTTTGGAGGGCGTCGCGACGGCCTCAAAAGACGCAGCGCGATGCCGCTTCCACTAAACAATAGAACGTTCAATTCTCTGCGGGAATCGCTTGAAAACGTCATCGCATAGTTTAAGTTGGCGATTTTGTGCGCGTTTTCCTGGACGTCCAAAAAGTCGGTTTTTATGGCGTCGCGACGAATTCTTAAACGCAATCGGTATTAAACTCCCTAACAAACTAAAAGATACCATGCCGGATCGAATGGCGCTAGTCGTGTGGTGATCCGACGGGTGGCTTCGGAGGAGTTAGATTCGCCGCAAATCGTGTTGAAAAAATCGCGTTTTCCAGATTTCGCGATTCCAGACGCGAATTTTTCTCGTTGAAATTGAAATGGAGCGGGAGCAGGACGTCTCAGTTATCGGATTCTTACACCGGCCTTTGCGGGCAACCCTCCCGCATCGAAGGAACCTATTTTCAGACTTAGGGTCCCTATAATAAACGAACCGCGTCCACAAGACTTGTGGAGTGTAAACGTAGAAACGAAATGTCCTTTCCGCTGCATCGGACAAACCGGCGGCGGCGGTCATATACTTGCCCACCAAATGTCTAAAAACGTGCCAGGGACGCGGCCAGAGGACGCAAGAAAAAAAATAGAGCCGCGGAACAAAGTTGCTCCTTAAATCCCTCAAAAAGTAGATTTTACGGAGGACGTCGGAGGACGCTTTATGGGACTTGTGCGCGGAAAATTGATACTGATGAAAATCCCATTCTGTCCTACGTCGGAAAATGATATTTTCCCGTTTCGCCGTGCAAATAGGATAGGAGTTTTCACGGAAAATGTGAGGAAATGTCAAAACGCACCTACAGCCGCCCCCTGCGGGGTCGTAACGTTGCTAAACTTATAAACAACCTTATAAACTAATAAACAACCATCTCAAAAGACGCAGCGCGATGCCGCTTCCACTAAACAATAGAACGTTCAATTCTCTGCGGGAATCGCTTGAAAACGTCATCGCATAGTTTAAGTTGGCGATTTTGTGCGCGTTTTCCTGGACGTCCAAAAAGTCGGTTTTTATGGCGTCGCGACGCATTCTTAAACGCAATCGGGATTAAACTCCCTAACAAACTAAAAGACACCATGCCGGATCGAATGGCGCTAGTCGTGTGGTGATCCGACGGGTGGCTTCGGAGGAGTTAGATTCGCCGCAAATCGTGTTGTATAAAGAATTGTATAAAGAATAAAAAAATCTACCGCAGATTTAGATAAGTATATAAAAGGGTGTAACTGCAATCTATATGACCTATAGATAGTTGTATCAGTCTGTTCTACCTTCAGGATAGTATGTAGTCAGTTCTACCTTCAGGGCGGACAGCCCGGACGATTAGTGCCGCCCTAGTTGACCAAAATACGTGGCATTGCCTCGTAATATAAAAGTCGGATTCGGCTGCGAGGTAATGGAGCACATGTCAAAAAACCGCCAAAAAAACTGATGTTTTCAAACGTTGGCGGCTCGATGAGGATGGGCTCGGATCGTGAACCGTCAAATGCAAAAAAGACGCGGGTGTTCGCTGGAAATCGAACGAAAGATATGGACGCCTTAATTTTATCATTTCTTTTTTAGAGTGTATTGAGTTTTGGAGGGCGTCGCGACGGCCTCAAAAGACGCAGCGCGATGCCGCTTCCACTAAACAATAGAACGTTCAATTCTCTGCGGGAATCGCTTGAAAACGTCATCGCATAGTTTAAGCTGGCGATTTTGTGCGCGTTTTCCTGGACGTCCAAAAAAGTCGGTTTTTATGGCGTCGCGACGCATTCTTAAACGCAATCGGGATTAAACTCCCTAACAAACTAAAAGACACCATGCCGGATCGAATGGCGCTAGTCGTGTGGTGATCCGACGGGTGGCTTCGGAGGAGTTAGATTCGCCGCAAATTGTGTTGAAAAAAATCGGATTTTTCTCGTTGAAATTGAAATGGAGCGGGAACAGGACGTCGCAGTTATCGGATTCTTTGACCGGCCTTTGCGGGCAACCCTCTCGCATCGAAGGAACCTATTTTCAGACTTAGGGTCCCTATAATAAACGAACCGCGTCCACAAGACTTGTGGAGTGTAAACGTAGAAACGAAATGTCCTTTCCGCTGCATCGGACAAACCGGCGGCGGCGATCACATACTTGTCCAACAAATGTCTAAAAACGTGCCAGGGACGCGGCCAGAGGACGCAAGAAAAAAAATAGAGCCGCGGAACAAAGTTGCTCCTTAAATCTCTCAAAAAGTAGATTTACGGAGGACGTAGGAGGACGCTTTATGGGACTTGTGCGCGAAAAATTGATACTGATGAAAATCCCATTCTGTCCTACGTCGTAAAATGATATTTTCCCGTTTCGCCGTGCAAATAGGATAGGAGTTTTCACGGAAAATGTGAGGAAATGTCAAAACGCACCTACAGCCGCCCCCTGCGGGGTCGGAACGTTGCTAAACTTATAAACAACCTTATAAACTAATAAACAACCATCTCAAAAGACGCAGCGCGATGCCGCTTCCACTAAACAATAGAACGTTCAATTCTCTGCGGGAATCGCTTGAAAACGTCATCGCATAGTTTAAGTTGGCGATTTTGTGCGCGTTTTCCTGGATGTCCAAAAAGTCAGTTTTTATGGCGTCGCGACGCATTCTTAAACGCAATCGGGATTAAACTCCCTAACAAACTAAAAGACACCATGCCGGATCGAATGGCGCTAGTCGTGTGGTGATCCGACGGGTGGCTTCGGAGGAGTTAGATTCGCCGCAAATCGTGTTGTATAAAGAATTGTATAAAGAATAAAAAAATCTACCGCAGATTTAGATAAGTATATAAAAGGGTGTAACTGCAATCTATATGACCTATAGATAGTTGTATCAGTTTGTTCTACCTTCAGGATAGTATGTAGTCAGTTCTACCTTCAGGGTGGACAGCCCGGACGATTAGTGCCGCCCTAGTTGACCAAAATACGTGGCATTGCCTCGTAATATAAAAGTCGGATTCGGCTGCGAGGTAATGGAGCACATGTCAAAAAACCGCCAAAAAAACTGATGTTTTCATACGTTGGCGGCTCGATGAGGATGGGCTCGGATCGTGAACCGTCAAATGCAAGAAAGACGCGGGCGTTCGCTGGAAATCGAACGAAAGATATGGACGCCTTAATTTCATCATTTGTTTTTTAGAGTGTATTGAGTTTTGGAGGGCGTCGCGACGGCCTCAAAAGACGCAGCGCGATGCCGCTTCCACTAAACAATAGAACGTTCAATTCTCTGCGGGAATCGCTTGAAAACGTCATCGCATAGTTTAAGTTGGCGATTTTGTGCGCGTTTTCCTGGACGTCCAAAAAGTCGGTTTTTATGGCGTCGCGACGCATTCTTAAACGCAATCGGGATTAAACTCCCTAACAAACTAAAAGACACCATGCCGGATCGAATGGCGCTAGTCGTGTGGTGATCCGACGGGTGGCTTCGGAGGAGTTAGATTCGCCGCAAATCGTGTTGAAAAAAATCGCGTTTTCCAGATTTCGCGATTCCAGACGCGGATTTTTCTCGTTGAAATTGAAATGGAGCGGGAACAGAACGTCGCAGTTATCGGATTCTTTCACCGGCCTTTGCGGGCAACCCTCCCGCATCGAAGGAAACTATTTTCAGGCTTAGGGTCCCTATAATAAACGAACCGCGTCCACAAGACTTGTGGAGTGTAAACGTAGAAACGAAATGTCCTTTCCGCTGCATCGGACAAACCGGCGGCGGCGGTCATATACTTGCCCACCAAATGTCTAAAAACGTGCCAGGGACGCGGCCAGAGGACGCAAGAAAAAAAATAGAGCCGCGGAACAAAGTTGCTCCTTAAATCCCTCAAAAAGTAGATTTTACGGAGGACGTCGGAGGACGCTTTATGGGACTTGTGCGCGGAAAATTGATACTGATGAAAATCCCATTCTGTCCTACGTCGGAAAATGATATTTTCCCGTTTCGCCGTGCAAATAGGATAGGAGTTTTCACGGAAAATGTGAGGAAATGTCAAAAAGCACCTACAGCCGCCCCCCTGCGGGGTCGTAACGTTGCTAAACTTATAAACAACCTTATAAACTAATAAACAACCATCTCAAAAGACGCAGCGCGATGCCGCTTCCACTAAACAATAGAACGTTCAATTCTCTGCGGGAATCGCTTGAAAACGTCATCGCATAGTTTAAGTTGGCGATTTTGTGCGCGTTTTCCTGGACGTCCAAAAAGTCGGTTTTTATGGCGTCGCGACGCATTCTTAAACGCAATCGGGATTAAACTCCCTAACAAACTAAAAGACACCATGCCGGATCGAATGGCGCTAGTCGTGTGGTGATCCGACGGGTGGCTTCGGAGGAGTTAGATTCGCCGCAAATCGTGTTGAAAAAAATCGCGTTTTCCAGATTTCGCGATTCCAGACGCGGATTTTTCTCGTTGAAATTGAAATGGAGCGGGAACAGAACGTCGCAGTTATCGGATTCTTTCACCGGCCTTTGCGGGCAACCCTCCCGCATCGAAGGAAACTATTTTCAGGCTTAGGGTCCCTATAATAAACGAACCGCGTCCACAAGACTTGTGGAGTGTAAACGTAGAAACGAAATGTCCTTTCCGCTGCATCGGACAAACCGGCGGCGGCGGTCATATACTTGCCCACCAAATGTCTAAAAACGTGCCAGGGACGCGGCCAGAGGACGCAAGAAAAAAAATAGAGCCGCGGAACAAAGTTGCTCCTTAAATCCCTCAAAAAGTAGATTTTACGGAGGACGTCGGAGGACGCTTTATGGGACTTGTGCGCGGAAAATTGATACTGATGAAAATCCCATTCTGTCCTACGTCGGAAAATGATATTTTCCCGTTTCGCCGTGCAAATAGGATAGGAGTTTTCACGGAAAATGTGAGGAAATGTCAAAACGCACCTACAGCCGCCCCCCTGCGGGGTCGTAACGTTGCTAAACTTATAAACAACCTTATAAACTAATAAACAACCATCTCAAAAGACGCAGCGCGATGCCGCTTCCACTAAACAATAGAACCTTCGATTCTCTGAGGGAATCGCTTGAAAACGTCATCGCATAGTTTAAGTTGGCGATTTTGTGCGCGTTTTCCTCGACGTCCAAAAAGTCGGTTTTTATGGCGTCGCGACGCATTCTTAAACGCAATCGGGATTAAACTCCCTAACAAACTAAAAGACACCATGCCGGATCGAATGGCGCTAGTCGTGTGGTGATCCGACGGGTGGCTTCGGAGGAGTTAGATTCGCCGCAAATCGTGTTGAAAAAAATCGCGTTTTCCAGATTTCGCGATTCCAGACGCGGATTTTTCTCGTTGAAATTGAAATGGAGCGGGAACAGGACGTCGCAGTTATCGGATTCTTTCACCGGCCTTTGCGGGCAACCCTCCCGCATCGAAGGAACCTATTTTCAGACTTAGGGTCCTTATAATAAACGAACCGCGTCCACAAGACTTGTGGAGTGTAAACGTAGAAACGAAATGTCCTTTCCGCTGCATCGGACAAACCGGCGGCGGCGGTCACATACTTGTCCACCAAATGTCTAAAAACGTGCCAGGGACGCGGCCAGAGGACGCAAGAAAAAAAATAGAGCCGCGGAACAAAGTTGCTCCTTAAATCCCTCAAAAAATAGTATTTTACGGAGGATGTAGGAGGACGCTTTATGGGACTTGTGCGCGGAAAATTGATACTGATGAAAATCTCATTCTGTCCTACGTCGGAAAACGATATTTTCCCGTTTCGCCGTGCAAATAGGATAGGAGTTTTCACGGAAAATGTGAGGAAATGTCAAAACGCACCTACAGCCGCCCCCTGCGGGGTCGGAACGTTGCTAAACTTATAAACAACCTTATAAACTAATTAACAACCTAATTTTTTGCTCAATCTAATGGATTTTTTTCTTGATAAAAACTGCATTTTTAACCAATTTTTTATAATTTTTAATAAAATCTTAAATTTTTGACCCCTTATAAGTTCAGGCTCGTTACTCGTTTAGTACTAGAGAGTCTAGTCTTGTCAAACTTTAACATTAACGTTTGTCATTTGTTTTACTCTTTTACATAACAAAATATATTAAATGAATCCAGAGAAATAGTTAACTTTTCCAAAAAACAAGCTGAACACATGGAAACGTTCATTAATCGTTCAAACGTTCTAGTCTAGACTAGTTTTTTTGGTCTATCCACAAACAACGGAACGAGGCGCCGACTCAAAACCACTAATAAGTAGTAGCTGAAGATGCCAAAATGAAACTCCCAGCAAACTGCGAAAGCAGAAAACGGAAAGCTAAATGGCTATTAAACGACCAGAAAGCTAGTAAGGAAGCTGCGGAGGAAGGCTTAGATTGGTAGAGTCAAATTATTAAACGTCTCGGCTATAGAAGCCGAAAATATTGATAGAAAGTAACTGCAATCTATATGACCTATAGATAGTTGTATCAGTCTGTTCTACCTTCAGGATAGTATGTAGTCAGTTCTACCTTCAGGGTGGACAGCCCGGACGATTAGTGCCGCCCTAGTTGACCAAAATACGTGGCATTGCCTCGTAATATAAAAGTCGGATTCGGCTGCGAGGTAATGGAGCACATGTCAAAAAACCGCCAAAAAAACTGATGTTTTCATACGTTGGCGGCTCGATGAGGATGGGCTCGGATCGTGAACCGTCAAATGCAAAAAAGACGCGGGCGTTCGCTGGAAATCGAACGAAAGATATGGACGCCTTAATTTTATCGTTTGTTTTTTAGAGTGTATTGAGTTTTGGAAGGCGTCGCGACGGCCTCAAAAGACGCAGCGCGATGCCGCTTCCACTAAACAATAGAACGTTCAATTCTCTGCGGGAATCGCTTGAAAACGTCATCGCATAGTTTAAGTTGGCGATTTTGTGCGCGTTTTCCTGGACGTCCAAAAAATCGTTTTTATGGCGTCGCGACGCATTCTTAAACGCAATCGGGATTAAACTCCCAAACAAACTAAAAGACACCATGCCGGATCGAATGGCGCTAGTCGTGTGGTGATCCGACGGTTGGCTTCGGAGGAGTTAGAATCGCCGCAAATCGTGTTGAAAAAAATCGCGTTTTCCAGATTTCGCGATTCCAGACGCGAATTTTTCTCGTTGAAATTGAAATGGAGCGGGAACAGGACGTCGCAGTTATCGGATTCTTTCACCGGCCTTTGCGGGCAACCCTCCCGCATCGAAGGAACCTATTTTCAGACTTAGGGTCCCTATAATAAACGAACCGCGTCCACAAGACTTGTGGAGTGTAAACGTAGAAACGAAATGTCCTTTCCGCTGCATCGGACAAACCGGCGGCGGCGGTCACATACTTGCCCACCAAATGTCTAAAAACGTGCCAGGGACGCGGCCAGAGGACGCAAGAAAAAAAATAGAGCCGCGGAACAAAGTTGCTCCTTAAATCCCTCAAAAAGTAGATTTTACGGAGGACGTCGGAGGACGCTTTATGGGACTTGTGCGCGGAAAATTGATACTGATGAAAATCCCATTCTGTCCTACGTCGGAAAATGATATTTTCCCGTTTCGACGTGCAAATAGGATAGGAGTTTTCACGGAAAATGTGAGGAAATGTCAAAACGCACCTACAGCCGCCCCCTGCGGGGTCGGAACGTTGCTAAACTTATAAACAACCTTATAAACTAATAAACAACCTAATTTTTTGCTCAATCTAATGGATTTTTTTCTTGATAAAAACTGCATTTTTAACCAATTTTTTATAATTTTAATAAAATCTTAAATTTTTGACCCCTTATAAAACAAAAAAAACTGACACAAATCGGTCTTGACCGTTCCCGTTACTTGCTTTGACGCAGCGAACGGCTCACACCACGCTTCTTCAGCGGGGTGTGCCAAAGAGTAACAGAAGATTTCCGTGTAATTGTAGCTACTGACAGATTTGAAGATATCGTAGTGGTAATCTCCTATTGTTGATAGCATGTTGATAGCATGGTGAAAGATTTTGGCGGACAAATAGCTAAACGTGAGAAGTATTCGAGAAGATGTACACATAATGATGACGCTGATGTTGATTATATTAACGAGAGGAACGCTAAGTGTAAACAAAAAAATTGATAGATTTTATGGTGAACATACTGCAGAAATTAAACCGAATTTAGAAAGAGGAGCAGCTGTATGAATTATTATATTTAATGCAATTGATGAATGCCCTGTCCCCTGTCCTTGATGAAGCCCCCAGTCCACTCTCAGTTGTTTCAACATGAGATTTGTTTTGTAGTCTTAAAAAGACTTAATAATATTATAGAGCTGCGGAGAGGTTGAATATATTTATATATTCAAGCTATATTTCCCCTTTAATAAGTTTAGTTTAGGTAATAGTTTAGTTTAGGTAATAGGTATTTGACTATTTAAATAATGAAAAAGTACACATTTAATAACTTATGTATAACTTATGTATGACTTATGTTCAAATAATTACTATAGAGACAAGACTAGCCAGACAAGTCTAGGCTAACTAAAGACTAGGTATACAAGACTAGACAGATAAGACTAGACAAACAATACTATACAGACAAGACTAGACAGACAATAGTAGACATAGTAGATAGACAAGACTAGATTGACATAATCAGATAGACAAAATCAGTCAGATAAGACCAGACAGATAAGACCGGACAGACAAAACCAGACTGACAAGACCAAACAGACAACACGAAACAGACAAGGCCATATAAGCAAGACCATAGAAACAAGGCTGGTCAGACAAAGTTAGACAGATATGACTAAACAAACAAGAGTAGACTGCAGTTTTATCTATCTAACCTTAATTACTTAATCTTGATTTGATAGTGTGATAATTTCTCTGTAGGCTATTTCCTATTCAGTTTTGTGTACTTAGTTTTCTGTCTTCTTATCTAGTAAACCCTGTATATCAGTTTCCCAAATACCGGGTCGCGACCCGGTACCGGGCCACAGAAAAAAAAATACCGGGTCGCAAAGGCAAAACTGAAAAAAAAATATTTTTACGAAAATGTAAATTATATCTAAATAAAATTAAATCACGAAGGAAAAATATTAAAATAACCGGGTCACGAAGGAAAAAGTTTGGGAAACGCTGCTGTATATCTACCTTATTATAGGGCAAAGATAAATATCTAGTTGAATTTGACTATCTATATCTATTGATTTATAGTTCTAATGAAAGATAATTTAAGATGATTTTGCAAGCGATCATCTTAAATTATGTAATTTGGGGTAAAATAGTGCATCTAACACTAACTAACTTAAGCTTAAATGTCACGAATACACATCTGTCTGTGTTTTCTTTTTCTCGAAATGTATGCAAGAGATACAACAGTCTTTTTATTACTCATGCGCGAAAAGTACTTCTTGACGTACGTTTTTTAATACGAGAATTGTCACCTCATTTTCCACATAACCTGGGTAACGCACGCAAATATTCAATATCGCTAGGTTACATTAAAAATTACGGCACGTTCAGAATCAAACTGGCCGTACCAAAGAAACCTGAACAATCAAAGAGAGTAAAGTTCAACCTGCACAAACTGCGCCAACCAAACTGCAAAAAAGTTTTCCTAACAAACCTGCATGAAAATGCAGACTAAAATCCCATAACATCTTGGGATGGCTTAGCCAAGACACTACTCGAATCGGCCAAAACAACCCTTGGCACAAAGGAAAGAAATCGAAAAGACTGGATCTCAGACCAAACATGGCAACCTATACAAGACAGAAAGGATGCGAAGAAACTGGTACTCCAGTGCAAAACTTCGATGACAAAAAATGATGCAATCTGGAGATATACACAACTATGCAAACAAATTAAAAATCTGCCAAAAAAGACAAGCGAATATGGATTGACCTGATATGTGAGCAAGCAGAAGAAGCAGCCAAAAATGACAACTCGAGGACTCTTTACACACTGACAAACAAGCTCTCCAAAAGCACACAAACCACAAATATAGTTAGAAGCAAAGACAACCGCCCACTGACCACCCCAGAAACTCAGCTCGATAGGTGGAAGGAATACTTTGCTGATATGCTCAGCTCACCCACGGAAGACGAACTTGAGATAGCTCCAGAAGACAATGCAAATGAACAGCTGAATATAAAAATAGATGCGCCTTCAAAAACAGAAATACTAAATACCATCAAGCAGCTGAAAAACAACAAAGCGGCAGGGGTAGACAACATACCTGCCGAACTAATCAAGGTAGACTCTAAATGGATTGCACCTCTACTTGCAAAAATAATAAAAGGGATCTGGACAAACCAAGAAATTCCAGCAGAAATGAAACATGGTCTCATTATCAAACTGCCAAAGAAAGAAGACCTAACGCAATGCAAAAATTGGAGAGGAATAACGCTGTTAAACACCATAAACAAAATTATTGCAAGTGTAATCCAACATAGGCTGGCAGAAGTATTCGAACCCATACTGCGTCCAAACCAAGCAGGCTTCCGCCCAAACCGCTCATGCATAGACCACATAAATTCAACAAGAATAATTATAGAACAATCCGTTGAATGGCGATCGCCACTATATCTTGTTTTTATCGACTTTGAACTTGCTTTTGACAGCCTATCCCACTCTGCTATATGGAAGATACTACGGACAAGAGGCGTGCCAACAAAAATCATCGACACGATTAGAGAACTGTACCATGACGTATCATGTAGTATCCTGCATAGCGGAGCACATAGCAACCTTTTTCCGGTGAGATCAGGAGTGAAGCAAGGATGTGTGCTCTCTCCCTTGCTTTTTAACATTGCTCTTGACTATATCCTGGAAAAGTCTTGCACACCAAACGATGGTATTCGATGGTCTCTTTACTCTAATCTCAAAGATCTCGAATACGCAGACGACATTTGCCTTTTTTCGCATACCTATGAAAGTATGCAAAGGCAACTCACCCTACTATCAGACATGGCACAGAAGATAGGGTTGAAAATAAATGTCTCAAAAACAAAAGCGATGCGAATGCACACAAATAACGACGCACCGTTTCAAATAAACGACCAACCAATTGAGAATGTAGAAAAGTTTCAGTATCTAGGAAGCATTCTCAACGAGACGGGCGGAACAGACCTAGACATTCTAAACAGAATTCAAAAAGCACAGATGGCATTCAGGCAACTAAACACAATATGGAGGTCCAACATCATAAAAACAAAGAGCAAGCTGCGTTTATATAGAACAAACGTCAAAGCAATCCTCTTATATGGATGTGAGACCTGGAAAAACACTAATGCCACAAAACATAAACTTCAGGTTTCCGCCAACAAATGTCTACGAATCATCCTCAGAATCTTCTGGCCACAGAAAATTACTAATGAGCAACTTCTTAAACGATGCGGAGAAGAAACAATAGAGCACGACATTAAGAAAAGAAAATGGGGATGGATCGGCCACATTCTAAGAAGAAAACCAGACGACATTGCAAGGGCAGCGCTAGACTGGAATCCCCAAGGAACGAGACGACGAGGAAGACCGGCTCAAACATGGAGCAGAACAGTGTTAGATGAACTAAAAGCCCAGAAAACCTCTTGGAGTGAAGCCAAAGCAATGGCCCAGAATAGGGTCCGCTGGAGGGTGCTTATGGAGGCTCTATGCTCCACCTAGGAGTCCAGAACCCATATATATATATATATATATATATATATATATATATATATATATATATATATATATATATATATATATATATATATATATATATATAAGACAATATTAAAAAAAGTGACGTGACGGTGTCAGAATTTTTTTTCATTGCAAAATAATAACAAAATTAAAGAAAACGTTTGAAAATGAGTGTAAATTCTATGGTGATACTGAAGACTGAGGAGAGTTCTTATGTCGAATCCACACCAACGGAAACAATTGAAAAAGCAAATTCTTCATTTTTTATTTCATTTTTTTTATGGATCCCAAACTTGTAAGATACATCCCCTCGCATGAGTAATAAAAAATATCTCGATCGAATGTGCGCACTCACTGTTTGTGCGCCTGTATGTGTGCTTCGTTCGTGCGCCCTATTTTGCTCTCGCGTCAAATTCATAACTTACTGCCCTAGGTACAAAATTACGAAAAAACGCTACGAAAAAGTTACGAAAAAACTGAATGAATTATTATTCTTAATTTGTTAATTATTATTTGTTAATACTTAATTTACAGTCTAGTCTGGTATTCTCTATCCAACTGCTAACTCCATCCGTATTTATTCAAGTTGCCTGATTCATATAGATTAGCCTAACTTTATTGGATTATTAGTCATTTTTATGAAAACATATTATTGGACGAAGAACCGCAAGGAATTAATGTATTAGTAGATTTTACGATTGAAACTCTCGCGTATTGTGTAAGACATGAGTTCGAAATCGAAACTTTCTACACAAGCTGTATTTGCCACAATTACATAAATATCTTAGAAATTTCCCATGGACTAAATGGAAAATAATCTGGTTTTGTTTATTCAGTTTTATAGATACCATATAATAATAGTTTAATAGACACCATATAAAACTGGATTGATGCGACAATAATTAATCAAGAATAATTCTACAAGAATGGACAAGATGAGTCGAGAAGAAACAAGATCAGACAAGAACTGAAATTATCAAGTCTTGTCTGTCTAGTCTTGTCCGTGTAGTCTTGTCTGTCTAGTATTGTCTGTCTATTCATGTCTGCCTAGTCTTGTCTGTCTAGTCTTGTCTGTCTAGTCTTGTCTGTCTAGTCTTGTCTGTCTAGTCTTGTCTGTCTAGTCTTGTCTGTCTAGTCTTGTCTGTCTAGTCTTGTCTGTCTAGTCTTGTCTGTCTAGTCTTGTCTGTCTAGTCTTGTCTGTCTAGTCTTGTCTGTCTAGTCTTGTCTGTCTAGTCTTGTCTGTCTAGTCTTGTCTGTCTAGTCTTGTCTGTCTAGTCTTGTCTGTCTAGTCTTGTCTGTCTAGTCTTGTCTGTCTAGTCTTGTCTGTCTAGTCTTGTCTGTCTAGTCTTGTCTGTCTAGTCTTGTCTGTCTAGTCTTGTCTGTCTAGTCTTGTCTGTCTAGTCTTGTCTGTCTAGTCTTGTCTGTCTAGTCTTGTCTGTCTAGTCTTGTCTGTCTAGTCTTGTCTGTCTAGTCTTGTCTGTCTAGTCTTGTCTGTCTAGTCTTGTCTGTCTAGTCTTGTCTGTCTAGTCTTGTCTGTCTAGTCTTGTCTGTCTAGTCTTGTCTGTCTAGTCTTGTCTGTCTAGTCTTGTCTGTCTAGTCTTGTCTGTCTAGTCTTGTCTGTCTAGTCTTGTCTGTCTAGTCTTGTCTGTCTAGTCTTGTCTGTCTAGTCTTGTCTGTCTAGTCTTGTCTGTCTAGTCTTGTCTGTCTAGTCTTGTCTGTCTAGTCTTGTCTGTCTAGTCTTGTCTGTCTAGTCTTGTCTGTCTAGTCTTGTCTGTCTAGTCTTGTCTGTCTAGTCTTGTCTGTCTAGTCTTGTCTGTCTAGTCTTGTCTGTCTAGTCTTGTCTGTCTAGTCTTGTCTGTCTAGTCTTGTCTGTCTAGTCTTGTCTGTCTAGTCTTGTCTGTCTAGTCTTGTCTGTCTAGTCTTGTCTGTCTAGTCTTGTCTGTCTAGTCTTGTCTGTCTAGTCTTGTCTGTCTAGTCTTGTCTGTCTAGTCTTGTCTGTCTAGTCTTGTCTGTCTAGTCTTGTCTGTCTAGTCTTGTCTGTCTAGTCTTGTCTGTCTAGTCTTGTCTGTCTAGTCTTGTCTGTCTAGTCTTGTCTGTCTAGTCTTGTCTGTCTAGTCTTGTCTGTCTAGTCTTGTCTGTCTAGTCTTGTCTGTCTAGTCTTGTCTGTCTAGTCTTGTCTGTCTAGTCTTGTCTGTCTAGTCTTGTCTGTCTAGTCTTGTCTGTCTAGTCTTGTCTGTCTAGTCTTGTCTGTCTAGTCTTGTCTGTCTAGTCTTGTCTGTCTAGTCTTGTCTGTCTAGTCTTGTCTGTCTAGTCTTGTCTGTCTAGTCTTGTCTGTCTAGTCTTGTCTGTCTAGTCTTGTCTGTCTAGTCTTGTCTGTCTAGTCTTGTCTGTCTAGTCTTGTCTGTCTAGTCTTGTCTGTCTAGTCTTGTCTGTCTAGTCTTGTCTGTCTAGTCTTGTCTGTCTAGTCTTGTCTGTCTAGTCTTGTCTGTCTAGTCTTGTCTGTCTAGTCTTGTCTGTCTAGTCTTGTCTGTCTAGTCTTGTCTGTCTAGTCTTGTCTGTCTAGTCTTGTCTGTCTAGTCTTGTCTGTCTAGTCTTGTCTGTCTAGTCTTGTCTGTCTAGTCTTGTCTGTCTAGTCTTGTCTGTCTAGTCTTGTCTGTCTAGTCTTGTCTGTCTAGTCTTGTCTGTCTAGTCTTGTCTGTCTAGTCTTGTCTGTCTAGTCTTGTCTGTCTAGTCTTGTCTGTCTAGTCTTGTCTGTCTAGTCTTGTCTGTCTAGTCTTGTCTGTCTAGTCTTGTCTGTCTAGTCTTGTCTGTCTAGTCTTGTCTGTCTAGTCTTGTCTGTCTAGTCTTGTCTGTCTAGTCTTGTCTGTCTAGTCTTGTCTGTCTAGTCTTGTCTGTCTAGTCTTGTCTGTCTAGTCTTGTCTGTCTAGTCTTGTCTGTCTAGTCTTGTCTGTCTAGTCTTGTCTGTCTAGTCTTGTCTGTCTAGTCTTGTCTGTCTAGTCTTGTCTGTCTAGTCTTGTCTGTCTAGTCTTGTCTGTCTAGTCTTGTCTGTCTAGTCTTGTCTGTCTAGTCTTGTCTGTCTAGTCTTGTCTGTCTAGTCTTGTCTGTCTAGTCTTGTCTGTCTAGTCTTGTCTGTCTAGTCTTGTCTGTCTAGTCTTGTCTGTCTAGTCTTGTCTGTCTAGTCTTGTCTGTCTAGTCTTGTCTGTCTAGTCTTGTCTGTCTAGTCTTGTCTGTCTAGTCTTGTCTGTCTAGTCTTGTCTGTCTAGTCTTGTCTGTCTAGTCTTGTCTGTCTAGTCTTGTCTGTCTAGTCTTGTCTGTCTAGTCTTGTCTGTCTAGTCTTGTCTGTCTAGTCTTGTCTGTCTAGTCTTGTCTGTCTAGTCTTGTCTGTCTAGTCTTGTCTGTCTAGTCTTGTCTGTCTAGTCTTGTCTGTCTAGTCTTGTCTGTCTAGTCTTGTCTGTCTAGTCTTGTCTGTCTAGTCTTGTCTGTCTAGTCTTGTCTGTCTAGTCTTGTCTGTCTAGTCTTGTCTGTCTAGTCTTGTCTGTCTAGTATTGTCTGTCTATTCATGTCTGCCTAGTCTTGTCTGTCTGGTCTTGTCTGTCTAGTCTATTATGTATAGTCTGAGTACACTAGATAATTATATTATCTATATATACTTGAATAAATTTGTCTTCAACATGTAATCTGAGTAGACTAGATAAGATCTAGATAGATAAAACAAGTTTAGACAATTGCTTAAACACAATAAATAAGTATATATAGATAACTAACCAACGCATCTAGTCTTGGGAGAGGATTATGAATTGTAATAAAATTGTTTGGTTTCATCTAACGGAAAGTCATAATCTCTCTTCTTGCGCCTCTTCGGCTTGGATCAAATCTCTCGAAAGGCAGGATTGCAGAAGTTGACCAACAGCGACGGTTCAATGGCGCTGTAGCCGAAGACTTGCTTCAAACTTATCGCAAACAAACTTATAAACGAAACGCTTCCCGTAGACTTTGGAGATCATGTCTCCGTCGTAATAGTATCGCAAAGCCCACGATAACTTCTCGTAGTTCATCGTCAGCTTGTTCTTCCTCTCGCCTCTGCGCCACCATTTCCGGTTTGCTCAACTTAAAATCACCCTCGGTCCCAACCCAATGAATGACGGTTTTGTACTCTCGACAAGTCAACAGTTCGAGTAAGAACTGCCAGAGTTGTATCTGTCCGTTGTTACCAGATCGGATCGAACCTAAAGAGTAATCAAAGTACCTACAAGGTTGGTTATGATTGCTCGACACAATATTATTAACCCTCAACTGCTTCATCAACTTTTGTTGCCTCTTATCCTCCTTTGTAATCGCAATGACTTTCATCTTCCTGAGCAGCTCGAAGTGCGTCCAGAAGACGTTGCCGGGGTCTTTTGGAAATCGATAATGTCTATCTTAAACAACTCTGCACTCGACTTTGACCATTACGTGAGCTTCAAATTCGGCAGGTTGAACTGCCGCACCGCCCACTGTATCCAATGACGAACGTGCATAACCGTCCATTCTTCGGGATTAAAAGGAATCTTGATCCTCTCCTGTTCGCTTTTGAACCCGTTGTCGACTTGCCACTGATGCACGACCGACTTGTCTTTCTCCTCCTCCTTCTTGGCATCGGAGTCGTTCTCATCCGGTCTGTCCTGTTCGTCTGGAAAGTCTTCCAGATCTATGTAGTCGTCGGCGTGTTTCAGCACGTCGATGTGCCTTGCACACACTGATCGACCAGGTTTTTGTGACATTCGAGCATTTTCTTTCCTTGTAAGAAGAATTGGAAACCGAGCAGGTTGAGATTGAGCCTCTGTTCAAGGAGGCGCCACAGCTTTACAGAGGCTCTCGTATATCCATATGTTGCATAATGCAGTTGTTGTCAGAATTGATGGTTTCGATGCTCATCAGGTCAGAATCGAGCGGCATGAGCGAGTCAGCGTGCATTAGAGTATCATCGAAGTTGGCGACTTCGTCCAAGTTGTTAATAATTCCTAATGGTAGAGTGTCTTCTAGTTCTGCCGAAATTTCATGACCGTGGAGGATGTCATCATTGTCGCTGTCTTCTTGCAAGTATAACGAACTAGATTCGACCTTGATGTTGGGCACGTCACCGCCTGAGGTCAAATCGACAAGATATCCGTCCTGATCGAATATAAACGTTCTCGTTGGATCTGCGGGATCTATGTACACGTTCTGGCCCTGATCGCTGTTGCTCTTCACAAACAATGTCGATTTCTTTTCCATAATATTAATTAATTCAATTCAAAAGCTCTTCAAACACAACAATGATTTAAGATTTGAAGTTGTCTACTGTTAATGCTCACTTGATAGCAACAACAAACTGCAGCAACGTCTGTTAAGTCTTGTCTGTCTAGTCTGCCTAGTCTTGTCTGCCTAGTCTTGTCTGTCTAGTCTTACCTTTCTAGACTTGTCAGAATAGAGTTATCTAGTTAATTTAATTTCATATTCAAGATAACACTATTCAAAACTGGACAAGATTCAGCAATAATCAAGAACAATTCAAGAAGACTAGACAAGATCAAAAGCTAGTATTATAATGAGGTAATATATTCTATATATTCTAGTATTATCTAGTGACGTATATTAACTAATCAAGATTAGACAAGATCACTCGAAATCAAATTCTATCTGACAAGACCAAACTAGGCAAGACCAGTCTAAGCAAGATGAGATAAAACTAAATAAAGCCAGAAAAAAATCAAATAAAGCCAAACAAGACCAGACATGACCAGGCAAAACCATCCAAGACGGGACAAGTTCGAGGGAGATTATTGAATTATAAACAACGCTAATCTATTAATAATTTTATCAATTATCGTATATCTACTAAACTTAATTTGATTTCATCTAAGTAATCAAAACCTAACTGTTACTCTTAACTGTTGCTTTTTGCAATTCGATTTTGAGCTGTTGTGCCTGAAAAGGATCCTTTGTCGTTTTCGGTTGGAATTCCGGAAGCGGTTTGCCGTAAGGGGACCGTTGGAATTGGTCATCTGGCTTGGCAATGAGAATCCAATCTCCGACGCGTGACAATAACAATTATACTCTCATTCAATTTATACAGTTTCATCGCAGCCTTTCACTTCGCGATTGCGACTTACAAATTGCGTGAAATAATCCACATTGAATCAAAACTTGAATATAAATCGATAAATATCGATTTAATAATCGATACAACGAAGTTGTAGTTTGTTTGCTTTGTAATAATTTATGAGTTTCGAGTTTTGATTGCGTATTAAATTTGTTTACGTCTTTGTAATGAGATGATGAATTAATTTAATTGGTAGTTGTTATAAATCGTTCTGCAAGAAGTCGCTTTAAATTTATTTTATTATTAAATATGATTGCAAATTAAATCTGCCGGTGATTGTCTTGGCTTTTCGTTTGAGCAGTTATTTTCTTATTTCTTTTCGGTTGTTTGCCTAAATTGTTGATTTTGTACCGGAAATGGCGCGGAAATGTTTCGCGGTAAATTAAACAACAAATTACCGACGCTTTAGTTTTGTATAAATAAATCACTTTGTTGCACAGTTTAACAGAACATCGAAAGTTTTGTTCCACGACATTTTCTAGTATAAATTGGTTAGTTTTCTATGCTTTCCTATCTCACAACTCAACATGAATTTTGTACCTTGTTGGGTATGCAATTACGACAAGTCTATAATATATAATTCGTCTATATACAGGGTGTTAGATAAACATGTGGCAACAATTCAAGGGGTTATTCCTTGGCCTATACTAAAGGCCGGTCCAGACGCTCCGTTTTGCAACCTTTTGTCTGCGCAGTTCAACACGTTGCAGATAAAATGTTGCGTGTAGATAGGAAAATTGCGCAGTTTAGAAAACTGCGCAGAGACGGTACAGTTGCAGCTATAACTGAGCTACAAAGCATAGATATCCATGAACTGTGCAGACAAGTCGGTGCATCTAGACCAGGGGATTTTCATCACTAGGATTTTTTAGAGAGCCTAATTGTTTTTATCCGATTTTCCTGAGGGCCGCAAGTAAAAAATGTCTTTTAGGTTTGTCAACAGCTTTATTAAATCAGAAACATCTTGCTTTTCATCTGGATTTTCATCAAACGGAGTTTTAGAAGGCAAGCTGGAATAATAACCCTTTGACAGTTCTTCAATATACATGTTGAACTTTTGTTCCTGCGAAAAATCAATAGTCATCATTTTCGTTACAATTTTGTTGTAGTCCCCTTGCAATCGAGTCAGTGTTCATTCAATGCCCATTCCTAACTTACTTTTTCAAATTTACGTTTTTATTTATTTCCCTAACAGCCGAGGACCGCAAAATCGTTCCGAGGGCCGCATGCGGCCCGCGGGCCGCGTAGTGAGGATCGCTGATCTAGACGCTAGTTCCGTTTTCCGATTCATTTGGATCAAAAATGACCAGACTTGTACCTCATCCATGACGATCTCACTAAAACTGTGCGAAATATACAGATATATCTGCACCGTGTAGACACTCTTTAAATTGCAACGTTTTCATTCCGTCTTAAGATTCCGCAGACAAAAGGTTGTGCAAAACGGAGCTTCTGGACCGGCCTTAAGAATATTTTGTCCCCTTGAATTTTTGCCGCATATTTACCTAACACCCTGTATATATCCAATCTTATTTGTCCAATGTTATCTGTCTACTCTTGTCTGTGTAGTTTCTCATACCATTGTCTATTCTTACCAGGTTTTATCTTGTCAAGTCCTAATCTTCACCTAGTTTTGTTTTGAATTCAATCTTGTTCTAAATTACAATTTCTGTTCTATTCAGTCTATTTATTTATAAGGATATTGTTATTATAAGGATATTGATAATATATTAAATGTTTTAACTGTAACAGTTGATATGCGATCTGGTTTTATTAATATTTAAGACGTTTTCTGCTTATTAGACTCACTTAACACGTGTATTACAAAACGGTTTCAGACATAGCTAAGCCACAATGCATAACCGATTTAAATGAATCGTTTATATGGATGTGTAATTATTTCTGTTTAATTCCAAGTGTGATTTTATAAACTAGATTGTGAAAAATGTGTTAATTTTTATGAAGAAACTTGTTAATTGTTGAAGGATTTAGTTATTTTAGTTTAGATTTAGATTATTTGAAGAACGATTGGTTTAGTTTGTTAAACACGAAGATGAAGGTGGTTTTTAGGATTCCGTAACGAAAACGGAACTCTTATAGGATCACTTTGTTGTCCGTCTGTCCGTCCGTCTGTCTGTCTGTCAAGACCATTTTTCTCAGCAACGCGTAGAGGTAACAAGTTTAAATTTGTAACAAATACTCGGGTCTGTGGTCTCTTTCAGCTGTGAAAAAATCAAACTTGTAAGTCAACGCGATCAAAAGATATGACCGTTTATGTCGCATATTTTGCGATTTCACAAGGGAATCAAAACCTATAGGGTAATTCCCGTTGACCTAGAATCCTGAAAAAGGAGCGGAGTCTTACAGCACCTGTAAAGGGAAAAATCTGAAAACCGTAAATATGTAGTTTAATTACAAGAAAAATGGGAATTTACTATTAGAAACTTATGAAAATACACTAATGTGTTGCGTGGTATTGTCAGGCACCAGAAGCATATGGGTTGCATACAGTTAGGTCCTGTTAAAGATACCTTACTTACAAGTTTGTACGGAACCCTCGGTGAGTGAGTCACCACTCGCACTTGGCCGGTTTTTAGGGTTCCGTACCGAAAACGGAACCCTTATAGGATCACTTTGTTGTCCGACTGTCTTTCTGTCTGTCTGTCTGTCCGACGGTCTGTCTGTCAAGACCATTTTTCTCAGGAACGCGTAGAGGTAACAAGTTGAAATTTGTAACAAATACTCGGGTCTGTGGTCTCTTTCAGCTGTGAAAAAATCAAACTTGTAAGTCAACGCGATCAAAAGATATGACCGTTTATGTCGCATATTTTGCTATTTCACAAGGGAATCAAAACCTATAGGGTACTTCCCGTTGACCTAGAATCATGAAATATGGCAAGAAGCGGTGTCTTACATCACATGTAAAGGGAAAAATCTGAAAACCGTAAATATGTAGTTTAATTACAAGAAAAATGCGATTTTACTCTTTGAAACTTATGAAAATACACTAATGTTGTCGTAGTGGTATTGTCAGGCTCCAGAAGCATATGGGTTGCATACAGTTAGGTCCTCCTCGGTTAGGTCCAAAGGTGAAAAAGTGTTGGAAAATGTGTTGGCACCAAGCTGTTTATTCTGAATTTTCTTTGTTTATATTCGTTATGCATTTCATCACGTACGCTCTATATACATAATATATACAAGTTATATATTATGTCTAAATTTGGCTTGTTTATAACCGACATGCGACATACTCAAGTCCCGTAACATCCTGTATATATTATATTTCGTCTAATTTTTCTTTATAATCTACATAATATGTTGATAATCTACATAATAATATTATACTATAATCTACATAATATGTTGTAGATAATATGATTTAAGTATATTATACTTAAATCACGTACGCCCTATATTTTTTTGTAGTCAATTACCCAAAAGCTGTCAATTGAACAACTGAATGTTAAGAGTATCGAAATTGATCTAGAAATAGTTAATATATTAGTTTATATTCGATCTAGAAATAGTTTAAGATCTTAATATAAGTTAGTGAATAAGTGTAATACCAAAATAAAGTTTTCTTTTTATAAGTTTAAAAATATTCGCGTTATTTAAAAAAAAATACCCTGTATACCTTTATACAGGGTATATAGGTATACAGGCAAAATTGAGCAGTAAAAACAAATAGTGAAGTTTCAGAACCCCTAAACACTCCTAGTGAATGGGGGATGTATGGTAATAAAATATAGGGTAGAATTTCATCGTACGACAGCGACATCTTGAGGTTATGCTTGCAGCGGTACTAAGATGGTCGTGATTTCAGGAGGGCCACTTGTCAAGTTAACTGAATGTGCATGCTACGTCCTCCACAAAAAAAAGATACCTTACTTACAAGTTTGTACGGAGCCCTCGGTGCGCGAGTCACAACTCGCACTTGGCCGTTTTTTTTTTTTTTGTTGATTTAGGACAAAACCCTAAATTTTAATTCATTTAAAATGTATATCTGATAAGATCAGAAAATGTCACACTACTCGACAAGATAAGAAACGAAACAATAGAGAGGACCTAAAAGTAGAAAGTGTGAGGAAGTACATACAAAAGGCACAGCTGAGATGGCGGGGGCATCTAGAAAGGCTAAAGAGAAACCGACAAGTCAGGAAAGTATGACCTGAAGAAGAAGACCTAGGGGGAGTGGGAGAGTGGGATAAAGAATTGGAGGAATTACTAAAAGAAAAAGGCTAAAGCACAAGAAAAGCTGAAGTACTGGCAGAAGACAGGAACACCTGGAGGCAAAAAGTGAATGAACAAGGAAATTAAACTAAACGAAATGTATAAAACCTCAACACTTAACGGTACATGAAGCCAAGATTATAATAATTCAAATGTAACACTATAACTATTTTGATTAATTATTTAACGAATTTTATAACATTTTATAACTTAGCCTGAATATATAAATATATTCAACCTTTCCGGAGCTCTAAACATTATTGAGTCTTTAAAGACTATCTAGGTAGTTCTTAGGTAGCCCTAAAAAGACTAAATAATGTTATAGAGCTCCGGAAAAGTTGAAGATATTTATATACGCAAGCTGTGTTCTGACTTTATTAAGTTTATACGATTATCCATAATGTAGCCTGCTTTTACTAATATATAACGAATTTTAAACTCAATAAAAGTTTTTTTGAGGATCTTTTACGAAATTTGTGTAAATTTTGATTATATCATATATTATATCATATTATATTATCAAAATGATGTGAAAACTTTTAGCAGCTTTTACCAAAACTATTTATCTTTTAGCTCTTAGGCAAAACTCAACCGAAAAATTCATTTAATCATTTTCGCGTTTTCGTCGTGAGTCACATTTTGTATTTGTCGCTGTGGGCGAAGTTGTTTCCCCCGATCAGGAAACATTCCCAGCCTACACCCAACAACATTCAGAACACTTTTTTTCCTTCAAAAAAACTCTCCACATATGCAAATTTAAACGATTTCCTGTTTCCTTTAAAAACTTCCTTGTACAAGAAAGGTTTCTCGTGTTCTGCGACAAAATACGAAACCGCAACATGGCGAGGAAGTTACAAAATTTGTTAAACTTTATTTTGGCTCATGATCTTTGCCCTTCCTCTTCTCTAAACCAAAATCACAAAATTTATTATAAAATAATTTCAATCAATTTATTATATATTTATTACATAGCCGGCGCTTGGAGAGGAGGTCGACCTCGTAACCAATACGCAGCTGTCGGTGCTGCTAGATTCAGGGCTCTGCTCACCACACGCTTCCAAGCTATATTGATATTCGCAAAGTGCATGGTGGGGCTATAGTATAACGATCACAGCGCATGCCGTGGCAGAAATCCGCAACAATTTGGGATAGTCAATTTGCTTATATTTTGAAATGGGTCATAATTGTTGTGAACTGCAGAAATAATTGCGCTAATTTTTATGCGATATTAATTATGGACTTTATTATTTGAGTGTTGATGGGTCACCGTGGTCTCCAAAACCACACCAGATAATTTGTAATGACCATTTTATTGGAAGCAAAAAATCGGATGCCCAGGCAAGTCTGCGTTATGTTCCCACGATATTCCCTAAAATATTTCGCAAGAAGAAGGTTAGTGATTCACAAGTCCTAGCTAGATATACACGCCTGATAAAACAAAGGATCACAGATACCATCTCAGATCAAGTCTCAGATACCACACAATACAAGTAAGAATTGAAGAAGGAAATGAATTAAATCAATCTCTTGTGGTCGATTTAAAATTGGTAAAACCATACTACTTTATAGATAATCAAATAAACTTAATAAAGTCGGAACACAGCCTGAATACATAAATATATTCAACCTTTCCGGAACTCTATAAAAGCTTTCCGGAGCTCTGTGTTCCGACTTTATTCAGTTTATTTGATTGTCTATTAAGTAGTATGGTTTTACCAATTCTAAATTTATCATTTAAATCAATAACCAGCTTCATGCAATAACCTGCTAAAAGTTCATGTCTCTGTCACGAAATGTCAAATTAAAAATATCTAACCCTAATCATCCACATGGGTTTTAAGTAAGTGGTTTACAAATTGTTGTTCATAAAAGCAAAGCTGTACTGATGAGAGATATAAGCTCGAAACGCGTCTACAGATGGCTATCCACTTAAGGTATCGGAAAGACATGATCTTAAAAACAATGTTTTTTTTTTCTTTAGGAAAGCTTTAAAATAACTGACAAATTTTACATGAGATTTGTTTTTGGTAGTCCTAAAAAGACACATTAGTTTTATAGAGCTCCAGAAAGGTTGAATATATTTATATTCAGGCTGTGTTTCTACGTTATTAAGTTTATTTTTCTTGTGGTCGATCAATGATGTCATTAATTTACAGTGGTCACTGTGATGGTGAGATCCAAGTGTATATAAGAACAAATTCAAGAATTATATTGACAAATAATTCAAGAAAGGAAAATATAAATTGTTGCACTGACGAAAAATCCTATGAGGATCAATTTACCTAAATAAAAGGCCAAGAATTTGTTGGCATTTCATCAATAAAAAATGATATAGAGGTCCTACATCCTGCTATGTGGTGTCATTAAGCAATTTTGAGTTTTTATTAATAAGTTTAACTACGAAAAAATTTACAGTCTCCATTAAAGGCCGACTTCTAGTTTTTTAATTGAAAATTAAAACTGGCTTCAGATTTTCAGCATTGGGTAGATATGAGTATATTTAGTTTACATAGAACCACAATCTCAAGAATATTTCATTCAATCTCACAAAATCTAGGTTCTACAACTGTTACTTTAGTCTTTAGGTCGCGAAGAGCCACTGTACGAGCAACAATTTATATTGTGTTTTACACTTTAAAAACCAGTTTTTATAATAACATGTATTTTCTATAGAATAGGAGTACTTTTTTTAAAATCCTCAAAAAATAATATTTGCCATCTTTCTATCCTTCTTTTGATTACTTTAATTATTATAAAACAATAAAACATTTATTTGAAATTATTTGACATAATCCCGAATAGTTGTCCGTGCTAGGTGGCGCTACTATCGTGCATATAGCCAATACCAGTAGCAAAGAACGCCCGCTCAGCTTCTACACTTGTAGGCACTACAGACTTTAGGGCATTATGTGCTAACGTTATGTATCTACCCATCGACCCATCTGATTCATAAAGTGAAATCTCTTTCTCTATGATAGTTTCTATAATAGGAATTCGGACGACATAATTTATATTTGTGATTGCAAAGTTTAAAGTTTGCTCGAGCTCCTCTTGCAATGATAGAGCTCGAGTAGCCGTGATCTCTTCAAAGTTGACAGCATCAACAGTTTGACTCTGAACATTCTTTTCATCCACAGCAACCGAAAGAGTATGGCTATGGGTATATGGCCGGGTGGCTCAGATAGCTAAGCACTTGGCCTTTGAGCCAGACAGCTGGGGTTAAAATCCCCGCAGAACCAAAGCAGCAAAATTTAAAAACTATCGGCTGCAACCCATCACACTCAATTCCCCAATCCGGCTTAGGCAACCATGAGGTCTCAACTGCTTAAAGGCCAATTCTCATATACGCGACACTTAGCTACGCGACGTAACGCGACATCGCCTGTCAAATAATGATTACATTGTTTTAAATGGGCACGTTCTCACTAATCATTATTTGATAGGCGATGTTGCATGACGTCGCGTAGCTGAGTGTCGCGCATATGGGAATCGACCTTAACACCTTCTGTGGAAATTTGTCGTTCAGATTAGACGTTAAGCTGTCTCCAATATTCCAATCTTAGTGTTAGGGTTGGATATGTAGGCAGAGAAGAGGCCGGTGCCCAGCAGTGGGACATAAAGGCTGATGATGATACACCGAAATAGGCACTTTATCATCATCAGCTTGGACGGAGGATGACGAATTAAACTTTCAACATTTTCTGGATTAACTCCGTAATTTCCCTTCGAATTACAATTTTTAGTGGCAAACTAAACGTTCCAGATCATCAGTCATATTTGTTCGTCTTTCTGTTATACGTCGTCGTAAAGAATCTACTAACTCTTTGGCCAGCGTAGAGTTACATACTTATAGTCGATCGGTTGCGATGGTTCTTGCTTCGGTTGTTGTCAGTCGCTGGTTCTTTAGATCATTCTCTATGTGTTTCAACCAAGTCGCCTTCGGTGCTTGTTGTTGTATCCCCCAAGCGGGAGGGCATTTTCTCCATAGGAATTTGTGCGGTCGATTGTCTAGAGGATTTATTCTGAATATTCGATAGACGCCCATCCGGCAGATGTGGCCGAATCATCGTAAACTTTTTAGTGACGATTAGTGTCGATTAGGGTCACACCTTTCTCCGATTGTCTCATTTCGGAGGCGTTGGCGAAGTAAGACACCGAGAATCTGTCTCAAGCATCGAATTTGGAAGGCCTCGAGCTTGTCGGTCCGACTTGAGCAATGTTCGTGTTTCTGATACGTAAAGGAGCATTGGGAGAATCAGAAGCATTGGGAGAATTCTGATGGTAATATTCGTTCGCTTCTATATCTATGCACCACTTGAAGCGAATGTTTCTTCGTGAAAGCGTCCTTCTCAGTGACCAATGATCCTAAATATTTGAACTGTGGTCCTTGCTCGATTCGAGTTATATCGAGGTAAATAAACTCTGGCTTCCGATCCGTTCGTTGTAAGCACTTTGGTCTTATCCGCATTGATTCTCAATCCGTATGTCCGCGCAATGCGAGAAATGTAATTCAAGGTGTCAGGTGCTTCGGTATTCGTTTCGGCGAAAACGGTGCAGTCATCGGCATACAAGATCGGTTAAGAAGTTTGTATCGAATTGCGCGTCGTCCATCAAATGCTACCGTAAATCACCAAAATGCAGTGAAAGATGCAGAGAAATTGTATAATCTTACCAAGGACTATCGTTTAGATGGACTGATGAAAACTCTGTTGCAGAACAAGCGCTTCTATGTTACACTAGAGGGAAAAAGGCTAGCTCCTATGCTTTTTAACGTATACACAAATGACCAACCAACAGACACGTCGCTTCATCTATGGGGATGACACAGCCATCGCCGCACATGGGAAAAGCTTCGAAGAGGTCGAGAATAAACTAACTACTGCCTTAAAAAACATGGCACAGTATTACGACATAAACCAGTTGAAGGCGAACTCCAGCAAAACCCAGGTATATGCATTTCACCTGAGAAATAAGGACGCACGCAAGAAGCTGCAAATCCCACGGAGAGAACAAGAGAGAACAAGAACTCGAAACATGCGACACTCCAAAGTTCATGGGCGTAACACTAGACCGCACACTATCTTTCCAAAAACACTGCCAGAATACAAAGGCCAAAGTTTGTGCTAGGAATAATATCATCCGGAAGCTCACTGGCACAACATTTGAAGCGCAGCCTGACGTGCTGCGTACGTCGGCTCTTGCTCTCTGTTTCTCCGCTGCCGAGTACGCGGCACCAGTGTGGTACAACTCGGTTCACGCAAGACATGTCGACGTGGCCTTAAACGAGACGTATACGATTATAACAGGCTGCCTGAGACCGATACCTATCGAGAAGCTGTACCATTTATCTGGAATTGCCCCAGCACACGTCAGACGTAGTATCCGAAACAGAACATGGGAGAGGCACGCACGATGGAGGACCTATTTGTGGCAAATGACAGGGCGATAGACGCTGCCAACTATTGGAAGGGAAGGGTCTGAATGTAAACACTGGTGTCTCGGACTCGGAAATGAAATGAATGCTTTTCGTATAATCGCGTCATTCACAATGTTGAATAGGAGCGGCGATACGAACACTGCTGGTTGAGCCGTTATACGATGCTTGGAGAAGTTGAATGATTTTCACCGGGGCATGTACGATCTCCAGAGTTCTCCACAAACTTGTCTAATCGATGTAATTGAAGACTGATTTCAAATCGATGAAGACTACGACGGTTCGTTTACCCCATTCGATGCGGTAAACGAACCGTCGTAGTCTTCAGATTTGTAAATACATATTTGTGTGAATGCTTTGTATCATTACCTTGTATCAATGCTATGTATCTATTGTATCATATCATGTACTTATTTAATTATAGATACAATCACATAAACTTAATTAAGACGAAAATGTTCGCTCAAGATTATAGCTTGAATATATAAATATATTCAACCTGTTCGTAGCTCCATAATATTAAGTCTTATATAGTTTTATAGAGTCTTATAATTTTAAGCGCTATATCATTAAGACTATGCTAATAATCTTAATAAGATAATGATATACAACAGACATTTGCATATTATTACTAATATATTTCCATCTAACTAACAGCACTAGACAAATAACTTTGTTTTTAAGATCATTTCTTTTAAGATTCATTTATTTACATTAACACCTAACCACCTGACATACGTCTCTCAGACCCAAAGTATCAGTAATATTCTCACCTGAGACGTATGGCAGGTGGTTAAGGGTTAGGTTAATAGCCATCTGCAGACGCATTTCGAGATCTATCTCTCATCAGTGCAGCTTTGCTTTTTTGTATTACAAATTGGAATACACTTACATTAGGTTGAACACTACGTGCATGACTTTCGAGGTTAGGTTTTGATTTGACATTTGTGTAAAAAGACATGAACTTAGTTACGGATATTGAGGAGATACGGTAGTTGTTTCAACATGAGATTTATTCATAGTCTTAATAAGACTTAATATTATAGAGCTACGAACAGGTTGAATATATTTAAATATTCAAGCTATATTTCGTCTTGCTAGTTTCTTTAATGCAGGGATGGGCAACCTTTTTAGGTGATGGGCCCGTCAGAGTTCGTACTAGCTGACGCGGGTCAGAATTTTTTTTCTGCGCGCACCTACGATGCAAGCGTGCGCATTCACGTGTTTGAGCGCATTAGTGTTTGCGTCAAGCCTCGACACTTTACGAAAGTAAGCAATTTTACAAATCCTCAAAAGTCGTTGAAATACCGCAAATCACATTTTAACTTTTTCGAATTTTTTTAAGAATTTGCCAATTTGTCTCAAGAATTGATACCAAAATTAAAAGTTATATTGAGTTCTGCGATCTTCGGGCCAATTCTAATGTATTTAAAACAGAATTTCGCGAGCCGCATTACGCACTTTCTCGGGCCGCAGTTGGCCCGCGAGCCGTAGGTTGCCCATCCCCGCTTTAATGTATTTATGTTTTCGCAATTTTATATGCTGTAAGAAAGGTAAAAGTGGTAACGCCGAGATGATTGTTTACGCATACTTTTTATTACGTGACCAGATTGACCAAATTTATGAGCCTTTGCGTCAAATATGTCAATTTTTGGGACAACAAAAAGTACAATATTTTTTGAACCAAACAATGTAGAAACATCATTTTTGCTTTACGACCTAAGTTAAACCGTGCCATAGGCCATTAACATCAGTTACACCAGGCAAAAAGTCCACAACCCTAAGTTTCAACAAAGGGGTGTATTCTACACAATAGCCTGATTTAAGACTAGACCAGCCAGACGAGAAAAGACTAATTTAATCTTGTTTCTGGATCTTGTCTCTATCTTGTCTCGCTTCTGTTCTTGTGAATTATAAGAAACTTCTCCAACGGGAAACTATTTAGATCGTAATTTCATTAATCACAATACTTAGTCCACTCAATATCTAGTCCACACTCGTTTCGAGGCGATAATTAAATACAGTTTTGCAATTAATATGCTAGGTGAGATGTTATTGTCCGTTTTTCCGGTGATTGATTCGACTCGTTAGATAACAAGTTTGTGCGAATTAGTTGCGCAATTTGCGATAAATCAAAGCCGAGCAACAAAAACGGCCTTACGAAACGATCCAGCCAATAAATTTGCATTTGTTTAAAAAAATTTATCTAAAGGCGGTGGTGGTGTAGTAATCTAAACATCAGATTTCTAAGCCAGAGGTCCCGGGTTCAAATCCTGGTACGCAAATAAAAATAAACCACCGTTCTCCTATGCATGGCTCTGGCAAAACTATCACAGTAAAAATCTACCTACGCAAATAGTGGCTCGCTACCCGCTTTAAAGTAATGGCCCCTATAATCTCTACACCCGAAAAGGGTATACAAGAGATTGTATTATAATAGTATATTACGTAACGAGTGTTGTAAGAAGCATTTACGTACGAGCGGAACAGTAACGCACGACCTGCCTAGCGGGGAGCGCGTAATTCCACGAGTACGTAATTGCCTTACAACTCGAGTTATGTACTATACTTTATCTACGACCACACTAATTTCTTTCTGTTTAATAGGAAAAATATGTTTGATGTAACAAATTTATTTCTTATTAGGTACATTATTTAACATTATAATAAACAAACAGTTGTATTTTCATATATAACTGTTACTCGACATTATTTAACTTGAAAGAAATGAAAAGAAATACATTCTTAATGGTAACATACCTTATTATTTAGTACTTATTTGGGTTAAACTGGAATAAGAGTGCGCATAGATATAGGCAACCCAATGTACGCAATGTCAATTTTCGTTAGTTTGAATTGTGGCCAAGGGCGGACTAAGACCTAGGCACGTGCCTAGGGCCCGTAATTTTTGGGGCTCGAAAATTAGGTTTTTAATTTAACAGAAAAACGTGATATTCATAAATATTATGCGGAATCGTTGATTGATAATGTCGACAACTGTGGACGAGCGTTCCCGTTTTTAGTCGACAAGTGTGGACGAGCGTTCCCGCGCTTAAGCATCCACGCCCGCGAGTGTCGAGATGATCGAGCCTTTACTATGCCAGTGTTATAGTCAAAGGTAGTTATTTAAAATCAGTGTCTTCTGAACGTATTGTATCTTATGTGAGTTGTGATTGAGAACTACATACTATATGCTTTAAAACCAAACTACCATACGCAAAGTATGTGTCATGACTGAAAAATAGGCCCGGAATTACAATGTTGCCTAGGGCCCACTTTAGCCTTAGTCCGCCACTGATTTTGGCACGGGGGGCGCTGAACGTATAAGCACGTAATAGCAGCTCTCAACCAATCAACGAATCGTAAACCAAACGCACGTGTGTGTTATCAATCATAACTTATCATTAATCGCGGACTGTTACATACGTGTGTTATGTATTTACATAGTCCACGAACTGTACAATAATGGGCATTTACAATAGTGGTCGTAGTTAAATTAATTAATCTAATGGGTCTTTCTGAAATTACAGAAAAAATTGTGTTTACAATTGAAAAGAAAAACTTGTTCCACAAACTAGATTTACACAAACAAAAATAGATAATTAATATTTCATAAACTAATGCATTAAGGAACTTGTTTTAAAGTCCCGAGTTTTTCGAAATGTAATACAATTTGGCCATGAAATTTGTGACAATTCCGAAACGAAAACTTGCATAGAAAGTTGATTATTAGTTTGGGGTAAACACAGTTAGCGCCAATAAAACATAAATTTAGAAACGAGTCGTTAACTTAACTAGTTTTTAACAATCCTCTGCTACAAATAAGTAGTTTGGGTTCGAAAATAAAATGATTTCTGCCGTTTCAAGACCCGAACATTGCGAAAGCTTGACGAAAAAAATGAATAATGAACTCATGGCCGACTAGATTTCCACACGCCGGCGATTGATACAAACATTTAAAGTTTAAGATCGAAAGCTCCGAAGTTCTTCGGATCGTCGGAATTCCATTTGGAACTCCGCGTGGAAATTCTTGTGTGAATACTTGATAAGCAGGAAGAGCGTAAATGGAGTAAGTGGACAAGAATGTGGGCAGAATTGTTGCATTCGAGATTAGTAAAAGTGCCTGCATAGCTGGTAGGTGTGACCAAGGACGAACGGAATTAAAAAACCAATTGACGCCAAGGAGATTTTCACACTGATTACCAGAAAAAAAAAATGTTTCACAAACCTAACAAAACTTTGTCTGTATACAGAGAAACTAGAGTTTTGTTTAAGTAATTTCTCTGATTTTGTATGCCTATATCGATATATGCCTAGTCTAATCACATCTAACTAACAATAAGCTTGTGTCGAGTCAAATCTCTTCGGTTTTCTCTGTCTAGCTTGGTGTTATAGTCTAACACAGGGGTCGGCAACCCCGAGCTCGCGAGCCGCATGTGGCCCTTTTCTTAGGTTTTGTGGCTCTTCAACTCGTCCATAACCTGTATTTTAAGTTTATTGGAATAAATAAATCTTTCATTTATCAAAATAGAGATTGAGAGACATTTAGAAAAATTACATTCGATTGTTTAAATTAAGACATTTAAGACATTTTCAGCTTTCATTGCATTATACATCAAGAGTTGCTGTTGTGTACGCAAACATTTCCTGTCGAGATTAAATTAGTAGTTTATGATACAAGTGTGTGAAGAAGGGATTTTGTGCATGACGGGAACTGTCTTTGGTCGTTGTCGATGTAATCTAGGTTAACCTAGATATAATCTAGATTAGGTTATGGTTAGGTTAAGTTATTTTAGAGCCAGATAAATCCAGACTGAGAGGATAGAAAATCCGAGACTTCTTGATTCAAAATAAGAAAAATTAATTACATTTTAATTGTTTAGTGACGCGAGTTGTTGCTATAGTAACAACAAACACAAATCATTTAATTAAGAACATCCATTTGATTTGGATTGAACTTTTACACACGATTGCAATAATGGCATAAAGATGCATATAGGACAGGGGTGGCGTACCTTTTTCCGGCCGCGAGCCATTTTTTTTTTAATTTTCACGTTTTGAAATGCTGAAGTGCTCAGGTCTACTTTTACAATGTGATAGTGCAAATCAGTTGCCGTATTAGCGTGAATATTTGGCGTGTTTTGTGCGCCTTTTCAAATTACGGGCAAACCAATCGACGGATTTTGATGAAACGTGGTAGCATTTGATATTCTTACGAGATCTCACAAATTCCCAAATTTTAAAATTATAGCTTTGTAAATACAGTTTTCGTGAATTTTTGAAATTCGTATTTTTGTGCGTCCTTTGCACGGACAAACCAATCGATGAATTTTGAAGAAACGTGGTATGAATTGATATTCTTACAAGATATCACAAATTACCACATTTGAAAATTGTAGCTTTGTAAATACGGCTTCGGTGAAATTTGAAAACTGTTGTGCACCTTTTGTAATTACAGGCAAACCAATCCACGGACTTTGATGAAACGTGATATGATATGATATTCTTACGAGGTCCCACAAATTGCCACAAATTTCACAATTGTAGCTTTCTAAATACGGCTTTTGTGAATTTTAGAAGTTTGTAAATTTTTGTGCGCCTTTTGAAATTACACACAAACCAATAGACGGATTTTGATGAAACTTGGTATAACTTGATATGAAATCTCACAAATTACCAAATTTCATAATTGTAGTTTTATAAATACGGCTTTTGTGAATTTTGGAAATTTTTGTGCGCCTTTTGCAATTACAGGCAAAGCAATCCACGGATTTTGATGAAACATAGTATGATTTGATATTCTTACGAGTTCCCACAAATTGCCAAATTTAAAAAATGTAGCTTACTAAATACGGCTTTTGTGATTTTTGAAGTTTGTACATTTTTGTGCGCCTGTTGCAATTACAGACAAACCAATTGACGGATTTTGATGAAACTTAGTATGATTTGATATTCTTGCGAGATCTCACAAATTTCAAAATTGTAGCATTGTAAATACGGCTTTGGTGAAATTTGTAAAGTTTTGTCCGCCTTTTGCAATTACAGGTAAACCAATCCACGGATTTTGATGAAACGTAGCATGATTTGATATTCTTACGAGGTCCCACAAATTGCCAAATTTCAAAATTGTAGCTTTGTAAATACGGGTTTTGTGAATTTTGGAAATTTTTGTGCGTCTTTTGCAATTATAGACAAACCAATCGACGGATTTTGATAAAATGTTGTATAATTTGATATTCTTACGAGATCCTACAAATTCCCAAATTTCGAAATTGTAGCTTTGTAAATACGGTTTTAGTGAATTTTTGAAATTTGTAAATTTTTGTGCGCCTTTTGCAATTACGGACAAACCAATCGACCGATTTTGATGAAATTTGGTATGACTTGATATTCTTACGAAATCTCATAAATTTCCAAATTTCAAAATTGTAGCTATGTAAATACGGCATTGGTGAAATTTGGAAATTTTTGTGCGCATTTTGCAGTTACAGACAAACCAATCGACGGATTTTGATAAAACGTGGAATGTTTTGATATTCTTACGAGATCTCACAAATTCCCAAATTTCAAAATTTTGCTAAAACTGTAAATGTGTAATTGTATTTGAAACAATTTTCCAAATTGTAAAATTGTTGTAATTGCTTGTAAATACGGCTTTCGTGAATTTTTGAAATTTGTAAATATTGTGGCGTCTTTTGCAATTACGGACAAACCAATCGACGGATTTTGATGAAACGTGGTATGAATTGATAGATATTCTTGCGAGATCTCACAAATTCCTAAATTTCAAAATTGTAGCTTTGTAAATACGGCTTTCGTGAATTTTTAAATTTGAAAATTTTTGTGCGCCTTTTGCAATTACGGGCAAACCAATCGACGGATTTTTAACACGTATTATATTTTACACCATTGATGTTGCACAAAAGTAGATTGAGAAACTTAAAAATTTATTTTAGAAAAGATAGTTTAGCAATTTTAGAAGGCATGCGTCAGTAATAGTTCGCGTTCCACTAAAATTTTCCTACGTGTCAGCTGTGGCACGCGTGCCATAGGTTCGCCACCACTGATATAGCATATGCAATAATTTATTTATTAATGTGTTTTAATGTATTTATTCATTTTAGTATGCGAGTAGATAAACATATTGACACATTTTCATTGTCTTCGAATGCTTGGCGGCTTCGCTAAAGAATTCGAATGGTCGGTGTTAAACCATAATTTAAGTCAGAGTATTCGAAGCTTTTTGTCGTCATCACGACTTGTTACAAAAAAACTATTTTGCAATTGAAATCAGACAGCGCATCTTTACAATCTCAATAAGATGCTGCGAGAAGGACGAGACGATACTTCGAATTCACTTTTAGAAATTACACTTTTTTTTAATCTTTCTTGAAAGATGAAATTATATTTGGAACAGTATGAAAGTTACAATTAACGTTTGTCTTGTGCGAATGTGTCATGTTATACGTCATGTGTCGTGTTATACGTCATGTGTCATGTTATACATCAAATTCCGCCATGTTATACGTCAAAAAGAGCCCGAACTTTTTGTCGGATAACTAAATATGTGCCCGAAACTTTCATATTCCCACCTTTCAAACTTGGTGGATGCGCATGCGCTTAACTAACCGCAAAAAGGTCTATTTAAGCCGGTGGCATTTGAAATTTTATCAATTTGCGGCTCTATTTAGACTTGAAATTTTTTGAAATCTAAAGACCTCAAATTACGAAATATCAGGTTCGTGAAATCTCTGCATCAATTCACTCGTAAAAATCTCACTGATTGTGATTTTGTTTCTGCCATCATCCCTGCGGCTCTTGTATAAGATTTGTTAATTTTTTTAAAGGAAAATGGCTCTTTACTTAAAACCGGTTGCCGACCCCTGGTCTAACACAATCTGTTTCCCTAGCCTTGTCTGACTAAACATGTATAGGTCAATTAGTCTGCTCTATTCAGTGGAAGGATTCAAGTAATTTAGATTCAAGTAAATTCTGTTCAAATAACGATTTTTGTACTTCAGAATTCGCATAAGCATGAAAATTTAATAAGAAAAGCGAAGAATTGCGACTGCCGTCGTGATTGCAAAACTAATTGGAATATTTATAAGACTAATTAGAATATTTAATGTCAACAATTTTTCAATCAATTACAGATGACAAACTAATCTATTCGAGATAAGATTATTCAAGAAAAGAGAAGACAACACAATATTGGACAGGATAAGATAAGATTAGACAAAACTGCACAAGACAATGCAAGACCAGTCAATTGTAGACAAAACCAAACAAGGCTAGTCAAGATCAGACAAGTTCAGACAAGATAGATAACAAAAGTTTAGATAAGATCAAGCAAGACCAGACAAGACCAGACAATACCAGACAAGACCAGACAAGGACAGACAATACCAGACAAGAGCAAACAAGTTCACGCAAGATGTCGTAATATCAGAAAAGCTAAAAAAATCCTGACGAGATTAGACAAGACCAGACAAAACCATATAAGACTTGCCTACTGCCACTGGGTACCGGATATAAATTTAATTATTAAATCTTGTATTGCCTTTTAATGTAAAACCCAGTTAAATGTTAGTGGTTATGTAAATCAAGATTTCTAAATTGAAAACTAAATGACCTTGTTCAAGTTTTGTTGGATTCTTTTGTTGTTGGACATTTAGTGCGTAGAGAAATTTTGGTACTTACGTATTAACGCCACCACCGCTATATATTGTATCGAGAGTTCGCGCTGCCGCGCGTATCTTGATTTATCTGTCCGCTTCGCAGCGGATAACCTAATCTAACCGGGGTTCAAAAATAAAATATTTTGAGTTTTAAAAATGTTTTAATTTTAAATAAAATTAAATTTAAATCTTGTGCACTGACACATTAAATCGCAAATTCTTTTTATATGTATTATGTATATTTATTACCCTTACGGGTTTATAAATTGGTTCCAAAATTTTACATCATCAAAATCCAGTACATATATAATTAATATACAAATATTGTACATAATATAAATTAAAAAAAGAGAGAAAGAAAAAAAAAAGAATCATACTAATCAAACTAAAAACAAAAAAAAAGAAAGCCATTAAATTCCAATCCCTAAACCGATTACCAGCTTCCCGCCCCACATATTGCTCTTCTTCTCTCCTCCACTTTCTTCATCCAATCTATCCCTCTTCCATCCTCATTTAAAATCTCTTCTCTACACTCGTCCCTTTCTCTCATTTCTGAACATTCGTTCAGCAGGTGTTCTATTGTCTCCTTGTTTTCTCCACACATCCTGCATACTCTATTCCTATCCTCCATCCAAAATTTATTATCTTTCTCTTCATTTCCACATCTGAATCTTGCTATTGTCACTCTCTCTTTTCTACTTTCTCTTCCTAGGTACTTTGGCAGTTCTTCCGTTATTATTTTTTCATATTTCCCATTGTACCTAGACTCCCTAATTCTTGCTCTCCTTTCTTGCCTTTGCACATCTCTATCTCTCTGGACCAATTCCTCTGTCATTACTCTACCTCTCTCTCTCATTCTTTCTATCTCCGCTCCTGCATACCCGTTTCTTTCTAGATATGCTTCCCTCTCTTTCCACACCCCCTTTCCTATTTCTTTTCTTTTTTCTTTGAGGCACTCTTGCAGAATTCTGCACTCTCCTCTCTCTATCACTCTCTCCTCAAAACTTATTGCTCTCTTTCCTGCTTCTATTCTTATTCCATCTCTCTTTGTTTCCTCCATCACTATATAGCCCGGGGTCTCTCTACCTAGTCCTAGCACCCATTTCAAATATTTTTCTTGCACCCTTTCCAGTCCTTCTTGCTCTCTCCATCCCCATATTTCCGCTCCATACATCATCACACTTTTCACTAGGCTATCAAACATCATCACTCTCCTTCTATAGTCGTGCCCAAATTTTCTCTCTCCTATTCCCCATACCACTCCTAGTATTTTATTGGCTTTCTTTACTAACTCTCTCATGTGTGCTGTTTCAGTATTTCTCTCATTAAACACGTACCCTAGGTATTTAAATTCTTTTACTTCTTCAATTTTCTCCTTCTCCCATCTCCACTCAATTACTCTTCTCCTGCCACCCCCTTTTCTAAACACCATCATCTTGGACTTTTCCACATTCATTGTCAGATTTTTCCTCCTCATATATTTCTCCATGTTTCTTATCATTTCTTTCATCCCTTTCTCGTCTCTCGCTAGCACCACCAAATCGTCCGCGTAGGCTAGGGACCACACTTTTTCTTTGCCCACCACAAACCCACCCGTCTGCGCCTTGCTGAACATCTCCTCTATGTCTCCAATAAATGCTGCAAACAGGCTGGGGCTTAGTGGGCAGCCTTGTCTCACTCCCTTATGCGTATTAAAACCTTCGCTCACCCTTTCACCAACTCTCACTCTACTTATTGTTTCTTCATAAATCTCTTCTAATTTTGATATCAGATGCTCCTTTATCCTTTTCTTTCTCAGGCATTCCCACAGTGCCTCTCTTGCTACATTATCAAAGGCCGCCTTCAGGTCCACAAATAATGCATACATCTTGCCGCCCTTCTTTTTTATCTCCTTCCCTACTATGTGATTCAAGATGTATACATTATCCATGGTCCCTCTCCCTTTCCTAAATCCCGCCTGTCCGTCTGGTATCACACCTCGCTCCTTCAATTCCTTCGTCAATCTCTCTTCTACAATCATTGCATATATCTTATATGCCGTATTGAGCATCGTGATCCCCCTGTAATTGCTTGCTGTTTCCCTTTCTCCTTTCTTATATATGGGGCATATTATCCCCTCTTTCCACTCCTGTGGGAAGCCCTCTCCCTTCCACACTCCATTCATTATCTCCAACAGCCTGTCAGCTTCCCTTTCAGTTCCATATATCCACGATTCATTCTGTATACCGTCCCTCCCCGGTGCCTTTTTCTTTTTCAGTTTACTCAGTTGTTGTTCTAATTCTTCTCTTGTTATCTCTTCTATTTCTCCCACCCTGTGTTGACTCTTTTTCTTTTCCTGTCTGATTTCATCACCACCCAGCAGCTGACTGAAGTACTTTCTCCATTCCTCCATAGTAATTCTATTACTCACTCTTTCTACTTTTTTCTTTCTTTCCCTATTTATGTATTTCCATACCTCTTCTTCCGTCTTTATGCCTTTCATCTTTAGTTCTTCTTCCATCCATTTCTTTTGCTTCTTCTCCTTGCATACTAATTTGTACCTCTTGCGTGCTCTCTTGTAATCCTCATTACTTGCTATTCCTCTTTTCCAATTTCTTAATTTCTTTCTTACTGCTTGCTTCCCTTCCCTGCATTCTTTATCCCACCACTCGTTTTTCCAAGCCCCCACCTTCACTCTTGTCTCTATCACTTTTTTTTCTGTTGCATTTTTTACGTGATCACCCAGTTCTTTCACTTTTTCGTTTATCCCTTCCTCTTCGTATCTAGCCTCCCTAAGTCTTGTTCTATAATTTTCTATTGCTTCTTCCGTCCAGATATTCTTGACAATTTTTCTTCTAACATCCTTCTCACGTCTTCTATTTTTCTCTCTTCCTTTTGTCTTCACTTCCAATGGCATATGATCCGACTCGATTCTTTCTCCCACCTTGAATTGTTCTATTTCATCCCATGCTTCTTCATTCACCATAACATAGTCAATAACTGTCTCCCCTCTTGGTCCAATATATGTGTACTCTCCTTTCTCATCTCCTATACTGTTTCCATTAAGTATGTCCCACCCTCTTTCTTCTACTAGACTAATCAGTAGTCTCCCTTCGGCGTTTTCTGTTGCGTCTTTTGTTGGTCTTCTTTCTATTGTTGTTTGATCTTCTTCTAGCCGTATTCCCTTTCCTCCAATTCTTGCGTTAAAGTCCCCCCCAATCACCAGAGTTCCCTCGTCTTGCTGTTTTACTCGCTCTTCTATCATTCTCTTCGTTTCTTTCATACTTCTGCTGTATATTGTTATAATTCTCCATTTTTTCTGTCTAATTTTCACCGTTCTTTCCATAATGCCTCTTTCTTCTTTTGCTTCGGTTCTGTTTTCTTCTTCCAAACCCTTTTTCACTCCCATTATTATCCCCCCTTTAGCTCTCCCTTTCCTGCTTACCCTCTCTGCAAATTGACACTTCCACTTAAACTCTTTCGGCATTATTTTTTCCAATTTTTCCCACCCCTTCTCTTCCACCCACGTTTCTACCAATCCCACTACGTCAAATTTTCCCAAATATTCCCAAAACTCATTGTCTTTGTTTTTTATCCCCGCTGTGTTCCAGTATACTATTCTTAACTGCTCCGTTTCTTCCTTATTCCTCTCCATGTTCGTTTTCCGTTTTCTGTCCTGTCGTCTTTTCCTTGTGCTCTTATTCAAAAATTTGTTGTCTTTAACTCCCCCTTTTCATCATCCCACTTAAAGCCTTTTCCGTCTATCCATATCTTTTTATAACCGACTTTCGCCCACCGTCCTTTTTGTCGCTCTTCTTTGGCTATCGCTCTTAATTCCTTCTGTATTTCTCTTTCCTTCTTTGTCAGATCGTCGTCTATGTATACTCTCTTTTCGCTTTTTTCTCTTAGTTTCCTCTTATTTTCCATAACTTTCCGCTTTTCACCCCAGGTCCCAAGTTCCGCCACTAGCATTTTCCCTCCACTTACTTTATACATCTCTTTCACCGTCACTTCTACCTCTAATTCTGCCTTTATCCATTCTTCCAGATTCTTCTCGTTCTCACATTCCCCTTCGTCCAGTCCCGTCACAACAATATTCTTTTTTCTCATTATTTTTTCCTTCTCTTCCATTTTCTCCTCCAGTCTTTTAATTTTTTCATTTAGTTCTGTCTTTTCTCTTTCCCATTTTTCTTCCTTTTCACGCATCATATTTTTCAAATATTCCATTTCCCGGCTCATCTTCCGATTCTCTTCCTTTATCTCCCCTATATCTTCCATAATTTTTTTCAGCATCTTCATTTCCTCACCCATTTCCTTTTTAGCCGGTGATCTTTCCAGTTTTTTACTTTTTTGAAAGGGGTTCAACCTTTCTTCTGACCCTCTTCCCTTTTCTCTTTTCCTTTTATAATCCTCGTCTCGGTCGCTTTCACTCTCACTTTTTTTCATTTTTTCTTTTTCTTTCCTTTTTTTTCCTTATCGCGCGCCGTTTTTACGCGTCACAAATAAAAAACTCAATCCGTAAAACTCGCTTCACAAAACACGTCCGCTCCGCTCAACCGCTCGAATTGGAATCCAAATTCTTTTTATAATATATTTAAATAAAATGTTTCACTTTATGATTTATCATAAAAATTTTAGGTGCAGATTGGCAGAATTTAAAAATGTAGCGGTGATGGCGTTAATACGTAAGCGGTGATGGCGTTAATACGTAAGTACGGAAATTTCTAATTATGCATTAATTCTATTAGTCACAATCTTCAAATATAAAATGACAAGTTTTTGAAAATTGTTTCGTATCAAACAGGAGTTACCGGTTGAGACCGTCTTTTCAAGATTTTTCTGAATTACATAAACACCAGATGGCAACTAACAGAAACGAGAGCTCGGATGAAATAACGCCGAGACGTAATCGATTACCTAACCGTGGCGTCTTCACTTAAAGTTCTTGAACCTCGAGCGAAACTTTTCATTTCGCTCTGCCTAACGCAAGACTAATCCGACCCAATTGGCATAATCACTCGAGGGTCATTAATGCGTTTTCTTGTTAAAAATGAGTTTCTAGCTTTGTTTCGCCGAGATTTGTTGAAATATTAACGGGACATAAAACTCTAATTTCATACACACACAATTAAAGCGTTAGTTTTTTTTTAGAGACTTGTGATAATAGATAGCATCAACAATGAATAACGTTATTGTTGCAAAGTTCTAAAACATAGACCAATTAACACGCTGACTAATTAAAATAGTTTAATAGTTTCGTTTTATATACTCTGTAATATTTCTAGTC
Source organism: Phosphuga atrata (assembly GCA_944588485.1). Lineage (NCBI taxonomy): Eukaryota > Metazoa > Arthropoda > Insecta > Coleoptera > Silphidae > Phosphuga > Phosphuga atrata. The sequence continues at coordinate 11,976,575 of OX155893.1, read as the reverse complement.
TGAGATTACACTTAAGTTATCTAGCCATCTCTGTCTAGCCTTTCTTTAGAAGGGAGGACGTATCGAGCACCCCTGTGTTAACTTGGCGATCACTTGCCAAGTTAACTGAAACCCACACATCATCCCTGAAATCCACACATCTTGGCACTGCTCCATGCACAACTTCCAGTTATTTTGTCTATGATGCACCTTACTTCCCCCATCCAGTCATGCTGATTAGGGCTTCTGGCTTAGCCATAGTCCTTCAGCAATCTGCCTTTTATTTCATCCTACTCCTTATAACTGATAATTTCAGTTATTGTTTGTTGGACTATGTTTTCCGATTCTAACATGAAGGGTATAGTGGTTCTAGCTTGTAGGTCCTTTGGTAGGGTGTTCCTCTCTGTGTCTCACCTACTACATATGTAGATGGTGTGCATCACGCTGTCCTCTTCCCCGCAGTTATCAACATCTTGTAGAGGTAATCTTGAAAGCATCAGCGTTCACTGAGTTACAACCTAGAACCCAGGACCTACAACCTAGAACCACTTACCCTTCATATTAGAATCGGAAAACAACTGGAACAAGGTCCAAAAAACAATATCTGAAATTATTAGTTATAAGGAACAGAATGAGAAGAAAAGGCAGATTGCTGAAGGAGTAAATGTAATTTCGTGGTCTGTTAGAATGGTATCCGACCTTTAGCCGGTATAAAAAAACTGGCATATCTGGTGCGTTTAAAACCTAATAACCCTCAAAGTAGTCTCTTTGGGACTCCACACACTTCTCACAGCGGTGCCGCCATTGTTGGAAGCATTCCGAAAAAGCGTATTTCAGAATCGACTTTAGCTCGGCTGTCGTTGCAGCCATAATGTCCTCCCTTGTCTGAAATCGCGTATCAGGCATATCAGGAGAGTAAGGAACCTGTCGAACCAGAGGAGTCTGGTTTTTCGCCAAAAAAATGTGAACCAAGTGTAAAGAATGTGCTGCAACATTGTCGTGATGGAGTTGCCAATTTCCTGATGACCACAACTCCAGTCGCAATTTCTCGGATAGTCGACGGTCCCGCATCACCTTGGCAATGACATGGTCATTTCGGCATGTTCATGTCTCACCAGAGCGTGGCTCGCTTTCCACCGATGTTCCACCGTCTTTAAACCGGCTGTACCACTCCTTAATCTGTGTGATGCCCATAGCATCGTCACTGATAGCCGTCTGAATCTTCCGAATGGTTTCCACATTGTTTGTCGCCCAGTTTCTGGCAAAATTTGATGCAGTAGCGCTGCTCCAGTCGTTCCGTCATTTTACTTGCATTGAAAAACCGACGAGAGCACTACGTCACTCGAACACTGCTCGACAGCAACTGACGGTATCTACAGGCGGGAAAAAATTCACGCATGCCCACGAAGGTTCAAGGTCGGCTCATGCAAGCGCGTTTGATTCAAATCCATCAAGTTTCCAAAATAAAAAATAGAGTCGGATACTTTTCTAACAGACCACGTATACTGCACAATGTGGGCATTTTCATCTCGTTTGAGCTTAAAGACCCACTTATTGTTTATTGCCCTTTTTTCAGTGGGTAGAGGTGAGACTATGGCTAATCCAAAACCCCTAATCAGCATGACTGGATGGGGGAAGTAAGGTACATCATGGACAACATTGTAAAACATCTTGAAGTTATGCGTGGAGCAGTGCCAAGATGTGTGGGTTTCAGGGGGACCACTTGCCAAGTTAACACAGGGGTGCTTCCTCCACCGGTTCCACCGAAACCGCCGGCAATATAGAAAAAACCCAACAGGATGGCATATCTTCTACCGAAAAAAAAACGAAACGAAAGAGGTTGCACAACACCGAACGTTCACCAGAGAGTGACAAAGACCTAGATGGAATAATAAGGAAGGTGACTGCAAGAGCCCAAGAATTGAAATGGCTTATTAAAGCCAATACAGATACCAATGCAGACATAAAAAAGGCAGCAGATGAGCTATGTTCTCTTATAGCATCAATGGGAAGAAATCTTCCTGAGATTATCAATCCTGACGAAATAAAGGTAGACCAAGAATCCCAAACAGTACCATTCGACACCGAACAGGAAAAATAGCCACCGAAAAACTCTGGGGCGCTATGAAGAGAGGGAGAAACTACAAGGACTTCCAAGAAAATTGTAACGAAGACTGGCCACAAGCTACATACAGAAGGGTACGAGAAGGACATGGAAACCTCATGACATCGCCACTAGACTGGTAACTTGGTGTGTAGGCGATGACCGTAGTCCCGAAAAAGGAGTACCTATGTCGCTCAGTCAAGCATACACAAGACCTCAATAGCTTGAAACCCAAAAAGAAAGAAAAGTCGTCTATTTAATACACTCTATTGGAGTTCCAACAAGAGAGGGAGGCATAAAAAAATCTGACCGCTACATCAATCACATAGTCGTGCGATACAAACAGGAACACGAAATCCCCAGCCCTGAAAGTCTTAAAGAGCTTAAAAAACTCATGACTCAAAACGATCGAAACATACTAGCTTTTGCTAAACCTTTCGTAGACGAGTGGCCAATGCTATAAAAGCAAATAGAGCATATTTTTTCCGACACAGACATAGAGATTATAGTGTACTCACCGAAGGGACGAAACGTGAAAGAGACGACAGAGGTAGGTTGAATGAAAAGGCGACTAACAGAGGCCAGGAAAAAAAGAAAAGAGAAAAAAACTGAAGCAGTAGTTACGTGGTCTGTTAGAAAAGTATCCGACCTTATTTTTTATTATGAAAATCTGATGGATTTGAATCAAGCGCGCTTGCATGAGCCGACCTTGAATTTTTTCCCGCCTGTAGATAGCGTCAGTTGCTGTCGAGCAGTGTTCGACGGACGTAGTGTGTAGTGCTCTCGTCGGTTTTGCAATGCAAGTAAAGTGAAGGATGCCCTACGTGATGCTGATGCTGGCGACTGGAGTTGTGGTCATCAGGAAATTGGCGACTCCATCACGACAATGCTCCAGTACATTCTTCGCACATGGTTCACAATTTTTTGGAGAAAAATCAGACTTATCTGGTTCGACAGGCTCCTTACTCTTCTGATATGCCCCCTTGCGACTTCTGGCTATTCCCCAAAGTCAAGAGGCCATTGAAAGGAACGCGATTTCAAACAAGAGAGGACATTATAGATGCAACGACAGCCGAGCTAAAGTCGATTCCGAAAGAGGCTTTTTCGGAATGCTTCCAACAATGGCGGCACCGCTGGTAGAAGTGTGTGGAGTCTCAAGGAGACTACTTTAAGGGTGATTAGGTAACATTGGCAGAGCAACGGACGATTACACGTATAGCAACGGACGTATACTCACATACTGTGGAGAAACAGACAGCGTCAGTCACATCATCTTCCACTGTTGGAGATGGCAAACGGAAAGAGCGGAAGCTGAAAGGATCATAGAAGAAGCTATTGGCCCCAGAACAATAGTTCTATACATGCTACAGGCAAAAGCAAAGTGGACCACCATTCAGGGGCTAATCCATACAATAATAACGGACAAAGAAAATGACGAGATCCAAAAGCCAAAAAAAAGACTTTCACGAACATGTAGACTAATTCTATAAGTCATCCGTCAATCCGAGGTTATGCGACAAGTGGGTCTAGAGTGTACGGATGCGTTGCAGGGGGGCACTTGCCTGGTTAGGTTAGGTTTGGTTAGGTTACCGCCCACTGGATGTGAGAAATGCCTTGAACTCTGCAAGATGGGACAAGATCTGTGAGGCACTCTGCCGTCCCCGGGTACTTGAGAAATATCATCCTGAACTACCTCATTGACAGAGTACTATTCGCGGAGACGACAACTGGAGTCAGGAAGTTCCGCATCACTGCAGGCGCTCCTCAGGGGTCGGTTCTTGGCCCGGACTTATGGAACGTCCTGTACAACGGACAACTGAAGCTGCCCTTGCCAGGGGACTGTCGGCTGGTTGCTTACGCAGACGACGTGGCGGTTCTCATACTCAGCACCGACCGTGACGCCATCGCGTGCGTTCGAGGAAGCCATGGAAATTATCTGGGAATGAATGGAGTCAGTCAGCCTCTCCCTGGCCGTACAGAACACTGAGGCAGTGCTTTTCACTGGCAGAAAAGTTAAGACCTTAACGGTACTAACCTACCGGGGATGCACCATCAGGAGCAAACCTGCCATCAAGTACCTGGGAGTGATGCTGGACCAGAGGCTCAACTTCAAGGAGCACCTCAGATACGCTGAGTACCAAAGAGTGTACCTGAGTAACAAAGCCGCTACAACTACCGCAGCTATCTCCAGGATACTGCCCAACATTGGAGATCCGCGCGGTGCCAGGAGAAGGGTGCTCGCCTGCGTTAGCACCTCGATATTGCTGTATGCGGCGCCGACCTGGGCAGAAATGAGGGAGGTTCCCGCATACCTAAGGCTGATAGCCCCCGCACACAGGACGAATGAACTGAGTACCGGAGTGAACTGTATCCGCACATGCAGCACAGGTCATCGCTGGCCTGCCGCCAATAGACCTGCTAGCAAAAGAGCGCATGCGACAATATAAAAAGAAGAAGGGGCCGGCCCAGGACGATTCCCAACAGACGAAGGCCGACAACGATCGAGCACAGACCGAGAGGGCGATCACCCTATCGCAGTGGCAGGAAAGATGGAACAAATCAAGCAACGGTCGTTGGACCTACCGCTTGATCGGGTCCATCGAACCGTGGATCTGCAGGATGCACGGTGATGTGATCTACCAGCTCACCCAAATACTCACGGGACATGGTGGCTTCCGTGAGTACCTCCACCGAATTGTGGCAGCAGTAACACCCGGCGGCCCCCAGTGCCCAGGGATTTCGGAGACAGCAGAACACGTCCTGCTGGAATGCCCCAGATTCCAGCAGAACAGACAGAGATTGGAGTATGATTCTGGCGTACGCATAACTGCCGCTGGATACGGTGCGTCATTGATGCACTCGCAGGAACAGTGGAATGCTGGCTGCGAGCTAGCCGTAAACATCCTGAAGATACTACGCCTCCAGGAGGAGGCGGATAGGCCCAGGACAGCAGAGCGAAGAGGAAGATATGAGTAAAAACAACAAACTTGACAAAAGTGAATGTCGGCAGGGCCGAAGCTTCCCCCCGCAAAGTAATGACTAGCGTCGGTTCCACGGGGGATCCATGGGAAATACAGAGGTTAGGTTTTAGTGGGTAGTTGCGTCCCGGGAATACCGGTGACGGTGAGTCCCACACTTTCCAGAACACAACATTCTTGGGGTCGTGCGTAAATGCATCTCCTTCTCTTGAAAAAAAAGGTTACCGCCAGCTACGCTTAATTCATTTGCTTTGCTTATGAAATATCCAATTCAACCAACTTTTACAAAACATAATTTTAATAATATGCTAGGTAAGTAAAAACTATTATTAGACAAATTCCCTTCTCTTTCAATTCATAATGAAACAATATCGTTGACATTTTTGTCATTGGTTTAAGAGATTGCAGAACGCGATAAATGTGAATGAAGAGAAAGATGTGGTGATAAAAGTTTATAAGTAAAAGAGTGCAATGGTATTGATTGGAGAAACGTTAGAAGTGGCCGAGGCCGCGGGCAACAGTCGTAACATTTAATTTACAGAACGAGATGTAATAAAAAAAGAGACAAATATATAGAAAAGTGTGTGATAAAAAGCGTTGAGGAGGAAACGGTACTATTCGCGGGAACGTACTTCGGTCGCTGCGACCTAAATATTTACTGGGAAAAAAATATCCGCGTGGTCACTTCAACCGCGCCTAGCATATGTCTAAAACCGACGACGAACAGCAAAAGAAACGTTTGATGACAAAATACTTAATTGAGCGAACGGTACATGCAAGAATATCGTATGCAAATATTAGCTACAATCGAGATATTTCAAATTTATTTTTTTGCGATTGGCGGTTTCATTATTCCATATCTCCAAAACGGTTGCAGATAATTAAAAACTAATTACGGCATCGTTTTCACAAAATCATTTTCCTACGGACACATTTAGATTTTCCGATGAAAATCACTTTCCAATATAAAAAATAAATTTTCAATCACAAAAAATCACTATAAAGAAAATAAAATTTATTTTCACTACGTCTATGTTGTTTGTTTAGTGACGCGAGTTGTAACAACAAACATAAATCGTTTAATAATGAAACCTCATTTGATTTACATTGGACTTTTACGCACGATTTGAATACTTTTACACACGAATATACTAATGACATCCTTCACATACAATTTTACTTATTAATCGGTTCATTTTGGTGCGCGAGTAGATAAATTCAATTATTGCTTAATTCACATTTACATTAAATTTGTAACATTTAGTTAATAATCTACTCACACTTATAATAACTTATATCATAATAAGAATAACTTTGTCCAACTAAAATTTAGTTTATGTAAACCATAAAATATGAAATAAAATTATCTCGATAATTTAGCAATTAAAGATTGTAAATATATTATACAACAGACAACGACTGATTATTTCAGTACGAAGTGTAGATTTATTTTACGGACTATAAACTGTCCCGGTAAGATTTACAGCCGTACAAATTAAAGCCCCATAAATTTGGCAATCGGAGCAAAGAGTTTTTCTCGAAATCATTTCGCAATGACGCTTTGTTTCAAGTGGTTTTGTCGACGAATAAATCGCCGGTTTATCGGACGCGCGTTCTTATTGCAGAGTTGTTAACAGTCGGTAATTAGTTATTAAGTAAAATTAGAGTCTGTGAAATGGATGGTTGAAAGACCGTGAAATTAATCCGCTGATTAAGATCTGTTTGTCGAAACCAAATCATTCTAAATTTGCAATAAACATTTCACACATTTTGTTGGCTTCACAAATCTTTAAACAAGACATGAAATTTGGATTTAAAATCGTTTATCTACGACCACTATTGTAAATGCCCATTATTGTACAGTTCGTGGACTATGTAAATACATCATAACACACACGTATGTAACAGTGCGCGATTAATGAGTTATGATTGATAACATACACGTGCGTTTGGTTTACGATTCGTTGATTGGTTGAAAGCTGCTATTACGTTTTCATACGTTCAGCGCCCCCCGTGCCACAATTCAAACTAACGGAAATTGACATTGCGTACATTGTGTTGCCTACATCTATGAAGACTCTTATTCCAGTTTAACCCAAATAAGTACTAAATAATTAGGTATGTAAACATTACGAATGTATTTCTTTTCATTTCTTTCAAGTCAAATCATGTGTCGAGTAACAGTTATATATGAAAATACAACTGTTTGTTTATTATAATGTTATATAATGATAATTAAACAAACATAACCTAATAAGAAATAAATTGTAAACAGAAACAAATTAGTGTGGTCGTAAATACAATATAGTACATAACTCGAGTTGTAAGGCTCTTACGAACTCGCGAAATTACGCACTCCCTGCTACGCGGGTCGTGATTAACTGTTCCGCTTGTACGTAATATGTTTTTTACAACTCTCGGTACGTAATATACTATTAAATTTAAATATTTGTTTTTTGTATTTGTAGTTAGCCCAGTTAAATCTGTGTAGGTCGTCCAAGGTTAAAAACATTTGCTCGGTTTTTCGAAGAAATTCATTTTAAAATTGCATCTAAACCGAAGCAATAATTATGAAACTATTTATAGCGATTCTTGTTTGAGATTGCTATTCAAGGCTGTTCGAGAATTTATTAAGGAATTGTAGAAGGTAGTAATTACGGTTGCGGATGATTGAGCGGTTTGTAAAATCTGGCAAAAATTGATCCGACAAAAGGCTTTTGTGACGAAACGGTCGTAATTAATTGAACAAAACGATTCCGCCGTTGCTTCAGGAGATCCTTCTCCATTTCAATATGCGCGTTATATAATTACAACCTTCTAATTCCCTGTTTTCGCAAATGTCACGAGGTTGGCAACGTTTTCAGCGATCACACAAGCCGTTTTCAATCACACAGAAGACAGGGTTTCCATTTTAGAGATCAATTTTGGTTTTTCCTTCTTCATTTGCAAACCTACAACTTTCGATAGCCTAGAAAGTCTCATCGCGGAAATCGTTTAAAGACATTTAAGCCAGATAAATTATTGCAAATGTCAGTGATATGTTAAATGCTAAAATTATTTATTGTGACATTTTAGAGATCTTAGCAGATCTTCGCAGATTTTCGATTTAGAATTTCAAACACATTTTTCAACAAACATGTAAACTAGTCTGTCTAGCCTTGTCTGTCTAGTCTTGTCGTATAGTCTTGTCTGTCTAGTCTTGTCTGTCTAGTCTTGTCTGTCTAGTCTTGTCTGTCTAGTCTTGTCTATCTAGTCTTGTCTGTCTAGTCTTGTCTGTCTAGTCTTGTCTGTCTAGTCTTGTCTGTCTAGTCTTGTCTGTCTAGTCTTGTCTGTCTAGTCTTGTCTGTCTAGTCTTGTCTGTCTAGTCTTGTCTGTCTAGTCTTGTCTGTCTAGTCTTGTCTGTCTAGTCTTGTCTGTCTAGTCTTGCCTGTCTAGTCTTGTCTGTCTAGTCTTGTCTGTCTATTCTTGTCTGTCTAGTCTTGTCTGTCTAGTCTTGTCTGTCTAGTCTTGTCTGTCTAGTCTTGTCTGTCTAGTCTTGTGGGTCTAGTCTTGTCTGTCTAGTCTTGTCTGTCTAGTCTTGTCTGTCTAGTCTTGTCTGTCTAGTCTTGTCTGTCTAGTCTTGTCTGTCTAGTCTTGTCTGTCTAGTCTTGTCTGTCTAGTCTTGTCTGTCTAGTCTTGTCTGTCTAGTCTTGTCTGTCTAGTCTTGTCTGTCTAGTCTTGTCTGTCTAGTCTTGTCTGTCTAGTCTTGTCTGTCTAGTCTTGTCTGTCTAGTCTTGTCTGTCTAGTCTTGTCTGTCTAGTCTTGTCTGTCTAGTCTTGTCTGTCTAGTCTTGTCTGTCTAGTCTTGTCTGTCTAGTCTTGTCTGTCTAGTCTTGTCTGTCTAGTCTTGTCTGTCTAGTCTTGTCTGTCTAGTCTTGTCTGTCTAGTCTTGTCTGTCTAGTCTTGTCTGTCTAGTCTTGTCTGTCTAGTCTTGTCTGTCTAGTCTTGTCTGTCTAGTCTTGTCTGTCTAGTCTTGTCTGTCTAGTCTTGTCTGTCTAGTCTTGTCTGTCTAGTCTTGTCTGTCTAGTCTTGTCTGTCTAGTCTTGTCTGTCTAGTCTTGTCTGTCTAGTCTTGTCTGTCTAGTCTTGTCTGTCTAGTCTTGTCTGTCTAGTCTTGTCTGTCTAGTCTTGTCTGTCTAGTCTTGTCTGTCTAGTCTTGTCTGTCTAGTCTTGTCTGTCTAGTCTTGTCTGTCTAGTCTTGTCTGTCTAGTCTTGTCTGTCTAGTCTTGTCTGTCTAGTCTTGTCTGTCTAGTCTTGTCTGTCTAGTCTTGTCTGTCTAGTCTTGTCTGTCTAGTCTTGTCTGTCTAGTCTTGTCTGTCTAGTCTTGTCTGTCTAGTCTTGTCTGTCTAGTCTTGTCTGTCTAGTCTTGTCTGTCTAGTCTTGTCTGTCTAGTCTTGTCTGTCTAGTCTTGTCTGTCTAGTCTTGTCTGTCTAGTCTTGTCTGTCTAGTCTTGTCTGTCTAGTCTTGTCTGTCTAGTCTTGTCTGTCTAGTCTTGTCTGTCTAGTCTTGTCTGTCTAGTCTTGTCTGTCTAGTCTTGTCTGTCTAGTCTTGTCTGTCTAGTCTTGTCTGTCTAGTCTTGTCTGTCTAGTCTTGTCTGTCTAGTCTTGTCTGTCTAGTCTTGTCTGTCTAGTCTTGTCTGTCTAGTCTTGTCTGTCTAGTCTTGTCTGTCTAGTCTTGTCTGTCTAGTCTTGTCTGTCTAGTCTTGTCTGTCTAGTCTTGTCTGTCTAGTCTTGTCTGTCTAGTCTTGTCTGTCTAGTCTTGTCTGTCTAGTCTTGTCTGTCTAGTCTTGTCTGTCTAGTCTTGTCTGTCTAGTCTTGTCTGTCTAGTCTTGTCTGTCTAGTCTTGTCTGTCTAGTCTTGTCTGTCTAGTCTTGTCTGTCTAGTCTTGTCTGTCTAGTCTTGTCTGTCTAGTCTTGTCTGTCTAGTCTTGTCTGTCTAGTCTTGTCTGTCTAGTCTTGTCTGTCTAGTCTTGTCTGTCTAGTCTTGTCTGTCTAGTCTTGTCTGTCTAGTCTTGTCTGTCTAGTCTTGTCTGTCTAGTCTTGTCTGTCTAGTCTTGTCTGTCTAGTCTTGTCTGTCTAGTCTTGTCTGTCTAGTCTTGTCTGTCTAGTCTTGTCTGTCTAGTCTTGTCTGTCTAGTCTTGTCTGTCTAGTCTTGTCTGTCTAGTCTTGTCTGTCTAGTCTTGTCTGTCTAGTCTTGTCTGTCTAGTCTTGTCTGTCTAGTCTTGTCTGTCTAGTCTTGTCTGTCTAGTCTTGTCTGTCTAGTCTTGTCTGTCTAGTCTTGTCTGTCTAGTCTTGTCTGTCTAGTCTTGTCTGTCTAGTCTTGTCTGTCTAGTCTTGTCTGTCTAGTCTTGTCTGTCTAGTCTTGTCTGTCTAGTCTTGTCTGTCTAGTCTTGTCTGTCTAGTCTTGTCTGTCTAGTCTTGTCTGTCTAGTCTTGTCTGTCTAGTCTTGTCTGTCTAGTCTTGTCTGTCTAGTCTTGTCTGTCTAGTCTTGTCTGTCTAGTCTTGTCTGTCTAGTCTTGTCTGTCTAGTCTTGTCTGTCTAGTCTTGTCTGTCTAGTCTTGTCTGTCTAGTCTTGTCTGTCTAGTCTTGTCTGTCTAGTCTTGTCTGTCTAGTCTTGTCTGGTCTAGTCTTGTCTGTCTAGTCTTGTCTGTCTAGTCTTGTCTGTCTAGTCTTGTCTGTCTAGTCTTGTCTGTCTAGTCTTGTCTGTCTAGTCTTGTCTGTCTAGTCTTGTCTGTCTAGTCTTGTCTGTCTAGTCTTGTCTGTCTAGTCTTGTCTGTCTAGTCTTGTCTGTCTAGTCTTGTCTGTCTAGTCTTGTCTGTCTAGTCTTGTCTGTCTAGTCTTGTCTGTCTAGTCTTGTCTGTCTAGTCTTGTCTGTCTAGTCTTGTCTGTCTAGTCTTGTCTGTCTAGTCTTGTCTGTCTAGTCTTGTCTGTCTAGTCTTGTCTGTCTAGTCTTGTCTGTCTAGTCTTGTCTGTCTAGTCTTGTCTGTCTAGTCTTGTCTGTCTAGTCTTGTCTGTCTAGTCTTGTCTGTCTAGTCTTGTCTTTCTAGTCTTGTCTGTCTAGTCTTGTCTGTCTATTCTTGTCTGTCTAGTCTTGTCTGTCTAGTCTTGTCTCTCTAGTCTTGTCTGTCTAGTCTTGTCTGTCTAGTCTTGTCTGTCTAGTCTTGTCTGTCTAGTCTTGTCTGTCTAGTCTTGTCTGTCTAGTCTTGTCTGTCTAGTCTTGTCTTGTCTGTCTAGTCTTGTCTGTCTAGTCTTGTCTGTCTAGTCTTGTCTGTTTAGTCTTGTCTGTCTCTATCATTTATGTCTCTAATAGTTAGAATTTTAGATTAAATTATTGTACTTAAGAAGTGCTTGAACTATTCCTTATTATTGCCAGTGTGCGGGTGGCATTACGTAACGAGTTCTTGGAAAATTGTTGCATAAATTATCTAATATGTAGTAGTAAAAATGGAAACAAGATTTAAGATAAATGTGAGTTTGTTAAGTGGAACGCGTAAATATTGTTTCTGCGTGAAATTGTGAATAAACTAGACGTAACTTGTTTTGGTCAAACGAATGTTATAATCGAATATGAAACGCGTTGTGTAATTTTAATTACTAGATAGAAAGTTTAAATATTTTATTTTTTGGTTGAGTTAATTATTTGCTGAATGTTTGACATTTCTCCAAGTAAAAGTTAATGGCACGAAAATAGTTTTGGAGTTTTAGGTTTTAGACAAGTCGCGAGGTCACAATTTTCGTTTGAGCTAAAAAAAAAAATTAAAAAAATTTTTTAAAACACAAAACAACAAAAAAAACTTTTTTTCAACAAAAAAAAAAAAACAAATTATTTATGTTTATTATTATATTTTATAATATACTATCGTTTTAAAAAAGATCTAAACCAACAAAAACTTATAAACTTAATAAAGTCGGAACACAGCCTGAATATATTAATATATTCAACCTTTCCGGAGCTCTATAATTTTACTCATAGTTACCTATTTTAGTTACCTTTTTAGTTTTTTTATTACCTATTTATTATTTACCTATTTATTACCTATTTAGTTACATGGTTAAAAAAACTCCAGTCCTTTTACCTCGTTGCGTGTCGTGACCTCTCGCGCATAATTGTGGAACGCATCGCCACAATTGTGGAACGCTTCGGGACCTGCGGGACCCAGTTTATCGCCGGTTAGTTACATAGTTAATTATTCGATTTTTATTGAAAGTTTGCGTGCGTCAAGCATAATTTTCGTGCGACAAGTATATTTGTCACACGCAAATAATTGAATTAACAAACAGCTATTTGTCGCACTAAAAAACGAGCGCCAAAATAGTACTTATCCCGCATGAGTAATAAATAAATATTTTCGTTTTATAACAATTTTTACTTAATATTTCGTTAAACTGTTCAACCAAGAATCACCAAATATAATTGGCCCTATTGTGGAGTCAACGGGCATTAACGCTCTTATGGTCTTTTTTGTCTTTTTCGGACTACCAAAACAAATATAAAGCTCGCAAAGGTTGAATATATTTATATATTCAGGCTGTGTTCCGACTTAATTAAGTTTATATAATTATCTATAATATAATATGGTTTTCAGGGAGCTAATACAAACAGAAAAACAAATGGTGTCAAATGGTCAGATGAGAGGAAAAAAGCTCATTCTGAGAAAATGAAAGATGGTTGGAGAAAGAGGAAGGAAAAAAGAAATAAATAGTTATCTTGATGTGGTCCTTAGTTGGCCTGCAACAAATAATAATAATATGGTTTTGCCAATAGTAAATTATCATTTAAATGAATAACTTCCTAAGTTCATGTCTTTTTAACGAAATGTCAAATTACAAAATTTAACCTCCAGTCATCCACGACCACGAGGCTTTCAAGTAAGTGTTTGTCAAATTTTAATTCATAACCGCAAAGCTGCACTGATTCACTTAAGTTAATAGAAAGATATGATAAGATAATCTTAAAAAGATATAATGTGATAAAGAAGAAGATATAATGATAAAGATAAGATATCTTAAAAAACAAAGTTATGTTTCTGTTTCTCGTTTAGTGCCACGAGAGTGGACTGAGACCCAGTAAATAACTTGCAAATTTCAGGTGAGATTTGTTTTGGTTGTCCTAAAAAGACTCAGTAATATTATAGAGCTCCGGAAAGGTTGAATATATTTATGTATTCAGGCTGTGTTCCGACTTTATTAAGTTTATATGATTATCTATAATAGGGGTCGGCAAACTCTAAGAACTTAAGAGCCAAATTTGTGTTTAAAATGATTTCAAACTGTATCAAGAGCCACGGAAGATTTTTTTTCATAGTCATATTTTTGTATTTTCTTCATAATTGGCTATGATTAAGCGCCTTTGCGATAATATTATTGGTGGCCCTGTCTACAAAATTCATAACTTTACCAATATCTTCTGAAAACGTTTGTGCGTCAAGTGCTTCTCGGCGATAATTTTGAGTTTCTGAATTATGGTTAGTCATTTCAAATACTTGGGCGAAATTATTGAACCTACAGGAAAAGGAAGATTACCACACAAAAATGCGGAAAGCATATGGGAGTTTTTCTCGAAATGGTATTTGCATATTTTGGTGCTTCCAGCCATGGGATTTTGGCAGCGTGGCCATTCCGGTCTCTGCTCCAGATTATTTTACTATAAAGCATAACAAAAACACTCACCTCGTGTATTCACAATTTTGTTTAACAAAACATCTAATTTCAGAGTCGTGACCTCAAAAAACCTCTTATACTAATTTGGAGAAAATCAATCACATTTTTGGGAAGTTATCCACCATTTTGGATCAGCCATTTGGTTTTTGAAGAAACTAAATATCAGATTCGTGATAAGCGACCTCAAAAATCTCAATAGAGTACAGTATAATCTCGATAATCCGACACTTATGGGACCAGACAACCGCCGGATTATAAGAAAGAGTGGTGGGAGGGAAGAGCGTGAGCGGTCTCTAGGCCGCCCGATTACTGGACGTGTCGATTACCCAGCGGCCGAGTTACCGGGATTATACTGTACTTTGGAAAAACTTAATCACATTTTTTGGGAAAGTCTCTCGCCATTTTGAGTCAGCCATTTTGTTTTTCAAAAATTTAAATATCAGATTCGTGATTAGCGACCTCGAAAAACCTCTCATACTACTTCGAAGAAAATCAATCACATTTTTGGGGAAGTCATCCACCATTTTGGATCAGCCATTTTGTTTTTGAAAACATTAAATACCAGATTTGTGATTAGCGACCCCAAAAAACCCAATAGAGTTCTTTGGAGAAACGTAATCACATTTTTTGTGAAACTCATTCGCCATTTTGTTTTTGAAAATTTTGATATCGGATTTGTCATTAGCGTCCTCGAAAACCCCCAGATTACAAATTTCATGTAGATTGGACATCAACTTCTTTTTATGGTCAGGTTTTTTGGATTCTGGTCCCCTGTCAAATTGGATCAAAATCTTGTTAACTTGTTAAACAGTCATCAACCTTTTTTTTCAAACCGAATTATTGGAATAACAGATGAAATAAGGACATGAGAGCTTAGTTGCTTAGTTCTCCTGTGGCTTCCTTAAAGGTTTCAATAACTCAAATCAACTTTCAATGATTTTCCACTCTTCTGGCAAAATAGGATTAATCTCACTGTCAGTGATGTAAAGATTTAGAACATCCTTTTTCTTTAAAAAACGCTGGAACATGTAAAATGTACTGTTCCATCGCGTCATGGGCGTAGCCAGGGGAGGGGGCGGTTCAACCCCCCGAAACATGTAAAATATAACAAATATTATATTGAATTCAGGAGGGACGAGTAGAGACAACTATCTTCAAGAGAGCATGGTAGATGTGGAGTTTAGGAACTCTTGTATGTCAGTTTTAGAAAGTAAATTAGTGCATTTCTGCAAACCGCCCCTTTGAAATATTTTCTAAACCATTAGCCCTAAACAGTTTCTAAACACGTAGCGGTTATAAGACTTCCGAAAAGGGACTTTCTTCTTTGTGCTTTTGTGATGTTCCAATATATTCCCGAAGAGCCATAAGCTCGCCCCAAAAGAACCACATGTGGCTCGCGAGCCACCCTTTGACGACCCCTGATCTATAACACAGTATGGTTTTACCAATAGTAAATTAACAACAAAAATTTGTTGAAAATCAAATTTTCAGATATTTCTCCAGATATATCTCCTATAACAGAAATTTTTGAAATCCAAACTCAACAAAAAGATAATTTTGCAAATACATTTGTAAAATTAAAATGATAATATTGAGTAAATATAACTTATGTAAATTTTTCGAAATAAATTGAATTAAAAAATAATTCGTGCAAATTTTGAAAATAATTTACAGATTGCTCGATCGACTTGTGGTAAAAAAAACTACAGATTTTGCATCAAAATTGCTGCTAAAATTTTCAAGATTTCTCTGAATTGTTAAATTCATTATGTTTTTACCATAAATTGTTGCGAAAATATTTTATAACTTGCGAACTTATATAACTCTAGACACTTTCCACGACTCGAGTTTCGACTGTTGAAGGTCATTTTCAAATGGATTACAAACTGAATTGAGTCTGAATTTATAGCAAGTAGAATTTATAACAATTAAGCGAGTTTTGGCGGCGAGGGGAGCTGTCAGTAGTTGGAGACTTATCTGAAGACGATTACGTTAGATTAAAGAGTTGAGAAAAGACTAGGTCAGTTTTGTTCGTTTAGGAGATTAACTGATAGATTACGGTTTTCTTTGAAAACTTCTAACGACCCCAAGAGATTAAACCTTTGTTGTAATTATGCAAGATTTTTGAATTAGCTATATCAGTGAATTAATCATTACATTCTAGCAGGGGCGCGTTTACATTACATGTGCCCATAGGCGCAAGGTGACTATGTGCCCCTAGTCTAGGGAGTCCCAATTCCCAATATGTGAAATTATATTTATATAATTATATATATTAATCCCAATATGTGAAATTATAGTAAAACCACATTGAAAAATAACAATTAGGTACGTAATACTATTTTACAATACGTGTATCGTACAAAGTTTTACCTACAATATAAATTAATAATTTGCTTAGATTTAAAAAATAATAATAATTTGATAAATGTCAAGCATTACTTTTAATAAATTAATCAATGAAACGTAAACATTTCAATCGCGAATTGTTATGGCATTTTTTCTATTTTGAGTCTGTAATGGACACATAACAGTACTCACATGCGTGCGGTTATGGCTCGCCGAGTGCTGTTATGAGTTAATTTTAGGGTGGCACTGAAATTCAGAGCTGTGAGTGTCAAATTTTCGACGAGATAGTTTAGAGGTTATGTGTAATAAACGATATAACACATATTTAATTTAAATTCTGTCCATCAATGGTACTATCATAAAAAACGTTTATAGTGACATTGGATGTTTCTTGTTCATTAGAAAACTCCTCGCTACGCTCGTCGTTTTCTAAACTTGGACGGCGTGGTGGAAGGAACATGAACTACATTCTTTGGGTTTGAATCCTCTGGAAGATTCTGTGGTGTCCTTTAGTAAAAACAGTCATGCGATTAATTTTCAATAACAATACAAAAAAGAACAACAATGCAATGATACTTCTTTAGTTTTTTTTCTGAATATTTTTTTCACTATTAACCACCGCAAAGTGCCAATTTATTCACCACACTTTGTCAAAATTTGCCGCTTATTGTCGTCAACAGCCAAAAATTGGTTTGACCTTGCTTAGGAAGGCCGATGAAAATCGGAGGCCCTAGGCGCGCGCCTAGTGCGCCTATACCTAAAAGCACCGCTGCATTCTAGACAATGCTTTGAAAATAAAGGTATGTGTCTTTTAAGACGAAAGGCACGAAAATGTTCGTGAAAAACGAATTGAAATAATTCGTCCTGTCTGACCTACGTATACGCTATTTACGGTAGAGTTTCAAAAACACCTTCGACTACTAGGACTGGCTATAGACAGAAACCTAGACTGGACACAACAAATAAATGAAGTATCAAAGAAATTAAACAGAACTGTATTCGCCCTAAAAATACTACAGAAATATATTTCTTTCATTCTTTCTGGGCATTTATTGTTCATTATAAATATAATACAATATATAAAAGATACACATTATGTTTACGTGGTCTGTTAGAAAAGTATCCGACCTTATTTTTTATTTTGAAAACCTGATGGATTTAAATCAAGCGCTCTTGCATGAGCCGGCCTTGAACCAAAGTGCGCAAGCGTGAATTTTTTTCCGCCTGTAGATAACGTCAGTTACTGTCGAGCAGTGTTCGAGTGACGTAGTGTGTAGTGCTCTCGTCGGTTTTTCAATTCAAGTAAAATGACGACAAGTGAAATGAGGGATGTCCTACGTCGCCTACGAGATGCAGTGCGGGCAAGCGACTGGAGTTGTGGTAATCCGGAAATTAGCGACTCCATCACGACAATGCTCCAGCACATTCTTCACAACTTTTTGGCGAAAAACCAGACTCCTCTGGTTCAACAGGCTCCTTACTCTCCTGATATGGCCCGCTGCGACTTTTGGCTATTCCCCAAAGTCAAGAGGCCATTGAAAGGAACGCAATTTCGGATAAGAGAGGACATTATGGCTGCAACGACAGCCGAGCTAAAGTCGATTCCGAAAGAGGCTTTTTCGGAATGCTTCCAACAATTGCGGCACCGCTGGGAGAAGTGTGTGGAGTCCCAAGGAGACTACTCTGAGGGTGATTAAGTTTCCAACGCTCCAGATATGCCAGTTTTTTTTACCGGCTAAAGGTCGGATACTTTTCTAACAGACCACGTATACGAGCCCAGAATTTTCTAGAGAGGTCCTCAAGACAATTTATTTCCACATATTTTCATTTCATTTATTTTATATAAGATATACATTATGTTTAAGAAATAACGAACAAAAAGACTCGTTTAGGCATTATATGATTATAATGTCCTAGTCTTCCACGAGCCCCGAAATCTTTCACTAGCCCCGATAGTCTTCCACGAGTCCAGAATTTTCTAGGTTTTCTATTTCTAGAGAGGTCCTCAAGACAGTTATTTCTGGGTAGGAAGAAATGATATTAACATTATTTTTTTAATTCAAAAACAAGCCTTAAGAATAATAGAAAACTGGAAATACAAAGAAACATGCAGAGGAAAATTTAAATCAGCCCGAGTATTCACAATAACAGCATTATTCGCTCCGAGCGCAATAGCACTAGTGCCAAATGTGACACTTTTAAGAACTTCATGACCCGTTACGTCATTATTTGGCATTTATTTGTATATATTGACATGTATCTTGCTAAATAAAAAAGGGTTTTATTATTTTTCATAAACTAATGAAGTATAAAATATAATGTATATTTTGTATACTTTGGGAAATAAATTGAATTAAAAAAAATCCGAAAATTTTGAAAATAATTTAAAGATTGCTCGATCGAAAAAAAAATACATATTTTGCATAAAAGTTGCAGCTAAAACTACTCTTAAAGTTTTTAAATTGATAATGGATTTAAGGCCAAAATATTTGCTATGTCTTGCTTCTGTGTATCTTTAGAGCAAAATAAGCTCGAAAATCATTTTTCTTCGAGTTTCAAAATTTCCTTCGGGTAACCAAAAAAAAAATTAAAATCCAAAAAATTAAGTCAAAGAAAATTTTGCATTATTTCGGTCGAATAGAATGTGCTTTCTCGGTTTTCCTCAATTTTATCAAGAACAGTAAACAGCACCTAAATCATTTTCGGCACACAGAAACTACTGGACAAGTACAAGTCGATGTGTAAATTGTTCGGAAAGATTAATTATTTTAATTATGATTATTCAATTGTTCAAGAAACTAAAATTTTACGATTCTCGATTTTATGTCGATTTCAAGTCGATATCTCAGAAGCGGTTGCAGATTACCAAAAACGGATTGCGGCATTGTTTTCAGAAGGTCATTTTCCTATTAACACACTCAGATTATCCGCGGGAAACTTATTACTTTCCAAGATCCCTATTCGAGCGCCGAAATTTCTTAAAATTTTACTCAATTTTAGCAGGCGATAGTGAGCGCAAATAGCTAGCGAAATATAACTTGCATATTTGTAATTAGCAGCAGAAATGCTCTCAGAAAGTTTATAAATTTTGCTGTAACTCACAAAATACCGATTTTAGCAAAATCGATTTTGTCGTATTTCGTCGTTTCCGCGGTATCGACTTCCCGTGTCGATGGTATTTCTTAATCGAAAGCTGCCTAAGGAATATTATATATGTTTTCGAATTAGTTTGGGACGCTGAATCGATTTGTGAAGAGTAGAAGTCTCTGTGGTCAGCCGTGCAGAAGTTATGATAGCGTGTTAGCATGTTATGAAATCTGAAGGAAATGCGAGATAGTGTATTTTACTTTATAGTTATAGTGTATATATTGTATGTTTTATTAAATGAATTATTTTTTTGTTTATGGATGTTTTTATACAATATTGTTGGAGACGAAGTTGTCTTTTTCGCCACGGGTAGCGCTAAGCGCGGTTATGCACGGAGCGAATACGTAAATGAAACACTAATGTTAACATCTTCAAATATAAACACTTATTTGAAAAGCATAGGAATGGTAACAGAGATACAAGAACTAAGAGCTATTCAATATCTATGCACAGATTAACAATGACTGAAAAGGGACCTCGATATATTAATACTAAACAATATAATACAAAGTGAATAAAATCTACAACGAATTCAAATACATTTTAGAAAGACATACGGTATATAAGTTATAAATTGACATAGAACCGTATGATATGGCCTAGTATTTTGCAAAAATAAAAAAAAATAAATAAATAATTTGATTATAACATAATTTCACTTAATTTGTAAATAGGTTTTTGATTTCTGATAAAAAATTTACAATTTTTGCGTAAAAATTGCAGTAAAAAATGGATTTGTTGGGTTTTATAAAAAAATTCTAGATTCCATTTTTTGACGAATTTGAGACCCTTAAATAAATTTTTCAATTTTGCCTCTATAATGAAGTCATTAAACATTGCCTATATAATGAAGTCATTAAACGATACTTATATAGGTTCGTTAATGGATCGCCGAGTGCGATACAATTTTCTCAATATCTATCGGCGATTTTTTTATTTAGAAATGGCATAAAAGGGCGCAAAATAGTAAAAATCGTATTATTGAACTCGTTCTTTAATGTACTACTCCTATTATTTTATAAAAAAAAAATATTAAAAATAAATTAAACTGCAAAATTTATTTGTTGAAATTCGTTATAAACATTTTTGTCATCGAATAACGTTTACAAATTTCTAATGAAATGTTTTTGCAAATAAATATTTAAAAAAATTGTCAGTCCTAAAAAATCAATTTTAACATTATTGCGATTTAATTTAATTAAAACAATTTGAATCATTTTATTTCATGCGGTTTTCCAAGAAAATTACAAAATCCAGTACAAAACGCAAAATAAACAATCAATGAAAATTCACGTCCTTTGAATTTTCCTGCTAGTTTTTCATACCTTGAATATCTACGACGAGTAAGCACACAGCGACAAACAGTCCAATACTCCTAGGCTGCAGCATGGTCAACATTTACAAAAAAATAAAATAAACCAAAAAAAGTCCATCCACGTTAAAAAAATAAAACCGAAAATCCTCTAATCAGCCCACATTCTCACCACAATCACAATTTTAAACCGAAAAAAAAATTAAAAATCCGCACAATTTCGCGCCGCGATTTTCTTCTGGGTACAAAATAATATCCAACAGCACTCTCTTTTTAACAAAACTTATTTTATAGTAGTCGTCTGAGTGAAGGCTTAAGAAAGACTGAGTAACTGTCCTGCTCACCTGCTGCAAGAACCGACTGCTTGTTGGCTTATAGAAAGCGGACCGCGCGGAATATGTTACTTCTTACCATTTGCTACCTCGCCGATAATTACCAGCTCTTCGGTGGATATACATATTGTCTCCGGCATTTGTGTTCCGCCACATATTTTAGTTTTTCCATCCACCCGGTTTCTCTTTCTCCCGATTCAATTCAGCGAAATTGCGCGGATTCAACTATCATTTCACTCTTTTGCAACTGGACAGTTTCGAAAACAAAATTTGTTTTAATTATTATTTGTTTTTCGAATGCTCATTAGGATTTAACTTTAGCATTTGAAACGAATGGAGTAATCGACGAATAATTGTAATAAGTTACAAAATGTTTAGGTTTTAGACGGCGTGTTTGCAATTGCGTAAAAATATTGAGACATCCGACACGTAAAAACTGTAATTTATTGAAATATTGGGAAAGTGTAAAATTAAAACGTCAGGGCATCAAACTATCCATTCACAAAGGTTAACGATATCTATATAGATTTTGGTGTCTTCGATGTTTCAGATGATCAATAGATCAAAACGTCAATGTGTTAAGACATAAAGATATCAAGGCAAGACATATATCAAGACATCAAGACAATAAAACATCAAACATGGATTGAAACATCAAGTCATTAAAACATCAAGACATCAAGATTTCAATACATCAAGACATTAAGACTAGGGATTGCAATCCGGAAAACCGGATGCGGATCCGGCGGATCCGATGGTGCTAATTTTTAATTTTTATTATTTTATATTAACTTTTTTTTTAATTAACTACATTTTAATTGACTATTTTTCCTCACTGTGCGACTATTTGGAGGAATTTTGGAAATCTAAAAACCACAAATTTCTTCAAAAAGTTCAAATTTTGAAAATCTTAAACCAATTTGTTAATATTTTGAAAAATAAGGCAACGATTATGTACGATATTACAAAATTAACATTTGTAGACTCTCGCCATTCTCCTGACTGTGCAATTTGAAGGAGTTTTCGAAATCTAACAACCATAAATTACTCCAAAAAGTCCAAATTTTGATAACCTGAAACCATTTTGTTCTTATTTTGCAAAATAAGACAGCCACAGATCAGTGAAGATGAGGTTGAGATTTTACAAAATTAACATTTGCAGACTATCACCATTTTCCTGACTGTGCAACTATTTGAAGGAACTTTGGAACTCTAAGAACCACAAATTACTCCAAAAAGTCCAAATTTTGCTAACCTAAAACCGGATTGTTATTATTTTGCAAAATAAGACAGCCACAGGTCAATGAAGATGAGGTTGAGATTTTACAAAATTAACATTTGTAGACTCTCGCCATTTTCTTGACTGTGCAACTATTTGAAGGAATTTTGGAAATCTAAGAACCACAAATTACTCCAAGAAGACCAAATCTTGGTAACCTAAAACCGTTTTGTTAATATTTTGCAAAATAAGACAGCCACAGATCAATGAAGATGAGGTTGAAATTTTACAAAATTAGCATTTGTAGACTCTCACTATTTTCTTGACTGTGCAACTATTTGAAGGAATTTTGGAAATCTAAGAACCACAAATTAGTCCAAAAAGTCCAAATTTTGATAACCTAAAACCGTTTTGTTATTATTTTGCAAAATAAGACAGCCACAGATCAATGAAGATGAGGTTGAGATTTTACAAAATTAACATTTGTAGACTCACTACTTTTTTTACTATGTGACTATTTGGAGGGATTTTGGAAATCTAAGAACCAAAAATTTCTAAGCCCAAATTTTAAAAACATGAAACCGTTTTGGTAATATTTTGAAAAATAAGTCAGCGCCAGGTCAATGAAGATAAGGTTGAGATTTTACTATTTTCTCTACTGTGAGATTATTTGGAAGAATTTTGAAAATATAATAACTTAGAAATTCTCTAAAAAGACCAAATTTTGAAAATCCGAAACCGTTTTTTTTACTATTTTTAAAAATAAGACAGCGACAGATCAATGAATATGAGGTTGAGCTCTAAAGAATAGCTTTGCGTTATAGGCGCACAAAAAGTAGTTTGAATTTTAGTTGATTCAACTAAATAGACATTTAAATAGATATTAGTAGTATATTTTATAAGACATATTCATCATGTTGTCTGTCATAAATATAAGAATAAGTCTTGTTAGCATGCTCGAATACATAATTGTTGTGATCTCAGTAGACTGCCGTTTGACTGCTACGCGGCGCAAATGCGCTGCGTTCATTTATCTCGAAAATCGCGACGCAGCGCTTTTGCGCTGCGAGTTTCAAACATCAAGTCAAACATCAAGTCAAAAAATGTCCCGCAGTTTTTGTGCGTTCTTGCAAGAATTGCTTAGCAGTCAAACGGTTAAGTAAAGTTTCTTATGTTAGATTTAATTCCATCGATCCGGCCGGATCCGGATGGATCCAGCCAGATCGATGGAAATTGGGCCGGATCCATCCGGATTGAAAATGACTCGGTGTCAATTGCAATCCCTAATTAAGACATCAAAACATCAAGATATCAAGACATTAAGGTATCAAGACATGGAGACTTCAAGGCACGAAGACAACAAGATAAAATGTAATTTGCATTTTTGTAATTGAACTTTCAGAAAGGTTTTGAAAACATTCTGCTATGACGCAACAAATATGTTTATTACCTCATGTGTTAACCTGATTAAACTGTTTTTTTTTTTTAGAAAACGGTAACACACCCATTTCTACATTTTTAAAGAAGAATTAAAATACCAATTTTCACATCTGTAACATCTCCGGTTTTTGAGATAAAAGTATCCCTCATTTTCAAGATATCAAAATATCAAGATATGAAGACATGAAGACATGAGAACATCGTCGTCGTCGTCGGAATTTCTTCGTTGCCGAAGATCTTTCCCTCATTGCCATCGCCGCCTTCGTCCATGAGCCTGTTCCAGAGACCGATGCGAGATCGGATGGTACGTTGGCATTGAGAACATGCAAATGTCTCGATGCCGCCTGATCTTATAGTGGTGTTGCGTGTAGTTTGTTGGTGAAGAAGGGGTTGATGGTGAATGAGGGTGAATTTTCACATCTGTAACATCTCCGGTTTTTGAGATAAAAGTATCCCTCATTTTCAAGATATCAAGATATGAAGACATGAAGACATGAGAACGTCGTCGTCGGAATTTCTTCGTTGCCGAAGATCTTTCCCTCATTGCCATCGCCGCCTTCGTCCATGAGCCTGTTCCAGAGACCGATGCGAGATCGGATGGTACGTTGGCATTGAGAACATGCAAATGTCTCGATGCCGCCTGATCTTATAGTGGTGTTGCGTGTAGTTTGTTGGTGAAGAAGGAGTTGATGGTGAATGAGGGTGAATTTTCACATCTGTAACATCTCCGGTTTTTGAGATAAAAGTATCCCTCATTTTCAAGATATCAAAATATCAAGATATGAAGACATGAGAAGAACATCGTCGTCGTCGTCGGAATTTCTTCGTTGCCGAAGATCTTTCCCTCATTGCCATCGCCGCCTTCGTCCATGGGCCTGTTCCATAGACCGATGCGAGATCGGATGGTACGTTGGCATTGAGAACATGCAAATGACTCGATGCCGCCTGATCTTATAGTGGTGTTGCGTGTAGTTTGTTGGTGAAGAAGGGGTTGATGGTGAATGAGGGTGACTTTGCACAGTGTAACAGGAGGTTTTGCACGTAATACCCCGCCTGCTGCTACAGGTACAGGCTCCAATCCTAGTGGCACAGATAGCTCAGACAACTAGTGAGAGTGAGTACCCTTAAGTAGCAAAGACAGTAGCCCCAATCTTCAGGGCTGAGAAACGCCGCCGTACTTTTGAGTCTCATTCCGCCGCCGTCCATAGAGTAGGTAACCTGTTCCTGTCCCTACCCAGTCTAGGAGGCCATTCCCCAGCTACGCCAGGTACTAGCCCTACCTAGACCCTCCAACACTCTTTCTGCTGCTGGTTTCCCTCTGGGATTAGTTTCCCAAATCTTCCACCAGGCTGCTCAGCGTAACAGGGGCACCACGTGGAGGCGAGTGTGAAGTTGGGGCGGAGAGGCTATGTGGTCGCTGGTGACCAAATATTGCGCATCACACCCAAGACCACCATACATGAGGACATGAAGGCATGATTACATGAGTGCATGAAGAAATCGAGACATAAAAACATTAAGATTTTATGACATCAAGACATTAAGTCATCAGAGCATGAAGACAACAAGACAAAATGTCATTTGAATTTTTCTAATCAGCAGGAAAAATACGTTCAGAAAGGTTTTTAGCCCTACCTAGACCCTTCGACACTCTTCAACTTGCTGACCTGGTTTCCCGCTGGGATTGGTTACCCAAATGTTCCACCAGGTTGCTCAGCGTAATAGGGGCATCACGTGTAGGCGAGTGTGTAGTTGGGGTGGAGAGGCTATATGGCCGCTGGTGACCATATATTGCGCATCACACCCAAGACCCCCATACATGAGAACATGAAGACATGAAAACATGAAGACATCGGGACATAAAGAGATCATATATTAAGACATCAAGGCATGAAGACAACAAGACGAAATGTAATTTGATTTTTTCTAACCAGTAGGCAAAATACTTTCAGAAAGAAAAAACACAACAAATAACGTCATTTAACCGGATTTTCAGAAAATGGTAACACACCCATTTCTTAATTTTTAAACTAAAATTTAAATACTAATTTTCACATCTGTAACATCTACATGGTTTGAGATAAAAGTATCCCTCAATTTCAAGACATACAACAATCAAAATATCAAGACATGAGGACATGAAGATATGAAAACGTGAAGACAAGGGGACATGAAGACATCAAGACAATCAATGTATCAAGACATCATGGTATCAAAACATTAAGACATCAAGACTTCAAGCGATCTAGACTTCAAGCGATCAAGACTTCAAGCGATCAAGACTTCAAGCGATCAAGACTTCAAGCGATCAAGACTTCAAGCGATCAAGACTTCAAACGTTCAAGACTTCAAGAGATCAAGACTTCAACCGATCAAGACATCAAGCGATCAAGACTTCAAGCGATAAAGACTTCAAGCGATCAAGACTTCAAGCGATCAAAACTTTAAGCGATCAAGATTTCAAGCGATCAAGACTACAAGCGATCAAGTATTCAAGCGATCAAGACTTCAAGACAACAAGATATAAAGACATCAAAACATCGACATCAAGGCATGGAGACTTTAAGGCATAAAGACAACAACACAAAATGTAATTTGCATTTTTGTAACCAGCAAGAAAAATACTTTCAGAAAGGCTTTTACATTTTGCTATAACACAACAAATAAACTCATTTAACCGGATTTTCAGAAAATGGTAACACACCCATTTCTTAATTTTTAAACTAAAATTGAAATACTAATTTTCACATCTGTAACATCTCCAGGGTTTGAGCTAAAAGTATCCCTCATTTTCAAGACATCAAGGCATGAGGGCATGAAGATATGCAAACATGAAGACAAGGGGATATGAAGACATCAGGACATCAAGACATCAAGACACCAAGACATCAAGGTATCAAGACATCATGGCATCAAGACTTCAAGACATCAAAACATCAAGACTTCAAGCGATCAAGACTTCAAGCGATCAAGACAACAAGACATCAAGACTTCAAGCGATCAAGACTTCAAGCGATCAAGACAACAAGACATCAAGACTTCAAGCGATCAAGACTTCAAGCGATCAAGACAACAAGACATCAAGACCTCAAGACATTGTAGCGACATCAGAGTTGCGTGGTCGTAATTAGGGTTTTCTACCCGGGTACCCGGATTCGGGTATACCCGGGTATATGAAATTTTTATTCCCCGGGTACTATTTCATTGTGAGACCCGGGTACCAGGGCACTCACTTTGATCAAAGAATTCATCACAATTCTCGGAAAATGATTACTAAGTAGCGGCTCAAAAACATTAGCAAATTTGCACTACAAACAATTAAAATAACTCTAAAGGCGTTGAGTTTTTTTGCAAAAATGCAGTAAACTTGAGATTAGGTTTGGTTATGTCGCCATGTTTTAAGTTGATTATCCGTAACTTATGTTAAGTTGATTTATTTTAAAATTGTTTATTCTTAGAACAAATTAAGATTATTAAGTTATTTTTTTTTTATTTTATAACATAACAAAACGTTTTTGTCATAAAAAGTATTTTTAGTTCTTAATCAGTTTATGAAAACAAGACTGTTTAACTAGTTCTTGATTAACTAGTTCTCTTCTTTTTGTTGCCGTTACGGCCCGTTTAGATCTTTGGCTTTCTTCTCAATGAGGGTTGCCCACCTACTTCGGTTTCTTACAGAAACTCGTATTTGCCATCCCGATAAGTAGTCCGGTCATTTTAGACATAAAAATAGTGATCAAATAAAAAAAATTCCGACAGAGCCAAATCTTCGTAGAGACCTTAGGTTTACCACAAGGAATAAAGTGTCAAAAGTCCTCATCAGTCCCATGTGAGCTTAGGGACTTATTCGGGGCCCAAGGTCAAAATTTTAGGTTTTTTTTATTTTTCTCGAAAACGGTAAGTTTTATCGAAAAAGTACCTCAGAGCAAAGTTGTAGATCTTAAAATTCTCTATAAAAATGGTCCCAATGATTTTTTCTCTAAGACCCACCATTTCCCAGATATTGCGCTTGTAAGAATCACGTTCTACATAATATGCACACATTTCCACACCACCTGTGAGGTAGTGTACTCGGCCCCTTTTTTTTTAACGTGGTATCCCCGGTAGGCCTATTCCACGAACCTTTATGACGTTATTTTCAGGAACAATAATTATTTAATAGTATGAAGATTATTGATATGGGTTACTGAGTTTAACTGTCGTTCTAACTTTTTTTTATTACTTTAATCTGACTTCTTCTTCTCCTTCCTGTTGATGAACGCTTAGAAATTGTTCAAATGAAGATGAATCAGTTGTCTCTTCATCAAAATCACATGAATCTTCCTCTGTTGTATTTAATTGAACATTTGAGCAAGAGACACCTTGGCAATTGGTACACGCTGGAGAACACTGCAACCCTACTTTTTTACAGCCACATTTGGCACTACAAGCTTTCTTGCAATTGCAAAAAATAGTGTTAAGAAGTTTTTCTGGAGCAGGGGGCAGTAAAGTTCGAATCGGTTCCAAAGTATTATTTATCAATTTCCAACCCCAGTCTTCAGGGTTCAGTTCATTGCCTTGCCATGTCTGAACTTGATAGTATACTCGAAACAAATGTTGACTAGCAGATGCCGATGTTGGAGGAAGACAAGATAGCTGTACTTGCTTTTTGTTTCGTGTATTTTTTACAAATGTTAAATATCTGTACGTATCTATGCAATCAATTTTTTTTGGAGCTCCATACACCGCAAGAAGAAACCGAATTCCTTCAGTAATTAGTATTTGAGGTGAAGAATTAATTTCTGTAAATACTTTTGCGCAGTCAATCAAATCATTTTTTTCAAATAATTTTAATACTGAATTTTTGCCCCTTCTAAACATTGCTGACGTAGTATCGCATCCGGTTATCGCATGTAAAAATAAAATAAAGTTTTGGCATTTTGGATAAGGCCAAATGTTATTCAAGTAGAGGGGATTCGGTAAGGGACCGGCGGTCATTTTAGAGTAAATTTTCTTAGAATAGTATAATGTATACATAAAAGAGACACGAGTAGGCATTTTTGCTTGCTTGAGTACCTAAATATGTATATATACGTGGCATATGTGTGCATACTATGTAGAACATGATTCTTACAAGCGCAATATCTGGGAAATAGTGGGTCTTAGAGAAAAAATCATAGAGACCATTTTTATAGATAATTTTAAGATCTACAACTTTGCTCTGAGGTACTTTTTCGATAAAACTTACCGTTTTCGAGAAAAATCCAAAAACCTAAAATTTTGACCTTGGGCCCCGAATAAGTCCCTAAGCTCACATGGGACTGATGGGGACTTTTGACACTTTATTCCTTGTGGTAAACCTAAGGTCTCTACGAAGATTTGGCTCTGTCGGAATTTTCTTTATTTCAATTGTCTAAAATGACCGGACTAAAGTGTCTTGTATATTTTTACCTTGGTTCCGCGACAAGTCTTCGCTGCTGAGTATTGGGAGAAGACTATACAGGCAACGATTCCCTAATTGTATGCGGGTTGTGACTTATTAGGATATTTTGTATTTTTAGTTCTTAATCAGTTTATGAAAACAAGACCGTTTAATTGTGTGTGATTTTTAATTTTCAACTGTGTCAGAGAAGACAGTTTATTTAGTTATATTTTTGATATTTTATAAAATAATTGTAGTAAAAAGTCATTTTAGTTCCTAATTAGTTAGTGAGGACAAGACTATTTAACTATGTGAATGATTGTACTATAAGTTAAGGAAACTTATTGACATTTTCTCTTTTTGTGCAAAAATTGCAAATACCCGGGTAGATGAAAAAATAATACGCGATACCCGGATATTAAAAAAAGTCGGGTACGCGAAAACCCTAGTCGTATCGTAATCATGGAAAAATACGAGTATTATAGGAGATCATAGTTGCCCGGTACGGTAGTAACCATGGAAAACAAAAGGGAAGAAAATAAGTAAAAAAAATATTTCAGGGGTTCTTACGACGCGACAGATAGTTTTTATATGTTGTTACTTTCTCGTATTTGAATTTTTATCTTTAATAATTTTGTTTGTAATTAACCACGAACACTAAAATTGGTAACCCCGACGTGATAAGAATGCCCGAAAAGAGAAAAATGGCCGAGGAAGCTCAACAAGCCGCTCGTATCACTGAATCGCAACAGCAACTAGCGGACGCAAGAGCTACGCTAGATGGTCGACAACAACAACGACAAACGGAAACACCACACTTATATGAGCTGAGGGACGTGAGGGAACTACACCGTGGTGAGTGTCGTCGATTGTAATGTCCTACAACAAGTTTCCGATGAAACCTTGAACCCTACAACCACGAATAAATACGAGGCGTTAAAATCTAAGCCTACCAGTCTTTTCTGATTCGCAAGAGCGGCAACTACGCAAGCTCCTAACAGAAATCGAGTTAGGAGATCGGAAACCATCACAGTTACTACGGGAAATGAGAGCACTCGCAGGTACGAAGAAGTCCTGAAGACACTTTGGCTGCAGAGGATGCCGACGAATGTCCAACTAGTGCTTTCGGTAATTGTAGGCGTCTCTATTGAAGAAATTTAAATACGACAAAGTAACAACATATAAAAAAAAACGGCCAAGTGCGAGTTGTGACTCGGCACCGAGGGTACCGTACAAACTTGTGAGTAAGGTATCTTTAGGAGGACCTAACTGTATGCAACCCATATGCTTCTGGTGCCTGACAATACCACGCAACACATTAGTGTATTTTCATAAGTTTCTAATAGTAAATTCGCATTTTTCTTGTAATTAAACTACATATTTACGGTTTTCAGATTTTTCCTTTATGTGCTGTAAAACACCGCTTCATGCCAAATTTCATGATTCTAGGTCAACGGGAAGTACCCTATAGGTTTTGATTCCCTTGTGAAATCGCAAAATATGCGACATAAACGGTCATATATTTTGATCGCGTTGACCTACAAGTTTGATTTTTTCACAGCTGAAAGAGACCGCAGACCAGAGTATTTGATACAAATTTCAACTTATTACCTCTACGCGTTCCTGAGAAAAATGGTCTTGACAGACAGACAGACGGACGGACAGACAGACAGACAGATAGACGGACAACAAAGTGATCCTATAAGGGTTCCGTTTTCGGTACGGAACCCTAAAAAACAGTGGCTTGTGTCGCGTCGTAAGAACCGCCTAATCTTTTTTTACTTATTTTTTCTCCCCTTTTGTTTTCCATAGTTACTACCGTACCGGACAACTATGATCAACTACAGGACTCTTGTTTTTTTCATGTTTACGACCATGCAACTCTGATATTGCTACAACATCAAGACTTCAAGACAAAAAAACATCAAGATATCACGACATCAAGCTAACAAGACTTCAACGCATTAAGACATCCAGACTTCAAGACATCAATACATCAAGACTTAAAGACAAAAAGGTATCAAGACATCAAGCCAACAAGACTTCAAGGCATTAAGACATCAAGACTTCAATACATCAAGACTTAAAGGCATCAAAATTTTAAGGCGTCAAGGTGTCAAGACATCAATACATTAAAGGCCGATTCTCATATGCGCGACACTCAGCTACGCGACGTCGCGCGACAACGTCTGTCAAATATTTATTACATTGTTTTTAATGGGCACGTTTTCACTATGGCTAGGCGACAGCTGCTACAAGTCGCTCTGCCGCGCGCTGTCACTGGGATTATTTCGTGAGCATTCTTTTACGTTTTACCAGTTTGTTTGTGATTTTAATGACGGATTGTGTCGAAAACGGCGTGTTTTTGAAAATGAGTGGAATAAAAGACGAAAAAGCAGAGGATTTGATCGCTCTTGTTGAACTATATGACTTACAGAATAAAAATTACAGTAATCAACAAAGGAAAGATCTAAATTTAAAATTTCAATAGGTTGATAACATTTTTCTGGCGTCATTCTAAAATATTTCTAGAATTTCAATTCATTCTCTTGTAATTGTTTGAAGATAGTGTGGAATTCTCCTTCTACTAGTCTTGTTCTAAGATTTAATGCATCCAATATTTTCTTTTCCTCTTCTTTTCCTCTTCTTTTCCTCTTCTTTTCTTTTAATTTTTCATTTTCATAGCTACAACACATGGCTACGACAAAAAAAATCATCATCGGAACTTGACGAACTTCACATTTTGAAAACATAACTTAACCTGAAATGTAGAGAAACTGCAGATTTGACACTTACAGAATAGAATCGCGTAGCTGAGTGTCGCATATATGAGAACACCTAGCAGCGACGCGACACTTCGTCACGCGTCAACGCGTAGCTTAGTGTCGCGTATATGAGAATCGGCCTTAAGGCATCAAGGCATGAAGACAACAAGACAAAATGTAATTTGCATTTTTGTTATCTCCAGGAAAAATATTTTCGGAAAGGTTTATACATTTTACGAAAGCACAACAAATAACCTCATTAGACCGGATCTACAGAAAATGGTAACTCACCTATTGCTTCATTTTTAAATTAGAATTTAAATAACAATTCAAAAATGAAAAGTTATAATAATAACATTGTGGTGATACGCGGTAGAATAATGTATCACTGACGGTTTGCAAAGGAATTTATTTACTTGGACGTAATATATATATATATATATATATATATATATATATATATATATATATATATATATATATATATATACAAATCTACAAGAGATACAAACACTGTGGAGGGAATGAGTGTAGTTGGAATCTCTGAACTGGACTCGACTGGTATGGTTGACTGACTGCTGGTTGAATCTGGTTAAACTGGCTGCTGGCTGAGTCTGGTTGTACTGGTGTCACTCGCTGACTGTCTTGATTGACTGTTTGTTTATTCGGGGGTTCAGGTATTTATAGTATATCCATGTATACTGGTCCCTCATCTGGGGGTGATTATTTTTCTATATTCGGCTTTGTTGTTTTGGCGATTACCGATTCTCGGGAAAAACATCTTGTCGTAATTTCCTCGGGGATTATACCATTGACCCTAATAAAATATTTTTGGAAATTCGTCCGAAAATACTTGGGTAATTACTGTAGTGCCCTCACAAAACTAAAAATAATTCTTTATCTGCTCCAGGATTACATTACCGACCCTAATATATTATTTTCGAAAATTGTCCGAAAATATTTGGGTAATTATTGTAATGCCCTCGTAAACTAGAAAATAAAAATGGAACGGCTCGCTGCCGCTACGACATCCACTACGGGACAGCTTTACTAATTAAATCAAGGTAGGAACACGGAAATCTTCTGTTCCTCTTTAGCACACGGCGCTCGAGATGCATTGTGCGAGCCTTTCGCTACGTCAAAGCAAGTGACTAGAAAGGTCAAGATTCCTCTCCCTTTGTTCCTCCATTTCTTCCATAGTTCCTCCATTGATTTAATTAGTAAAGCTGTCCTGTAGTGGATGTTATTATTATTTTTCATTTTTGAATTAGCTTCAACTATGTGACTATATAAGTCGTTATCAATTTGAACCTTAAATAACAATTTTCACAACTGTAACATCTCCAGTTTTTGAGAAAAAACTACCCCTCATAGTCAGCCTTTTTCACATCTCTAGCTTCTTCAGTTTTTGAGATATAAGGCGCTTTCGTTATCCCGCACTTGCAGTTCTCCCCAGCTAGATTATCACATTTTCATAATTTTCATAACTTGATGCGAGTAACTCTGCCTAGTAAAACCTCTCAAATAGTGCCGTTCGGAACCGGCGATAAGCTGAAGGTCCTGCATATGAGTGTGACGATGCGTTCCACAAGTATGCGCGAGAGGTCGCCCACGCTAGAACACTAGTATGGCACCTTAAGAAGAAGATGCCTTGATGCCTTAATACCTTGATGTAATGATATCTTATTTTACATTATATGCAAATTCCTGTATAAGGAGGATCCGTAAGCGGGTCCGCTGGTAATGGGGTAGGGGTACCACTACTACCTTTCGTACTGATGGACCAGGTTCGTTGGCTCATAAGATACCATTCCACGCATTATATTAGATGTGTGGCTCCACGTGTGGCGCGCAATTTATATGGAGCAATCTATTGTCCTATATTTGCCGGTGTATTTGTCAACCGACCTGGGCGAGTAGCTCAGATCATATGCAAATTCCTATAACCCACTTGTTAGAGGATTCTAATTTCATTTATTGAATTTAATTAATGAGTGAGAATATTTGAACGTTTATTAAAAACAATAAATTATAAGATTGGAAAAAGTAAATGAGGTTGAAAGTAGTCTTAATGTGTAGTAAATATAGGCTAGGCTTTGGTCTAGATAAATGTTTCAAATATTGTATATTCAAGTAATCAAATCTCTAGTTGCGACTAGATTTTCACTATCAGAACGCTGCCAGCCTAGCGTTTGTCCTAAATACCGAAACCTCTTCAATGATTTACGTACACAAACAAATATTTATCTCGCCTACGATTCTTCAACTTTCTTCTTTTTCCTCATTAAATACTTCTCGATATGTAAGCAAGTTGAAATTGAAAATAAATCAGAAACTGTTCACGAAAGTGTAAATCGATATTGATTTCAAATATCAAATTCTTATTTTGAAACCTTATTCAAACTAATTCAACCTGACAGTACACCTTGAAAAATATGTTAGTTAGGATGATCTACTAGAGCTTAACTGAAGTCTATGGTCTGTAAATTTGTCTCCTGAAAACTTGTGAAACCTTCCAAGTTTCCAAAAACTTAATGTAGTAAAACTTAATACCATAATATTAATTTCAGCACCTAAATATTAATTCAAAGACTTCAATAATTTGTAACATTTCAATAATTCCTCAACATTTCGATAATTCCTCAACATTTTGATAATTTCTCAACATTACGATAATTCTTCAACATTTTGATAATTTCTCAATATTACGATAATTGTTCAAAATTTTCATATTTTTTCTACATTTTGACAATTTCTCAACATTTCGATAATTTCTCAACATTTCGATAATTCCCCAACATTCCGATATTTTCTCAACATTGCGATAATTCTTCAACATTTTGATAATTTTTTAACATTCAATAATACCATAATATTAATTTCAGCACTAAAATATTAATTCATTCTTCAATATATCGATAATTCCTCAACATTTTGATATTTTTTTTACATTTTGACATTTCTCAACATTTCGGTAATTTAACAACATTTCAATAATTTCTCTTCATCTCGATAATTCCTCAAAATTTCGATAATCCCTTAAAATTTCGATAATTCCTCAATATTTCAATAATTCCTCAACATTTCGATAATTTTTCAACATTTCCATAATTCCTTAACATTTCGATAATTCTTCAACATTTCAATAATTCCTCAGCACTTCGATAATTACTAAACAATTTGATAATTATCAACATGCTGTATATATAATTTGAAGACAAACCACGATATTTCTAATTTTACATTTGACAAATAATAGAAAGTAGTCAAAGTCAAGATAAATTACACAGACGAGGTATAATAAATGAATTGAATTAAAACCAATTATCTTATTATAAAATAATTTCTGTAAAAGCGGTTACACAATGACGCTTTGTGTGGTTCCGGGGTCGGTTTCACCCAATGATACAATTACACGGCTATCGTTCGCAATAACGAAAATAATTCAAATTCTTTCAATTAGCTCACCGACAAGCAATTACGCACGCAAAATCGTCGAAATCTAAATCCATTCTAATTCCGCCGAGGCCGTTACAACATCATTAGGCGCGTTGTCGCCCTTGGCATTGTCACACTCCACTCGACTCGAAAATAATTCCACAATATTAGAAATTTTTATTGTGCGTTAATTGCGCGAAGGAAATTGTGTGCCTTTTTCGGGGAAAGTTTTTAATTTCGTAAATAAATATTTAAGTTTTTAGAAATTTTTCTATTAAAAGAGTTTTGCATTGGATTGAAACCAACAAATAGAAAATCGCTGGATACACTAAGTAGATAAGTTAATAATAGACAAAAAAAATTAAATTACAATGTCTGGTGCAGCGGTCGGCAACATATATCATGCGTGCCAGTTGATGGCACGCAGAATATTTTTACGTGGCACAGCAGAGAGAATAACAGTTAAAAGAAGACGTACGCAAACGTTATCCGTAAATGTTTCTAACGTTTCTTAAGTAATTGCCATGTGGTAGTAATAATATAATAATAATATAATACGAATATTTATATACTTATTTAAAAATAATTGTATTATTGAATTTAAACATTCCCTTTCCAAAAAAAGTGGCACCCGCCTGAATATTACATGTCATTTTTGTAAAAGTTGGCACACTTCCTCTAACCGGTTGCCGACCGCTGATTTAGAGTTCTTCTCTGTCTAGTGGCATCTTTCTTGTCGTGTCCGTATAACTGTATCTGTCTAATCTTGTCTGTCTAATCGTAACTGTCTAATCTTATCTGTCTAGTCTTGTCTGTATAATCTAGTCTTGTCTGTCTAGTCTAGTCTTGTCTGTCTAGTCTTGTCTGTCTAGTCTTGTCTGTCTAGTCTTGTCTGTGTAGTCTTGTCTGTCTAGTCTTGTCTGTCTAGTCTTGTCTGTCTAGTCTTGTCTGTCTAGTCTTGTCTGTCTAGTCTTGTCTGTCTAGTCTTGTCTGTCTAGTCTTGTCTGTCTAGTCTTGTCTGTCTAGTCTTGTCTGTCTAGTCTTGTCTGTCTAGTCTTGTCTGTCTAGTCTTGTCTGTCTAGTCTTGTCTGTCTAGTCTTGTCTGTCTAGTCTTGTCTATCTAGTCTTGTCTGTCTAGTCTTGTCTGTCTAGTCTTGTCTGTCTAGTCTTGTCTGTCTAGTCTTGTCTGTCTAGTCTTGTCTGTCTAGTCTTGTCTGTCTAGTCTTGTCTGTCTAGTCTTGTCTGTCTAGTCTTGTCTGTCTAGTCTTGTCTGTCTAGTCTTGTCTGTCTAGTCTTGTCTGTCTAGTCTTGTCTGTCTAGTCTTGTCTGTCTAGTCTTGTCTGTCTAGTCTTGTCTGTCTAGTCTTGTCTGTCTAGTCTTGTCTGTCTAGTCTTGTCTGTCTAGTCTTGTCTGTCTAGTCTTGTCTGTCTAGTCTTGTCTGTCTAGTCTTGTCTGTCTAGTCTTGTCTGTCTAGTCTTGTCTGTCTAGTCTTGTCTGTCTAGTCTTGTCTGTCTAGTCTTGTCTGTCTAGTCTTGTCTGTCTAGTCTTGTCTGTCTAGTCTTGTCTGTCTAGTCTTGTCTGTCTAGTCTTGTCTGTCTAGTCTTGTCTGTCTAGTCTTGTCTGTCTAGTCTTGTCTGTCTAGTCTTGTCTGTCTAGTCTTGTCTGTCTAGTCTTGTCTGTCTAGTCTTGTCTGTCTAGTCTTGTCTGTCTAGTCTTGTCTGTCTAGTCTTGTCTGTCTAGTCTTGTCTGTCTAGTCTTGTCTGTCTAGTCTTGTCTGTCTAGTCTTGTCTGTCTAGTCTTGTCTGTCTAGTCTTGTCTGTCTAGTCTTGTCTGTCTAGTCTTGTCTGTCTAGTCTTGTCTGTCTAGTCTTGTCTGTCTAGTCTTGTCTGTCTAGTCTTGTCTGTCTAGTCTTGTCTGTCTAGTCTTGTCTGTCTAGTCTTGTCTGTCTAGTCTTGTCTGTCTAGTCTTGTCTGTCTAGTCTTGTCTGTCTAGTCTTGTCTGTCTAGTCTTGTCTGTCTAGTCTTGTCTGTCTAGTCTTGTCTGTCTAGTCTTGTCTGTCTAGTCTTGTCTGTCTAGTCTTGTCTGTCTAGTCTTGTCTGTCTAGTCTTGTCTGTCTAGTCTTGTCTGTCTAGTCTTGTCTGTCTAGTCTTGTCTGTCTAGTCTTGTCTGTCTAGTCTTGTCTGTCTAGTCTTGTCTGTCTAGTCTTGTCTGTCTAGTCTTGTCTGTCTAGTCTTGTCTGTCTAGTCTTGTCTGTCTAGTCTTGTCTGTCTAGTCTTGTCTGTCTAGTCTTGTCTGTCTAGTCTTGTCTGTCTAGTCTTGTCTGTCTAGTCTTGTCTGTCTAGTCTTGTCTGTCCAGTCTTGTCTGTCTAGTCTTGTCTGTCTAGTCTTGTCTGTCTAGTCTTGTCTGTCTAGTCTTGTCTGTCTAGTCTTGTCTGTCTAGTCTTGTCTGTCTAGTCTTGTCTGTCTAGTCTTGTCTGTCTAGTCTTGTCTGTCTAGTCTTGTCTGTCTAGTCTTGTCTGTCTAGTCTTGTCTGTCTAGTCTTGTCTGTCAAGTCTTGTCTGTGTAGTCTTGTCTGTCTAGTCTTGCTGTCTAGTCAAATAGAAATACAAATTTCTAAATACTTTCAGCACGATTTCAACAAACTTATTTAACATCGTCGTAAAGATAATTAAATTCTCTACAAGTTTTATTTCAACTATTTTTCGCAAATATTCATTTGTTTTGGAGATAGAACCCGTCAAACTTGAACAATTTTGGAAAAACAAAAATTATAAACACAATTTTTTGAAATTTGCAAGCTTTCAGCAAGATTTCAACAAACAAATTTAATATCACCGCAAAGATAATTAAATTCTCCACAAGATTTATATCAACTGTTTTCTGCAAATTTTCATTTGTTTCGGAGAAAAAACACGTTAAGCTTTGATTTTGAAAAAAATATTTCTAAATACAAACAGTTTTTTGCTATGTTCTCAGTCTGTCGCAATAAATACAGATATACAAAACAAGAATAGCATTACAACAAAATAAATTTTCTCATAAATTTTGCTAAAATCGGTCGATCTCTTGCCTTTCTCCACTCCAATCTCGGCGAACGCACGCAATCGAAAAGAGATCTGAATACGCGTTGCGCAATCTCGTTTCGTATTATAATATTAGAAGGAGCGCGAATGAGACGGGAATGGGTGTCGGAGGGAGAGAGAACGTATGGGTGCATTCGTTTTGAAAAGCGTGCGAATCGCGGAAACGTTTGTTTTGTTGTATGAATGGGTGAATCTTCCGTTATTGTAATATCTGAGACTGCTCGAAATATGTGAGATTATGTCAACCGCGTGGGCAACAATTATAAACGAATCATGTTAACTGTTATTGAGGCGTTTTTTAACTTATGATGTTTTCTTAATACATCATATTTTTTTCATTTTATTAAAGACTTCTTACGCAAAGTTACTCAGTTTGCATACTTCTTGGATGAATTTTGGTAGGTGTTTTATTTTTATCCCTCCGTCGGGCGGGCCTCGGATAATGCCGAAATAGGGCGCGGGTGCCAAAATTACTCACTTCCGAAAATGGTCCATAAAATTATATCCCACACCTACGTACTGATGTATTTAAAGAAATTGACATTACATATTCATTATTTATCATTGAACTTACTGGTGTGCAAACTCGCCTCCACGTGGCGCACCCTGGGTAACGCTAAAGAGCTAAGACAAAAGGTAATCCAGAACATCTTACGATCTCCTGGATATCGAAACATACATGGATACCACGTTTTTGGAAAATGAAACGAACGGCTCTTCTAAGAGCCAACCGACAAAAACTCTTGGACCTTTTTTTAATGTTTTGCCAGCTCAACATCGAAGGCATAAGTAGATCTAAGAGTGACTATCTCTTCAAGTTTCTTCTGGACCATAACACCGATGCGGTTCTCATACAAGAAACACATACCTCTGACGAATCACAGCTCCGGAAATGGGGAAAAATCCACGGATACAGACTTATCGGTGCAACATATCACCTTCATTACGGCACAGCTACTTATGCCCGAGCTACACAGAAGGGCGTAAAGTTATATCGACATCTCAAGACGACAATATTTCTGCAGTGACTGTCAAAGTCGCTGAGACACTCCTGACAAACGTATACAAACCTCCTGCAGCCATCAAGCCAGACAACATCCTACCTACCGGGGACCACCCATCCATCTATGCTGGTGACTTTAACAGCCAGCACACCCAATGGAAGTACCCTCAAAACAACCAAAACGGGACAAAACCGGTGGACTGGGCCGAGGCTCATAATATTTAACTAGTCTTTAGTACCAAACACAGAGGCACCTTCCACTCAGCCAGATGGGGTACCGAGACAAATCCAGACCTATGCTTCGTGTCATCTGATCAAGAGAGAAAACCTGTCCCAGTGAACCAACATGTTCTTGAGGCTTTCCCGCATAGCCAACACCGCCCCGTGCTGCTGGAGGTGGGCACCCAGATCCTAATCATACGCGGCTCCGATCTCCCGAGATGGAACTTCTCAAAGGCGAACTGGCAAAGGCGAAAACATCCGATTTATTGCTCCAATGCCAAATAACTACCAAGGATTTGTAAAGATGGTAATATCCACGGCCAAGAAACACATACCAAGAGGAGTAAGAAAAGAATACATACCATGCTGCCCGAGGCCAATGATATCCTCTACGCTGACTACTTGGAAAACGTCAGATCTGATGTTGCAGACTCCCTATTACACAACCTTGACGAAGCACGGAAGAATAAATGGAACAAAACAACTAAAATCCTGAATTTCCGACACTCAAGTAGAAGGGCGTGGAGCCTACTTAAGAAGCTGGGAACCGATTCTGCCAGCGTCACGGCCGATCAGGTAGCGAACCACATAGTGAACCTGTCCAGAGCCAGAAAAGATAAATCCCACTCGACCGAAATCAAAAAGGAGTTGAAGGCCCTCAAAAACTCCTCTATATGGTGTGAGCAGCCGTCTGGGGAATTTACCACAGACGAAGTCACAAAAGTCCTCCAATCCTTAAACACCGACAAGTCACCCGGGTTTGAAAAAATACTCCCGGAATTACTTGCTTATGGTGGAATAAATACCAGGCGCTGGCTGGCAAAATTCTTCACTAATATCCTCGAAGCCGAACAACTGCCAAGCGACCTTAAAAGATCTAAAATCATCGCCATTCTCAAGCCAGGAAAGCCTGCCGACCTCCCCGGCAGCTACCGATCCATTGCCCTGCTAAGCGTTATATATAAATTAC
This sequence comes from Phosphuga atrata, assembly GCA_944588485.1. NCBI lineage: Eukaryota > Metazoa > Arthropoda > Insecta > Coleoptera > Silphidae > Phosphuga > Phosphuga atrata. The sequence goes on along the minus strand of OX155893.1, from coordinate 11,936,137 downwards.
TGGAGAGACTAATCTACAACCGAATAAGCCCACGAATCCTTACCTGTGGAATAAGCTGGTTTCCGACCTGGACGCAACTGCGAAGGTTCTTGCACTTCTGACCTATAGCGAGAGAGGCTTTGAGGAACGCAATAAAACAGGAGTAACCTTCATAGACCTAACAGCTGCTTACGATACTGTCTGAGGGGAAGGCCTAATGTATAAATTCTTGACAACCATAAAATGTAAGAAGCTGACAGCACTGGTGAGCAACATGCTCTCCAATAGGTCCCTTCAGACTGTAATGGGGGGGGACACGAAGCAGACCCAAGCTGCTTAATAACGTCCTACCTCAAGGCTCAGTCCTGACTCCAATTCTTTTCAATCTATACGTGGCTGACCTTCCACAAACACCAAGCCGCAAGTTTATGTATGCCGATGATTTGGACCTGGCAACTCGGCATGGGAAACTCGGAACATGGGAAACATAGAAGACACCTTGTCAGCGGACCTAGACATTCTGTCGGACTACTTTAGGAAGTGGAGGCTGACACCCAGCGCTGCGAAAACCGAGACCTGTTGTTTTCATCTCAGCAACAGAATGGCATCTTCTAGTCTAAAATTCACTCTAAATGGCACTTTTTTGCCACAGCTACAACCCCAAATATCTGGCCGTTACGTTGGATCGTACCCTCTCGTTCAACAAACACCTGACCAACTTGTCAGCGAAAATAAGGACCCGCAATAATATCCTATACAAGCTGGCTGGATCGACTTGGGGAGCTGATGCTCCAACCCTACGTACTTTTGCCCTTGGTGTTGTCTACTCAACGGCCGAATACTGCGTATCGGCTTGGAAAAACAGCCCCTACGTACGTAAAATCGACACAGTTCTGAACCAAACGACGAGAATAATTACGGGGTCCATTAAACCTACACCAATCGAATGGCTGCCAGTGCTATCTCACACAGAGCCGCCGAGAGTCCACAGAAAGTAGATCCTGGTCCGAGAGTACAATAAAATAACCGCCAACCCGGACTTACCAATACAGCAGGATCTCATACATTTTAATCGACTAAAGTCTAGAAGTCCCTCTGTCAGAACGGCACAACAGCTAATCAGTAACAACTTTGACGGATACGAGGAGTTGCAGTCGGACTGGCAGGGCAAAGTCTCACCGACCGAAGGGGTGCCACCTTACTCAACTCTAAAGAACCACCACCTGCCCCGTTTTAACCTACCCCGCACGCTCTGGGTTCGACTGAATAGAATACGTACTGGACACGGCAGAAGTGGGTCGGCACTCCATAGGTGGGAAATGCGTCCCAGTCCAGAGTGCGAATGCGGTGCTGCCTCTCAAACAATGGAACACATCACCCGCGAATGCCCGTTAACGGTCTTCCCTGGAACGAGCGACGACTTGTTACACGCGACATCGAAGGCCATCTCCTGGCTCGAACAGTTACGCCTGGAGCTGTGACAATAAAGACAAAAATTGCAATTATGTTTGTGATATATGTGCTAGTATTGACGTTATACATACCATATTTACTCTCTCTCCAATGTATGTTCGAATAGACCATAAGCTAAATAAATAAATAAAATTGAACTTATCATATATTATAATCCGGTTTTTAAAAATCTAAAGTAAATAGTTCGTGCGATATTGTTTATTTTATCATCCGATCGTAAAAAATCCGCTACGAAACTAAATAATTCGTGGTATATTCTTAATGTGTATTCATATTTCCACGAAGGGCTTGTGAACGATTTTAGTGGAAAAACATGTGGAAAACCAAAATTATTTACTCCGGGCGCGGTGAGTCTGAGAGATCAAAGGGATAAGTGTGGGGTCAGTTCTACACAAAAAGTTGGTAAGTTATTGGAGATTTGAGGATCCAACGCTCTTAGACGGAAGATAAGAAACGCCAAACGTTATTGCTGTGCCGATTTGATCTGCCACGCCCGACGGAGGGTTATAAAAAAACATTTATTTTCATGTCTGGTAGACATGAAAATAATTTTTATTTATCAATTTAACATTATCAAATTTCATGTGTGCAAGATTTGTTATTTTTGAGATTTTTAGTTTTGCAATACTGCATGCAAGTATTACGTAAACCTGTCTAATCGAGCGTCCCCTGTAATCCGACATGCAAATTAAATGCAGCAAAACAGAGGTCAATTTATTATAAAAACATTAAAAGAGTTCCACGTGAAATTTTTGGGTTTTTCCCTTTTTCTGTATTGAAATTTATGAACAACAACGAGGGTGGCCCATCTACTTCGGTTTCTTGCAGGACTTGCCGATTTGCCATCCCGATTGCTCCCGCGTCTTCCTCAACGCTATTCAGTCTCCTTGTCCTCGGTCTGCCACGCGGCCTGCGCTTTACTATAGTGACTTCCAGTTCCCGTTTGGGGTGTCTATTGTTGTAGATGTGTCCCCCATATCGCAACCTACCGCATTTAATTGTCGCTACCAAATCCGGTTCATTGAAAATCTGTCGTAGCTGGTTCATTAAGATCCTCCACCCCCGCTCTGCATTTACTGGGTCAAAAATGTTATATAGTACATTCCGTTCGAAGCAGTTCCATTGCATTTCGCGTGCATTTGTAAGTGTCCAAGTCTTGCTACCATATGTCAACACTGGTCTAATTAGTGCCTTGTATATATTCTTAGCTTGGTTCTGCGCGACAGTTCTTCTGCTGACTATACATACGACTCCCTAGTTGTATGCGGGTTGTGACTTCCTCGGATATTTCATTTTTACCAGCACCATATATTTGTCTTGTCGATATCAACTTTTAGTCGGATTTTCTGGGCAGATCCGTCTAGAGATTCGTATGTCTCTTTTATTGCCTGAGTGTTTCTGGCTTCTACATCTATATTATTGGAGATTTGAGGATCCAACGCCCTTAGGCGGAAGATAGGAAACGCCAAACGTTATTATGGGGAGGTTCTACACAGCTGAACAGGGTATTTTTGTCTCAGAAAAGGGTGGTAAGAGCAATATCAGGCAAAACAAGAAGACAGCCTTGTTTTAAAGAGCTAGAACTGTTAACAATACCAGCCTTATATATATGGGAAGTCGCATGCTATATGCACAAAAACAAAAGTCACTTCAAGATGAATAAAGACAACCATACGTACAATACGAGAAGCTGCTTACAACTCTATACCCCGAGAAGCAAATTAACTCTATGTTCTAAAACAGCTAATAGAATAGGAATTAAAATATATAATTGTATACCAGCCGGTATAAAAGATGAAACAATATACAAGGTTTTCCGGAAAAAATTAAAAATATATTTAATGAATTAATAAATGAAAAATATATTTGATGAATTTTTACAGGATAAATGAACTTATGTATACAGTGCCTATATTAACTGTATACTCATTTATACTCATATACTCATTTATGTACCTATGTTTTAGTATGTGTTATTGTTTGTTATCTTTTCTGTCGTGTAAGAACACACCCCTTCATTATTTTCTTGACATATCAATATGTATATTAATGTACATCATGTGGATGAATAAATATTTTGATTTGATTTGATATCATCCGCCAACGCAAAGATCACTTTAGATTTGCTGGATATCCTCGTTCGGTGTTTCCCATGGCCCTGACCGCTTTTTCTAGGACCAGGATGCTAAGTATTGTTGAGAGGCCACCTCCTTGTCGCAGTCCTGATGTTACTGCGAAACTTATCGATAGTTCCCCTTGTATCCGCACTTTGCCTCCTGTACCGTTGAATTTCATTCGGGTGATTTGACAAGCTTTGCTGGTGTTCGAGCCAATTTTAATAAATCTGTATTTTTAATTCAACATTTGAATCGATTTCAGCAGCGATTAACAGAAGGGGAAAGGTGTATCGACCTGGGCCGAAATCGCGCGATTTACTTATCAATTTACTTCGCGAATTAATATTATTCGACGAGTATGCTTCGAGTGCGAAAAGTGTAGAGACAAGAATCGAAGCTCGGCCGACACGTGCACGCATCTTTAAGTTATCGTATATATAAACTTAACCAGGGGTGTAATCACGAGCCCAAAGGGTTGAAGCGGCATCCAACGTCTGGAAGACAACAATTTTAAGGGAATCCCTCCACTTATTATCCATTTCCTCCCTTAAAAAGGGCGCCCAAAGGACGATCACACGTGGCGGAGACTCGAGCAGCCCTAACAGGTAAGTGATTAGACCAACCCTGTTTTAAACCTAATTTGATTTTCGTGAGACACGGTCCAAACAGCTGGTATTCCAACACTTCTAATGGGTTTTTCATTAAAAGCGACATATGTGCCGCGCATCATTTCAGGCTGCTCACTCGACTAAATGCGGCAATTTTGCATGTTAACAAAACCATTGAGCCAGAAGTGAGGAATGAATCCGAAAAGATGATTTTCTTGTGAAATTCGTCGTCAGTTTGCATTCCAGAGCCCAATTGGCAAATGTGCGACGCATACAATGGCCGGTTGACTTCAGTTCTTGAGTCAACGCAATCTTATACGGGTGGAGAGCCAAATCGTTCCTCAAAATTCGCCACAAACGGGTCGGAATGATGTGCAACGCCTGCGATCGAATGGACACCATTGACTACTCACGCACACTCTCTCGAACGGCCATGATATTTTTTTCACTTCGAGCATTACGTTGTCGAGCATTACATTATGCAATGCATAATTTATTTCGATTTTTTGCACCAAACGTTCAATAGTCCGCCTTGTTAGACGCTTTCGCGGACCGAAAATTGGCGTAAGCGCGCGCAACGTAGTCGCGATAGAACGTGAACTTTGATAAAAAAGTTTAACAAATTGCAAACGTTGTTGAAACGTTTAACAAATTGCAAACGTTGTTGAAGCGTGTATCTCTCCATTGTTAAATGTCATAGACTGGAGTTTCAAAATATGAAAGAAATCCGAAGCCAACGTCACTCCTATTCGAGGAATGTCAAAAACAAAATGCGTTGTCCCTATTCAAAAACCCAATAGTATCCTATTTATATAATTGGTTTCTGTTTATACTGTCATATGCATGTTTGAAGTCTATGAAGAGTTGGTGCATCTCTATACTATGCTGCACTTGCCCAATATATTACGTATACAGAAGATCTGGTATGTTGTTTACCTGTACAGCCTGAATCCGCAGTGGTAGTCCCCCAGAATTTCAGGCTGAACTTAGTGTCACCCCGGAAGTCATAGAGCAAGTCGCCACCGAAACGCAGATTAGTTCACAAAATTTGGACATCTGGTGTGGATGAAAAATGTATATTTCTGATTTCTGAGATTTTTACCATGCTTTTACTCCAATGATAGATCAAGACGATGACGACAAAGTCATCTTAACTACTCTACAGGATGCAGCAAGAAAAAAGATCAACGCAATGGGACGAAGAGAATGTTGCATCGTACAACAGAACTTTTACTTCACAGGAGGCTGAGAGGCAAGCCCTTACTCTGGCGTTTTTGCAATTTAAAAAAGAAAAGAAAATTAAAGAATCGTCGGTTTTCACAAAGTTCCGGACTATAAGGGGCTGTTTGCACCACTATAATCCGACGAATTTTATAATCCGGCATGGCCTTGCAAAGTCACCGGGATGGGAGTATCGCGCCAGCCAAATGGGGACTGGTGGAAGCGGCTCTCTTGGGCAAATACCTGGACATTCTCCAGAAGAATCCAGGCCCAGCTCCTTGCTGCAGAGACGCAGGTTGGCATCAAGGACATATCAAGCTGGTGGCTTGTGCAGATCAACGATCAGCGGACCTGTACAAGCAAGCCATCGGGGAAGTGGGGGAAGTCTGGCCAGGCGCCCGAATCGAGGCTGTCTCAAGGGACAAGATCCCGAGCAGACCGAGATCGAGAGCCTGGATCCCGACGGAACCCTCTGACCCGAGGACAATTCTGAAGATAATTCAGACCAGCAACCCCACGCTTCCAACTGAGGATTGGAGCGTTATCAAAGTTAGCGAGGCAGCGGGTATGAGAAGGCAAGTAATTGTCATCTTAAACGAAGCATCTCTAGCGCCACTGGCAGAAAGTAAGGGAGTGATCAGCTACGGCTTCGGCTCCACTACCCTGAATGTTTACAAGAGTGACCAGAGAACCCCAATCCCCTCGAGGGAAGGGGAGCCTCGGTCACATTCAGACAGTGAGATGTCAAATATGGGGGTCACGAATATGTTCGGACCTCTCCATCTAGATGAGATTAGCGAAGCAGAGGAGAATCTGGCGCTAATCTCTGACACCGAAGACGACAACGACGTAACGATCGTCGCGGTGCCAGAAAACTCTCTTAGCGATGGTGGGGGTAATACAATGTAACCTCCACCACTCCAAAGCAGCCTCGGCTGCTCTGCTCCTCCAACTGTCAAAGGGAGGAGTCGACATCGCCCTAATCCAAGAACCCTGGGTCGTGGGTACCAATATCTGTGGACTGGGCTCTGACAAGAACAGGTTACTGTACGTAAAAAACGCAGGTAAGCCACGCTCGTGCGTCCTGGCGGATAAAAGCATCAACGCTTTTATGATGCCTAACCACAGCGATTGCGACACTGTCACTGTATCAATGGGACTTTCTAATCGTAGGTTATGGATGATCTCAGGATACTTCGCCCATGAGAAGGTAAGTCCCCCGTAGGGTTTCCATGGTATAATCACAGAAGCCAACCGAGTAGGGGCGGACGTGATTATTGGAGCCGATGCCAATGCCCACCATACCATATGGGGCAGCTCGGACACGAACAATAGAGGTGAGTCTTTACTAGAATTTATACTAACGTCCGACCTAGAAATATGTAATATAGGTAACACTACCACCTTCACCACAGCCGTGAGAGAGGAGGTACTTGATATTACACTCGTTTCCACTAAAACGCCTAACCTTGTAAGCAATTGGAAAGTGTCAAAAGAACACTCCTTTTCTGATCATAGGTTTATTGAATTTAAGGTAGGCATACAGATGCAAACAAGGCCTAAGTTTGTAGACAAACGGAAGACTGACTGGGGTAAGTACAAAACTACCCTATCGGGTCTTCTATCGGAAGAGCCGCCCCCAACACCAAAAACAGGGGATGAGCTAGACAGAACTGTAAAACAGTTCACAGGTGCCTGTAACAAGGCCATGCGCACATCATGAGTCGTGAGCAGGATAGGTAAGAGCAAACCACGGTGGTGGACGCCGTTAATAAGCTCCCTAAGAAAGGAAAGCAGGAGGCTGTTCAACGAGGCAAAAAGCACCAATGAGTGGACTGCCTATAAGAACAGCCTACGGAATTTCAAAACGGAGGTTAGGAAGGCCAAAAGGTCATCCTTTGCTCGGCTCTGCGAGCAAATAGAGGAAACCTCAGAAGCTAGCCGACTGCGTAAAATTTTATCTAAGGATCCGGCAGTCCAAAGCTTCATACAGAAGCAAGATGGAAACTGGACAACCTCATGTACAGAAACGCTGGAGCTACTCATGGATACACACTTTCCAAACAATGGAATAAGTGTAGTGGACTCCACCATAACTGCTCCACCTCGGTATCTGGCTGACAGAATTGTAGGTGGAGATAAGCTAACCTGGAGCATCAAAAGCTTCAAACCCTTTAAGTCACCTGGACCTGACGGGATCAGTCCAGTTGAGCTGCAAGAGGCCATAGATATAGTTACACCTTGGTTGGAGACTATGTTTAAGGCATGTATAAACCTCTCATACATCCCAAAAATATGGAGAGAGGTCGAAGCGGTCTTCATCCCAAAAGGAGGAAAGGCCTCACACACCTCCCCCAAAGACCTGAGACCAATCAGCTTATCATCGTTCCTGCTAAAGACACTTGAAAGACTGATTGACTTGCACATGAAGGAGGCATTACACCCTGAAATGCTGTCAATGTCTCAGCACGCATACACAAAGGGAAAATCCGTGGAAACAGCACTCCACGCCTTGGTAAACCAGATAGAGAGCTCGATGAGGCATAAGGCGTTCACGATGGTTGTCTTCCTCGATATAGAAGGGGCATTTAACAACGTGAAGCCTGAAGCCATAGAATCAGCCTTAACTGGACTAGCTATGGACAATGATCTATGTCACCTGATCGGAAAAATGCTCCGTGAAAGGAACATTAGGGCCACAATGGGAGAATCCCACATAAGAAGGAAGGTGAGTAGGGGAACCCCACAAGGAGGCGTCCTCTCACCATTGCTTTGGAACATCACGCTAAATGAGCTGCTCCTCCAACTTAGGAAATCCGGCTGCAAGGTCGTCGCCTATGCGGATGACGTAGCAATAGCGGCCTCAGGGAAACACCTCAATACAATGTCGCAACTTGTTGAAGGGGCCCTATCGAAACTAGCGCAATGGTGCAAAAGGTGTGGCGTAGATGTCAACCCGGCGAAAACCGAGCTAGTCGTTTTCACAAGGAAACACAACATCCCAGAATTCAGGCCCCCAAGGCTAAAGGGCACTGAACTGGCGATCAAGGAGAGCGCCAAGTACTTAGGTCTCATACTAGACCGAAAGTTATCTTGGAAGCTCAACCTAAACGAAAGAGTACGGAAAGCAACGGTGGCGCTGTACTCTTGCAAGAGAGCGGTGGGGAAATCTTGGGGTCTCAACCCCAAGATTACCTTCTGGCTATACAGAGCCGTAGTTACACCAATACTCTACTACGGCGTTTTCATATGGTGGCCGGCACTTAATAAAAGAGTCCATCAAATGGCGCTTACAAAAGTGCAGAGAATGGCGGCGCTCATGATAACGGGAGCCATGAGAACGACGCCTACGAAAGCCTTGGAGACAATCCTGGACATAGCCCCGGTCGATTTAATGGGCAAGCAACTTGCCATTACCACAGCACTTAGACTAAAGTCAGTGCGAATGTTGACATCGGACTATCGTGGACACGCCGGAATAATCAATGAATTTAAAGGGGTGCTCAAAAACATAGACCGATGTCTAGCAACACCTGCTTTTGGTAACAACTTCTCATACCACATATCCTCTAAAGAGCAGTGGATGGAAAAGAAAGAGGTACCAGCAGGACACACGCAGGTCTTTACAGACGGCTCACGGAGGGAGGACAAAGTGGGCAGCGAAGTTTTCTCCAATGACCTCAACCTCAGAATTAGCTTACGGCTGCCAGACTACTGCAGCGTTCTACAGGCGGAGGTAACCGCCATAAAAGGGGCAGCAGAGTGGCTGATGGTAAATGGGGACCCTGGTGAACAGATCCACATTTACACCGATAGCCAAGCTGCTCTCCGGGCAGTTACTAGCGTGTGCACCAACTCAGCAGTGGTCTCTGGCTGTCGGAGAAAGCTGAATGAGCTCGCAGCACACACAAACGTGAGACTCACGTGGGTACCAAGCCACAGTGGGATCCCAGGTAACGCAAAAGCGGATGAGCTTACAAAGAACGGCACAAGCCTGCACTCAACCGAAATATTACAGGATATTGGTATTCCATTCGCCTCGTGCAAGGAGACCATAGCCGAAATAACCTCGAACCTAGCGGAGCGAAGGTGGAGGGATGAAGACACCTGCAAGGTAACCAGGCAAATATGGCCTCACCGAAACAGGAAAAGAAGCACCAACATCGTCTCTCTAAAAAGAAAGGATATCAGACTGGCAGTGGGAGTCATCACGGGACACTGTCCCATTGGCAAGCACGCTGAGAGACTGGGCATAGCGAAGCGGGACTACTGCAGAGGCTCCCTGGACGAGGAAGAAGAGGAGAGTGTTCAGCATTACCTATGCAAATGCCCCTCTCTGACCGCAACACGATTGTTCTTCTTAGGCCGACCTTTCTTGGATGATCTCTCTGACCTCGCATCACAAGATGCGCAGACTCTCATGAGGTTCATCCACGGCTCGAAATGGTTTGACAAAATCCCCTGAGGAGGGTTGTACTGCAAGTACCGTGGTAACACAACGGGCCCATCTGAGGCCTATGTGAGCATTAGCTGCCACTTAAACCTAACCTAACCTATGGCCTTGCAAAACATTTGTCCTAAAATTCGCGCGAATAATTTTTTTATGAAGGAAATTGTGGAATTGAATCAAAATCTTGCCGCAACAAAAACTAGCTATATTTCTCCCTCTATACTAACTTTTTACTACTAGTTTTTAGTTTCTACTAGTTTTTAGTATATTAATTCAAGAATATTTTTCTGAAATTTTCATCAAAATCGCGCGAATAATATTTGTTTTATACAAGAAATTGTGTAACTAGTCCAAAATTTCGATGCAACAAAACCTACCAAAACCCCTCGCTCTGACTACTAACTAGTCCAACAAGATAGTAACTACACGGAGTAAACGAATTTGTAGGGCGTTGATTCAGGAATATTTTGCTGAATTTTCCGTGAAATTTCCTATTGTTTTATACGAGGTTTCGTTGAATGATGTGCCGAATGTTTGAGGGTTCGAAAGCTTTGCCGGTGATTTCGGTTTTGGGCAGTCCAGCCTCAGGAAAGGGAACAAAATCGTCGCCAAATTAGGATTCACCCATCTGTCCTCCGGAGATCTGCGAAACGAAGTAATCACAAAACAAATCTAATTTACAAATAGTTTAATCAATAAGTTTTAATACACTTATTGTTAGACGACAACTTCATAGACCTGACTAGTCTTTAGTTGACGGTTTCCGGAAGATTTTTCTGCAACTTTTGTGAAAATCGAATAACTGAAAAACAAAATTCTTAACGAGTAGAAAATTTTGACAAATTTTAACTCGTAATCCAAAACAGTACGACTAAGTCACGTCTCCGAAATCTACACTAAATTAAAGCGGGAACATTTCATAATCATGTTTAATAATAAAAAGTAGGTTCAGATTTCAGATGTTCAAATTTCCTGGTTTGATTTAAATATTTCTAACGGATTGTGAATTGTTGAAGAGTTTGTGTAGTTCTAACTAGAAAATGCTGCACCAACAACGTAAATACACCATGCAACTTTTAATTATGTTTTACATTTTGCAAGTTTTAATTTGGTTTTATATATGCAACAATTTCAGTAAAATTGCTGCATAATTGCTTTTTAACCTTTTGCGCTGGAAAGACGAGGCACGGCGAGTTGTTTCTGGTCCAGAATCGTCAAGAACAAATCGCCAAATCCCCCAACAGCGTGATACAGGTAGGTACAGTGAGATTCGAGAGTTTTATTACAAACATCTGTTAAAAGTGGTTACAAAGTTAGCGACTTATGGTAGGACTATAACAGGTAACTATTGTAAACAAGTTTTATAGCTGTGTGGATTAATCACAACACGATTTAGATTAATATTTAAAGTTATTAGTATTTGCAATAATTATTTGAATTAAAAAAAGATTTTAAATTTGGTTTTCAATTTTCACAAATTTAAAGACACACTGTCCCATATTATGTCATTCTGTTGGATTCCAAAAAATGTAGTCTAAAAAATGATTTAACTTCTAATTAATTTTATTAAAAAAATAAATATTGAATTAGTATTCATGTATGAAACATCCTGTGCGTGTGTTTAAATTTTAAATATGTACGTCGTTCTTTAAGGCATTGCAGCAATGCAGGTCAAGAATCCGCTCATTCTACTAATCGTAGTTTCGCCCGCGGCGCAGTTCCACATATCGACTGCTGAATGTCCAGACAAGTTTTTTTTTGTTTGTTGAACAACCTCAGATGTACCTACTAACACACAAAAAAATATTCGACTGCCCACTGATTTTCTAATTTTTTTAGAGAAAATTCCTCCACGCATTTCTTTTATTGGCCCCTAATTTTAGAAACGTTTAATTCACTTATCTTTTCCGAAAATATTTCGCATTTTATACGCCAAAAATTTTTGCTGCGAGAATTTTTATCGCTGGATTAGAGGACACACTTAAATTTCTACAAAAAAATATAAAAATAATGATATAGGACAGAGGAGAGAGGCAGAGGAGGCTAAAAGGACAAAACTGTATTAAATAGACTGTTATTACTTTACTGTTTTAATGTATTTACTGCTTTGATATCATATCTTCTACCAATATTTGTGAGTTTGCGTTCAACGAGAGTGGACGTGCGAGAGTATTTAATGTTAAATTTAATAAAAATTAAAATTGTGAAAAGTAAAGTTTATGTTATAGATACTGTGAAACATTATTTATGTTATAATGCCGATGGAATTAAGGTCCAATGTTCCTTCCGAAAAACAATTTGATATATTACAAACGTTTTTTACAAAGTTCGGATTTTGAAATGTTTATGACAAATATAATTAAAAAACATGTTGATCCGTTACTAGTTTTGATCACCGACCTATCTAATAAAGTAACATATTTGTCCGAAGTGAACGTGAAGTTGTCAAATTCCGTAATTTCTAATGTGCGGGTAAAACCTACAACTTCACAAAATTCTCAAGAAGAACGCGCAGGGACAAGCAAAGTCAGCGATAGTGTACCGAAAAACTTAGAAGATAAGAATGAAAAAGTTAATTCCCGCACGGATTTGCGAGCTGGTGCAAAAAACACAACCAAAACAATCGAATTAGAAAACATAGTGGTCCAACCCATTCCAAACGTAAATAATCAAACCGATTCACAAAATACAGTCGTCCAACATACTGAAAGTGTAAATAACGAAAAATGGGAAACCCAAAGGCGAAAATCAAGAAAAACTAGGAAATCAACTATTAACTTGGTACTAACGACGAATCTAATCAAATAAAAGCTGCCACACGTTACGCACATGTTCATGCATTTAAACTTGATCCAAAACATTCAGCAGATGATTTACAGCAATATCTAAAGAACAAAAAAATCAATCAGGTTATATGTACGAAAATTCAGTCCAAACATCCAGATGAGTACTCATCATTCAAAGTTTCGGTGCCCGTTGAGGATCTGGAAAATATATCGAAACCAGAAACTTGGCCGAGAAACGCCTGCGTAAACCGTTTTTTGCTAAGACTCGAAAGAATAACAGTGAGAACATAACAACAGTATCAACCGAAAAATATCCGAAACAAACGAAGTGTTTTAATATAGCACATGTAAATGTTCAGTCGGTAAAAAATAAGCTGGAACTAGTGGAACTGTTCATTAAAAGACAAAATATTAAAATATTGTGTATTGGTGAACATTGGTGCACCCAACCTGAGCTAGACATTGTTTCTATTAACAACTTCACTGTAGTTTCGAATTATTGTACCAATTTGCCAATTATTTTGTCACTTTCGTTCAATTTTGAAATAAAACAAAAGAATTTTGCAGAGTGTGTCCACTCAAATCAACAAGAAAACAAAATTTGCTTCGAATAGAGATTTTGGTTTTTGAAAATTTGGCAACTTTTGCAAATTATTTTGATGTTTTCGTCCACTTTTGACACCAAACAAAATAATTTTGCAAAGTTTGCCCACTCAAATCAAGAAAAAAACAAAATTTGCTTCGAATAGAGATTTTGGCTTTTGAAAATTTTGCAAAATTTGCAAATTATTGTTAAGTATTCCGCACGGGCTATAATGTAATGTTCAGAATATTGAGCACACAATCACATCAATTTACTTCGAATAGAGATTTTGGTTTTAGAAAATCTAACAATTTTTGCAAATTATTTTGACGTTTTCGTCCAATTTTGACACAAGACAAAAGAATTTTGCAAGCTTTGTTCATTCAAATCAACAAAAAAAACAAAATTTGCTTCTAACAGAGATTTTGGTTTTTGAAAATTTGGCAATTTTTGGAAATTATTTTGACGTTTTCGTCCAATTTTGACACAAAACAAAAGAAATTTGCAAGGTTTGTCCATTCAAATTAACAAAAATTAAACAAATTTTGTTTCGTATAAAGATTTTGTTTTTTTTTTAATTTGGCAATTTTTGTAAATTATTTTGTCGTTTTCGTTCAATTTTGACATAAAACAAATGAATTTTGCAAAGTGTGTCCACTCAAATCAACAAAATAACAGAATTTGCTTCGAATAGAGATTTTGGTTTTTGAAAATCTGGCAATTTTTGCAAATTATTTTGTCGTTATCGTTCAATTTTGACATAAAACAAAAGAATTTTGAAAAGTGTGTCCACTCAAATCAACAAAAAAAAAACAGAATTTGCGTTTCTTCATTTAAAAAATTTCAAAATTTTTGCGTTATTTTGACGTTTTCGTCCAATTTTGACACAAAACAAAAGAATTTTGCAAGTTTTGTCCATTCAAATCAACAAAAGAAACAAAATTTGCTTCGAATAGAGATTTTGGTTGTTGAAAATTTAGAAATTTTTGAAAATTATTTTGACGTTTTCTTCCAATTTTGACATAAAACAAATGAATTTTGCAAGGTTTGTCCACTCAAATCAACAAAAAAAAACAAAATTTGCTTCGAATAGAGATTTTTGTTTTTTTAATTTTGGCAATTTTTGCAAATAATTTTGTCCTTTTCGATCAATTTTGACATGAATCAAATGAATTTTGCAAAGTGTGATTTTGGTTTTTGAAAATTTGACAATTTTTGAAAATTATTTTGACGTTTTCTTCAAATTTGGACATAAAACAAATGAATTTTGCAAGGTTTGTCCACTCAAATCAACAAAAAAAAACAAAATTTGCTTCGAATAGAGATTTTTGTTTTTTTAATTTTGGCAATTTTTGCTAATAATTTTGTCCTTTTCGATCAATTTTGACATGAATCAAATGAATTTTGCAAAGTGTGATTTTGGTTTTTGAAAATTTGGCAATTTTTGAAAATTATTTTGACGTTTTCTTCCAATTTTGACACAAAACAAAAGAATTTTGCAAAGTTTTTGCACTCAAATCAACAAAGAAACAAAATTTGCTTCGAATAGAGATTTTGGTTTTTGAAAATTTGGCAATATTTTCAAATAATAAAACGGGCTATAATGTAATGTCCAGAATATTGTGCACACAATCACATCAGTTCAAGAAAGTAATTCGCAGCATTCAAAAATATTTCTATTTTTTTTATAAACATTTCTTGGAATTTGCGTACGTAATAAAAAAGTACCTACGATTTTAATTACTATTTTTATATTACGTTGTGATTAGTTTCACCGATTTCATTAAAGCAAACAAACAAAAAGCAAAATAATCACTATCATTAACAATTCTAATGAACCTAATTACAGAAGCAAAACCACCACACTATCTCAGAATTTCCAAGTATAAACCAACAATATCTACGTTAAACAGCAGTCTGAAATGTTTAAATATTGAATCCTCAATTCGTCAACATGAAGTTTCTCGTTGACTACATAAACACTCATCGCATTGCAGCAGAGGTAACACACAAATTTTAAACTAATTCCCAGCAAACAAAAACTATTTTTTTTTTTAGTTGTTACTGCATTTCGTTCACTTTCCAAACACCAACAAAATCTTCCACAACATTTCAGTTTTCATCTCAACCGTCTTTCTTTTGATACTCATTCTCGTTTCAAGCATAATCTTCGGAATTTACAAGGGAATAATCCATTGCGTTTTACGTTTGTGGAAAGGGCACAATTTTTTGGGAATTCTCAAAGGGAACGATGTAATAGTGACCAACAATAGGGAAGTATCCAACGCCTTAGTTGATGTTTATGTAGTGGAAAGTGAAACAAGTGGGGAAGATTTTTTCAAGGAGCTCGGTGAACATTTGAGGGAAAGTTTGAGGGATGGTTTTTATGAAAGGTTGATTTCTATGAAGAAGGAGTTTATGGGGTATTTCTATTATGAAGCTGTAGGAGTTAAGGATTTTGGAGGTGGTGGTAGGAAGGAAAAGGTCTGTTTTCAAGATTTTTATAAAGAAGTTAAAGTTGATAAAAGTGAGATGGATGAGGAAGATTTCGTTACAATTTTGGATACTTGTTACAACTCCCTTTTACCTTTAAATAATAAATTCAACTTTGATGTTACTGTCTGCACAACACCCTACAAGGATCGAACGAGAAGACTTTCACCGGAATCGAAACATTGTTTCGTTATAATATTTCGCATAAGCCATACTTTAGTTGATAGTAGCACGATGTATAATCTTTTAACTAATCTCCTCTGTAAACCTGAAATTTCCAAAAACTCCTACTCCAAAAACCTGCTGCATTTAGCTTCAACAAATAAATATTCACTAATCCCAACAACAAATCTATTTAAGCACAAAAATCCATTAGATATCAGTTTCTCCTCTAAAACTGACAAGGCTTCCATAGCTTGTTATCTAGATAAAACTAAAGGCTATTTGCAAAAAATTAAATCAATTTCAAAAACACAAGAAAGCTCGTCGTTTTCTACGGTTTTATTGACGGCGTTTTTAATAAGTTTATCAAAAAACATCACCAATAGAGAGGAGATTAAACTTCCTGAATATATTACCTTGGTGGTGCCAAGACAAATGGATTTCAAACGATTTAGCAAGATGTATTCCAACGAAAGAGTTTGGGCTTACGGAAACGATTTTGCTGGATTTGCCATTCAACTTCCTTTGATAACTAAAACGAATTTAATAAGCCACCTGCAATCGATAGCCAAGATTTGGAACGATGCTTTGAAATCTTACGAAATAAAGGTAAGTAAATATTGAATTCTAATTTGATTAACACAACAAAGCTGTCTCTTTTTTTTTTAGTTAAATTATTCGATTAATTTGCAACTTTTCGATATCCTGCCTCATCTATTGTCTCACAAATATATATTGAGTCGTTTAAAGATGACTGCGACTCTTAGTAACTTTCCCGGAGGGCCTAAATTGAAGTTGTTCAACGGAGCCGAGGTCAAAGAAAAGTTCATTTTCGTAAACCTCGCCGATCAAAGTAAAGTTTTCACAGGACAAACATTCGCTTGCTAATTCCTTTTTGTTTTAGGTTTCGGTTTGTCTGTTTACACGTACGATGAGAGATTGCAGATAGGTTTGGTCGCCAAACGAGATCGTTGGAACAATAAGATTCTGAACAAGATTTTGATGGGAACATTTCAGGCAATCGACGATTTTGAAACAGATTTGTTGAATGTTAAGATGTTAAAACAAACTTGTAAAGTTAATGTGGAAAGCAAATATTAATATAAGATTTTTGAAATATTGAAATTCAAATCAATTTGTGTCTTGTCTGGGATTGTCTGTTTACCCAGGTGAAAATGAAATGACGACGAAGTATCTGAACAAAGTGTCGGTAATGCGACAACGAAGTATCAGATAATTGTCTTTTGGAAAAATACTGAAATTTGAACAATGAGGCTTCCTTGAACTTATTTTCTGTGAAAAGTCGTGAAGTGTAGGAAAGTGTTGACATTCGCGCAATGGAAGTAATAGTGAAGTGTCGTTAAACTGTTTTCTTGTGAAGTGTCGTCGGAGAGTCGAACAATCGGGGATAAAGCAACTGAGACTAGTCAGCTGGAGTAAAAGAAATGAAACGTGGCTTTAGTAATTTGCCGAGCAAAATATATTCGGTCTAATTTGAAGTGATTTTTGTTGTTTAAATATTAGCAACAGCCCGCGGCTTCATTCGCCTGGATTTTTATTTCAGACAAATTAATTCAAGTCAGATATGTTATTATCTTGAGGGTAATTAAGATAGACTGGAATAAGAGTGCTCATAGATATAGGCAACCCAATGTACGCAATATCAAATTCCGTTAGTTTGAATTGCGGCACAGGGGGCGCTGAACGTATGAGCACGTAGTAGCAGCTCTCAACCAACCAACGAATCGTAAACCAAACGCACGTGTGTGTGTTATCAATCATAACTTATCATTAATCGCGGACTATTACATACGTGCGTGTTATGATGTATTTACATAGTCCACGAACTGTACAATAATTGGCATTTACAATAGTGGTCGTAGATAAAAGATAATTAAAGAACTGTACAGATTCATTTCATTCATGCGGTCTGTCTAGACATTTTGTCTGTCTAGTCTTATGTGGTTTTATATCGTCGGGTAGTCTTGTCTATCTAGTTTTGTTTGTATAGTGTTGTCTGTCTAGTCTGTCTAGCATTGTCTAAATAGTCTTGTCATCTTGTCTGTCTATCTTTTCCGTCTGTCCTCCTCGGTGGTGTAGTTGACAACATACCCGCCTCTCAATGCGGGACACCCGGGTTCGAAACCTGATCGAGGAGACAACAACTAGGGCGGTTTTCACTAACCGCCGGGCTGCTTTTTGTAGCTTTTGATAGAGTAAATCACACAAAACTATTGGAAACGTCGCTGACTCAACGTCAGATGAAACGTCGCAAACGCTCAGACAGTCAGGCCTGGTTGACAGGGATATCAGCATTATATCTAACCTTTACTGAAAACAAAAGGCTCGTGTTCGGGTGGAGAATGCGCTCTCTGAAGAGTTTGAGGTACGCCAAGGAGTTCTACAGGGATGTGTGCTCTCTCCTCTGCTCTTTAATGTTTATTCGGAGAGACTGTTTAGAGAGGCTTTGGAGAATACAGATGACGGCATTTTACTTAACGGCGTACTTATTAATAATCTAAGGTACGCTGACGACACAGTCACACACACAGTTGAGGGTGTCCAGAGGCTAATATACAGAGTAACAGAAGTTTGCGAAACCTACAACATGCACCTAAACACAAATAAAACAAAGGTTATGATAATAAGCAAACAAGATATTGATGGCCAGTTTTACCCAAACGTCTCCCAACTGGAAACCGTTACATCGATAAACTACGTGGGCACATTCCTTAACAACAAATGGGAACAAATAAATTAAATTTAGACCCGAATTGAGAAGAGTAGAACAGCTTTTAATCGCATGAGAAGCGTGCTGTGCAATTTAAATATAGGCTTGCACCTCAGAGTCAGAGTTCTTAGATGCAACGTTTTCTCAATACTAACATATGGCGTGGAAGCTTGGACTCTGACCTACGCTGCATGCAAACGTCTGGAAGCATTTGAGATGTGGTGCTACAGACGAATGCTTAGAATATCATGAATTTACCACGTAACCAACGAAGCCGTCCTAAACCTAAAACGTAAAACGAGTACGTAAAACGTACGTAACGTACGTAAAAAAACCTAAAGCGTATGAGAAAACAAAAATAGGTTTTAAACGTCATCAAAGAACGCAGCTTACTTTAGCTTATTATGCAGGGCAAGCTTAACAACAAAAGACGTCCTGGAAGACGACGATTATCGTGGCTGCGAAATCTAAGACAATGTACAGTAATATCAACTATCGATCTATTTCCGACTGCAGCAAATAAAATCAGATGGGCCATAGTAGGTAATCGCCAACGTCCACTGAGGATAAGGCACAAGAAGAAGAAGATACTTTAGTGCCGCGCAGTCAGTGAAATAACTAGATATAACTAGGTAACATTGCTTGTCTGTCTAGTCTTATCTATTTAGACTTGTCTGTCTAATCTTGAGGCTTGTCTGTCTAGTCTTGTCTGTCTTATTTGGTCTCTTTAGCCTTGTCCGTCCAGCCTTGTCTATTTAGTCTAGTCTATCTAGCCTTACCTATCTTTTTTTGGGTAGCTGGCGGTAACTTAACCTAACCAGGCAAGTGGCCCCCCTGGAACGCATCCGTACACTCTGGACCCGCTTGTCGCATAACCTCAGAGTGACGGATGGCTTAAATTTAATCTACTTTATGTTGTTCCTCGATTTGATCTCATCGGCCTCCTTCTCGCTCATTATTTTATGAATCAGCCCTTGGATGTTCCTCCACCGTGACTCATCTTTCAACATACTTTCGATTATAGTTCTCGGATGGATTGATTCTCCCAGTTTTTTTTCCACTTTTTCTCTGTCTGTTTCCCACCTCCAACAATCGAATATCGTGTGGATCACGCTGTCCTTTTCCCCGCAGTATACACACAGGTCGTCAGCTGCCTTGCCGATGTTGTGCAGATAATCCTGGAAACATCCGTGGCCGGAGAGGAACTGGGCTAGATGTTAGCTAATTTCCCCGTGTTTTCTGGTGATCCAGGGAAGTATGTCCGGGATTAACAGTCTCGTTCACTCTCCTCGTTCGCTTAACTGCCACTTTTCTTGCCACTTCTCGAGGAGTTCTTGTCTGGCCAAACGTTTACTTTGTTTGTCGCCCTCTGAGTCATAAACTCTTTTCCTCTCGTTTGCGATCAGGTCTATTGGGGGGATACCTGAAATGACCTGCGCGGCCACTCCTGAAACTGTTCTGTAAGTTCTGCTTACACGTAGTGCCATTTTTCGGTGAACTTGTGCGAGCTTCTGCAGGTTAATTTCTTTTTTTAGTTCGGAGGCCCATATAGGGGCACCGTACAGCATGGTAGCCTGCACTACAGAGCCGAGAATTCTGCGCGAACTACTCTTTGGCCCCCCCAGATTTGGCATGAGTTGTTGTATCCCTGCCAGTGTTCTTAAACCCCTTGCTGCTGCTTCGGTTATATGTGCAGCGAACGAAAGTCTTTTGTCGATGGTTATTCCAAGGTACTTGATGTTCTCTTTTGGTCTTATTATTGCCTCTTCCACTTTAAATAATATGGGGCTAAGTTGTCTCAGTCCCGTGAGGAGGACAGCTTCAGTTTTTTCTGGTGCTAGACTCAGGTTTTTTTCTTTCAACCACGCACTGATTAGGGATGTTACATGGTTTTCTTTTTGGATCAGCTATTGTTCTGTCCTGGCTCTGGCGAACAGTGCTATATCATCTGCAAAGCCGATTATAGTAGCCCCCACTGGAAGCCTTATTGTCAGAATTCCGTCGTATAGTATGTTCCACAAAGTGGGTGCCAATATCGAACCCTGTGGAACACCACTACTAATTTTTTTCTCTTCAGTCCGTCGATCTCCTTGCAGTATGATGCTTCTCCCACTGAGGTAGCTTCGCAGCCTCTAGTTGTTAAACAGTCCATAATATGCTTCCACGATGCACTGTTAAACGCATTTCTAACATCGAATGTTAGGAGAGCACACATTTGCTTGGTTCTCTGGGACCCACTGTTGGCCTGTTCTGCGATTTCCAGTACAGCTTTTAGGGCCGTGATGGTAGATCGTCCTTCCCTGAACCCATACTGGTGCTTTGACAATCCGACTCCTGTCTTGAGCTCTTCCTTCAATCTCGTAAGTAAAAGTTGTTCTAACAGTTTCCCACATACGTCGAGTAAGCAGTTAGGCCTGTAGGATGTGGGATCATCTATTGGTTTATCCCCCTTCCTGATGAGGGCGAGCTTCGCACGCTTCCATATAGTTGGAAAGTTTCCGGCGATTAGTAAGTTATTCATGACTTTCAGGACGAAGTCGGATTGATGTGCAGCTGTTATCTTCACTACCTCAGGTGGTATACCGTCGGGGCCTGGTGTTCTGCCGTTTCTAAAGCGCTTGTTAGCATTAGAAAGTTCCTCTTTCGTAAAGTGGGGCGTATTTACGACTTCTGGTTGTAGCCAGTCAAAGGGAGCATGCTCTGGGAATAATACGTCCTCGACTTGACGCGCTCTTTCCAACGACATTGGAAGATTTTGAGGACGAATCCTTAAGTTCCTTCGTATTATTTGGAACGCGTCTCCCCATGTGTCCTTGTCCAGATCCATGCACAGTTTCTTCCAGTGGCTTTGTTTGGAGTTGTATATTAGCTGGCGTAATTCCTTTTTTAAGCGTTTATATTCGTGTTTAAACAATTTAGTATTTTCTTCGTTGGTTTTTTTGGTTCTTTGGCGCTGGTATTTTCTTCTGGCGACTATGCATTTAAATCTAGTGTCAGCAATTTCATCGGTCCACCAGTATACGGGCCTCTGGGTTTTTTTATTTCCAAGCTTTCGCAAGGTGACGTCACACGCTCTGCTCATCACGTGAGTCAGTGTCTCAGCGTTATCATTAATTTTATTTTGAAACTGCTCTGTCAAGCATTCTCGAATTTTCTCCTCCTGCAGTTGTTGTGAGTTCGAGCCGCTTGTTGGTGACTTTGACATTTTTTGTGGTCTTACATGTTGCCTTATGGTGTACAAGATGTATCGATGGTCACTCAGAGATTCTTTTTCGAGTACTCTCCATCCTAGGAACCTGTCGCTTATGGAGTTGTTAGAAAAGGTAAAATCTATGGTGGAGCCCGAGTTTACCCTCACAAAAGTGTAGCTATCTCCTTTATTCTGGATGACCAAATCAAGATCCACTGCCCAGTCTGTCACGATGTTTCCCCTTTTGTCCAAGCATGGGGATCCCCAGTAGGGGGATTTTGCGTTAAAGTCACCAGCTACTACTATCCCTCTTTTGCTTTGGAGCTTGATACACTGACTTAGCAGTTCTAATGATTTGGACAGTTGGTCAGTTGTTTTGTTGGGTGAGAAGTAGCAACTGAATATTGTGAGTTGAGCTAACTCTACCCACACGAAACCTTGTCCGAAGCCAGTGTTTACTACTGATGTTGTTCGGTTTTTGATCCAAATCGCTGAGTCCTTTTCTTCGTCTGTGAACCATTTAGCACTAGTGGCCAGTTTTTTGTTTGGTTCACAAATTATTGCTATATCCGCGTTCAGTTCTGGAGTTCTGCACGGCATCTCGCGGTATTTATTTGGATTATCTTAAGCATTTTTTGCTCTTGTCCTCCTTGCCTCCGCCAGTGCTTTCCTGAAAGATGGACATGATCCTGTGTCAGCTCGGTGTCCCTTTATGTCACAGATGAGGCAGTATGGCTCTTCCTCACAACCTTTCGCTTTGTGACCTTCTTTGCCACATCTGAAACAAAGTGTTTGTCGGTCTGGGCCTTTACAGTCAGTAGCGTGGTGACCCGTTTGCCAACATCTATTGCATCTCTTAAGCTCAATTCGTTCTCTAATGCGGCAGTATATCCACCCTATTTTGAGTGTACCCTTTTCTAGGAGAATACTTGCTAGGTTTTTTGGTAAAACGACAGTAGCCACTTGTCTTTCACCATAAGCAGGTCTAAGGTTCTTTATTTTAACTTGTTTGTCCTTTGTCCCTAGGAAACTATTTATAGATTGCTCTATTTCCTCTACGCTTGTGACGGCGTCAATGTCCTTGATGTGGATTATAGCGTCGGTGTTTTTAGAGCGGACGTCGACTTCTGGCAATGTTTGTGCTATAAGTTCCACCAGGTCGGATGTGTTTCCCCCTTTGGTCTCAAGAAGCAGGTCTCCAGCTTTCGTTTGCCTAATGCCGACGATTTGTGAACCCGAGGTCTCGGGATTTATTTCCTCTTTTACTTTCTTGAGTAGTTCTGCGTAGGTCTTGCCTCTTTCCTTAATGAACACTGCTCCAGTTGTTTTTTCTTTCTTTTTTCCTTCGTGTCCTTTGTTAAGGGTCCATTCCTTCGGTGCGTCTGCCTTCTCGTTTCGCCCCTTCGGCGAGTACACCCAGATCTCAATTTCTGTGTCAGCAAAAATAAATTCTAGCTGTTTTTTTATCATTGGCCATTCGGTCACAAAAGGTTTGGCAAATGCCAGTTTAGTTCGACCATTTTGTGTCATCAGTTTTTTTAGCTCCTTTATGCAGTTGAAACTTTTTTCAGGACTAAGTGTTTCGTCCTGTTTTTTTTTCCGAGCAACAACATGGTAGTTGTACCGGTCAACGTTTTTGATGTCAACCTCCTTTGTTGGGACTCCGATTGAGTGTCTTAGATAGACCACTCTGCCTGATTCTTTTTCCTGAGATTCCAGTTCTTGTGGCGTAGTGTATGCTTGGCTAAGTGCAAACGGCACTCCTTGCTCGGAGCTAAGGTCATCGGCAACGCACCAGCCCAAGTCCCAATCCAGCGCTGCTGGACTTGGATTACCATGTCCTTCGCTAACTCTTCGGTATGCTACCTGTAGCCAATAGTCGTTGCATATGTCTTGGAACTCCGTGTAATTGGATCCCCTTCTCATGGCTTCCTGGAGCTTGCTAAGAAATATTTTTTCTTCTTCTCTCTTTGGTCCAGCGCGGGATCGATTATTTCTGTTTGGCATCCCTGAGTTACCCTTGGTCGATCTTGGTGGACATATCCAGGAAAAGTTTTTCCTATTGCGGATATGAGGGAGCATAGATCTTCTGCTGACTTTTTAATCTCGTCGTTGGTTTCTGCGTTGGCTACGATGAGCCATTTTAGTTCTTGGGCTCTTGATACTGCCTTCCTGATAGCACCTTCTATGTCTTTGTCACACTCTTCTGAGCTCTCTATTACTTGCATCCTTTTCCGTTTCGGGTTTTTTTCGGTTGGGGATGTACCTTCCTGTCCTGGTTTGCCTTTGCTTTCATCGATGTCGGTAAGACCGGCGAAAGAAGCGGATCCGGTCCGACAGAAGTGGTGTCTTCTGTTAGTCACTGGGCACATCTTTAGGTTTTGGTGGAGTTCTCTTCAGTGCTTCGCGCTTCTGGAAAGGGTTTTCCCCTGCAGTTCTTTTATCGTTAGCCTTAGTTTTAGCCTTATCTATCTAGTCTTGTCTGTTTAGTCTTGTCTATCTAGCCTTGTCTATCTAGTCTTGTCTATTTAGTCTTGTCTGTCTCGTCTTGTCTGCATAGTCTTGTTTGTCTAGTAATCATTTCAGACTTATCTTCTGTATCTAATCTCCTAAGTGCATGTTAGTGCCATCTATAGTTAAGTAAGAAAACTGACTATTGTCAATATTCTTGACACTTGTTGAATGTTTTCGTCGTTTTAACCTGTTGAATGCCAAAGTTTTTACCAACAAGTGTGTGATTAATAAGGCCTGGGAATTCCCATAAGTAGCAACTGAAACGTAACAAGTACTGTGGAATTTTTTTTTTGCAAAATTTTCGTTATTTTTAAGGTTATTAACGGATTTATTTTTAGATATTTGAAGCAATTTTCTTTGTGGTCAAGTACAACAGTCCAGCAGGTGAGGAAGTATGGAGAAATTGAGGAGGGCTTTGAGTGGAGACGATGAAGATGACGAGGAAACCGATATTATTACAAAGGTGAAAACAAAGCATTGAATGATGCAATCTAGTTTTAGTTAAATTATGCAGCATGTTAATACAGGCAAATCGGATTAAACCAAACGTTCAATACCTGTTGAGCGTAGATTATAAAACAAGACAATAATCTATGCATAAGAGATTAAACTCTTAGTTATTTGGACTTATTTATGTGATTTTACTCGTTTTTATAATTAGTAAATTATGTCGAAAAAAGTTTAATTAAAACTGTAGTGGCAACAAGTCGTTCCATTTTTATTTCTTAGTTTACGAGGGCATTATAATAATTACCAAAACATTTTCAAACAATTTCCGAAAATATTTGAATAGGGTCGGTAATGTAATCCTCGATCAGATTAAGAAATATTTGTACTTTTAGTTTTAC
Source organism: Phosphuga atrata (assembly GCA_944588485.1). NCBI lineage: Eukaryota > Metazoa > Arthropoda > Insecta > Coleoptera > Silphidae > Phosphuga > Phosphuga atrata. The sequence goes on along the minus strand of OX155893.1, from coordinate 11,910,982 downwards.
TAGGGCTTTACGGTAATTACCCAAATATTTTCAAAAGATGTTTCGAAAATATTTTATTAGGGTCAATGGTTTAATCCCCGGGGAAATTCCGACAAGATGTTTTTCCCGAGAATCGATAATCACCAAAGCGACAAATAGCCGAAAATAGAAAAATAATCACCCTCAGATGTGGGACCAGTATACCTGGAGATAATATAAATACCTGGACCCCCAAATACACAAGCCAGTTTCGTCCAGTCAGCCAGGCGCAAATGGGCAGCAAGTCAATTCCAGTTCAGTTCAACAGTCAGGCGCAACCAACCAACAAGTTCAGTCAGTTCAGTCCAGCCAGTGGACTCAGACACCAGTCCAGCTAGTGGACTCAGACACCAGTCCAGCCAGTGGACTCATTCACACCGGTCCAGCCAGTGAGCCCAGTCAACCAGACTAAACAAGCAACCAGTTCAATCCACATGGTCAAGCAACACAGTCAGACACAACCAACCAACGAGTCCAGTTCAGAGAGTCCAGCTCCACTCATTCCCTCAACAGTGTTTGTATCTCTTGTACATTTGTATATATATATATATAGTCGATGTAAATAAATTCCTCTGCAAATGGTGACTGATACCTATTCCACGGAGTCTCACACACCACAAATTGGTGACCCCGACGTGATCGACAAGTGGAATCCGATCACCTACAAATTGGTCGCCGAGATCGAAAAGAGAAAACTACGCACTCAAATATGGAACCAAATGCACCTGAAATCAGCCATATCGTTGAACTACAAGGAAACCTTATGCTGGCTCCAGACTCTCGCGAAGTAGCACGGAGTTGGGCGAGGAACGAGAATGTGGTCAGGTTACTCGCCTCGCCTTGTGCTTCCTCGCCTTGCCTTGGCTAATTTCTGCCCGCTCCAGACTCGCGAAGTACCACGGAGTTGGGCGAGGAACGAGAGTGTGGTCAGGTTACTCGCCTCGCCTAGTGCTTCCTCGCCTTGCCTTGGCTAATTTCTGCCCGCTCCAGACTCGCGAAGTACCACGGAGTTGGGCGAGGAACGAGAGTGTGGTCAGGTTACTCGCCTCGCCTTGTGCTTCCTCGCCTCGCCTTGGCCAACTTAGCTTCATGAAGCGGTTTTTCGTGCCCGAGTCAAAAAGACACTAGGCGGGAGTACGAGGAAGGGGGAGTATCACGTCTACACTCTCGTGTTTACTCGTCCTTTAATTTAGTCAACTGTTTGCAGGTGGCTCAGTTCACAACCGTTTCAACCGTCACAACAAACAAACTATTTTTATTTGATTTTATTAAATTTTATAATAGTAATTAAAATATCAAAAATAATTTACTAATAATAATTTAAATAGTAAATTATGAGCGATTGGTCCCAAGAACTCCAATTAAAATTCCTTGAGGCTTTTCAAAGGGAACCAGTTATTTGGGATCCCAAACATGGTAGCCACAAAGATAAAAAAATTATTCACGACGCCTGGAGTAGAATTGAATCTGAAATTGGCAAACCAGTCAAAGAATTGAAATCTAAAAAAGATTCATTAATGGCCACATATCGTGGATACTGGTAGGAAAATAGCGGGTACTATTAAATCTGGAGCGTCGGGGGATGTTTATAAACCAATATGGTTTGCCTTTGAAGTAATGGACCAGTTTTTGGGTTCTGTTTACAACTGTGGAGCCACAATTAATACAGAGGAACTAAGTATAAAGTAGCAATATTTTTTTAATGAATTTTATTTTTATTAAAAATATAAAATTATATGTACTTTATGAAAGATAAGTTAGATATTACTCATTAGAATCAAAATAATCACGAAAAGTATCCCTTATCTCCACACATGGTGGACTTGTTCATCGTCCCATTCCTGGTAAACTTCTTATAGCACAGCTATCAACTCTTGTCTCCATGAGCCACTTTCGACCAGTATACCATTATCATCATAAATATCTGTCGTACCAGGGGGGGGTGTAAATATTTCTAGAAGTAGAACTATTTCTCAAAAAATTGTGTAGCAGCACACAAGTGTTTTCCAGGATAAGGTTTCATTAAATTTGTACCGAATGCGAAAGCACCGTCGCCTAGAAAAACGTATGGAACATTTGGACCGTTAGTACCTGGCAGAGGACAAGGGGTAGGGAAATTCAGATCTTCTGCAATTATTTTTTTTCATAACAAAGAATTTCTGAAAACACCACCGTCACTTATTCTTCCTTTTGCCCCAATATCAGCAAATATAAAGCGGTAGTCACTGTCGACCAAAGCAAGAAGAACAATACTAAAACATCGCTTGTAATTGTAGTAATCTGATCCTGATTTACGTGGACATTGTACTTGTACATGTTTTCCATCTATTGCGCCGACTGCATGTGGGAACTTGCGTTGAAATCCCTTTTCTAGGTCCAACCATTGCTCCGCTGTTAACGGTAGCCTAAACATAGTTATAAATTGCATTAATAAGTAGTCCAATACTTTGTCTGTCCATCCATTCCCTTAAAAAGTAGATAAAATATAATTATCTTTTGATTTAATAATCTTGTAATCCAATAAAAAAAATTACGTTATAGCGTTGTTCTATTTCTATGTATAGGCAAAATCCACCATCTCTTCTTTCTTTCTGCACGGTTTATTAATTTTTTTCTTCAAAAATATATTAACATAATTATAATAATTAAAAGCACAATTAGCTGCAGCAGCAGCTACTACCTGTTCGGTGTTGGTCATGGCACTGAGGTCCTCGCGAAGTAAGGCGAGAGTGTTATGCCTAGAGAGGATGCCTACTCCGTGTAGTTCCTCGCCTCGCACAACTTCGGCGAGGATCCTCGCCGAAGTTACTCCGCGAGAGTCTGGAGCAGGCCTTACACGCGAAACTGAACACCGCAAGCAGTCAAAGTCCGAACACCGCCTCTCGTACGCCTCATGATACCGCCTCCGCCCTGCAACAAAAACCGAAAACGACGTCTACGATGACGCCTTCAGCCGTCTACGAGGACGCCGGCAACAACAACGTCTACGAACAAACATCGCAATAGCGACGACGATGACGAATTCAACCGTCTACCAGGACGCCGGCAATAACAAACAACGTCAACGGTAACGACTTCAATCGTCTACCATACGTCTACGAACAAACGCCGCAACAGCAAATGATAGTTGCAAGCTGGTTTTGCTTAGGGAACCTACGTGGGACGCTTTGCAACAAACTTTCAACAACAAGCAGCGTCTACGGTAACGACTTCAACCATCTACCAGACGTCCACGAACACCTACCCCAACAGCAACGACGATGACGAATTCAACCGTGTACTAGGACGCCGGCTACAACGAACAACGTCTAGGGTAACGACTTCAACCGTCTACCAGACGTCAGCAGACAAATGCCGCAACAGCGACTGATAGGTGCAAACTGTTTTTGCGTAGGAAATTGCCTATCAGCAAACGACGTCCACGAGGACGTCTTGCAACAAACTTGCAACAACAAACAACGTCTACGGTAACGACTTCAACCGTCTACCAGACGTCCTCTAACAAACCCCTCAACAGCGACGACGATGACGAATTCAACCGTCTAGGAGGAAACCTACAACAACAAACAACGTCTACGGTAACGAACTCAACCATCTACCAGACGCAGTAGCATCGGTCAATCGGGCGAATGCCCGGGGCCCACGGACTAGGGGGACCCCACAGTGGCTGCAGATCGATTCTGAGACGACTGACGTGTGGCGTTTTTCACATGGGGGACCGCACCACGTGGGTTTTAAATAGGCTCAAATTTGACATTTTTATGCCGCCGGAGGCGGCAGATCTAGGGTGTTTTAACCACGCGTCTTCGATGACTTAACTGTGAATGTCCGTCCGAACGTTACGCATCCCCAAGTTTCGTTCTCCGACCCGGCGCGCCCCTCCGGGGATCCAAAACCCACCCTAAAATCGTGGTTTTCGCGGAAACGGCCCGACGGAAGCGGCGGCGGCGGTGCAAAACGGGAATATACATTTTTCCGGTATAGAGCCGAAATCCCCGTCGAGCGGTGCCGTTTTCACGACTCAACTCCCCCAGGTTCGGACGCACCAGACCGAATACTAAAATCACGATATTTTACTTTTCAGGCGCATTTTTGGTCGGATCTCAATTTATTTTTCCTGATCCTCTAGCCGCCGCCGCGTCACGTTTTAAGAGCCCTCGCTCGCCGTCCTGCGACGTCCCGTTCGATTTTGACGAACCCGTTGACGATTTTGCAATCACTTCCATGGACGCCCAGGACTTATTTGATGGACTCCACGTCGCCGGTTGGGTTTTCGTTCTCTTCAGAACACTCGCGCGCAACTATTCCGGCAAGAATTCTTAAACTGCGACGACTTTTTGCGAATCTGCGGCAGTTTGAAGATAAAAATACGCACAAAGTGAGAAAAACCAGTGGCGTTTTGCGGGGGTACATAGAACTTTGGAACCAATTGCCGTTCGATCGACCATAGAACCTTTTAGTTTGTTTGGGAGTTTAATCCCGATTGCGCCGAAGATGGCGTCGCGACGCCATAAAAACGACGATCCACGAAAATTCTCACGGAACCGCCAACCGCGCGATTCCCGCAGGGAATTGAACGTTTCATCTTTTACTGCAAGCGGCATCGCGCTGCGTCGTTTGCAACCGACGCGACGCCCGCCCCAACTCGCCGTATTTTATTTACTGGGGGCCTCACCTCAATATATATGCCCGAGGCCTCCAAATCCAAACGACGGCGCTGACCAGACGTCTATGAACAAACAAGCAACAAACGCTACATAGCGTTATCACTGGCAAGGGGATGATGTAGCGACAAGGAGCCGTTCCACTATTATTTCTTAGTTTACGAGCGCATTATAATAATTACCCAAATATTTTCGAACAATTTCCGAAAATATTTGATTAGGGTCGGTAATGTAATCCTCGAGCAGATTAAGAAATATTTGTACTTATAGTTTTACGAGGGCTTTACGGTGATTACCCAAATATTTTCCAAAGAATTTCCGAAAATATTTTATTAGGGTCAATGGTGTAATCCCCGGGGAAAAGGGAAGATGTTTTTCCCGTAATCACCAAAGCGACAAATAGCCGAAAATAAAATAATCATCCCCAGATGAGGGACCAGTATACTTGGAGATAATATAAATACCTGGACCCCCGAATAAACAAGCCAGTTCGATCCACACAGTTCCGTCCAGACAGTCAGGCGCAAACAGGCAGCAAGTCGACTCCAGTTCAGTTCAACAGTCAGGCGCAACCAACCAACGAGTCCAGTTCAGTCCAGCCAGTTGACTCATACATCAGTCCAGCCAGAGGACTCAGTCAGCCAAGTCAGTCCAGCCAGATGACTCAGTTCAGTCCAGCCAGTGGACTCATTCACACCGGTCCAGCCAGTGGCCCCAGTCAACCAGACTCAGCCAGTTCAATCCACACGGTCAAGCTACACAGTCAGACGCAACCAGTCAGCAAGTCGACTCCAGTTCAGTTCAACAGTTAAGCGCAACCAACCAACGAGTCCAGTTCAGTTCAACAGTTAAGCACAACCAACCAACGAGTCCAGTACAGAGAGTCCAGCTCCACTCATTCCCTCAACAGTGTTTGTATCTCTTGTATATATATATATATATATATATATATATATATATATATATATATATATATTTATATATATATATATATATGTATATGTATATATCGACATGAAATGTAAATAAATTCCTCTGCAAACCGTGAGTGATACATTATTCTACCGGGTATCACACCACAAAACTAAACAAAGAAAACCATATTAAACAAACATGTAATAAATAAGTTGATTTAACCCTTTGAAGGCAGTTTCCTCCTCTTCATAGCATAGTCTGCACAGTCGTTCTGGAGAGATGAACCACTGTGCAGACTATGTATGCTATGAAGATGAGGAAACTGCCTATCATATAATCTTCCATTGTGAAACAATTTCATGTAGGGAACACAAGCTTAGCATTACAGCATATGAGATTCTCATTAATATGGCCCATAGACTCCTAGAACTAACACAGGGGCTGGGATCTATTCACATGAACAGAACATTATGGGGACATACAATAGGCCATAAGGCCGCAGTGTTTTTAGGGCTTATAGCCCTTGACCCACATTAGTTGCAAAAAAAAAACCTTAGAAGCACAGAATTTTTTGAAAATAAAATGTGCTTGTTGCACAGAGATTTTTATGTCCATGTAGCTATTTCAATATTTCGAGGAGGTTCAAAAAATATCTCACCATTATAATGCATACCCCATTACTGAAACGGCTTCTCATTTACTCATAAAAAAGGTGGGACACTTTTAATACTACCATGCCACAATAAATTAAGCAACAAACATATCAATGTGTGCACAATGTAATATGTAATTGTAATATGTAAATGTAATATTAATGTAATATCTTTGTCTGTTTCACAGAAATATTTTTTATTTAAAATTAAAGCAACTATAAATGAATAAGTTTGTAATAATGTTATTTATATATTGTTGAGTTTAAAGATTTTGATATTAAATAGTAACATTTGTAACTTTTCTTCAAAGATTATAATTTCTAGGATAATTATAATCTTCGAAAGAAAGATACAAATGTTACTATTTAATAATTGTAATAAGTTCTTGATTGTTACAATTTTTGTTTTAGTTTCGGGACAGCACGACGTTAAATTGGAACACGAGGATAAAATGGTTCATAGGCTGTTTCGTGATCGGAATCTTGCTGTCACTGCTCGGCTCGTTCGCCTTCTTCCTCGGAGGAATCACGCTGTTCTCCATCTTTTACACTCTAGGCAACATCGTATCCATCGTATCCACTTGTTTCTTAGTCGGTCCTGTTAATCAATTCAAGAAAATGTTCGCTCCGTCCCGAGCAATCGCCACCATCCTCGTCATTGCCTCGTTTTGTCTCACATTAGTCGCAGCTATTGTTGTAAGTATTTCAACAAGAACACGAATTAATGTATTTTATTAATTTTAATTTCGTAATGATAGACGAGTAACGAGCATAGAATTAATAATAATAATAACTATTAATAATAATATTTTCCAATATGTGGAACAAGCACAAACAAGCTTTTGATAGCGTGTCTAGAGAAAAACTATTGTACCAGTTACTTGCCCTTGGAATTCCTCAAAAACTTATAAGAATGGTAAACTTAACTCTAACCAATACACGTGCTCATGTATTAGTAGCTTCCAAACTCACGGACGAATTCGACATCAGGACAGGGGTCAGGCAAGGTGATGCGCTATCTGCTATGCTATTCAACTCTGTACTTGAATCAGTTATTAGAAACCTGCACATAACAGGCCACATACACACAAAATCTCAGCAGCTATGCTCATATGCCGTTGATATAATTATATCAGCACGAACAGCAGAAAGCCTAAAAGAAGCTACTGCCTCTTTAGAACAGAAATCTAGCGTAGCGGGACTAGTAATAAACGTGAATAAAACCAATTTAATGAGAAGTACCAGGGATCCAACACCCTGGCCAGAGCCACTACAAGTTAACGCATTTAATTTCGAAGAAGTCAGAACCTTCTCTCAGCTAGGATCGAAAATAACTAACGACAACAGAATCAGTGAAGAAATCAGTGCGAGAATTGTAGCAGGAAAGAGAGCTTATTACGCGAATAAGAAGCTAATGGGTGAGAAGCTTCTAAGTGTCAAATCAAAGTTAAAGATCTATAACACACTCATTATGCCCGTCATAACATACGCGTGTGAAACATGGACCATATCTACGATCAACGAAAACGCACTACGAGTCTGCGAAAGAAGCATATTACGCAGAATCTTTGGCCCCGTACAGGAAAACATTGATACATGGAGATGCAAAACGAACCATGAACTGGACAGACTAATTGGAGGAGCGGACATCGTAAGGCATGTAAGGGCACTACGGTTACAATGGTTTGGACATGTTATGCGTATGGAAAGCACCTGAAAGAAGAGCTCGGGGTAGACCACGTAAGAGATGACTGCATCGACGACCTAAAGATATTAGGTGTGAGAAACTGGCTGCAATTGGTCAACAGCAGGGAGAGATGGAAGGACGTTGTAACTCAAGCCAACGCCCACCCAGGGCTGTAGAGCTATAGAAGAAGAAGAATATTTGGAAAATACGCTGTAAATAAATAAATAATAACTAAAAGACACTATGCCGAATCTGACGGCGCTGGTTCGATCACGATCCGACTGGCGGTTTCGGAGGAATCGGAATCGTGTCGACAAAAATCGCATTTTCCCGATTTTCGCGTTAAAATTGACATGGAGCGAGAACAGGATGTCGCAGATTCCAGACTAGAGATGTGCATGGGACGAGTTTCTCCTATCAGATCCCATCCTGTGGGACGGGTCACTGTTCCATCCCATTACATTATCGTCCCACCGTCCCATCCCACAAACCTAAAATTTTCGTCCCATATCTCCTATCCCATCCCGGTCGAGCAGCCCATCCCATTCATCCCATATCTCCCATACAGCAGGCTCTCTTTTAGTGGTTCGAACTTTCTTAAAGAAAATTCGTTCAAATTTAATTTTTCCGTAAATTTTTTTTTTTTCCGTAAATTCCGTAAATTTTTTTTTATCTGACAGTGAGTACTCATTTTTTCGTCGTAAGAATTTTCAGGAACTACGTCGTTATCACAGAATTCTCCGTATTCCGGAAATTGTGCGTATTGGCACGATAATCAATTAATTATGCACAAACTAGATTTATTAGATTATCAAAAGTCGTCCCACTCCGTGTCATACAAAATTGTCGTCCCATCCCATCCCACGCGACGTTCATACCAATCATCCCAACCCATGAGACGATGGGACGGGTTGGGTCGGTGAGATCCCATGCTCATCTCTACTAATCCAGTCCAATCCTGGAGGGACCCCCCCCCCCCCCAGATTCGTTCCCACTCGCTGCGGGAAAACCGCGTCCACACGTGTGACCATAGGGACATGTGGCCTTCGCAGACCACGTTATTCGTTTCGCGCTCGTTGCGGGCAAAACTCCTTTAAATAAGAGAACCGCGTCCACAAATGTAACCGAAGAAACGAAATTTTCTTTCCGCCACACCGAGCGAACCTAGGTGTGAGGATGAGTTGGGTCGGTGAGATCCCATGCTCATCTCTACCAATCCTGGGGGGACCCCCCCCCCCCCCAGATTCGTTCCCACTCGCTGCGGGAAAACCATAGGGACATGTGGCCTTCGCAGACCACGTTATTCGTTGCGGGCAAAACTCCTTTAAATAAGAGAACCGCGTCCACAAATATAACCGAAGAAACGAAATTTTCTTTCCGCCACACCGAGCGAACCTACGGTCGCGTTCTTGCCCGCCTAATGTCAAAAGAGGGGCAAGGACGCGGCCAAAGGATGTAATGGTATTTTATGCATGTTAAAATGCACCTACAGCTGCCCCCTGCGGTGGGGATGGGGGCGCGACATTATAAAACCTTAAAGAACAACATTTTCTGCTCGATTTTCGACTCGTTACTCGTTTAGTACAATGTAATTAAACAAATAAAGTTTGTCGAGTTTGACAAATCTTATAACTAATGCTATTTTTTTTTGTTATGGTTAATAATGTTTTTGTTTCAGTTACATAAAGCGGTTTTGGTTTTGTTGTTTATAATATTCCAGTTTGCCGCGATGACTTGGTATTCGATTTCTTATATACCGTACGCCAGAGATGCTGTAAAGAAAACTGTCTCAGCTTGTTTGGTTTAGTCTAAATATTTTTTTTTTATATAAATATTATTTCCCACTGCAGCATTTTACTATATTGTATTGTTATTGTATTATTATTTTTGTCTTTTGGAAATAATTTTACTTTATATCTTAAACTAATTTAAACCACTAGTCTAATATTCGCTACTTAATTCTGTTGATTAGGTGCATTCCGAAAAAAAAAAAAAAAAACTTCCAATTTGAATTTATTATATGTATTGTATTGTATTGTAAGATATAAATGTATATTATTGTAAAATAAAATTATTATGAAATTTTAAATTACAATCTAAAAAGGGCAAAAAATATTTAAAAAAAACATGCATATTCCCTAATGCATGTTTTTTTTAATATTTTTAATTCACTGTTTGCACCGTTATAACATAGTAAAAAATATAAATACCGCTTAAAAATGCTGTAATTAAGTTTAAAAAAATATTTAAAATATAGAAAAATTTTGAGCTGGTGTAAACAACGCCATTTTCGCGCGGTTTGTTGATGACGTCAACTACCGCTGATAGTTCAGTACATTGTTTACCACAGCTGCTTTCATTTTTAACTTGACGTTTTTGACGTTTGTTTTCTAACCAAAAGACTGCAATGACATACAAGTGTAAAAAATACGGATATGGTATGTTACGTCACTTTCGATTTAACCAATGGTATTGCGTTTTAGAAATTTGAATTTCCCTTGCTTAATTTGCTTTTATTTATTAATTATATGTATTTCAAAAGATAATAATTACAAAAATATTGGTATAGTTCAAATTTCCGGCCATTAAAAATTCGGAAAAAAAATATTTGAACCAAATTTCAATTTCATGCATATTCCCTATTGGCAAAGACTTGTGTTTTGGTTAAAATTAAATCAAAATTAAGATTTTTTGTTGAAACTGAAGATACAAATGAACAACAACAAAATCTAAAACCAAAAAAGTTTGTTCTTCAAGTTTGAGCTCAATTTTAAATTGCTATAAAAAGGCATTTTTGCAAGATGTTAGTCAATTTGTTCAAAATTAAATCAAGATAATTATGCCAAAGATTTTTTGCTGAAATTGAAGATATTTAAAAAATAGCAACAGCAAGACCAAAAAAAAATGTTTCAAGTTTCTGCACAATTTCAAATTGTAATTGTGCTAAAATTAAAACAAAATGATCACCTCAAAGAAATTTCAACAGCAAAATCTAAACTAAGAATCTAAAAAAAGGTTGTTTCTCAAGTTTATGCGCAGGGCCGGCACGTCAAAATATAAGGCGAATACAATTTTCGCCGCGGTGTGGTAAGTGATTTGAAAGCCCTTTTTGCCCTGAATACTAAACAGATAACATTTTCCAAATTTATTGATTTGTTGTCGAGATTTATTATTTATTTTCAAGTTACGGACGCGTTCTTCATTTATGTCGTTGAAAGGAAGTCCAATTGTTCAATCTGCCCCTACAAAAACTGCCAATTAGTTTAACAAATGCTCAAATTGTACTCAAATACAAATTTCGCTCGAAACGTTTTCTTACATTTTGGAGGATCTGTGGCGTAATTTGACGGCATTCTTCAATAATGCGTCGACGTAACTCTTCCAGAGACTCTGCATTTGCTCTGTTCTTTTGCATAAATTTTATTCTTTAGATGACCCCACAAGAAATAGTCACTTCTAGCACTTCTTCGTCCATTCGATTGTCCCGGGCAAACTTTGTTCAGAAACTCCCGAACAGCCTGAGTATAATGTAGTAGCGCTACATCTTGTTGAAAAGTCGAATGGTCTTCTAATTAACGATCGCCATTTTCTTTCAACGACATAAACTAAAAACGCTTTCGTAACTTGAAATGAAATAAACTCGAAAACAAATCGATAGATTTAGAAAATGTTAGCCTTTTAGTATTCAGCGCTAAACGGGCTTTCAAATGAGGTATAACTTACCCCAAAGTGCGATTTAAAATTTCAGGGGTTGTGGTCCCAGCGCGAAGTGATTTGGATACAAATTTTCTTGTAAAAGGTGTCCCCTTCGCAAACAAAATTGACGTGTCCGAGCGTTTTTTGAGAATCCATCTTTAACTATCCGAAAATCCCTCTGTTTCGTTTTAAAGGCCTACCTTGTATAATTGACTGCATCCTGGTGTGTCATACCTGTTAATATATTCGCACAATTTGTAATTCGTTAGAGAAATTTAAAGTTGCTATATCGTCTGTTAGGTACATGTGCAAATCCTGACAATTTTTAAGAATTTCGTCTGAATTTTTTTGCGCTAATGATGGAATATCACATACAAATTCAAAAATTTTATTATAATTTTCCAATTGTGTAAATGCTTCAGTAACAGAATTAGTACAAATATTTAAGAGATAATTAAAAACTTTAACTTCAATTTTTTTAGACTAATTTTCTATTGCTTTTTCTATTTCTTCGTAAATAAATAATTTGCTTTTAGGTCTAATTCTAATTGAATTACTGTTTTCAAAATCTGCATTCGTTTCCATTTCATTAGCTATTTCATTAGCTATTTCATTAGCTTTACAAATTATTTGCTCAAAACTGTTTATACGAAATTCCTTCAGAAACAAATTAACGCTATTTAATATTTTAACACATTCTGATAAAACCATATTTAGGCTAAAAATATGGCGCCGTAAGGCGATCGCCTGTCCGACCAGGCGCACGTGCCGGTACTGTTTATGCGCAATTTGAAATTGTCATAATATTGCTATTTTTGTTTAAAATTAAATCAAGATAATAATCTGAAGAAACTGAAGATATATGTATCAAAAATAGCAACCGCAAAAATGAATGTTTTACAATTACAAAACATAATTATTACATTACATAAGCACCAATTCTTTTGCTAAATTCACTCGACGGCACCATCAAGTTGTTGAATAAGTGAAATTTTGTGATTTTAAACATAATTTTGCTATTTCATCAATAACTCGTTCTATTTACCAAGAAATAAAAATTGTGAATCATTTATTTAGATTGATTCTCGAACAAATAAAATTTCTTCTAATCCGAAAAACGTAGATATAATTGTAAATATTACTCAGATAACTGAATCAATACTTTTAATTTGAAAATATTTATTTACTTGGAAAATTATAATATATACATACATATATATATATATATATAATATATATATATATATATATATATATATATATATATATATATATATATATATATATATATATATATAAATATTTTATTATTTTCGTAATAACTATCAATAAACCGTCAAAAAACCGCTTCAAAAGGAAACTTTATGATTCTAGAATGAGTCACGAGCGTCGCATATACAGGGTGATCCCTCACGTGGAAGTCGCCTTGTCGCGGTGTGAGGGCTTAGTTTCGCAACATACCGTTGGACGTCACGACGGGAACAACTCCGGTCGGGGCGTTCGGCGGAGGGCGAACAACCAAGAACCATTATCCAAATTATTCCAAACCCTTAATCCCAAGGTGCCATGCGACCCGTGCCAAAGGGACTGGTTGATGGCCAAGGGCAACCGGCCATCGCTTACGGAGCCCCTCTGATACCTGGCGACCTCAGAGGGTATCCAGCCTTACCACTATCAAGCGGGGCTCTGATGTGGTGGACCTTTAGTTCCCTTGCGACTCGTGGGATTTATATGAATTCCAAAAGTAAAAATAATCCATGTGTACGGGACCTAACCGACACAGACAACAAGGAAGTCAGCCCGGATTCCCGGGAAGACGACCTTGACCTCACACTCGTAGACATGAGCAGTCCAGCCATGTCTACAGAGGCAGAGGTAGATGTTCTTGTAGGGACAGAGGAGGACTTGCCGCCTCCTGTCACAAAACAAGAATGACCAGCAGGCGCACCAAAATAGCCCAAGTGAACATCCATCATGCCAAAGCAGCTTCAGCTGTGATGGCTAGGATGTTCACCAAGCAGCACCTAGGGCTAGCGCTGCTTCAAGAACCCTGGACCTACGGAGGTAAGATCAGAGGCCTTAGCAAGAGGGAATGTAAGTTGGTATGGGACAGCCGTGAGGTTTCCCCTAGAACTTGCATTATGGTAAGAAATGGCATAAATTACTTATGTCTTTCAGAATTTTTAACGCGGGATTTAGTACCGATTCAGGCCCTCATCAAGATCAAGGGTCTCCACCGCGAAGTAGTGATCGCATCAGCATACTTCCCTGGCGATGGTAACAGCATACCACCCATTGAAGTACAAAAGCTGGTGGAACACTGTATTAGGAGAAAGCTGCCACTCATCCTGGGATGTGACGCGAACGCACACAATGAGATGTGGGGCAGCACGGACACTAATAAGAGGGGTGAGTACCTTTTATAATACCTCATTAAAGAGAACTTAATTGTGTACAACGTTGGGAACACACCAACATTTGTCACTAAAGTCAGAAATGAGGTACTGGATATTACGGTAGGTAGCGCTAACGTAAGTAAACTAATTAAAAAGTGGAGGGTTTCAAGTGAGCCCTCAATGTCAGATCATAGGATCATAGAGTTTGAGCTGGAAGGAGCGAGTGAGGAAAACACCCCCATTCGAAACCCAGACAAACTGTGTGGCCTATGTTTAGTTCCCAACTAAAAGAAAACCTAGAGCAGGTGACAGTGCGGGGTAGTATCAAACACTACACCGTGCTGGAGCAGGCTGTAGGAGAAATAAATGTAGCAATCACCACGGCATTTGAATCCAGCTGCCCGGTAAAAACCGTGAAGGAGCATAAGGACGAAAAATGGTGGAACAAAAATTTGTCTACATTAAGAGCAAAAGTACGTAGGCTTTTCAACAAAGCCAAGCAATACGGAAATTGGCTAGAATACTCTGAGGTGCTTACCACCTACAACAAAGAGATCAGAATGGCAAAAAGGGAAAACTTTAGGACCTTCTGTGAAAACATAGAATCCACGCCGGTGGCAGCTAGACTGCACAAAGCACTAGCGAAGGATAGAGTGGAAATGACAACCACTCTCAAGAAACCGGATGGGACCTTCACGGAGGATGAAGAGCAAAGAGCTCTCCTCCTACTAGAAACCCATTTTCCGGGATGTAGAGAATACAGGGAGACCGAGGGCTTGATGCAACTACGGAAACCAAGTCGGGCCGACTGGAAGAGGGCAGCGTCCATCTGTACGGAAAACCGAATCAGATGGGCTATCGGCACTTTCCAGTCTTTTAAGGCCCCAGGTGTGGACGGACTAGTTCCTGCCTTCCTACAAAAGGGAGAGAGAGAACTAATGCCGTATCTTCTAAATATCTTTAGAAGTAGCTTAGCGCTCGGATATATACCGGAGCTATGGAGAAGGGCTAAGGTGGTATTTATACCGAAGGTGGGGAAGAAAGACACCACTCAACCGCAGTCATTTAGACCCATTAGTCTAACATCTTTTATGTTAAAGACAATGGAGAAGGTGATTGATAATTACCTTAGGACTATAGTGCTGGTAGGTACACCACTACACAGGAGTCAGCATGCTTACAGAGCAGGGAAATCCACAGAAACCGCCCTGTATCAGCTAACAAACGAAATAGAAGCAGCACTAGAGATAAAGGAAGTAGCGATATGTGCCTTCTTGGATATAGAGGGAGCTTTTGACAACACCTCACACGAGGCTGTCAGGGCGGCCCTCGAAAGAAGGAGTATCGACAGCACTATCTCAAAGTGGATGGGAGAAATGCTGAGAACTAGAACGGCGGAGACACAAGTGGGAAAAGACACCATTAAGATCTCCACAACTCGAGGGTGCCCACAGGGAGGTGTACTATCACCGCTAATGTGGAGCCTGGTAGTTGATGAACTACTGGTTAGGCTAAACGACCTAGACATCAAATGTCAAGGTTACGCCGATGACATAGTCATAATGGCCAGAGGAAAATTTGAGGGAACGCTCTGTGAAATTGTTCAGAGAGGCCTCAAAGTAACTAGTAGATGGTGTCAAACAGTGGGATTGAGACTCAACCCCAGCAAAACCACGGTGATACCATTTACTAGAAGGAGAAAACTAAACTGCCTACATCCCATACTCATAGATGGAAAGGCAGTAGAATACCAACAGGAGATAAGGTATCTGGGTATCACACTAGATAGCAAACTCCTATGGAATAGACACGCTGAGGCAGTGGTAGGTAAAGCCAAACGCGCCCTAATGGTGTGCAGAAATCTGGCAGGAAAAACGTGGGGTTGTAACCCCACTATCCTGCGATGGATGTACACCATGATAGTGAGACCTGCAATCACTTATGGGGCGGTTGCGCGGGGAAGTAGAATCAAGCTGGCCTCTATGAGGAAACAGCTTGAGAAGATTCAAAGACTGGCGTGTGTCTGCATCACGGGGGCGATGGGGTCGTGTCCGACAGCAGCATTGGAGCTGCTGCTGGATCTGACTCCGCTGCACCTTGTGGTGGAGAGCGCCGCCAGATTGGCGATCGTAAGGTTCAGCAAGGAAGGAATGGGCAGAGGCAAAATAATCGGGAGCAGAGACCGAAACAGCCTCGCTGCCAAGATCCCCTGGCTGGAAGTACCAAAAGACGAAATGGTATGCAAATACCACTTCGAGAAAAACTACACAGCAATGTGTAGTAGTAAAGCCGATTGGAGCGACGAATCCTCAGCATACCACATAGAGCAAAATGCCATCAAGTGGTATACAGATGGTTAGAAGACAAAGGAAGGCACTGGTGCAGGAGTGTTTGGACCTCGTACCAGATACTCCGAATCCATGGGAACATCCCCAAGTATCTTCCAAGCAGAGGTACACGCAATCGAAAGATGTGCACAGTTTAACCTCGACAGGAAGTACCGCAAAAAACGAATTGCTATCCTGTCAGATAGCCAAGCAGCCATCAAGGCCATGAGCTCATACACCATCAGATCCAAACTGGTATGGGACTGTGTGGGGAAGCTGAACAAGCTTGGCAGGGATAATAAAGTAACGCTATACTGGGTACCAGGACACACTGGTATAGACGGAAACGAAGAAGCCGATCACCTAGCAAACAAGGGATCCAGTAGCCCCTTTATAGGTCCGGAACCCTTTTGCGGTATGAGCGTGAACACCATCCGCAAAAGTTTAGATGAAGAAATAAGAGGAAAATGGATGAAAACCTGGGAAGAACTTCCAGGGCTAAGGCAATCCAAAGTGATGCTGGGATCTTTTAACCGGAAGAGAACTAAAGCTTGCCTGAAACTAAGCAGGAACAAGCTCAGAATTCTGACAGGAGCCCTGACGGGACACTGCAGACTTAGGAAACATCTCAAGGCCCTAGGCCTAGAGGAGGATGATGGATGCAGATTCTGTGGCTCAGCAGAGGAAACCCCCATACATCTGTTCAAAGACTGCGGAGCATTACTCCGCAAGAGACAGATGTACCTTGGGGCTCACTGCTTGAACACAGAGGAGCTACAGGCCTTGAATCCCACCCAGATCCTGAGATTCCTAAAGGAATCAGGATTGGAGGAGGCGCTCTAAATGGGTAAGTACACCAACACTTGGAGGAGGAGGGTGGGGTACAATAGATCTATAAAGGTCGCAGTACAAGTCGTCACCACCATATCTACAATCTACAATCTACATACAGGGTGATACAAAATCAAATAATTCAAACATTATCATCGCGAACTAAGGTTTTGATAAAAAAATGTCAAATGCAGGTGACGTAGCTAGGTGGACAAGGGCTCCGGTTCGCAGGTGACGTAGCCAGGTGGACAAGGGCTTCGGTTCATAAAGAACAAAGCGGGG
Organism: Phosphuga atrata; assembly: GCA_944588485.1. NCBI lineage: Eukaryota > Metazoa > Arthropoda > Insecta > Coleoptera > Silphidae > Phosphuga > Phosphuga atrata. The sequence continues at coordinate 11,893,514 of OX155893.1, read as the reverse complement.
CCCCGCCCCCTCTTTCTTCGCAGCTCGAACTTATATTGACCAATTATAGGTCCTCAAACTTATAGATAGGAATAAGAAAAGAATACAGTGATTTGAACTTATTCCTAGTAGCACAAGTCTATACGTAGTCTTTATGAGTGGTAGAATCATGAATCATGTGTTTAATGAAGGAAAATGGGACTAAATAAACAACGATGCACATGACAATATAAAATATTTATTATACAGATGAGATCAATAGACTGAAAAAAAGATTTTCAACAAAAATCAAAGTCAAATTCATAATCTCTTATGTGCTTTAATTTTCGCAAATTCTTCTATAACTTCACTCAAGTCCAAGTTTGATGCCGCCTTGTTTTCTATCGTAATTAATGATAAATTGCCGGTGGCGATCTTATACAATGCTGGTTCTTAAATAATTCTTCAGTTTATTGAAAGATCTTTCTGCTGACGCGGAAGTAACCGGAATAGTGTGAAATAGTAGCATTGCTGTATACATTTCCGTAAGGGCACAATCAAGCACGCCAAATTTCGTTATAACTTCTTTACAAAATAAAATAGAATAAAAATAAATGAAAATAATTCTTTTTAAAAAAAATTTTTTTTTGTAAAATTGGTCAACAACTCCGGAACTATGGTTGAGGTTGAACCATAGGCGTAGCCAGGGGGGTTTTGGGGGTTCAAATTTGTCCGTCTAATGTTTTTTTTATTTATCTATCTACCTATCAACGTTTATATATTTTATCTCACATACCAACTCACACAATAATGATGATGACACGACGATGATGACACCCATGAACACATTACTAAATACATTATTGTATGTGAAGGATGTTATTATTATAATCGTGTGAAAAAAAATATCAAATTAGTGCGTAAAAGCCCAATGTAAATCAAATGGAGTTTCATTATTAAACGATTTCTGTTTGTTGTTACTATAGCAACAACTTGCGTCATTGAACAAAAAACATAGTCGTAGTAAAAATAAATTTTCTCACATATAATATTAAAATCAAATTAATTTTTCTTATTTTGAATCAAGACATCTCGGCCTCTCAGTCTGGATTTTTCTGGCTCTAATATAACTTAACCTAACCATAACCTAATCTAGATTAAATCTAGGTTAACCTAGATTTCATCGACAATGACCAAATAGTCAATGTGCATTTTTACTATAGTGCATTCTTTTTAAGAAATTCGTACAGGGAAGATAGGGTTTATTTGACCTGGTTCTCTGATTGGCTTAAATCGAGGAGAAGTTCACACCGACGATATTTACTTCTCCATCTCAACCTCTTTTCTCTCTTTCTTTTCACATACATTTGCAGCTGTTAGTTGTCAATGGCTGCCGTGTCAATGCACAATTATCATCTGATATGTTTGTATCATTTAGATTTTTTTGCGTTTATTTATTTGTTTGTATTTTATTACTATTGTTGCCATTTGGAGTATTTCATCAATAATAATAAGATATTCAATCAAACCATTAATAAATTATCAATTTTATATTCAAATAACTATATTTGAATTTAGCGCCAAATTTTGTAACTAGATTGATCATTTGCCATAGTGTAAATCAGGTTTCTAGTTACTGCATTCTTAAAAAAGTGGACTATAGTTAGCAATTTTTTCCACGGAGCTGCTGAACGTTCTAACCTTATTGTGTCAGTGATTTGAAGTATTTTGTCTGTCAAAATTACAATTTTTACAATATTATCGGTAAGAAACAATTATTTTTTTTGTAGATTCAACAGTATTTTAACTTGCTTCGTAGATTAAATAATGTATGACACACATGCCTAAAGCCCTTCTTTACACACTTGTATCATAAACTAATGGTATTTATCTATCTATCAACGTTTATATATTTTATTTATCTGTCAACGTTTGTCAACATCTAAACGAGTTCCGATTTAATAAAATCTCTTTTTTGTGATCACTCTGTATGTAGGTTTGTTGTGCTAAATATAGGCGACTTCTCATACTGAACAGAGATAGTCCACCTGACCTTCCCCACTGTTCGCCACGAGAAATCATTTCAGTTGCAACTGCGCGTCAAAGCTGTTGCGTTTGTGTTCACCACGTCTTGCATCGACTTGCAGCAAATTCAAAACAATGCCGAACTCCGTTTACGATGCCTTTCCACAGAGTTACAAGGAAACTCTTAAAGAAATCTCCGATAATTTCGAGGAGAATTTGACCAGGGTAAGACCTAACCTTATGGAAATTGTAATCTAACGTAACAAGAAATCCATTTTGCCGGTTAAATGACACATTGTTGTTGGGCGCAAATGACGTCATTTATGAGATATTTGTATATTTTGAACAAGACATTTTCACAATTTTGTTGAATTAAGTATTGTTATTATCATTTTTCTAATCAACCTTATTTCTGTTTCATTATTTGTTATTCATTCTATAATTGCGCAACAATTTCCTTTAATGTTATTTGCGTTCCAATTCAACGTAGGCGTTACAAATATCGTGATTTCATTGCATTTTCATTAACTAAGCAAATACTTGTTTGCGTTGTATTGTTATAATATAGTCTACCAAAAAACTCGTCTTGTCAATGTATATTATGTAATGTAAATGTAACATAACGTAAAATACATATATTGAAGCTTAACCCAGATCTTACTATAGTCCTTTTAAAAGGTCAGCTGGGACAATCATAGAGTATTATCTACTTTAGGTACTTACGTACTAACCATAGTTGGGCAAAAATTAATTGTGAAAACAATTAACAATTAAATTGCGAGATTTAATTGCAACTAACAATTAAAATAATTAATTGTAATTGCAATATATCACAATTAACAATTTGTTAATTGTAAAATTTTGCAATTACAATTGATTAATTGTTAATTGATTGATGCACTTTTACAATTAACAATTAATAAATGTCGGTTGGAAGATGTTTATTATACTCCAATGCATCACTTGCCATAATGCGTAACTGAAATAGTTATTTACATTAGAGTGTGAAAGTGAAAGTTTCATTTTACAACGCGACAGCTCGTTTGGGAAACGAGCCCGAAGGGCGAGTTCCGCATTAGCTGGAGCGCTGTAAAATCGTTTCCGCACGAAATTTGTATAATTTTTTTGGCCGACAATTAATATTTAAGAAACAAATAGACCCTCCGCCTCAACTTCCGGTCCCCACCCTGCTTCCGGTTCCCGCCCCCCACTTCCGGAACCGGAAGTGGTGTGGGAACCGGAAGTTTGAGTGGGAACCGGAAGTTTGAGTGGGAACCGGAAGTGTGAGTGTGAACCAGAAGTGGGGGTGAGAACCGGAAGTGGTGTGGGAATCGGAAGTGGGAGCGAGGTTGAGGGCCGGAAGTGGAGGGTCCCGAACGAACCATCTTTCCCAACTATTTAGATTATTTACAACATTGGAAATTATTTTTTGGCCTCCTGAATTGTAAAGCTAGCTTTGACATCGTGTATACATCAAGCGAAACTAGAATTTTACTCACTATGTTGCAAGGTCCGGCTACAATGCGGTAAAGTCACTTTCCCGCATTGTAGCCGTACTTTCCCGCATTGTGCCAAATAAAATAATTTCTAATATTGTAAATAATCTAAATAGTTGGGAAAGATGGTACGTTCGGGGACCTCCACCTCCACTTCCGGCACTCAACCTCGCTCCCACTTCCGGTTCCTACCCCACTTCCGGTTCACACTCACACTTCCGGTTCCCACTCACACTTCCGGTACCCACCCCACTTCCGGTTCACGAACCAAAAGTGGGAACCGGAAGTAGGGAAATTTTTTGAACCGGACGTGGGGGTGGGAACCGGACGTAGGGAAATAGACCACTTCCGGTCCCCTACCCTCGCCCCCCACTTCCGGTTTCCACTCCAACTTCTGTTTCTCACCTCCACTTCCGGTTCCAAAATTTTCACCACTTCCGGTTCCCACCCTCCTTTTCCGGTTGCAAAAAATTTCACAGTTCCGGTTGTGGAAGTGGGGTGGGAACCGGAAGTGTAAGTGGGAACCGGAAGTGTGAGTGTGAACCGGAAGTGGAGGTGGAAACCGGAAGTGGGGTGTTAACCGAGAAGGGTCCAGAACGAACCATCTTTCCCAACTATTTAGATTATTTACAATATTGGAAATTATTTTATTTGGCACAATGCGGGAAAGCACGGTTACAAGGGAGGGATACACGGTGACAAGAGGGAAAAGTTTTTACATTCATCAAATAGTATTAATTGTTAATTGTAATAATAAACAATTGATGATTAAGTTAATTGTAACTAACAATTAAAATTTTAATTGCAATTAAATTAATTGTAAACCACAATTAATGGATTTAATTGCAATTGATTTCATTTGCATCTCACAATTAAACAGTTAATTCAACTAAATTAATAGCAATTGATTTAATTGCAATTAAAATTGTAATTGTTTGATTCTACAATTAAAAAATTAATGGAATTATGCCCAACACTGGTACTAACGCCACAACAGCTACATATTTGAACAAAATGGATTGTTAGATTAGGTTATAACGGAGCAGATAAATGTATACCACATATTCCGGCAGCGCGACCTCTCGATCCGAAATAAGAAAAAAAAATGGATAAGGGTTAGATTAGGTTATATTAGAGCAGATAAATGCGGACCATATATCGCGCGGTTGCGCGATCTCTCGCTGTGGTGGCGTTAATACGTAAGTACCCTACTTTGTTTGTTCGACTTTTATTGTCTTGTCTGATTATATTGTCAGATGATTTTATTGTCTTGTCTGATTATATTGTCTTGACTAGTCTATTATTAATCTGTCTCGCGAAGTGGGCGAGGCACTGTTTTAACCGTATTATACCGAGTATAGAATTTTCTCAGAAACTAATTTGGGGATTTGTTTCAAATTTTGTGGAGGTTTTGGGACAACTCTTTGGAAATTACAATGTTCACGTTACTTCTATCCAGGGGTCGCGATAAAATTTTACAGAAAATATTGGGTCGTAAATGAAAATAGTTGACAACATACCCGCCTTTCAATGCGGGAGACTTGGGTTCGAATCCTGTTCGGCGAGGCGACAATTAGGACGGTTTTAACTAACCGTCCGGGCTGCCCACCCTGAATGAATGCAAAATATGTGATACCGGGTTGGCGCAAACTAAAAGCCAAAGTGGAGACTAGTCAATAGTATCGGTCAAGTAAGACTTGTTAGCTCTATTGGCAGTAGAGCTTTCTAAAAATTAATTCATTTAAGTCCGTGTCTTACTGGCTAGTCTAGACAGACAATACTAGGCAATACTAGTCTAGACTAAACAGAAAAGATAATACTAGCCTAGACAATACTAGACTAAACAGAAAAGACAATACTAGTCTAGACAATACTAGACTAAACAGAAAAGAAAATACTATTCTAGACAATACTAGACTAAACAGAGAAGACAATAAAAGTTAACAAATAAAGTAGATTATACTCTATGTTAGCTCAACAGATATAACATTTGTTCTATCTAGTCTAGTGTTGTCTATAAATTATCTCTAGATGGTGTCTTAATAACTGAATATTGTTTGGGTAGTCTTGTTTGATCTATCCTAATAGACTTTTTTACAGTTAGTTAAGCGTCTGCGCGTCCGCCGTGTTTAAAGGGCGGGAATATGAAAGTTTCGGGCACATTTTGTTATTTTCACTGGTTATACATCAAAAAGTGCCCGAAAAACATGGCGGAAATTGACGTCTGCGCACAAAAAAATTTCAACTATGAAAAGGTCTATTCATTTTTATTTTTTTTTTATTAAATATATTATCTTTTAGATTATTGGCGATGATTTCGAACGTGACCAAATGTATTCTGCCACAACAACCATTCCTTTGAAAGACATAGGAATACACGGGATTGAACCCAAAAACCTTAAAACGTAATTCGTCAAGTAGAAAACAACGCTCTACATTAAACTAATCGTGTCGTTTTTAGCTTCATCCAAAACATAGAACTGGTCGGAGCTCCAAAGTACGCGCTGACACAGTTGAAAGTAAATTTCAGAGATTTATCTTTGGACGTTCAAATTGATATTAGAGATATAAAAGTCAGTGTACAGCATGTTGTTGATGGAAGTGTACCGAAGGAAATGTAAATATGCTTACTACTATGTTTGGAGATATCTAATCTGATTCTTTGTCATTTTTAGTTGCAGCACTGGTAAATTACCAGATTTGAGATACAACGCGCTTATTGGTATGAATACTGAAGAAGATTCGTTCGTTCCCAAGAATTTTTTCAACAATTTCCATTGGAAATTAAGTGAATTCGACCTGCAAATAAACACAGACCCAATTTTTCAATCAAGCACGACATTAGAATCGATTGGCAACAAACTGATACCGTATTTTGCGAATAAGTTTTATAGGGAAATTACTGGAACTGTTGTTGATTTTTCTCTATCTGAACTCCTCATAGACGAACCAGAACAAATAAGGTAATAATATATTAACACGTTAACGGCGGCGTGTGCGACCGGTGGTACACGTTACCCGCTAAACTAAAACACAAAACCGAGCGCCGGCGTCAACGTGTTACAGAACGAGTTTTTATTGTCAAAATTATGCTCTCTGTTAATGCCAAAATATGACAGATTTCGTGTTTTTTTTTGTCAAAATTATGCTCTCTGTTAATGTCAAGATTATGACAGATTTTATGGTTTTTATTGTCAAAATTATGCTCTCTGTTAATGTCAAAAATATGACAGATTTTATGGTTTTTATTGTCAAAATTGTGCTCTCTGTTAATGCCAAAATATGACAGATTTCATGTTTTTTTTGTCAAAATTATGCTCTCTGTTAATGTCAAAATTAAAACTAAACATAAATATAACACTGCATGTCAGAAAAGTGATACTTTGGAATAAGGTTGTCAGAAAGGACTGTGCGAGGTTGTCAAAACTGACATTTGACAGCTTTCTGTCACTATAAAATAACGCGTTAAATTTTTCAAAAAAAAAATTGGTACAAGAAATTGCTTTTAAATAAATAAACATGAAGAATTGTTCAAAAAAAATGTCAAAAATTGTTGAAAGAAAAAAGTCCGTCGAGTCGGTCTAGTCCGCCTAGTATAGTCTGTTTAGTATGTCTAGTCCATCCAGTCAGTCTAGTTCGTCTAGTCCGTCTAATTCGTCTAGTCCGTCTAATTCGTCTAGTCCGTCTATAGTTCCTCTATAGTTCGTTTATAATTCGTTTATAGTTCGTCTAGTCTGTCTAGTCCGTCTAATTCGTCTTGTTCGTCTATGGTTCGTCTATAGTTCCTCTATAGTTTGTCTATAATTCGTCTATAGTTCGCCTATAGTTTGTCTATAGTCCGTCTGTAGTTCCTTTATAGTTCGCCTATAGTCCGTCTATTGCTCGTCTATAGTTCCCCTATAGTTCATCTATAGTTCGTCTATAGATCGTCTATAGCTCGTCTATAGTTTGCCTTTAGTTCGTCTATAGTTCATCTATAGTTCGTCTATAGTTTGTCTATAGTTCGTCTACAGTTCTGTCAATATTGGCAAAATTATGATTGGTTTTGGTTTATTGATGTCAAAATTATGACTCTTTTGGTTTATTGATGTCAATGTTATGACGGGTTTTAATCTCAAAATTATTACATTTTTTTGTTATTGATGTCAAAATTATGACAGTTTCTCGTTATTGATGTCAAAGTTATCACAGATTATGATTATTGACGTAAAAATTGTGATAGTTTTTGTTATAAATCAAAACCATGACAATTTTCTGCGATTAATGTTGAAATTATGATAGTTCTCAGTTATTAATGTCAAAAATATGACAGATTTCATGGTTTTAATTGTCAAAATTATGCTCTCTCTTAGTGCCAAAATTAAAGCAAAACATAAATGAACCACTGCATGTCAGAAAAGTGACACTTTGGGAAAAGGTTTTCAGAACTGACAGTGCAAGGTTGTCAAAACTGACGTTTGACAGCTTTCTGTCGCGTAAAAAAAACGTGTTAAATCTGTAAAAAAAAAATGGAGAAAAGAAATTGCTCTTAAACAAATAAATGTGAAGAATTGAAAAAAAAATGTCAAAAATTGTTGAAAGAAAAAAGTCTGCCCAGTCGGTTTAGCCCGCCTAGTATAGTCTGTTTACTATATCTAGTCCGTCTAGTTCGTCCAGTCGGTCTAGTCCGTCCAGTCAGTCTAGTCCGTCTAATTCAACTAGTCCGTCCAGTTCGTCTATAATTCGCCTATAGTCCGTCAATAGTTCGTCTATAGTTCGTCTATAGTTCGTCTATAGTTTGTCTATAGTTCGTCTATAGTTTGTCTATAGTTCGTCTATAGTTCGTATATAGTTCGTCTATAGTTCGTCTATTGCTCGTCTATAGTTTACCTATAGTTCGTCTATAGTTCGTCTATAGATTGTCTATAGTTCGTCTATAGTTTGTCTATAGTTCGTCTATAGTCTGTCTATAGTTCGTCTATAGTTCGTCTATTGTTCGTCTATAGTTCGTTTATAGTTCGTTTATAATTCGTCTATAGTTCGTCTAGTCTGCCTAGTCCGTCTAATTCGTCTTGTCCGTCTACAGTTCGTCTATAGTTTCTCTATAGTTTGTCTATAATTCGTCTATAGTTCGCCTATAGTTCGTCTATAGTTTGTTTACAGTTTGTCTATAGTCCGTCTATAGTTCGTCTATAGTTCGCCCATAGTCCGTCTATTGCTCGTATATAGTTCATCTATAGTTCGTCTATAGCTCGTCTATTGCTCGTCTATAGTTCGCCTATAGTTCGTCTATAGTTCATCTATAGTTCGTCCATAGTTCATCTATAGTTCGTCTATAGTTTGTCTACAGTTCGTCTATAGTTCGTCCACAGTTCTGTGAATATTGGCAAAATTATGATTGGTTTTGATTATTGATGTTAAAATTATGACAGTTTTGGTTTATTGATGTCAAAATTATGACTCTTATTAACGCGTTATTTTGACTGACTAATTGGTTTATTGAGGTCAATATTATGACGGGTTTTAATCTCAAAATTATTACATTTTTTTGTTATTGATGTCAAAATTATGACAGTTTCTTGTTATTGATGTCAAAGTTATCACAGATTTTGATTATTGATGTAAAAATTGTGATAGTTTTTGTTATAAATCAAAACCATGAACATTTTCTGCGATTAATGTTAAAATTAAGATAGTTCTCAGTTATTAATGTCAAAAATATGACGGATTTCATGGTTTTAATTGTCAAAATTATGCTCTCTCTTAGTGCCAAAATTAAAGCAAACATAAATAAAACACTGCATGTCAGAAAAGTGACACTTTGGGAAAAGGTTTTCAGAACTGACAGTGCAAGGTTGTCAAAACTGACGTTTGACACCTTTCTGTCGCTTAAAAAAAACTTGTTAAATCTGTAAAAAAAAAAAATGGAGAAAAGAAATTGCTCTTAAACAAATAAATGTGAAGAATTGAAGAAAAAAATGTCAAAAATTGTTGAAAGAAAAAAGTCTGCCCAGTCGGTTTAGCCCGCCTAGTATAGTCTGTTTACTATATCTAGTCCGTCTAGTTCGTCCAGTCGGTCTAGTCCGTCCAGTCCGTCTAGTTCGTCTAGTCCGTCTAATTCAACTAGTCCGTCTAGTTCGTCTATAATTCGCCTATAGTCCGTCAATAGTTCGTCTATAGTTCGTCTATAGTTTGTCTATAGTTCGTCTATAGTTTGTCTATAGTTCGTATATAGTTCGTATATAGTTCGTCTATAGTTCGTCTATAGTTTACCTATAGTTCGTCTATAGTTCGTCTATAGTTCGTATATAGTCTGTTTATAGTTCGTCTATAGTTCGTCTATTGTTAGTCTATAGTTCGTTTATAGTTCGTTTATAGTTCGTTTATAATTCGTCTATAGTTCGTCTAGTCTGTCTAGTCCGTCTAATTCGTCTTGTCCGTCTACAGTTCGTCTATAGTTCCTCTATAGTTTGTCTATAATTCGTCTATAGTTCGTCTATAGTTTGTTTATAGTTTGTCTATAGTCCGTCTATAGTTCGTCTATAGTTCGCCTATAGTCCGTCTATTGCTCGTATATAGTTCATCTATAGTTCGTCTATATTTCGTCTATAGCTCGTCTATTGCTCGTCTATAGTTCGCCTATAGTTCGTCTATAGTTCATCTATAGCTCGTCCATAGTTCATCTATAGTTCGTCTATAGTTTGTCTATAGTTCGTCTACAGTTCTGTGAATATTGGCAAAATTATGATTGTTTTGATTATTGATGTCAAAATTATGACAGTTTTGGTTTATTAATGTCAAAATTATGACTCTTATTAACGCGTTATTTTGACTGACTAATTGGTTTATTGATGTCAATATTATGACGGGTTTTAATCTCAAAATTATTACATTTTTTTGTTATTGATGTCAAAATTATGACAGTTTCTTGTTATTGATGTCAAAGTTATCACAGATTTTGATTATTGATGTAAAAATTGTGATAGTTTTTGTTATAAATCAAAACCATGAACATTTTCTGCGATTAATGTTAAAATTAAGATAGTTCTCAGTTATTAATGTCAAAAATATGACGGATTTCATGGTTTTAATTGTCAAAATTATGCTCCCTCTTAGTGCCAAAATTAAAGCAAAATATAAATAAAACACTGTATGTCAGAAAAGTGACACTTTGTGAAAAGGTTTTCAGAAATGACAGTGCAAGTTTGTCAAAACTGACGTTTGACAGCTTTCTGTCACTTTAAAATAACGCGTTAAATCTGTCAAAAAAATGGATAAAAGAAATTGCTCTTAAACAAATAAATGGGAAGAATTGTTAAAAAAAATGTCAAAAATTGTTGAAAGAAAAAAGTCTGCCCAATCGGTTTAGCCCGCCTAGTATAGTCTGTTTAGTATATCTAGTCTGTCTAGTCCGTCCAATTCATCTAGTTCGTCTATAGTTCGTCTATAGTCCGTCTATAGTTCGTCTATAGTTCGTCTATAGTTTGTCTATAGTTCGTCTATACTTCGTCTAGAGTTCGTCTATAGTGCGTCTATAGTTTGTCTATAGTTCGTCCAAAGTTTGTATATAGTTCGTCTATAGCTCGTCTAGAGTTCATTTATAGTTCGTCTATAGTTCGTCTATTGCTCGTCTATAGTTCGCCTATTGTTCGTCTATAGTTCGTTTATACTTCGTATATAGTTCGTCTATAGTTCGTCTATCGCTCGCCTGTTGTAAGAAAAAAGTCTGCCCAGTCGGTTTAGCCCGCCTAGTATAGTCTGTTTAGTATGTTTAGTCCGTCTAGTTCGTCCAGTCGGTCTAGTCCGTCCAGTCAGTCTTGTCCGTCTAGTTCGTCTAGTCCGTCTAATTCATCTAGTCCGTGTAGTTCATCTATAATTCGCCTATAGCGTGTCTATAGTTCGTCTATACTTCGTCTATAGTTCGTCAATAGTTTGTCTATAGTTCGTCTATAGTTTGTCTATAGTTCGTTTATAGTTTGTCTATAGTTCGTATATAGTTCGTCGCTCGTCGTTTTCTAAACATGGACGCGTGCTGAAAAATCGCGCTTATTGAACTCGTTCTTTAAACTATTTTTTTCTACTTTCCGCCCTTGTATGCCATTTCTAGATAAAAAATAGCCGATACATATTGAGAAAATTGTATCGCACTCGTCGAGCCATTAACGAACTCATATGAGTGCTTTAATGACTTCATTATAGACGCAAAATAGAAAGCAGTATATTAAAGAACTAGTTCAATAAGCGCGATTTATCAGCACGCGTCCATGTTTAGAAAACTCCTGGCTACGCTCGTCGTTTTCTAAACATGGACGCGTGCTGAAAAATCGCGCTTATTGAACTAGTTCTTTAATACTATTTTTTTCATTTTGCGCCATTTTATGCCATTTCTAAATAAAAAATCGCCGATACATATTGAGAAAATTGTATTGCACTCGGTGAGACATTAACGAACCCGTATCAGAGCTTTAATGACTTCATTATAGACGCAAAATAGAAAATAGTATATTAAAGAACGAGTTCAATAAGCGCGATTTTTCAGCATGGGTCCATGTTTAGAAAAACCTAAACATGGACCTGGGTCCATGTTTAGAAAAACCTAAACATGGACCTGGGTCCATGTTTAGAAAAACCTAAACATGGACCCGTGCTGAAAAATCGCGCTTATTGAACTCGTTCTTAAATCGCGCTTATTGAACTCATTCTTTATACTATATCTATTTTGCGCCCTTGTAAGCCACTTTTAGAAAATTGTATCGCACTCGGCGGGCCATTAACGAACCCATACGAGTGCTTTGATGGCTTGATTGTAGACATAAAGTAGAAAAATTATTAAAATAATACTGTTGTGTGAAAAGTTACCTATATGTTTTTAGGGAACATGATGAACACCGAACGTCATTATCTGACTTTAAAGTTGATGGATGGTTGCAGAAATTAGAAGGAAAATCTCCAATACATTTTACATTCGATTTTAATTTTCATATCAAGGATAAAGACGGTACCGTAATTCAAATGCGCAGTATTCCAAATACTGTTGATTTGAAAAACTTGAAAAGGACAAGTCCAACTAGCTACTTTGATGATAACTTGTACGTCGTAAGTGGGGACCTTCAAGAATCAAAGGTAAACATTTATTGTTTCCTTGAAAGCATTTTTAATATTTGTTTTTCAGTGTAAATTGAATTATAAGAAAATTGAACTTTCGGGGAAAACTACAGAAGGCACCATTACTGCTACAATTAACAGAAACAATGTTCTGATGGTTTTTGATCCAAGCAAGAAGACAGTTCAAGTAAATTCAACAGCGTTTCAGTAAGTAATTTTTCTTAAACACACTGTATGTGGCAATCAGAACCTTGGGCATTCGTTCCGTGCATAACCGCACTTAGCGCCATCTGTGGCCAAAAAGATAACTTCGTCTCCGATAATGGTGTATAAAAACAACAGGCAAAAACAAAAACTTCATCCAAACGATGTTGTAGTTTATTATGATCTAAAGTTAAAAATAAACAAGATATATAGTTTTTCGCTGTACACTATCTCGCATTTCCGGCAGATTTCAGTCTGTCCTAACTTTTGAACGGCTTGGCACAGTGACGCCTCGTTTTCATCAATAGATTCAACGCCGCAGAATTAGTTGGAAAACGTATATAATATTCCTTATGCCCGCCATACATACAACGGTCCGTCGGAGAGGTCTACCTGTGCAGGTTTGCCTGCGCATGTAGACCGGAGCGTGTGTGGAAAGACCTGTGCAGTTTTTTGGCTACGATTGACCTGCGCAGGCAAACCTGCACAGGTAACCTCTCCGGTAGACCGTAGCGTGCATGGCGGGCATTAGGAAGCTTTCGATTAAGAAATACCATCGACACAATACCGCGGAAACGATGAAATGCGAAAAAATCGATTTTGCTAAATCGTAATTTTTTATTTACAGCAAAATTTAAAAACGTTTTTGAAAGCAAACGTTTTTGCTGCTGATTACAAATATGCAAATTATATTTCGCAAGCTCTTTCCGTTCACTATCACCTGCTAAAATTTAGGAAAATTTTAAGAAATTTCGGCGCTAGAGTAGAGATCTTGGAAAGTAATGAATGTCCCGCGGATACTCTGAGTGTGTTAATAGGGAAATGACCTTAAGAAAACTGCAATCCGTTTTTGACTATCTGCAACCGTTTCTGACATATCGACTTTGCAAATCGAGAATCGTAAAATTTCATTTTTCGAATTATTGAATCTTTCCGAAAATTTACACATCGACTTGTTCGTCTTGTTCAGTAGTTTCTGCGTGCCGAAAATGATTTCGTTGTTGTTTAACGTTCTTGAGGAAATTGTAAAAAACCGCAAAAGCACATTTTTTTCGACCGAAACGACGAAAAAAAAATTTGCGAATTTTTTGGAAAATTTTGTCGCGATTTTTTTTTGTTACCCGAAAGAAATCGAAGAGCAGAATACGATTTTCGAGTTTATTTCGCTCTAAATTTAGAGATAAGCAAGATATCATATAAGCAATATATTAGCCTATATCTTGGGTATTTTGAGTATTTCAACCGAATCAGCTGGAAAAACGTGCTCAGCACTTCCATTTCCATCAGATAAACTGAAAAAGGCCAAAAAATCCAACGTTTTGATCAGGAAAAAAGTTGATTTCGGTTCTCTACGATCCTCTCGTAAACAACAAAACCCACCGAAATCATTTTCGGCACACTGAAACTAGACGACAAGAAGATAAAATCGATGTGTATGGAATATTTATTGAACCAGGCAACATAGAAGCTTCAATTTAGCTTTCTGATCTTAGTTAACCCATTCGAGACCGGTTGCACACTGTGTGTGCAATTGATTTCCGAGACTATAAGACGGCTTGCACACCGTGTATACAATAACAGTAATTTGCAATAATTAATTATTCTGAGTAAACTAGTCGTCGAAATAAGATTTTTCTTGAACAAATGAATCTGTAAAGTACAGGAAATCAAAATTTGGCATTGGTTTTATTATGTACCAAAAAATGTAAAAAGTTATCAGAAGCCTTTACATGTAAAATACTATAAATACGCATGTAGCGCAGGCAGGAACATCGCGAATGCAGGAATCGACCAGTGATAATGCAAGTGATGATTTCATGTTTGCAAGAAATAGAAAAAAAGGATCGAAATATTGTTATCATGGATAGTGATAGTGATTTAGAAAATGAGGAAAACATGAATGTGAATATTGAACTATTAGATCAGGATCGCGTCGTGATTTTGAGTCGATCTTTAGTTTTCTCACGCTTCTATGTACTTACTTAAAAATACTTTTCGATAAATTTAAAATTATAACACGCTTCTCGCACACTTAATACATACAATGTTATGGAAACTGTCTTTAAAATAATCAATTCTATACGTGTCAGTGCCCTTCAGGGACGCTTGTTTAGATTAGAAAATGAGGATAATGATAACGAACTTTTGCTACACACTTATGTGCTTTGGCTCAGTAGAAGTCAATTTCACATGCGGTTTCTAGAGTTATTAGATGACGTAAAAAGTTTCCTCTCTGAAAGAGGTGACAGTTTACACACAGTTAACAAACAAAGAGTGGTTATTTGATGTCATTCTTGGCAGACTTTAGTTCAAAACTATGCGATTTGAATCTTGAACTACAGGGTAAAGGCAGAAATGTATTGGATATGATAAGCTCGATAAGATCTTTTCAGCAACTTATAATACTGTTAAATGCGAATTTAAAAAATTGAAGCATTTTCCAAGCATTGGAAAATATTTTCACACACATCCACATCCTGACCCTGCCCTATTTTTAAATGAAAAACAGCTTTTAAATGGCAATATGTTATACATTTTCTCAAAATTTTCTCCCCCATGGGGGGTGCACTCTCTGATTTCTCTTTTTCTTTTTCTCTTTGATTGTCAAAGGAAGAAGTATGGCGTAATGAGTTTAAAGGAAAAATGGAAGGACTTAACCATTTCTGAATTCAAGGTGTTTTATTAGTTCATATGGGAACTATCAAATGTCCAAGAATTGATAATTATTGGAATAAAAGCGAACAATCTGGTTTTCATTGTTTTCCCAACACATGACTAGACAAAGATTACAAAATGTCTTACGATCGCTTCATTTCTCGTCTGATAATGAAAATAATTCCAATTGCAGATTATTGTAATAATAAAATGAAAGAAATATATTATCCTCACAGAGAGTTATCAATAGATGAATCTCTACTTCCTTGGAGAAGAAGGTTAATATTTAAACAATATATTGCCGGTAAATAACACAAACTTGGTGTAAAGTTATACGTTGTGTGCGAAAGTTCTGGTACCGCGTTAAGAATGAAAGTATATACGGGAAGTGGTGACGATATAAGTGGAAAAGGACTTGTAGATAAAGTTGTCTTTCATTTGATGAAAGATTTTCTAAATCAGGGACATACTGTTATCATGGATAATTATTACAGTTCTTTTGGTTTTAAAATTGCTACAATACAAAAGTTACTGTACAGGAACATTGAGAAAGACAAGGAAAGGAAACAACTTGGAAGTAAAAAAAACTGATGAAAAATGAAGTTATTTTTCGGTTCAAAAACAATGTAATGATAGGTAAATTTAAAGACAAAAGACATATCAAGTGAATACAAAGCAACGTTAAAAGATTATGAAAATAAATATAATATTCGAAATAATTGATTAATTATTATAAACGAAATATTCTGCAACCAATTGCGTTGCATTACTACAACAACTAAATGAACGGGATAGATCGCAAAGATGATGTCTTACTATTCTTGTTCAAGGAGAACATTTAAATGGTACATCAAATTATGGATTCATTTAGTTGAAACTTTGGATTTTAATTCCTACAATTTTCATTTTACTTTACATTGCACACATGGTGTTCAATCCGCTCCTCGTAATGCTTCTGGGGACCGTGTTCGAAAAAAATCTTCGTCTCAATTGGGTTAAACAGTGGGCACTGTGTTACAACAGGTAAAAAGTTCGCAACCCTAAATTTTAATCAAATCAGTACTCTGAACCTTACCCAACGTTTTTGGTCTTGAATCCATTCTCATTTTAAGCACTTTATTAGTTTATGTAAAATAATAAAACATTTTTTATTTAGCAAAATACATGTCAATATATATGTTATGTGAAAGACCGAAATTTGGGGTATGTCGACTTTCACCGGTGAATGTCAACATTCCATAGTCTCTTGGTATGTCCGAAATATTTGCTAAATACCCTTATTTCTGACTTACACCGGTGAATATCGACATTCACCATACACTAATGTTGAATGTTGAACATGTCGGAGATTTATATTTTCTTCTCCGTAATTCAGTCGCTATAAAACGTCACAAGGGTGACGTAATTTTTTCGCCGCTCCTGCTGAAGGGGTGATCAATAATTTAAAACCCACAGTACATTCTAAATGAGAAACGAAAATAATGGTAATAAAAAAAATACTTAATTATGTGATTCAAATTTTATTTATTGCAACATAAGACTGATAAAGCTGATTGACTCCCAGCAGAACAAAGGATTTGGCGGGAGAGAGCCAGTCGCCTCTCTGTCAGCATCTCCATTTCGAACCTCCATCTGTGATTGTTGACATACACCGTTGAGGGTCTGAATGTACAACAAAGTAATGAAATATTCGATCTTTCACCGACGTATTTGGTATGTGTTGACATTCACCGGTGAAAGTCGACATTCTCCAATTTCGGTCATTCACGGTAACATATACACATAAATGCTAAATAATGACGTAACTGGTCATGCAGTTCTTAAAAGTGTCACTTTTGGCTGTTGCGCTCGGAGCGAATAACAATGATAATTTATTTTACAATATATTATACAATATATTATATTTATACAATAATAATAGATTTTCCATACAATATTTATTGTATGGAAATTTCCATATTATATACAATAATAATAGATGTAGCATATACACACAGTCGAAAGCCTTACATCCACATACAATGTGTTTTATGTAACAACTATGACAATATTAATATTATCTATAAATAATATTATGTTTTTTGTTTTACAGTGATATAAATATTAGCACATCACCTGTAGATTCGTCTGTTAACGATGCAGCGTGTCCCTATTTGCAAGGATATTTGTTTGAATATTACAAAGCACTTTTGGCACAAATTGCAACTCTGCTCCAGGAGAATTTTTAAAGATAAATTGTACCGATTTTCAATGTTTATGTAACTTATCTATATTTTTGTACGTATTCTGCTAATAGTATTAAGATGAATATTAAAAATATCTTGTGCCAAGCACTGAGCATCTAAAACACAAAACGTAGGATAGAATTGGTAAAACCATCCTAGAAAATAGTTTGCAAGAAAATAGTTAACATCCTAGAATTGGTTAAACCATTCTAGAAAATAGTTTTAAAAAGAAATATTCTTGTTAAGTTTATTGCTGGCTTGTCATAATGAAATTGTTATAATGAAATAAAGCTTTATTTGTAAAATACAGGGTTTGATTGTTCAATATAAACCTTCTAATGTTCAACTGGATTTGGTTGGCAAGCTTTTCAGTCGCCCATCTTCACGGCAATGGAGATCCTGTCGACACTATCTACTTGGGCTTCAATGCTGAATAAAGTCCCCTTCAGATTCCTGCTGCATAAGTTGGAGCTCTTTGGAGTGAGGGTCATTTACTGCGCTGTATAGATGGTTCTCTTGAAACGTAGATTTCAGGTCAGAGTGGGTGAATCATTGTCATATGTGAGAGCAGTCAAGAGTGAAGTGACACAAGATTCATTGGCCCCTCGTTTACATAAGTGACATGTTAGACAACATCAAGTCAAACATTTTGTTTGTTTGTTTGTTTTCCACACAGTTTGTTTTCCACACAACAGCTTTACGCTTGCATAAGTGCTAAGTTAGGTTTGTTAGGCTAAGTTAGGCTAACATAGGTTTGGAGGTATAAGGAAAAGTCGGATGCACTTGCAAAATAGAACGCTGCTAAAGCGCTTCCAATTGCAAGGGAGAGGTCCTACGTCACCAAAACCATGCCCCGTAAAGTAATAACAGAGTGGATCAATATGAGTTACCAATAGACAGGGCCGTTCTTATCAATTTTGGCGCCCTGGGTTATAAAGCAATTAGCGCCCTAGGGCTTAGGCATTGAAATTCTGAAATATGATTTTTTAATATTCCATTGCAGTTATAAATAAAATTATTTTGATAAATGAAGTTCCCGTTAACCTACAAGTAGATAAGCTAGGCCGGTTCTAGCTCACTTCAACTTTTCAACAAAGTCCAAGCTCTTGCGCCATTTTAGCACCCTCTGACGGGGGCTTCGGCACCGGGGGGGTTTATGATGACGGGGGGCTCGGCAAGGAAGCTTCTGATGACGGGGGCTTGGCCGGGAGGCACCCTCAAACGGGGGCATTAACAAGAAAAAACACAAATAAACAAGAAAAACACGATTAAACAAGAAAGAACAAAGAGGCTTGTTCGTGGTTTTTCTTGTTTATAGGTGTTTTTCAGTGTTTTTTCCTTGTTTTTTCTTCTTTATTGCTCCTCGGCGCCGGAGCCCCCGTCTGAGGGAGCCCCCCGTCGGTGCCCCCCGACATCATAAGCCCCCCTGTGCCGGAACCCCGTCTGAGGGTGCCAAAAGAGCGCAAGAGTTTGGACTTAGAAAAGTAGAAGTGAGCTAGAACTGGCCTAGCTCATCTACTCCTACATTACATTTTTAGTTAAAATACACGCTTAAGAGACATAGAGATTTAAGCATATTTAAAAATTTCTCATCTTTACGTTCGTGGTTACCTTAGGTTACGGCGCCCCTGGGCTGTAGCCCATAGGGTTAGTATGGCCCTGCCAATAGACATTTTAATAGTCAATTTTCGTCATGTTTTCGAGCACTTTTTTGACGTATAACCAGTGAAAATAACAAAATGTGCCCGAAACTTTCAAATTCCCGCCTTTTGAACATGACGGACGCGCATGCGCTTAACTAACCGTAAAAAGATCTATTACACAAGTGGCCAGCAACACAGCAAACGGATGATAATGATAACGGATGATAACAGCTGAAATCTTGCAACCGTCTAATGGCTAGCGTATACTTAATCCGTCATCGGCCGAAGTTTGCTAGGGCGACGACGGCGATTGACAAAATCAATGATTGAAGAAAGAGAGCGCGTACACAAACACGGCTGCCATCGTCCGATGACGCCCGAAAACGGCCGATCATCACGATGATCCGAACTTGTTGGGATTTCTCGCCAATCTGCCGGCGTCTACAGTGCAAATTGAATATATTTATAGTTAAATTTTGTTATCTACCTAATCGACTATGGATATTGAAAAATTAATTAGTTGTGTTTATAATAGATCAACCCTGTGGGATAAACATTCAAAAAATTACAATAATCCAATGTCGGCACAAGTGGTAACCAGTGTTCCCTCTAATTTGTGTTAGTGCTGCGCGGCCCAAAGTCAAGTGTGAGCAACATAAATTAAACTAAAAATAAATTGCGCAATTTTTTTATTCTTTTATTTATTCAAACCATAATATAATAACTATAAAACACATAATATCAAATAGCAAAGTAATAGTTTTGAATATTTTCAATTTTCTAAACTCGGTTTTTATTATTTGCTCATTTGAAAAAATGTAATTTTAGTCTCATTAGATCACATTCATATTGCTGTCTGTTGCGATATTTTCTTTTAATGGATTTCATGACTGAAAATCGCCATTGACCATTCGCACTGGACGCTTGGAAGGTACCCATAATATTGTAAAGAATAGCAAGATTAGAGAAAATTATGAATGGGTTAGTAACAAAATTAACGTATCGACGGATGTTTTCAACAATCCAAGTTTACTCTTCTTCAGTATTGTAAATTTCATTTCAGAATATTCATCTCATATTTTATCAATGTAAATCAAACAAAACAAATTTATCTTTGATATATTTATCATAATTATAGAATATTTTTCGGAAAGATTTATTATATTCTGTTTTCCAAAATTTAAATTTTTTCCTGAATTTATAATAATCTCATTATTAAGTGCATCCCATTGTTTTTGATCGTCATCGGGAAATCAAACACATTGGACAAATTGCGTTATATACCGGGTGTCTCAGACCACCCGTACCAGCCTTTTATTACAACGCTTGGTCGAATGTGACTGGGACAAATTTTTTTATTACCAAAGTGAACCCAAGGAATCCACTGATGAATTTATTTTTTACCGGAATAATCCGGAAGTACCCGGAACCGGAAGTAACTTTAAAATTTCAAATGGCAACATAGGTCGAGTGTGGTATCAATTAATAGTTCTTTTTAAAAGAAACAACTTTTATTACAATGTTTTTAATATTTTGCATATTTACAAAAATTTACCAAAAAAAATAAAACGTGTACATGATGAAAGAGCACCAGATATTCTTGCAGCAATTGCTCTAGACCCGAACATCTCGACTAGAAGAATTGAAACCGATGCTGGAATAAGTCGCTCCACTGTTTGGAGAGTTTTAAAAACAAACAAATTCCATCCATACCATATCTCTTTACACCAGAAACTTGAAGAGCGGGATTTTCAAGAGGTTGAATATTTGTGAATGGTTGTCTCATAAAAATTAGAATTTCCATCACAAAATTGTATGGACAGATGAGACGACATTCAATTAGAGTAATGAACGACAAACAACATTGGAGTAATGAAAACCCTTATGGGTACCCTTAATGTTTGGACCCTAATGTTTGGTGTGGTATTTTAGGAAACCAAATAATTGGTCCGCATTTTTTCGATGGTTCATTAAACGGAGCTAAATACGCTGATTAAATACAATGGAAATTATAATTTTTATGAAACAATCATTCACAAAAATTCAACTTATCTTGAAATCAACTTATCCCGCTTTTCTAGTTTCTGGTGTAAAGAGATATGGTTTGGAACGAATTTGTTTGTTTTTAAAACTCTCCAAGCAGTGGAGCGACTTATTCCAGCATCGATTTCAATTCTTCTAGTCGAGATGTTCGGATGCAGAGCAAGTGCTGCAAGAATATCTGGTGCTCTTTGGTGCTCTTTCATCTTGTACACATTTAAAAAAAAAATTCGTTTATTTTTGTAAATATGCAAAATATTAAAAAAAACATTTTATTAAAAGTTGTTTCTTTTAAAAAGACCTATCAATTTATACCATACTCGACCTATGTTGCCATTTGAAACTTAAAAGTTACTTCCGGTTCCGGGAACTTCCCGATTATTCCGGTAAAAAATTATCAGTGGATTCCTTGGGTTCACTTTGGTAATCATTTTTTTTATCCCAGTCACATTCGACCAAGCGTTGTCGAAATAAAAGGCTGGTACGAGTGGTCTGAGACATCCTGTATATTTTTTAAGCATCAATATTATTTTGATCGTCTGATAATAGCTTTTTACATGACTGCTCCAGAGGATTTTGTCTCCCAGGTATTGAGATTAAATTTTCTTATTTTCGTCTTAACATGCTGATGTGCATCAATAATAGTTTAAGAAAACAACTTTTCTGTGGGTATGTGTACGAAGATGAAAGGTCTTCTAATATGACTTTGAGAGCAAAAATTGCTACCCGATATTGAGAATCCGTCAGAATTTTTGCACAATATTTATAGATAGGATCATTTCGTTGCATAACTTGACAATAGTCAATTGGAACATCGTAATTTTTGCACTATCTGCGAAATATCTGGTAAACTACTTTTCTTCATTGATTAGTTTAAATGTTATGGCATCATGTGCAGTTGCTTGAGCTAAATCTTCAAATGTTCTCTTTTCATATTCCATCGGTGAAACATTGTGTAAACACTTTCAGACTAAATTTTCTGCATAACAGGTATATTTTGCAGCTACTCCATTTTTCTTTCCAAGCGTGACATTATCTCCAGCAAACATTATCATATTTTGATGTTTCAGTTCACAATTCAGGATGTTTAAGTTTTTGATGTTCAACATAATTTTTAAAAAAAATTTAAATTTACAAATGCTGCCATAATGTTCGACTTTAAAAATACTAACAAATCCAGTTTTTTAATTTATATCATTATCACGATATTTAAAATCCAAAATTAGTACTTTTGTATAGAAATATCGGTACTTTCGTCTACAATTAATGTATGGAAGGTTGAATTTTCATTTCTTTAAAAAGATTTTTTTCCAGGATATTGTTTATACATTCGGTGATTTCAAAAGCATAATTTTGACTTCGTCAATATTGTGGCAACTTAATTTTTCCTTCCATATGCTTATGGATGGAATTCATTGATACGTATTCGTTATTCAGTTAATACGTATAGCCAATATTACATTTTAGATTAATACATTAAATCTAAATACCTTTCTCAAAATCTGATTTTGACCTTCTTGTTTTTGTCTTTTTTTTCCGTGGCGTTCTTCAGGTGTTTCCATTATCATTTCTACATTTTTTAAGTTAATATTTTTCCAAAATTTGGGGTTTATTAGCAGCTCCTTTATGCTGTTTTTGATTAATATGTCTTTTTAAATAATCTATTTATTTTATAAATTAATTAATTTTTTTTTCTTCCGAAATTTTCCTAATTTCGAGGAAAAAATCACCGCCTCGTAATTTAAGTGCGCGGAAACTTAATTTACCTGCACAGATTTTAAAATATCACGAAAATTGCTTAACGGGAACATTAGTGGTAACACTGTTGCAGTGTAAGCACATACACGTCTGAGTTACTCGTCCGGGTAGTTCTGTCCGCCATCGGCCGACAAAATCGGTTTTGGTGTACGCTTAGCATAAGAAGCAGATTGCAACTGTGGCAGGTCTCTTAACGGGACACTGCGAACTAAGAGGAGCACCTACACCTGCAGAAGATGGGCATCGGGACAGATGAACCACTATGCAGACTCTGCAAGCGGACGAAACTGCCTCTCATATAATCTTCCACTTCGAAGCAATGGCGCGCATGAGAAAAAATCACAGCTGCCTAACTTCCGCTGAACTACAAGTCACGTCTGGACCTATTACATGGTTTGGATCTATTTGCTTGAATGCAGTGAACAGTGTCGGTTAATACAATAGGCCTATAAGGCCGCAGTGTTTCAAGGAATGCAGGTCTCCAAAACCACATTGGGATGAAAAAAACTGTAACAAATGCAACGACAAATCACCAGAATTTTTCCTGAACTGAGGAATTTTCCCTATAACGTTCGTTGCACCAAAGTATACTCTGTCCGGCAAGAGAATGCAGCTGTAATGCGCCAATGTATGAGGGGCAAGGGACGCGCCGAAGTACGCGCAAATTAGTTTGAGTTAAGAAATATGTACAGGGCCATATTAACCCTATGGGCTGTTTGGGCTATAGCCAAGGGACTCAACGAACGTCAGGAACTTTTAAATGTGCTTAAATCTCTATATCTCTAAAGTTCCGTGTATTTTAACTAAAAATGAAATGTAGGTTAACGGAAACTTCATTTAACAAAATAATTTTATTTTTAACTGCAATGAAATATTAAAAAATCATATTTAAGAATTTCAATGCGTAGGCCCTAAATTAGTAGGCCTTCGTAAGCCCAGGGCGCCAAAATTGCTAAGAACGGGTATGGGTAAATAAAGTGGGGGTATGCGCAGAACAAAGCTAAACACGTCGAGACGAGATGCATTCTCTCGCGGACAGAGTATAGGCATGTCATCTTTACGAGAGCGCCGTCGGAGAGAAGATCTTATCCTGGTCTAGATGGTACTATGCTGATAGTATACTACAACGTATCGCTCTATTTTCTTCACAGCAGCGATCGAAATCCAGAAAGGACACAGCAAGAGACTTTCCAAGGAAAGATGTTTCAAGCTGCGTCATATAAACATTCTAAGCAATAGGGTAGTGTACATCTGCAATCGATTAGGCCATTATGCTTTCATTGCATCCACGCTGATTTCCTTCTAACACTGTTTAGAAAACAACCTTCAGACCATAAATGGTGAACTAGTGCAGTACACACTGTAGAAAATCTGAAAAAAGCACAATAATTTCATGGGTCTTCCGCACCAACCGCACCACCGCATATGTCGCACCAAATAATAATAATAATTACTTAATAATAATAATAACAATTACTTAATAATAATAATAATAATTACTTAATAATAATAATAACAATTACTTAATAATAATAATAATAATTACTTAATAATAATAATTAATTACTTAATAATACTAATTACTTAATAATAATAATTAATTACTTAATAATAATTATTTAATAATAATAGCAATAATTACTTAATAATTATAATTAATTACTTAATAATAATACTATTTACTTAATAATAATTTTAATATTTTATAAAACTTAATTATATTAATTGTTCCAATAAAAAAAAAAAGTTTCTTCAAATTTGAAAATAATTATATGTATAATATATTTAGATGTATTAGCTATGTACGTATATTCTAGTAAAATAAAATTATTATAAAATTTTAATTTACAATCGGGTTTCTTCTTTGGTATCTAACTCGACTGGTTGTGTATATATCTACAAGAAGGTAGAGCGCTTCAATCACCTTAGACACAAGTATCTATTTTTGTCTCTAAAACTATATAAAACGTTTCAGTGTCCGCTAGTCGTCAAGTTCTGCTCCATCCAACATATAGTCGTTAAAGAGAGACCTTCCGAAGTCGTACGTTCCAAAATATATGTAACCTCCGATTGTTATCCAAACCACTCTCGGCACGAACCCTGCAAATAATCTAAAACAAAATTACATTCAATTGAAAAATTCACTACGTTTGATGCATACTTAATATGTAAAAATATTATATAACTTGTTATTCACTTGAGATTCATTGTTCAAAATGCAATACGTTTACGTAGGTTAGACCGAAAGAAGTATTTCAATTCATTTTTCAGAACATTTTCGTTTCTTTCGTCTTATAAAACACACTCAAGTTCATTCTCTAACCATTGCCTAGAGCAGGGGTCTCCAAACTACGGCCCGAGGGCCACATCCGGCCCGCGGACAGATTTTGTCCGGCCCGCGGAGAGCTAGCATACTTGAAAACTCCTTTTAGAGAACATATTTTTTATAGCAAATTAAATTTAGTTTACTGAAGTATTTTAATTTTATGTTGAATAATTATTAATATGACATCTACATTGATATGGTCATGGACTCATACCATTGTTGTAGGCTTTTTGTTATTGTTTTTGTGATAAGTTGGATAAAGAAACACAGAATTGTAATGAGTAAAGACATGTATAATATGCAGAAAATTTAACTTCAGTATATAATAACTAACAAATTATTGAAATGAATCCAACTAACATTTTATACATTTTAAATAAAAACATAACTTATAACAAGCATAATGACATATGAAATACTAATGAGATTTATGTAATTGAGATTTTCCACTGACAATAGTTTGTAGTTGTGGACTAATTTTACTTGTACCAATTATTAAAAGAGATTTAAGATGCTCAGTTAATCGATGATTAGTTAAAGATGATCAGTTAATTTAGATCTGTAAACATTTTTTGTGTACTTCATTTTGGAGAAGGTCTTCTCACACAAATAAGTAGTACCAAAAACAGAAAACAGCCCACGAGCAAATTTATGCAAATTATCAAATTGTGTCAGTGGAAGACTCTTCTAAAATTCCAACAAAGATGAGTTTTGATATTTGTTCTTAAATATATCACTGCACTGTAGATCAATCATTCCCATTTGAAGTTCCAGGGCTAGGGTTTCAATGTCAGTATCAAAAGGATTCTAAAAAATCTTAATTTGATTCGCAATGGCATCAAAGTCCGAGAAACGAGTATCAAAATTTATTTTCAAAGCATTTCAAAGTTTCGATTGCAAAATCGATAGGAAACTCAGTCTCAGTGGTGTGGCTGAATATTTCACATGTTTTAAAATGTGAAAAACATTTACTTCGTAGTTGTGATTGAAACAGTATCAATTTCTTCCGGAATGATTTGATATTAGTGTATAAATCAGGAAGATGCTGGTTTTCTCCTTGCAATCTCAAATTCAGTTCGTTCACAAGTTTTGTCAAATCAACATAGAATGCTAA
Source organism: Phosphuga atrata (assembly GCA_944588485.1). Lineage (NCBI taxonomy): Eukaryota > Metazoa > Arthropoda > Insecta > Coleoptera > Silphidae > Phosphuga > Phosphuga atrata. Next base: position 11,866,986 of record OX155893.1, on the reverse strand, counting down.
CTTCCACAGCCATGCGTTGTTTTGTAATTCAGTAAGAGGGCGATGCTTTTCATTCAAAATAATTTCGATCACTGCTCGAAGTTCAAAAAAGCGCTGAAGGACTGTCCCACAACTAAGCCAACGTGCGGCAGTATGATAAGGTAAGTCATTTTCTCCAATCTCTTCAATAAATTGTCGGAATTGTCGGTGATTCATCCCAAAAGATCTGATAAAATTAACAGTTGATATGACTGGTTTCAGAACTTCAGACTTATCCAAACATTTTCCGCACAAAGACTGTTGATGAATGATACAATGTAAGACTAATGGTTTTGAACCACCGTCATTTTCTACAGCCTTTTACACAAGAGCGACCACTCCTTTATCTTTCCCACTCATGTTTTTGCCTCCATCAGTTGTAATACATTTCAAGTTTTTCCATCGAAGGTTCTTTTGATTACTGGCCATTTCAACTCCTTAAAAAATATCTGTACCAGTAGTTGTGCCATGAATATTATACATATCAAGAAGTTCTTCATGCACTTCATAGCTTTTATCTACTCCTCGAATATAAATCAACACCTGAGCAGTATCTGACACATCCGTTGACTCATCCAAGGCCAAAGAAAACCACTCAACATGTCAATTTTTGTCGAACAGTTGAGAGGATATATTTTCAGCGATGGTTTCTACCCTTCGAGCCACAGTGTTTGCTGACATACTGACAGTTTTTAATAAATTTACCTTTTCAGGGCACATTTCTTCGGCTACTGCAATTATGCATTATTTGATCATTTCTCCATCGGTGAATGGTTTTCCACGTTTTGCAATTTCAAGAGCCACACGAAAGCTGGCACGAGTTGCAGCCTCTTGTTCAGTTTTGAGTTTTGTAAATGAAGATTGCTGCGATTTCAATCCGCGCTTCATAGCTTCGAATTTTTCTGTCCGCAAACTTCCTGTATATTTTGAGTAATTTTGAAAATGTTTTGTTTCATAATGACGTTTAATGTTATACTCCTTGAGAACGGCTATGCTTTCATTGCAAATCAAACATAGCGCCTTGTTCCACTGATCTTTGAATTTTCTGCATTCACTATCAATTTTTCGCTTCTTTTCCATACTACTAAATCACACACAAAAGCAACAATTCAAATCAAAATACTGTTACAAAGATGTCTTAAACTTAAACACGCACAAACACGTTTTAAGGAGGTACGCACTATTTTATTTCACAACAGTGTCATAGGAACTGACTTGTGGTTGGGCCACTAGCCTTCTTATATATTCCAATTACTGCCATCTAGAAGTGAGTGGAAGACACCAGAACTTTCTCGAACCAACGAGATTATTCTGTACGTGCTATTAGCGCCATCTGTTAGCGATAGAAGGTACTACCTATTTCCGCTTGTGTCCACCAGATGTCGTGTCACGTTACTCCTCATGGCTCGTACTCTACGACTAATCTAGAAATTACAGATAATGACAGGAAAATTAATAATATGCAGTGTTGCCGTTTTGCGGACTTTAGTCCGATTTGCAGCCTTTTTGCGTACGTTGCGTACTTTTTCGGACTTTTTTTTTTTCATCAGTGGACTATTTCACGTTTTACCACCGGCAACAATGATAATATGGTTTTGGCCCTTGGAACTTACTGGAGTAATCAGTATGGCCCTAAGGCTGGAAAGTTTGGAGACCCCTGGCCTAGAGCAGGGAATTCATAGGCGAACCTATGACCCGCGGGTCTGACACTAACCCACACAGGCTTTTTAAGTGACCCAGACATTGATTTTTAGAACTTTAGAACAGAATTGGAAAAGATTAAATGGGACCTCGTGGGTATAATCTAGACAAGAAGGAGAGGCGTAGGCTATATTGAACTAAAATCAGGACATAAACTCTACTATATGGGATACAACACCTCCAGCGTAAGTGGAGTAGGCATATAAGTGCACAAGCGACTGTTTAACGGTATAAGAAAATTAAAATCCATCTCCGAAAGAGTAATTTTAAGACTTGGAAGAACTTTATTTTAAGACCAGATATGACGTATACATATCGGCTTTTTCAGTAGTGACGGCGCATTTTGTTTTTGGCATTTCTCGAATACGAGTGAAGTTCGCTTCGCAATTCTTTCATATTTTGAAACGTCATTCTATGCCATTTAACCATGGAGAGTTACACATACATGCTTCAACAACGTTTGCCATTTTTCCATGTTTCTGTTTTGATGAAAACGGCGTGCCAACAACCGTCAACGGCGATCGCTACACGGCCATGTTATCGATGTTTGGACGCTATGGACTTGGACGTATGTGGTTTCAACAGGACGGCGCAACGTGCCATACAGCTTACGACACAACCGATTTATTGATGACCAAGTTCGGCGAGCGAGTAATCTCACGCAACAGTCCTCGCGAATGGCCGGCTCGTTCTGGCCGGTTCGTTCATTAAATCGCTGGTCTTTGCCAACAAGCCGGCAACGCTAGAGGAGGTGCAGGCCAACGTCGAACGCGAAATTCCTACCCGATTTGTGTGATCGAGTCATGGAAACGAAGCGTGTTCACGTGCTCACGTGTGTTCGCGTGTTCGCGCCAGCACTTCCGCGGCGGACATTTGAACGATATCGTATTCCATTATTAATGGCATCGATTGTACTTTCATTTGAAATAAAAAACATCTCCATAACTAACCCACAAGTCTTCTAATTGAAAAAAATGCGTCGCTCTTAATGAAAAACCCTGTACAATCTCATAGATAAGAACAGGTGTTTCTAGATGGAGGACTAGTAACCTCACACAAGCTGCGCTACACCACACAAAGAACGGGAAAGCGCACGGTGACGACGGGATAATAGGGGAGATGCTGAGACAAGAGGGAGACACGTTAATTACACAACTGCTTTTAACAAATGCCTGGAAGAAGAGAACGTTCCTGAAGACTGGACAAACGCGTTAGTGGTACTGACGTTATTCACAAAAATGGAGACAGAAAACCTGGAGAACTACAGACCAATTAGCTTACTGTCCCAAACTGTTCACAAAAATAATATCCACTCGGATTACCCCGAAACTGGACTACTACCAATTCAGCGAACAGGCAAGATTGCGCAAGGGATTCAGTACAACCGAGCACCTACAAACAGTGAGAGTACTCATTGAAAAGACCACAGAATACAATGTGCCGCTATTTTTTTATTAAAGATTCTCAACAACGTTAAATAGGTATGAATATTAAATATATCAAATATAAATTTCTTCAATTATTGTATTTTAAATATTTTATTTTATTATTTTTAGTATATTATATTTTAAATGTACTCGCACACAAAAATGAACACATTAATAAGTAAATTATTGTATGTGAAGGATGTCATTATTATATTCGTGTATAAAAGTATCCAAATCGTGCGTAAAAGTTCAATGTAAATCACATGGAGTTTCATTATTAAACGATTTCTGTTTGTTGTTACTATGGCAACAACTCGCGTCACTAAACAAAAAGCATACACGTAGTGAAAATAAATTTTCTGACGTTAAAGAAATCTCGGCCCCTCAGTCTGGATTTGTCTGGCTCTAACATAACTTAATCTAACCATAACCTAATCTACATTAAATCTACGTTTACCTAGATTACATCGACAACGACCAAATAGTGTTCCCGTCACTGTGCGTTTTTACTAGTTAGTAATTTTTGCCACAGAGGCGCTGAACGGTCTAAGAAAGATTGTTTTTATGCAATATCTTAAGCAGAATATTCCACATCCTCTAATTGGATTTCATTGTTTAATACATCACGAATTTTTATGGACTTCATTGATATACATTTTTTGACTACGACCTTTATTTTTTGCTCTCCACTTCCAAAGTAGTTGTAAAACAAGAAGGAAACTTGAATTTTGTAATAGTATATTAAGTGACAAGAGTTGTAAGAAGCATATTACGTACGAGCGGAACAGTTACGCAAGACCCGCGTAGCGGGAAGGGCGTAATTCCGCGAGTACGTAATTGCCTTACAACTCGAGTTATGTACTATACTTTCCACATCTACGACCACACTAATTTGTTTCTGTTTAATAAGAAAAATATGTTTAACCTTATTTAACTTGATAGGAATGAAAAGAAATACATTCATAATGGTTACACACCCTTTTATTTAGTACTTATTTGTAGTTTTCGTTAGATATAAACGTAAATAAACAAAATGAATGACAGCTTCTATGTGAATGATGTGACGTTTAATGATGTTTGGAAATCACGGAGTACTATATTTAAAAATAGTATCAACGTGCAGCTCTCAACCAATCAACGAATCGTAAACCAAACGTTCATGGGTGATTTTGAATTATTACATTTATCGCGGATTGTTACATATGCGTGTGGTATGATGTATTTACATAGTTCACGAACTGTACAATAATGGGCATTTACAATTGTGGTCGTAGATAAAAGCCTTTAAAAGTGAGAACAAAAAATGTAGTTTTTGACCTCCCTCCACTTTTCAAAGTGATGGCCTGCATGACCCACGAGCTAGTACGAAAAATATTATTGAACAAAATTTGACCCACTGCTCAAAAAGGTTCGCCGGCCTAATATGTAATCGCAAATACCCAAAATAGCTAATCTAAAAATCTTGTATAATTGCAACAAAGGCCCGACACTTAATCTGCTGGAGTCATTGGAAATTTTCAAACAAACCCGTAATACCTCAGGTAATCTCCTTAATGAGCCGATTTAATCTTTTCCCGACTTTTTAATCTCATGCAATCTCGTGAAGATAAGTCCTCCACTACAGACTGACACCGCCCCCTTCCCCGTCAAAACTATAGGTAGAAATTCAAACTCATTACTTTATAAGTCACTTCGCCTTAAGCGTCGGGCGTATTGTTGGTTTTACGGGTCTGTCTTGAAAATATGTTTGTGTACTTTTTACCTGTTGTAACTGTTGTTAATCGTCTTTGGCACTCTTTTATTAAGCTCCGCAAGCAAAAATTAAGCCTCTACGTTGTTTTTGTTTTACATTTGAAATTTTTTTTTACATTTTTAAGATTGCATAATGCAGTATATGTGAACGCAAATTTTTTGGATGTTGCCACGTTTATTCTTGCCCGTTTATATCAAAGAGGATACGATCCTCTTTGCTTTTATTTGAAAAACTGTAACTATGGCAACATATATATTATTTTAAGCGTCGTATTGAATTTGCATTCATATTTCAACCAGATTTCAACGAACAGCTACGGTACAATGTCCGTGTGGATTTTATTGGTGGTTTTACCTTGGTTAGATTAGGTTGTCCGCCGCGAAGCGGGAAGATAAATCAAGACAACATACGCGCGCCAGCGCGAACTCTCGGTCCAATGTAAGGTTTAATCTGTTTTTTTTTTAATTTCAAAATTTAATTTGTATTTTCCAGATGGAGGATCTTGCAATTTTTTTTTATTTAATTTGATGAAAATCTTAATTTATAAATTTTAAAATGAGATGTCATGGTTTGAACCAAATTATTAATAGAATTGAAAGTAGGAGTTTATCTCTACGATATCTTCAAATCTGTCAGTAGCTAGAATTACACGGAAATCTTCTGTTACTCTTTGGCACACCCCGCTGAAGAAGCGTGGTGTGAGCCGTTCGCTGCGTCAAAGCAAGTAACGGGAACGGTCAAGACCGATTTTTGTCAGGGGCTGAAGGCCAACAGATGTTATGAAAGAGTAAAGAAAATAAAGTTAGAATTTGTGTAATTACTACCTTAGAGTCCAAGATAAGAAGATCTCGTCGGCTCCTCATCCAACGGGAACTCTTATCTGAAGGCAAACTGACAGATAGCGTAAATCAATAAACAAACAATAGATTCCGGTTTGGAATTCTTATCGCAAGGCCACCATGGATTGTGGTTAGCAAATTAATTTACAGAAGATTACAAGAAGATTTCCGTGTAATTCTAGCTACTGACAGATTTGAAGATATCGTAGAGATAAACTCCTACTTTCAATTCTATCTTTATTTATTTTCATGTTTCCCTGGATATATTACAAGTTTTCCTTTTTTTTTATTTCGAAGCAAATCTTTTGATAATTAGAAAAAATAATAAACGTGGCAACATCTAGTTATTTGCGTTCGCGTCCACTATCTGTCACGTTGACAATGTTTAGAACTATTTCATGAAAAACACCAATATTTATTGAACCAGATAACTTAGAAGTTTCATTTTTGCTTTCCGACCTTTGCGACCTTTCCGTTAACCCGTGCCAAGGACGATTAATAACAGTTACACCAGGTAAAAAGTCCATAAAACTAAATTTCAATAGACCCGTAAACTCGATAAATTCCGACATACCTAAAATGGACAATATATAAATGGCACTGCACGCTGATGACACTGCCATATTTACAAGAGGATCTATTATATTATTAGGAATTATCTTGGCGGACACGAGAGATTACAAAAGCACCTATTAGAAACACTTGAAAAATACCGTTTAATGCCGAAAAAAGCCAAGCCATCATGTTTACAAGAAGAAAATTCAAGCACATTCCAACAAAGCGCCTTAAGATTAACAACACCATTATAAAATAGGAAAACCAGGTAAGATATATACTCGGGCCGGCGAGAGAATACATCTCGTTTCGACGAGTTTAACATTGTTCTGCGCACACCCCTACATTATTCCAAACGCGCGATGTTTAGTTGTCCGCACGTATTTGAAAAACGTAACTAGCGCATGTTTCTTAACTCAAACTATATAATAATACAAGTGTTTCTGTTTGAAAACAATCTATTCGGTAAGTAAAAAGTAAGTAAAAAAATTGAAAGGAGTGAATTTGGCGCGAACAGATTGGCGCGTCCCTCGCCCCTCATACCTCGGCGCAGTACAGCTGCATTCTTTCGCCGGCCCGAGTAGAGGTATTAATTATTGCAGTATTTTGCTAATGGTTCGTTGTCAAATTTTGCGCAGTTAAACTAGTCCCGAAACTATTTTATTTTTTTTATTAGTCATAATCAAACAACCCCTTAAAAATGTTACATTAAATACAAAATCCGTTGACACAAAATACATCGGACTAATAAATATTTATTACTAAAATAAAGACTTATTTTAGATGTTTTTAGTTCTTTTTTAAAGTAAGATTGTGGTCATTTCTGGTAACAGAGTGGTTTTCCGTACAAAATTTATGTGTCCCTGGTATCACTCCGTTATAATAAAGATCAAATAATTTCGTTTTCTACTATATAAAGTACCTAAAATAAATTAATACCATAAACAGAGTATTGTTACTCTTAAATATATAAAATATGTCTTAAAACCGGTAAATATCAAAATGTAATAAGTAACTACATTTTAAAACTTGGTCCCGCGTATAGTGTAAAATTCTCGGACCAGTCTGTTACTGAGTAAATTGCAACTTAAAATAGAGATATCGCTGCTTCGACTTTGTACTAGCTTGCTTGGGAGGTCTGCATGGATCCTAGTTGATCGCTAGGTCGGGGGGTGGGATACAAGGGGTGTCAATCGTCTTCGAAACGTTGAACAGGGTGCGTATTTTTATTGTGCATCCACTCTGTTACCTACCTATTTATGTAAGTAAATCAACGTATTTTTCATTATTTTACGTTCAGTATGTTGAGAAGGAGGTAAATATTATAAATATGAAAGAAAAAGTGTACTTTAAGCTTTACTTTCTGACTTATGTCTTAAGGAATGTAAAATTTACTACTCCCTTACTATACAACTCTGTTACTAGGGCGTAGTAACACAGTTGTTAAAATGGTAACAGAGTTGAATATGCATGTTCTTTAACTTTGGACTTAAATTTTATTGAGGTGAAACTGTATGGGTCACTATCAGATTTTGGGCAGATAAACTGGTCCCACAAATGTTTAATTTTTTTTATTAGAAATAATCATGTGTGATTTTTTTAATTATTTTTAATTTTGCTAAAGTTAATTCTAGACTGGTAAATACAAGTTATAGAGTTTATTGATATAAATTTGAAGTTTATTGTTTATGCTATTTTGATCTCAAGCTCAACTGAATGCAATTATGTTATGTAAGATACAAGAAAAGAACAACAATGCTACTGTGTTACAACTTTGTTACTTGTCTGTCACAAAGATTAAAGAAAATACTAAAGATTTTTATGAAAAGTTAATTAATATAATATGTAATATTACTATACGTTAATTTGTTAGATATTTATACGGTCATATGTTATAATTAGGTTAGTTGTCTGTCAAAATTCTAGAAGTAACAGAGTTGTTTTTTTATTGTAAGTTAATGATTGTTAAACTTAAAAAAATGTTGAAATTCTAAATGTAATTATAAGATAGAAGACAGTAATCAACACTAATGCCCAAATATTTGTGATTGAATTGTTTAATTTCGTAATAAAAGGTAAAACAAAATGATAACAGAGTTGCATTTTTTTTACACCCTTACCCACAAAATCATGAATTATTCATAAACCATTAGTTTAACATCGCGCCGACTATAACAAACCAAAGTTCAGTTTTAACGTTTTGTTTTAACAGACATAGACAAAAAAAGTTAAGTTTAAATATTTCTTAGTTCTTTCTAAATTTATCATTTTATGTAACGGTTACCTGCGCAAAATTTGACAATGACCCTAATAACTTAAATTTTGGGTACATTTCACACTTTGTAAGCGATCAATTTATTGTTGTATAATGGACAAAAAACTGACCTTCGCAAAACATGGGGATTACATTGCGAAGAAAACAAATCAAATAAAAGGCTTTCTTTATCCCCTCATTAACAGGAAAAGTAAACTGAACATCGAAAACAAGCTGAGACTCTACAAAACTATATATCTTCTATATATCTGCTATATCCAAGCTAGCAAACTGAAAATTCACCGACTACAAATCAAACAAAACAAAATACAGTATAATCTTGATCATCCGACACATATGGGACCAGACAATCGTCGGATTATAAAAAAAATGTGGCTTATCAGGATTCAAAGAAAACAATAACAATTTTACATATTTTATGTACAAGTCTATTTCAGAAAGAACAAAATATGTATCTATAGGTAAACGTGTACATACAAAAAATATGTACAAACTTAGAACAGTTAGTAAGACAATTCTAGAGTGCGATTTGTAGAGATTGGTCAGATTGGTCTCTTAGATTGGTCAGAATCGTCAATCAAGTTTTCAGAGTTAAAAGCAGGTTGTGTTGGCCAGACCTTTTTCCAAGAACACTGAATGGTATGGTGTTGTTTTTGACTTTATTTCTTCTGTGCGCCAGGTTTATATCCGGCGCGGGAGAGCGTAAAGAAAAAACATATGTTTCTCCAGAGCGCCGGATTAATGAACGTGTCGAATTAACCAACCGTCGGAATATCAAGATTATACTGTACCGAGACAAATCACAGACTCACCATGGTACATAACCAACGAACAACTACATAAACACCTCGACAATTACAGAACACATAGGAAAACTTGCATAGAAAATATTCGACAACATGACAATTAAAATTTTTAATTATCCAAATTAAAAATATCTCGAATTATCCAAAACTACAGCAAACATCATTGAGACAATAAAGCTAACTCTTTTTCTCTATTTTTGGAGAATACCGCAGAGCAACCCAGCCCCGTCGAAATGAAACGACTATCAGGAACACACCAAACGGGACAACAACACAGAAGCAACAGCCAGGGATTAAAAACGAAAAATACGTCGGCGTTTCTGATGACAACGAAAACGGAAGATTTCGTTTTCGTTATTTACTTTCTCACCCAAAAAATATTGTTTTCGTTTTTGTGAACCGAATTCAAATAACGGTTAAAACCGGTTTTGATAATTTATAAATAGTATCATTACGAGCATACAAACAAATTAAAAATATTGACAGATATTGAAACTAACACCCACACATTTTTTAGTTTACCATACATAGGATCACTTACAAAAAACATAGAAAGAATACTTAGTCCTTACAATTGCAAATTTGCATATTATAATACAAAAACAATTAGACAATATTACACAAAACTTAAGGATCAATGAACAGACAATAAATTCAAGCTTGATTTACAAGATCGATTGCTCGAATTGCAATAAATCTTACATAGGCCAGACAAAACATTTAAAAGACAGAACACGCCAACGTAAGTCAGAGTGTAACAATGTTCATTTAAATCCCGATAAAACCGCTTTAACAACTCATATTTTCAAATCTGGCTATCATTTTGATTTTGATAACATCTCAATACTGGACATTGAAAAACATTACTACAAACGCAACATTAGCGAAATGATTTTCATTAAAAAACACAATACAGTAAATTATAGAGAAGATGTCCTAAGTGGCCTAAGTAAGATTTATTGCAATTTAATTAAAAAAGTTTAAACTGTTTTCTAGTTTATATTTGACTAAATTAATTTTAATTCAATATTTTAAAATATATATATATATATAAAAAAAAATCAATTATTTAATCAAACAATTTCCAACCATAAAATAAATTCAAATTTTAATTCCCTATTCACACAATTTATACGCACTCCGACAAAGTTTTTTGGTCTTGGTTTTTTAAATTAATTTTTGTTTTTTGGACTTTTACGATAAAACCCCAAATTAATCACAATTTATTTCATTTCATCCTCTTTTGATATGTGACGATTTCTATTTTTAACTTCAATTTATTTTATTTTTGTTTGTTTTTAAATTTACTATTATAGTAATGCCGGGGAAACCAATTACTAACAAAAATTAATATAATTTTCAAATTAAAAAAAAAAAACGGCCAAGTGACTCGCGTACCTAGGGTTCCGTACAAACTTGTAAGTAAGGTATCTTTATAAGAGGATCTAACTATATGCAACCCATATGCCTCTGGTGCCTGAGAATACCACGCAACACATTAGTGTATTTTCATAAGTTTCTAATAGTAAATTCGCATATTTTCTTGTAATTAAACTACATATTTACGGTTTTCAAATTTTTCCCTTTACATGTGCTATAAGACACCGCTTCTTGCCAAATTTCATGATTCTAGGTCAACGGGAAGTACCCTATTGGTTTTGATTCCCTTGTGAAATCGCAAAATATGCGACATAAACGGTAATATCTTTTGATCGCGTTGACTTACAAATTTTTTCACAGCTGGAAGAGACCGCAGACCCGAGTATTTGATACAAATTTCAACTTGTTACCTCTACGTGTTCCTGAGAAAAATGGTCTTGACAGACAGTCAGACGGACGGACAGACAGACAGACAGACCGACAACAAAGTGATCCTATAAGGGTTCCGTTTTCGGTGCTAAACCTTAAAAATGTCTAAATCAAATAATCTTTAAAAAAATTAGGTTGAGAACAAATAGTTTTTAATTTATCCTATTACAAAATGTTTTATCTAATCATAAAAAATTATTAATGTAAATTGTTGTAATTTTCATATACGTATTTTAGAATTTTTTTAATTATGTTATTTTGTAATTTTGGTTTTTTTTTTGTAGCCTTGAGAAAGGCCTAATGTAGCTTAATTTAAAAATAAATAGAAAGAATTTGTTCAAACACCTGATTTAAACTACCCTAATCATTAAAACAAGATGGACGTTATATCAAAAAAGAATTATAAATAGTATATTTTGTAACTAGGGCGGTAGGTTGTCAATTGGTCACGAGAGCGAAATTGAGTGCACGAACGAAGCACACATTCGTTCGAGAGGACCACCCGTGTTGTAAACAATATTTTTTATTACCCATGCGAGGGGATGTATCTTACGGCTTGCGTACACCTAATCTGTCATCGGCCGAAGTTTGCTCGGGCGACGATGGCCCAACTCAGACGATTGAACCAAACACTTGTAAAAGAAAGAGAGCGCACGAAAAGAGTACACAAACACGACCTTCATCGTCCGATGACGCCCGAAAACTTGCGTACGCGCTCTCTTTCTTTTAAAAGTGTTGGATTCAATCGTCCGAGTTCGGCCGTCGTCGCCCGAGAAAACTTTGGCCGTTGATGGATTAAGGTGTATGGGAGCCGTTAGAAGTTTGGGATCCAAGTGCCATACAAAAAAAAAAGAATCAAAAATGAAAAATTTACGGTGGTGTGGATTCGTCATAAGAACTCTCCTCAGTCTCCGGTATCACCATAGAATTTACACTCATTTTAAAAAGTTTTCTTTGATTTTAATTTTTAATTTGTAATGAAAAAAATCACTTTTTTAATATTGAGGCTTTGATTGTGTTTATTTTATTTAGCGATATTAAATATTTGCGTGCGTTACTCTAGTTATGTGTTAATACAACCAAAAGTGGCATTTCTCTTACTAAAAAACGTGCGCCAAGATCCTAGTAGATCGCTAGGTCGGGGGGTGGGATACAAGGGGTATCATTAGTCTTCGAAGCGTTGAACAGGGTGCGTATTTTTATTGTGCATCCACTCTGTTACCTACCTATTTACGTAAATAAATCAACGTATTTTTCATTATTTTACGTTCAGTATGTTGAGAAGGAGATAAATATTATAAATATGAAAGAAAAAGTGTACTTTAAGCTTTACTTTCTGACTTATGTCTTATGGAATGTAAAATTTATTACTCCCTTACTACACAACTCTGTTACTAGGGCGTACTAACACAGTTGTTAAGATGGTAACAGAGTTGAATATGCCTATGTTCTTTAACTTTGGACTTAAATTTTAGTGAGGCGAAACTGTATGGGTCGCTATCAAATTTTGGGCAGATAAACTGGTCCCACAAATGTTTTATTTTTTTTATTAGAAATAATCATGTGTGATTTTTTTAAATTATTTTTAATTTTGCTAAAGTTAATTCTAGATTGGTAAATACAAGTTATAGAGTTTATTGATATAAATTTGAAGTTTATTGTTTATGCTATTTTGATCTCAAGCTCAACTGAATGCAATTTTGTTATGTAAGATACAAGAAAAGAACAACAATACTACTGTGTTACAAATTTGTTACTTGTCTGTCACAAAGATTAAAGAAAATACTAAAGATTTTTATAAAAAGTTAATTAATATAATATGTAATATTACTATACGTTAATTTATTCGATATTTATACGGTCATATGCTATAATTAGGTTAGTTGTCTGTCAAAATTCTAGAAGTAATAGAGTTGTTTTTTTATTGAAAGTTAATGATTGTTAAACTTAAAAAAAATGTTGAAATTCTAAATGTAATTATAAGATAGAAGACAGTAATCAACACTAATGCCAAAATATTTGTGATTGAATTGTTTAATTTCGTAATAAAAGGTAAAACATAATGATAAAAGAGTTGTATTTTTTTTACACCCTTACCCACAAAATCATGAATTATTCATAAACCATTAGTTTAACATCGCGCCGACTATAACAAACCAAAGTTCAGTTTTAACGTTTTGTTTTAACAGACATAGACAAAAAAAGTTAAGTTTAAATATTTCTTAGTTCTTTCTAAATTTATCATTTTATGTAACGGTTACCTGCGCAAAATTTGACAATGACCCTAATAACTTAAATGTTGGGTACATTTCACACTTTGTAAGCGATCAATTTATTGTTGTATAATGGACAAAAAACTGACCTTCGCAAAACATGGGGACATTGCGAAGAAAACAAATCAAATAAAAGGCTTTCTTTATCCCCTCATTAACAGGAAAAGTAAACTGAACATCGAAAACAAGCTGAGACTCTACAAAACTATATATCTACTATATATATCTGCTATATCCAAGCTAGCAAACTGAAAATTCACCGACTACAAATCAAACAAAACAAAATACAGTATAATCTTGATCATCCGACACATATGGGACCAGACAATCGTCGGATTATAAAAAAAATGTGGCTTATCAGGATTCAAAGAAAACAATAACAATTTTACATATTTTATGTACAAGTCTATTTCAGAAAGAACAAAATATGTATCTATAGGTAAACGTGTACATACAAAAAATATGTACAAACTTAGAACAGTTAGTAAGACAATTCTAGAGTGCGATTTGTAGAGATTGGTCAGATTGGTCTCTTAGATTGGTCAGAATCGTCAATCAAGTTTTCAGAGTTAAAAGCAGGTTGTGTTGGCCAGACCTTTTTCCAAGAACACTGAATGGTATGGTGTTGTTTTTGACTTTATTTCTTCTGTGCGCCAGGTTTATATCCGGCGCGGGAGAGCGTAAAGAAAAAACATATGTTTCTCCAGAGCGCCGGATTAATGAACGTGTCGAATTAACCAACCGTCGGAATATCAAGATTATACTGTACCGAGACAAATCACAGACTCACCATGGTACATAACCAACGAACAACTACATAAACACCTCGACAATTACAGAACACATAGGAAAACTTGCATAGAAAATATTCGACAACATGACAATTAAAATTTTTAATTATCCAAATTAAAAATATCTCGAATTATCCAAAACTACAGCAAACATCATTGAGACAATAAAGCTAACCCTCTTTTTCTCTCTTTTTGGAGAATACCGCAGAGCAACCCAGCCCCGTCGAAATGAAACGACCATAAGGAACACACCAAACGGGACAACAACAAAGAAGCAACAGCCAGGGATTAAAAACGAAAAATACTTCGGTCGTTTCAGATGACAACGAAAACGGAAGATTTCGTTTTCGTTATTTACTTTCTCACCCAAAAAATATCGTTTTCGTTTTTGTGAACCGAATTCAAATAGCGGTTAAAACTGGTTTTGCTAATTTATAAATAGTATATTTTGTAACTAGGGTTGTCAATTGGTCACGAGAGCGAAATTGAGCGCACGAACGAAGCACACATTCGCTCGAGAGGACCACCCGTGTTGTAAACAATATTTTTTATTACTCATGCGAGGGGATGTATCTTACGGCTTGCCTACACCTAATCTGTCATCGGCCGAAGTTTTCTCGGGCGACGATGGCCCAACTCGGACGATTGAATCAAACACTTGTAAAAGAAAGAGAGCGCACGAAAAGAGTACACAAACACGACCTTCATCGTCCGATGACGCCCGAAAACTTGCGTACGCGCTCTCTTTCTTTTAAAAGTGTTTGATTCAATCGTCCGAGTTCGGCCGTCGTCGCCCGAGAAAACTTTGGCCGTTGACGGATTAAGGTGTATGGGAGCCGTTAGAAGTTTGGGATCCAAGTGCCATACAAAAAAAAAGAAACAAAAATGAAAAATTTACGGTGGTGTGGATTCGTCATAAGAACTCTCCTCAGTCTCCGGTATCACCATAGAATTTACACTCATTTTAAAACGTTTTCTTTGATTTTAATTTTTAATTTGTAATGAAAAAAATCACTTTTTTAATATTGAGGCTTTGATTGTGTTTATTTTATTTAGCGATATTGAATATTTGCGTGCGTTACTCTAGTTATGTGTTAATACAACCAAAAGTGGCATTTCTCTTACTAAAAAACGTGTAGTAGATAGCTAGGTCGGGGGATGGGATACAAGGGGTATCATTAGTCTTCGAAGCGTTGGACAGGGTGCGTATTTTTATTGTGCATCCACTCTGTTACCTACCTATTTACGTAAATAAATCAACGTATTTTTCATTATTTTACGTTCAGTATGTTGAGAAGGAGGTAAATATTATAAATATGAAAGAAAAAGTGTACTTTAAGCTTTACTTTCTGACTTATGTCTTATGGAATGTAAAATTTACTACTCCCTTACTACACAACTCTGTTACTAGGGCGTAGTAACACAGTTGTTAAGATGGTAACAGAGTTGAATATGCCTATGTTCTTTAACTTTGGACTTAAATTTTAGTGAGGTGAAACTGTATGGGTCGCTATCAAATTTTGGGCAGATAAACTGGTCCCACAAATGTTTTATTTTTTTTATTAGAAATAATCATGTGTGATTTTTTTTTATTATTTTTAATTTTGCTAAAGTTAATTCTAGATTGGTAAATACAAGTTATAGAGTTTATTAATATAAATTTGAAGTTTATTGTTTATGCTATTTTGATCTCAAGCTCAACTGAATGCAATTTTGTTATGTAAGATACAAGAAAAGAACAACAATGCTACTGTGTTACAACTTTGTTACTTGTCTGTCACAAAGATTAAAGAAAATACTAAAGATTTTTATGAAAAGTTAATTAATATAATATGTAATATTACTATACGTTAATTTGTTAGATATTTATACGGTCATATGTTATAATTAGGTTAGTTGTCTGTCAAAATTCTAGAAGTAACAGAGTTGTTTTTTTATTGTAAGTTAATGATTGTTAAACTTAAAAAAATGTTGAAATTCTAAATGTAATTATAAGATAGAAGACAGTAATCAACACTAATGTCAAAATATTTGTGATTGAATTGTTTAATTTCGTAATAAAAGGTAAAACATAATGATAACAGAGTTGTATTTTTTTTACACCCTTACCCACAAAAGCATGAATTATTCATAAACCATTAGTTTAACACCGCGCCGACTATAACAAACCAAAGTTCAGTTTTAACGTTTTGTTTTAACAGACATAGACAAAAAAAGTTAAGTTTAAATATTTCTTAGTTCTTTGTAAATTTATCATTTTATGTAACGGTTACCTGCGCAAAATTTGACAATGACCGTAATAACTTAAATTTTGGGTACATTTCACACTTTGTAAGCGATCAATTTATTGTTGTATAATGGACAAAAAACTGACCTTCGCAAAACATGTGGATTACATTGAGAAGAAAACAAATCAAATAAAAGGCTTTCTTTATCCCCTCATTAACAGGAAAAGTAAACTGAACATCCAAAACAAGCTGAGACTCTACAAAACTATAATAAGACCAACAATACCGTACTCGCAGACCTGCTGGATCCAAGCTAGCAAACTGAAAATTCATCGACTACAAATCAAACAAAACAAAATACAGTATAATCTTGATCATCCGACACATATGGGACCAGACAATCGTCGGATTATAAAAAAATTGTGGCTTATCAGGATTCAAAGAAAACAATAACAATTTTACATATTTTATGTACAAGTCTATTTCAGAAAGAACAAAATATGTATCTATATAGGTAAACGTGTACATACAAAAAAATATGTACAAACTTAGAACAGTTAGTAAGACAATTCTAGAGTGCGATTAGATTGGTCAGAATCGTCAATCAAGTTTTCAGAGTTAAAAGCAGGGTGTGTTCGCCAGACCTTTTTCCAAGAACACTGAATGGTGTTGTTTTTGACTTTATTTCTTCTGTGCGCCAGGTTTATATCCGGCGCGGGAGAGCGTAAAGAAAAAACATATGTTTCTCCAGAGCGCCGGATTACTGAACGTGTCGAATTAACCAACCGTCGGAATATCAAGATTATACTGTACCGAGACAAATCACAGACTTACCATGGTACATAACCAACGAACAACTGCATACACACCTCGACAATTACAGAACACATAGGAAAACTTGCATAGAAAATATTCGACAACATGACAATTAAAATTTTTAATTATCCAAATTAAAAATATCTCGAATTATCCAAAACTACAGCAAACATCATTGAGACAATAAAGCTAACCCTCTTTTTCTCTCTTTTTGGAGAATACCGCAGAGCAACCCAGCCCCGTCGAAATGAAACGACCATCAGGAACACACCAAACGGGACAACAACACAGAAGCAACAGCCAGGGATTAAAAACGAAAAATACGTCGGTCGTTTCTGATGACAACGAAAACGGAAGATTTCGTTTTCGTTATTTACTTTCTCACCCAAAAAATATTGTTTTCGTTTTTGTGAACCGAATTCAAATAACGGTTAAAACCGGTTTTGATAATTTATAAATAGTATCATTACGAGCATACAAACAAATTAAAAATATTGACAGATATTGAAACTAACACCCACACATTTTTTAGTTTACCATACATAGGATCACTTACAAAAAACATAGAAAAAATACTTAGTCCTTACAATTGCAAATTTGCATATTATAATACAAAAACAATTAGACAATATTACACAAAACTTAAGGATCAATAAACAGACAATAAATTCAAGCTTGATTTACAAGATCGATTGCTCGAATTGCAATAAATCTTACATAGGCCAGACAAAACAACATTTAAAAGACAGAACACGCCAACGTAAGAGTGCAACAATGTTCATTTAAATCCCGATAAAACCGCTTTAACAACTCATATTTTCAAATCTGGTTATCATTTTGATTTTGATAACATCTCAATACTGGACATTGAAAAACATTACTACAAACGCAACATTAGCGAAATGATTTTCATTAAAAAACACAATACAGTAAATTATAGAGAAGATGTCCTAAGTGGCCTAAGTAAGATTTATTGCAATTTAAATTAAAAAGTTTAAACTGTTTTCTAGTTTATATTTGACTAAATTAATTTTAATTCAATATTTTAAAATATATATATAAAAAAATTAAATTATTTAATCAAACAATTTCCAACCATAAAATAAATTCAAATTTTAATTCCCTATTCACACAATTTATACGCACTCCGAAAGGTTTTCTGGTCTTGGTTTTTTAAGTTAATTTTTGTTTTTTGGACTTTTACGATAAAATCCCAAATTAATCACAATTTATTTCATTTCATCCTCTTTTGATATGTGACGATTTCTATTTTTAACTTCAATTTATTTTATTTTTGTTTGTCGAAATATACTAATCGAGTAAGGTACCGTCACTGAACTCGAAAGGGGTCAAAAGTCAAGATTTCTTGAAAATTAAGAATTAAGAATTTTTTCCAATGAATTGAACAAAAAATTAGGTTTTTTTTGACGAGCCTTACCAAGTTCCGCCCCCGCAGGGGGCGGCTGTAGGTGCGTTTTAAATTTTTCACTTTTTCCGTAAAAACTCCGTTCCTCTTGCGTGTCCAAACGGGAAATTGTCATTTTCTGTTGTAAAACTGAACGGGCCTTCGACCGGTGTCTGTCTGCCGCTCGCAAGTCCCACACGGCGTCCTCCAGGTGCCAAAAACAGGAGATCGTTTCTAGCACTTTTGAGGAGCAATTTTGGTCCGCGGCTCGATTTTTTTACTGCTTCCTCTTGCCGCATCGATTTCACGTTTTTTGACGTCATGCGGAAAAGTACGCGACCGTCGGTTCACCCGGTGCGGCGGAAAATGTAAGCGAAAAAAAACCGTTTTTTTCATCACATCTGTGGACGCCGTACTCTTGATTGAAGAGCGCCGTGTCTCCAAACCGGTTCGTTCGATGCGAAATGTTTACCCGCAGAGGGCGGTAGAGGATTCTGGGACCTGCGGCATCCTAATGCCGCTCTGGGTCAATTTTAACACAAAAATCGGAAAAACGCGCTGTTTTTTTCACCTAATTTGCGGGGATCCCTCTCCTGGAATACCCAACAGTCGGATCGGGACCGGACCGGCACCATTCGATTCGGCATAGTGTCTTTAAGTTTGTTTTGGAGTTTAATTGCGATTGCGTGCCGGATGGAGCCGGGAGGCCCGAAAAACCATATTTTGCATATGTACGCGAGAATCCCCTGGGATTCGCTAAATTAAATAGCAGGGCCTCGCGGTGGTGGTTTCTGAATATAGAACGAAAGGGTCTATAAGGCGATAGGAACGACGCATCGCACGATCGCATTTGGGGGTCTCGACGCCCGTCCAAACTCGAAACGAATTTTTCAAAATTGATCAAATTGAAACCTCCAATATTCGGTGAAATGTTTTAGAATTGTATTGCTCTTTTCAGGGATTATAGCCCCACGTGTCTACTTTCGAACGACACCAGTCTCGGCGCATTACACCTCCGGGGACGTTCCGCAGGCCCCAATTCGCGAAGTCACTTTTTTTTCACCTCTTCAAACGGAAACGCGAAAAAGAAAAATTACATTTCCAGTCGAACAAGTGCATGCCCGGTGAAAAGGCCAACAGTATGGCGTTTGAATTTCTCTAATCCATCAACGGATTCGCACTCCAGGTCAAAAATACTACGACCATTGCTTGCCGCTGAATCGCCAATTTACACTTACAGCTGATCATTCTGACACTATTTTCGCTCAGGTTATGTGCAAATGTCATTGTTGAAGTTTATCCGTTTATGATTATTCGTGTAATTATGAGAAGATAAAATTAAAAAAAAGAATTTAAATCAAAATTCTGATTTTTCGCTCATTGTTAGGTTGAAATTCAAATCAAATTCAAAGAGATATCTTGAAATCTCTAAATTGCTGATTTCGGCGACTCTGGCTCTTGATTAGCAACACATAGCAACGTCAAAATTCGCAATTTTTCACAAATTTCTACAAGAAAGCAAAGATTTTACACTTTTATTTTATCAGATTCTTAAAATTCAGACCATTTTACATCAGAAACAGTTGCTTCCGTTCACATTTGAATTTAAAAATTTATTTCATAAACCGCAATATTTACGAGTTTTTTTTGAGAATAATTGGAGCTTTTAAATTGAATTTAGATTCCAACGGTACAACACGCGTCTTCCTCGGAGGTATAGCAACAGAGTTATTGGCGAAAAACTTTCAGTATTACCATTTCACTACGGAAGGAACAGCCTTTCAATATTTATCGGCATTTTCGATACAAATTCGAATACAACTCATCAAGTTCTATTAAAATATGCTGCATGAATTTTCTGCGGCTGACGATCCAGCGGTCTCCAACTGATTACTTGATTTTGAAACATTTGCGTTTTTCATTTCCCTACATTTCTAATAAATTCTTCTAGCATGAATCGATAGAGTAAACTTTCCTCTAGCAGCGGGGCAAATTTTAACATTCCTTTGCAAACCGTTTTACCAGGATTTTTTTTAAATGCAATTCATTTTCCAGGATTCGGGATGGCTAGCAACGGTTGCATAGTCAACTCCGCCCCACAGAAGTTTCCTTCCAATTTCCGTGGTGAATGGTGTCCGGGAAAATTTTATTTCTCAGATTTGTTAAAGTTGGAAAGTTCTACATTAGAAACAATTGAATATTCTTGCAAATTCACACTTTTACTTGAGTAAAAGTAAGCTCGGCCATATTTGATTAGAGTTTTTACTGATTTTATAAAAGAAAACTATTGTTTTACAAATTTCTGATTGGACATTCTGAAAATTCGGCAAATTTTACATGGGGGACGATGTAAGTTTTTGGGTCATCTGGTGATTTAAAATCCATTTTCCAAACGGTGACAATTACGACTTTCCTACAAGAATAGTTGAAAATTGCACATTTAATTTGGAATCTAAAAGTGCATTCCGCGACTTCCTAGCATGTATAACAAAAGAGTTATTGTTGAAAAACGATCAGTTCTATCACTTGACGGCTGAAGAAAAAGCCATCTCTAAATTTATCCGGTTTTTCTTTTTAAAATCGAATAGTGCTCATTGAGGCCTATTGAAATGTGCTGCATGAACTTAAAAATGTCGTCTACTTTTCTGCTTCGTCTTTGAAAAATCATATGCCTCATTTCCTTGGGTTTGGATTAAATAATTTTAACACAGATCTATTGTTCTTTTAACTTTCTTTTAACAAACGCATAAAGTTTTATGTAGTTTACATAAGTTTTATATAGAGTGTACATGTTTCTATTGAAATTGACATATTTGTGGTCGATAGACTTGACACAGGATTTTTTTAATAAAGAAATTCTTGCAAATATATTTTTTTGTTCAATTTTCCGGAGTCTAAGAAACATGCATTTAGCGCTATTTTATAGAGCAGATTTTCATCTAAAAGTTGTGTCATTTTCATTTTTCCAAAGCGAACCGTTTTGGCGGAAGAGCCCATTTAAACCCATGTAAATTGAAAAACGAAATTCAGAGAAGGGGTACCCATTCTAAAATTTTTTCAATTTTATATTTTTTACTTTTGCGACCAAACCGAAGGTTTTTACAAAATTTGCAAAGAATACTTTTTTGTAGACACCGACGTCTTGCATACGGATATCCCGGTTATAATTTTCCATCTTGAGGCGTTGACGAGATATTTCCATAAAATTGTTGACGAGAAAATCATTCTTCACGACGTCCCCATTGGAGTGGGAGCGTTCTAATTTTGTCAACTCATACCTCTGGTGGATACCCACATTCAGCATAAGTTTCATTGAAATTCTTCCAGGATTAATATATTTTTTCGCAATTTTTGAATATTTTGAAATTTTCGCGTTCGGTTTTGATCGGAATTCCTGTTTGACATGTCTGGATTTGTTGAAAAATTATTTTTGTTAGTTTTACACAACGTGGAACGATAAAATTTCACACATTTGTAGAGAATTTGTCAGTCTAGGATATCTCTTAGTTAGTTTTGCAAAATATTTTATCTGGCGGCGGCCGCCGCCCCTCAAACTCGAACATAACAGAAATTAATAAATTCAAATAACTATAAAGTGTAAACTGCAAGAGATATATTGAAATTTCTTTCAGATCTATATAGATTATACGTATTTCTATTGAAATTGACGTTTTGGTATCTTCGTGGCCGATAGCCTGGGCACATAATTTTGTCTAATAAAGAAATATTTATTGAAAACTTGCAAGTATATTTTTTTGTCCAATTTTCCGGAGTCTAAGAAACATGCATTTAGAGCTATCTTATAGAGCACATTTTCATCTAAATGTTATGTCCTTTTAATTTTTCCAATGCGAACCGTTTTGGCGGAAGAGCCATTTAAACCCATGTAAATTGAGAAACGAAATTCAGGGAAGGGGTACCCTTCTAAAATTTTTTCAATTCTATATTTTTTACTTTTGCGACCTAGCTGAAGGTTTTTACAAAATTTTCAAAGAATACTTTTTTGTAGACACCGACGTCTTACATACGGATATCCTGGTTATAATTTTCCACCTTGAGGCGTTGACGAGTAATTTGCAAATAAGGTTTTATGCAAAAAAAATTCCTCACGCCGTCCCCATTGGAGTGGGATCGTTCAAATTTTATCAGCAGTTACTTCTGGTGAATACCCACAATCAGTAAAAGTTTCATTGAAATCCTTCTAGGATTAATATATTTTTTTGCAATTTTTGAATAATTTGAAATTTTCGTGTTCGTTTTTGATCGGAATTCGTGATTGACATGTCTGGATTTGTTGAAAAAAATATTTTAGTAAGTTTCACACAACGTGGAACAACAAAATTTGACACATTTGTAGAGAATTAGTCAGTCTATAATATCCCCCTGTTAGTTTTGAAAAATATTTTATCTGGCGGTGGCCGCCGCTCTCGAACTCGAACGTAACAGAAATTAATAAATTCAAATAACTATAAAATGAAAACTGCAAGAGATGTATTAAAATTTCTTTCAGATCTATATAGATTATACATTTTTCTATTGAAATTGACGTTTTGGTATTTTGATGGCCGATTGCCTGGACACATAATTGTTTTAATAAAGAAATATTCATTGAAAACTTGCAAATATATTTTTTTGTTCAATTTTCCGGAGTCTAAGAAACATGCATTTAACGCTATTTTATTGAACACATTTTCATCTAAAAGTTGTGTCATTTTCATTTTTCCAAAGCGAACCGTTTGGCCGATTTTTTTTTTATAAATGAAAAAAATCTAAAACGAAATTCAGAGAAGGTGAAAATTATTTTAGGAAGTTTCACACAACGTGGAACAATAAAATTTTACACATTTGTAGAGAATTTGTCAGTCTATGATATCCCTCCGTTAGTTTTGCAAAATATTTTATCTGGCGGCAGTCGCCGCCCCTCAAACTCAAAGTCGCACACGAGGTAAGATATTCAAATAACTATAGTTTGAAAACTTGGACAGTTGTATTCAAAATTCTTTCAGTTCGGCGTAGCTTATAGATCTTTCTATTGAAATTTGGTATTCTCGTGGCCGATAGCCTTAACACAGAATTTATTTTTTCTGTCCAAGACCACATACCCGCGGCAGCGCGTTTAACCCCTGTCAGTTACACAGTTATAACGTTAGTTTAACCCCCGCAGATTAGGTTTCCCGCCATAGAAATCCAGACCACATACGCATCCCTCGAAGTCAAACCGGAACTGATACTAATGGATTCAAATAGCAACAACTCGAAAACTGCAATAGATGTAATAAAAACTCTTTCAGATCTATTAAGATCATAGATATTTCTATTGAAACAATTTGACCATTTTGGTATTTTCATGGCCGATAACCTTGACACTGGATTTTTTAAATAAAGAAATACATGAAAATTAAATCAAAGTTGACATTAACGTCAGTTGAGTAATTTATTGGTTATTATTTTTTTGGTGAAACTTTTAGTAACATAATTTTGCTAAGTGTTGCTAATTGTCTAAAAGAAAACTTACTATAATTGGAGGAGTGATATTGGAAATCAAGAGTTGCCAACCTTCATAAAAGGAGGTTACTATATATGATGAAGTGAAATTAGTAACTAAGGCTTGCAATTTTGACGAAAAAAAAGACAACAATGTAACTTTAACAAATAGTTGGTGAGATTATGTTTGAGTATGTTGGTAACTCAAAAACACAAGATACCAACTTGATTAAAACAATATGTGGGTTATGTTGAACGTCAAAGTTGACAAAATCAATGTCACTTAATCAATTTAAAGGTTATGAAAGTTTTAGTGAGATTTTCAGTAACTTTTTACTCCACAGCTGATTTTTTATCGTCCATTTTGTACACCTTAGTAACTAATATCACATCGTTAGATATAGTAACCTTTTTATGAACGTTGGGAACTTTTCATTTCTAATATCACTCCTTAAATTAAAGTCACTTTGATTTCAGACAATTGGTAACATTATATGATTAAGTACACCTCAAAAGTGTTCTATTATATTATTTTACAAATCTGACAGCATTAAAATCATTTGAGACGGATGAATTATTAGTTAATATTCTGTGCAGCAGGAGTTGTACATCTTGCAACTCATACAACCTTAGCTGATACAAGACTCGCGCAGCTCGCAATTCTGATTACTCTTTCATATACAAATGTCAAAATTCATTATACAATTTCACCCTCATCAATATTCCACCTTTAGCAACTATTCCATTCTTTTCAACTGTTCCATCCACAAAAACTATTCCATTCCGAAAAATACGATCCACATGTACTAGTTTTTATTTACTATTATAGTAATGCCGGGGAAACCAATTACTAACAAAAATTAATATAGGGGTAAATAGTACAGTTGTTGGTCAGTAGGTAGTGATTGGCCATAATTTGAAAACTATATAACTATAAGATCTTTTGGTGACATAATTGTTTATTAACAGAAGAAAATTCTATATTCTTTTCTGTATTGGATACAACCCATAACTTTGTTATAACTGAAAGTTTCATGTGTGTATTTAATTAATAAAATGACCAGTCCGAGATTTACGTCATTTTAGACAGAAATGTACAAAAAGTAACCTTACTATTTCTAAATATTTTCATGATTTAAAAATGATTTTTGTGCTGATTTTTGGCATTTGTAAATGAATACAGGTTTAAATTATCGAAATAATAAGTTTCTTGATAAAAATAAATTACTGACTGTGAAAAATATGATAAGGCAATAAATATCGCACGATAAACAGTTTTTATAGTGATAGATCATCCGACCAATTAGTATTTTGACGTTAGAGTAACTATGTGACAGTTATTCCTAGAGTGTTTTACCTACAAATAAGAGGATAAGAAAAATATTCAGTACACAATTTTAAAGCAATTAAAAATGAAAAATCTATTTTACTTGAATTTATTTATGTATTCGTTATTGTAGTTAGTGAAAATGCTAATTTATTTATTTCTAGGTTAAATACCGTAGTATTAATATACATAAAATGGCAAACGTAAGAAAAGGTACAATCTTAAAACAATCGGAACACAGCCTGAATATATAAATATATTCAACCTTTCCGGAGCTTTATAACAATTACTGAGTCCTTTTAGGACTACCAAAACAAATCTCGTGTGAAATATGCCAGTTTTTTACCAGTTTTATAAAAAAATATACGGATAATCAAATTGAAGATGCTATTAATGCAGTTTAAAATGGGATGTCACAATGCACAGCTTCAAAAGAGTATGGTATTCCTAAACCAACAATTCAATTTAGAATTAGTAATGCATTCATCAAATCTACTACAGGTCCGTCTCCTGTATTAGGATGCAATGCAGAAGAGGACCTAGTACGTTGGATAATTGATTGTCAACAAAGAGGATTTCCTAGAAGAAAGATAATATACAAGCTATTGTCAAAGAGTCTTTGAATCAAAGTAAAATAAAAAATCCTTTTTGTGACAATGTTCTAGGAAATGGGTGGTATAAAGCAGCGTTTCTCAACCTTTTTTGGCCCACGGAGCAGTAAAATTTAAAAAAAAGATTCGCGGACCAGTGATATTTCGTTGACAAAATTATATTAGGTATTAAAGAACTACTACACAAAGGTGAATTAAAGTCATTTAACACAAAATATCGCGGAATAACAGGTAGCATGAGTAACTTTGATGAAATTTATGACAGTATGTGTGCCAAAATTAAAACCAAATGTAGCAAGTTTCAGGAGAAAGATTCGGGTTGGTCACTAAGGGAGATTTCCCATTTAGAAATTAATATCAATAAATATTAACCAATACGTGGGCCGTCATTTATTGAACTGCCAAAAGAGATTAGGGATCGGAAAGCTTGTATCAATGTTCAGAATGTAGACGAATTTTGTTTTTTATGGAGCATTGTATCCGCATTACACCCCACGAATGTGAGTTCTGATCGCCCGGCATCGTATCCCTACTTTTCTTCAATTTTAAAATATTACAGATTAGAGTTTCCGCTTAGAATCAAAGACATTCCTAAATTTGAAGAGATGAATAATATTAGTATTAACGTTTATAGCTTGGAGTTTAATTTTAAATCTAAACAACATGACGGAGTAGGACCAATTTACCATACTAATGCGACTAAGGAAAGACATGTAAATTTATTATATTTGGAAGAAGGGGTTAAAGGTCATTATGTTTATATTAAAAATATTTCACGGCTTGTAAGAAGTCAAATCTCGGAAGATTATAGAAAAAAATATTTATGTGACGGCTGTTTAACCTTTTTTTCAAATGAATTCGCGTTTAATCAACATAAATTGAATGACTGCAGCAAAATTTATACTATTATTCCGACGGAAGACCTTGTAAAACATAAGACAGGTGATATGATGCCGGGGAATATATTAAAATTTCAAAATTTCGATAGAAAAATGTAAGAAAGTAGAAAATAAAACCTGTTGATACATGCTCACCGAACCCTGACAATAGCTATACTAATCAGACACATATCCATGTACCATACAGTTTCGCCTATAATATAAAATGTTCATTCGATGACTCATTGAGTAAATTTTTCACTTATTCCGGGGAAGATTGCCCGAAATTGTTTTGTCAGAACCTCTATGCATATGTTAAGGAATTATACAGGGAACATTTAAGCGTTATACTTCCGATGATTAAATTAACTGCAGATGAGCAAAATTCCTACAATACGGCCACTTCTTGTCACATATGTAATTAATTATTACAACAGACAAAGTCGCCGATCACGATCATTTAACGGATAAATTTCGGGGAGCCGCCCACTCAAATTGTAATTTGAATTATATATAAAATACTTAAAATGATCCCGGTATTTTTCCATAACATGTCGAATTATGATGTTCATTTATTTATTAAAGAATTTGGATCTGTAGAGGAAACAATTGATATCATCCCCAAAAATAAGGAAAAATATATATCCATCACCAAAAATCTACCTGTTGGTAGAACTACTACAAGTTAATTGTAACATTTTTATTATCATTTACTTACAATAATATTTAAATGTAAAGATATGTAATTATTTTTCTTTTTTTTTTCTTCAGTGCCGTACTAATCATAAATTACATAGAATTAAAATTAGTTTAAGATATTTGTATTTCGTAATTTTATAAATTAAAATTTAGTTTTTATAAGTAAATTTTTTTCGCGGATAGAAAAAATTGTCTGCGGACCAGTAAAATTTCTCCGCGGACCACTGGTGGTCCGCCGGACCAGCGGTTGAGAATAGCTGGTATAAAGCCTTTCTTGAAAGGAATCCGATTCTTATTGTAAGATTTCCAGAAAGAGCAACTAAAGCCAGCTCTTGTGTAAGTGAGAGTAATATTAAAAAAGGTTGAGTGAAATATATGATTATTTATCAAAAATCAAATATTTAAACATATTAAAAGATCCGACTCGTGTTTCCAATGGTGATGAAACTTATATTATGGTATGTCCAAAAATGAGAAACATAATAGCCCCTCGTGGGGCACAAAATGTTTATGAAATTAATCACGACAATTTCAAACTTAATGGAAAGACATCTCAACAACAATGTTATATTTATGGTTTTTGTAATGTCACGAAGGTGGACTGAAAGCTATTAAATAACTGACAAATTTCACATGAGAATTGTTTTGCTTGTCCTAAAAAGACTCTATAGACTATATAGCTCCGGAAAGGTTGAATATATATATATATATATATATATATATATATATATATATATATATATATATATATATATATATATATATATATATATATATATATATATATATATATATATATTCAGGCTGTGTTCCGATTGTTTTAAGTTTGTATGATTATCTATAACGTAGGATGGTTTTACCAATTCGAAAAAAAAAGAAACAGATAAACAAAAAGAAAAACGTAAAACTTCAAAAAATAAACTGGCGGAAAAAACTCATAAAGTTGATTGAGGATCAAGAAAATATTAGTGGCAATTAAATGAATAATCATAACATTAATTATTAATTTATGTTTAAATTGTTTTTTTTAACAATATTTAAATATTTTTCTTTTATTAGATCACTGAAGTGTTCATCACTGGAGTGATCACTAGTTCATAATAGTTTCTCATATTTTCAAATTACTTTTATTTATTATAAAGCGTTGACTAATTACTGTAAATCTACTAGACAATCACTACATTCTTATGATCTATAACTATGTTTTTTGATGAATCAAATATTTATCTTCTTATTTTCTATGAAATTTTAAATTTTTGATTCGAATTATTATTTTAATAGAAAAGTGACGTTTTTTACAATTACTAGCACTATAGTAATTCGTAAATTCATTTTATACAAGCATGCAATTTATTGTTTTCATTGTTTGATTTCTAAAATGACCGATCACTATACTGTTTACCCCTAATTTTCAAATTAAAAAAAAAACGGCCAAGTGACTCGCGTACCGAGGGTTCCGTACAAACTTGTAAGTATCTTTAGGAGGATCTAACTGTATGTAACCCATATGCTTCTGGTGCCTGACAATATCACGCAACACATTAGTGTATTTTCATAAGTTTCTAATAGTAAATTCGCATATTTTCTTGTAATTAAACTACATATTTACGGTTTTCAATTTTTTCCCTTTACATGTGCTATAAGACGCCGCTTCTTGCCAAATTTCATGATTCTAGGTGAACGGGAAGTACCCTATAGGTTTTGATTCCCTTGTAAAATCGCAAAATATGCGACATAAACGGTCATATCTTTTGATCGCGTTGACTTACCAGTTTGATTTTTTCACAGCTGGAAGAGACCGCAGACCCGAGTATTTGATACAAATTTCAACTGGTTACCTCTACGTGTTCCTGAGAAAAATGGTCTTGACAGACAGTCAGACGGACGGACAGACAGACAGACAGACCGACAACAAAGTGATCCTATAAGGGTTCCGTTTTCGGTGCTAAACCTTAAAAATGTCTAAATCAAATAATCTTTAAAAAAATTAGGTGAGAACGAATAGTTTTTAATTTATCTTATTACAAAATGTTTTATCTAATCATAAAAAATTATGAATGTAAATTGTTGTAATTTTCATATACGTATTTTAGAATTTTTATAATTATGTTATTTTGTAATTTTTTGTAGCCTTGAGAAAGACCTAATGTAGCTTAATTTAAAAATAAATACAAAGAATTTGTCCAAACACCTGATTTAAACTACCCTAATCATTAAAACAAGATGGACGTTATATCAAAAAAGAATTATAAATAGTATATTTTGTAACTAGGGCGGTAGGTTGTCAATTGGTCACGAGAGCGAAATTGAGCGCACGAACGAAGCACACATTCGCTCGAGAGGACCACCCGTGTTGTAAACAATATCTTTTATTACTCATGCGAGGGGATGTATCTTACGGCTTGCGTACACCTAATCTGTCATCGGCCGAAGTTTGCTCGGGCGACGATGGCCCAACTTGGACGATTGAATCAAACACTTGTAAAAGAAAGAGAGCGCACGAAAAGAGTACACAAACACGACCTTCATCGTCCGATGACGCCCGAAAACTTGCGTACGCGCTCTCTTTCTTTTAAAAGTGTTTGATTCAATCGTCCGAGTTCGGCCGTCGTCGCCCGCGAAAACTTTGGCCGTTGACGGATTAAGGTTTATGGGAGCCGTTAGAAGTGCCATACAAAAAAAAAGAATCAAAAATGAAAAATTTACTTTTTCAGTTGCCTCCGGTGGTGTGGATTCTTCATAAGAACTCTCCTCAGTCTCCGGTATCACCATAGAATTTACACTCATTTTAAAACGTTTTCTTTGATTTTAATTTTTAATTTGTAATGGAAAAACAATCACTTTTTTAATATTGAGGCCTTGATTGTGTTTATTTTATTTAGCGATATTGAATATTTGCGTATGTTACTCTAGTTATGTGGTAATACAAACAAAAGTAGCATTTCTCTTACTAAAAAACGTGCGCCAAGATGGTACTTTTAATGCATGAGTAATAAAAATGTTTATTTGTTGGTGATAAGTTTCGCCATTGAAACTTGATGTTAAATTTCGATAACAAAGTATATGCAAATAAACAAATTGTATACATATTTATTTTATACTAAAAATACTTTTACTCAAGTTTACCTTTTTCTGTCATGTTTAATTCTTTAGATACGGATTATTGAAGCAGTGGTTTAGTGAAACTATCGATTAAAATTTTTTATTGTGCTGGCGATTTAAAAATATCACATGCTAAAATAACGAAACATCTAACTGTTGCAAAGGTCATTTTCAAGTTCTTGCAAGCACTTGAAAATGATTCAACTGTCGAAACTCGAGTCGTTTAAAGTGCATAGTTATAAAACTTCAAAAAGGGGGGTTTGGGGGTTCAACCCCCCCAACCTAACCTAACCCCCCCCCCCCCCCGAAATGTGCAGTATGGTAGATGTGGAGTTTAGGAACCCTTGTGTTTCACTTTTACCAAGTAAATTGGTGCATTTCTTGAAACCCCCCCCCCCCCGAAACCAAAACTTTGAACCAAAATTTAGAAGAAAAATATTTATAAGCCAAATTTAAAATCTAGAAGAACTTGTCCTTCAACTTTGAAGGAAAATTTAGGAGCAAAATTTAGAAACAAATTGTTCAATTTATAAGCAAAATTTAAAATTTAGAAGCAAAATGTTCAATTTAGAAGCTAAATTTTCAAATCTGAACCAAAATTTAAAAGCAAAATTTAAAATTTAGAAGCAACATGTTAAATTAAGAAGCAAAATTTCCAAATCTGATCCAAAATTTAGAAGCAAAATTTTGAAATCTGAAACAAAATTTAGAAGCAAAATTTTCAATTTAGAACCAAAATTTTGAAATCTGAAACAAAATTTAGAAGCAAAATTTTCAATTTAGAACCAAAATTTAGAAGCAAAATTTTCAAATTTAGATGCAAAATGTTCAGTTTATAAGCGATATTTAAAATTTACAAGCAAAATATTAGATTAACAAGCAAAATGTTCTATTTAGGAGCTAAATTTTCAAATCTGAGCCAAAATTTTCAAATTTAAAGCACAATTTAGAAGCAAAATTTTTCAAAAAATAAAATTTTGCAAAAAATATTTTCTAAACTCTCTATATTATGCTTATAGCTCTATAATATTAAGTCTTATTGAGACTATGAACAAATCTCATGTTGAAACAATTACTTCTTAGCTACTATCACACTAGATATTGAATTTTACCACAGATATTTGCATGTTATTACTAGTCCCAGTCCATTTTCGTGGCACTAACAGAACTAGAGAAATCATCGTTTTAAAGATCATTTCTTTATATTTAAATTAAGTGAATCTGCAGACTGACAGTTAAAACTTGGAGTTTAAATATAAAAGGATTTAAAAATAAAACTGGTTAAAACCTTGTACCGAAATTATTTATTTCGTTTTCAGTCATGAACGAAAAATGATAATTTTGTTTTCGACTCCGTTTACGTACCTACAAATATTTCGGTTAATTTCGTTTTCGTTTTCGCTCCGTTCTTAGTCCCTCGCCACAACAACTGAAACCAAAAACCCCAAAGGACCAAACTATTACACCAAAAAGAACAACAAAAGACTACCAAACGAGGACTGCGGAAAAATGAGGCAACAAACCGCAAGGAAACAAAGGACACCATATATTATAAGCCACTTGCAAATGACCTTCAAACTCGAAACTCGGGTGGTGTAAAGTGTAGAAATTTATATAACTGTGAATAACAAGTTAAATAATATTAAGCGTGCTTAAAACATTTTTCAATTCAGTGTAAGTATAAATTACCACGTAATAACGGTCGCAAACATCCTATTAATAAAAAAATTAAATAACAAAACTTGTATCACCCATTATATTTTCACAGGAAAATTAGGAGCTCATTAACAAGCTATAACATATTCACGTAACTGGTTAGAGAAGCTGTTGAATCTTGCATGGCAACAAATGCAAATCTTTATGAAGAATTCGCGACAAAACGTTTGGACTGATACCAAGTTTATGTGAACAATTCGATTTTGAGTGAGAAATTGTAACGTTAACCAAAAAACAAAACATAGAAAGTTGTTTAATATCTTTAAAGTTCAAGTCTTCAAGTTAAATACTTGAAAATGACCGTCAAACGTCGAAACTTGAGTCGTGAATGTAAATGTAGAAATTTATATAACTGTGAATAATAAGTTCTAAAACTTTTTACATATAAGTGTGGATAAAAAATAGTGAATTTTTCAATTCAATGCTGTTTAATATCGTTAACTTGGAAAACTGTCGAATTGTTATTAAAAATAAAGCTTCAAATGTCAAATAAAGTTTGTTTTTGGAAACTCACCCTTTTATGCCCCTCTCCTTATAAACTGCTTTAAGAACAGGAAGAAAATGCAAACTCTGTGGCTTGCTAAGACGTGTCCTGTGATCTGCCAACATGATTCTCGTCTTAACTACATCTAACGGTGTGGTAATAGCTGCAGAAATAGCTCCTGAAATCAAATTATTTTCACATTTAATATACAAACATCCAATGAACTGAATACAAACTTAGTATACACAAAACAAGAACAATAACCCAAATATAATATAAATAATAATCCAAAACAAATAAACTTGACTATACTCGAACCGGCGAGAGAATGCAGCTTTACTGCGCCAAGGTAGCAAGAGACGCACCGAGGTACACGCAGTTTAATTGGAGTTAAGAAATATGCGTCAGATTTTAAAATACGGACAACTAAACACCGCGCATGTTAAACTCGTCGAGACAAGATGCATTCTCTCGTCGGTACGAGTATAGATTAGATTAATATCTGTCTAGATTTGTTTGTACAGTTTTGTCTAGTCCTGTCTGTTTATTCCTGTTATTTAGTTTATGTCTGTACAGTCTGGTCTGTCAAGGGTTGATTAAAGATACTGATAACCTGCAATCGCTCCACAATTGGCAACTTCAAAAGGGCTCAGATGAACATTATTGTTCAACTCTTCTTTATAGATGCGCTTCAGGTATTCCAAAATGGGAAACTGAATAAAAGAAAAAGGAACTTCACGTATCACCGTCGACCCGAAGCCCCTGTAAAGTCCCTGAAAACTATAAAATTTAAACATTTTTTTTAAATTAAATACTCAATAATGAAAGTTGTACTGGAATAAATCCCTCCTGTCGATAAGCCAGCACCGCTATTCTCCACGAGGAATAGTCGCTGAAGTAAGTTTGCTTCCGCTGTTTTATCACATCCATTGGCACCCTTACCAAACAAGCAACCTGCAAATTACAAGACAAGTCATCATTAAGCAACACATGGTTTCTCCAGTACTAACTATTTCACCCAGCGATGCTCCTACCATGTGGACAAGTGGAGCAGCATTTGGCCTTACCAAAGGAGTCGCATGATGCTTAAACGTTTCATATGTACAAAAAAATAAAGCAGCTAAAATTATTCAACATTTCATGTTTTATCCAATCCACGAGCATTAATTACATAGCATGCGAAATTGTTGTTTTTACCTTGTGGTGCACTGCCAAGAATTTGTGGTCCGATCCCTTTATAAATGCCTTTTAAACCACCGGAAGTTTTAAACCCCTGCGGTGCCTGCAGTCTGGTTTTAATTGTGTCCAAGGGATAAAGGGACATGTCTACCGCTAATCCTGCCATTGCTCCACCCTTCCAAATAAATTAGTTTATAGAATTACATAAGTTAGATACAGTAGATTCCGCTTAGAGTAACATAGAAAGGAAGTGACAAACATGTTATGCTAAGCGGACGTCATACAAAGCATAGTCTTAGGAAATAAACAAGTTCCTGTTCTTGTTAGTTATTTAGTGTAATAGGCAGAAAAACTACAAATTGTATATATTTATTAATAAAAAAGAAAAAGGAACATGAATTGATACAAAATAAACACATGTACATATTATATACATATGTGTTTACAAAGTTGTTTCATCTAGAGAGAGGTGTCAGGCAAGGAGACACAATATCACCGAAGCTGTTTACCCTAGCACTAGAATGTATATTCCAACAGATGCAATGGGCAGGGAAGGGGCTGATGATTGATGGAGAGAGAATGACCAATCTGAGGTTTGCTGATGACCTGGTTCTGGTCTCAGAGAGCATTGGGAAGGTGATGACGATGCTGGAGGATTGGAAAGTAGAATTCGAGAAGACGGGTCTTAAAATGAACATGGAGAAAACCACGATTATGACAACAACATTCCCAAAATCACAGACTATCAGCTTCCAGTGGAGAAAGTAACCGAGTACATATATTTGGAGCACAAGGTTACACTGGGCTTTGAGAACAAGGTAGCGGTAGTGGAAAGGCGGATCGCGCAGACTTGGGCAGCATTCGGTGCCAATAAGCAGATTCTACGTGGCAAAATATCCCTGGATCTCAAAGTGAAAGTCTTTGAGCAGTGTATCATGCCCGTACTCACCTATGCTACAGAGACCATGACCCTTATGCAGAAGTCCGCCGAGAAGTTCCGAATCGCGCAGAGGGGCATGGAGAGAGCGATGCTCGGGACCACCCTTCGTGACCGGAAACGTAACGAATGGATCCGAAATAAATAAGGTGAAAGACATGGCTGTCATAGCAAGGAAAAAGTAGACGGGCTGGACTCATTGCGAGAATGAACCAGAGTCGCTGGATGAAACGAGTCCTTGAATGGAAACCCATCGCGGATACTCAAGGGCGCGGCAGACCACCGCAGCGCTGGATGGACGACATTCGACGGCACGGAGGTCGAGACTGGATGACAAGAGGGCACAAGATCGCCAAGAGTGGAAGAAGAGGGAAGAGGCCTACATTCAAGATTGGTTCGCCAAAAGGCCATGATGATGATGATGATGTGTTTACAAAACATAAAATAAATATTGTACATAATACCAATGTACATAACATGTTTTGTCATTTTTAAAATAAGAAATCAATAATTTTGGTCTGCTTTTCTTTTCTCTAGATTGTTATAACAGTATCCAACATTATTGTGTAAAGAAGACATTGCCCTGTTTAAATTTTCATTTTCGTTAGTCAGTTTCGTAATTGGTATTATGTACAAATCGTAATAATAACTCTGCAGCTTTTAAAGCCTCTTCTGCGGTAGGTATTGATTCTTTCTCGAATTCCTCTTCCTCGTCGCTATCGGTTTGCTCATTAGCTGTATTTAAATTATGCACGATATTTTCATCTGATGGTTCTTCTGATGTGAGAAGATCTCTATGAACGTCATCATAATCCTCAACATTCGTCAGCAGCTTTTAAAGTCTTTTCCGCGGTGGATATTGATTCTTCCTCGACTTCTTCTTCCTAGTCGCTTTCGTTTTGCTCATCAGCTGTATTATTTTGTGCGATATGTTCATGTGATGGTTCTTCTGATGTGAGGAGAGCGCTATGAACGCAACATGATAGTCTAACATTCGCAGCACTATTAACGAGTCTGAATTTAGGTTTCGTATCCACAAAGATAAAAGAACGTCATCTTCATCATCAAATTCATTTTCCACTGTATTTTTAACAGGTAAACCAGCATGGTTTCCAATGCATTTTTAAATTATTTTTTAATTATTTAATTATTGATTTTGATTTTTATATATTAATTATATATTTTATATATTGATTTTTATATATTAATTATTTTAATTATTTTTAAAACACATTAAAATGGCATTTTATTCCAAGTATCATAAACCATAAGGATAGCATCTAAAAATGTTCTTTTAGTAGAAAAGCTATTCTGATTATAATCAAGGCTATTAATCCTTTTAAGCACAAGGTTCTTTCTGAAATTGCTCTCGAGTGACAGTATTATTCCTTGATCTATTGGCTGCAAGACTGATGTTGTATTTCGTGGAAGGGAAGCAAGTGTTTTAGGGTTATTATTATATTATTATTATTACCTTAACGCTATTACACACAAAAAATTAAAGTATAAAAATACTCTATGACAATCGACAATATATAGACAAGTGATTTCATAAATTAATGTCCAGATTGTTCAACCACTACACAGCCTGAACTGAAGCCTTCATGAACTCAACCATGGATCCGGAGAACGTTCTTCTTTCACACTACATAACAATGTGATGAATTGTCTGTTCCACGTCACCATAATCACAACTTGGGGAAGATTTTAAGCCTTACTTATGAAGCAATGATGCACATCGACCATGGCCAGTTCGAACCCTGTTGATAGCAACCCAAATTTTCCTTGGTAGGTCAAAGCCAGGAGGAGGATGGTTTGCATTAAATAAGGACTGCCACTCATGAGGAACTTTGATGCACCATTCACTTTCCCATTCTTTTGTGGCACTGAAGTTACTTAAAATGAGCTCTTGAGCTGTTTGAATGGGTGGAGACCTGGACTTCAAACGATGAAATTACATCACCATGAATAGGAAGAGACTGGTTCGCTGTTATTTTGTGGAACTCTCGGACCAAGTTCTTCATTCTTCAAAGTCTTGGAGGTTCGATGTGGCTTAATACAGGCAACCAGAAGACAGGAGTGGATTTAACTGTGCCAGTAATAATTCGCATAGTCTGATTCTGAGCAACATCAATCTTCCGAACATGTGAGCTGTTCATCCAGATCGTAGAACAGTATTCCGCTGCAGAATAAACCAGCCCAATAGCTGAAGTACGGAGCGTGGGAGCAGAAGCTCCCCAAGTAGAACCAGCGAGTTTGTGAAGAATGTTGTTCCTCGTTCTCAGTTTAGCAGCACTGTCAGTTAGATGTTTACGGAAAGACAAAGTTCTATCCAGAGTAACTCCAAGGTACTTGGGATGAGAGTTGTAAGATAGATGAGTCCCATTGAGTGACAAACTTAGGGTAGTTTTTGACTGCCTGTTATGTGAATGAAAGAAACAG
Source organism: Phosphuga atrata (assembly GCA_944588485.1). Taxonomy (NCBI): domain Eukaryota; kingdom Metazoa; phylum Arthropoda; class Insecta; order Coleoptera; family Silphidae; genus Phosphuga; species Phosphuga atrata. The sequence continues at coordinate 11,829,431 of OX155893.1, read as the reverse complement.
GTCTCTGTTTAGCTCGAACTTGGAGTCAAACACCATTTTCTAAAATATGCACTCAAAATGCTAAGATCAGTGTTTATATTTCTCTCATTCTCATCCACAGAGGAATGTTGAAAAGCAAGTGCTAGATCATCGGCATATGCAAACTGGCGGGAGGATGTAGCTGGTATATCCGCGATATACAAATTAAACAACAGTGGTGAAAGCTCAGATCCTTGTTATTCTATATATTGGATAGCATATTGTTTAACAACTGTGTCAGTAACGTGCATCCTGTTAGTTTAAGGAACTTGTATACAACTCCATCTCTCCAAACGGTATCGTAAGCAGCTGTGAGGTCTACAAAACACAGCTCCACTCTTCAATCGTTTTTCGAAGCCTGACTCGATGTAGGTTGTCAGAGCCAAAACTTGGTCTTCACAACTTCGATGCGGTCTGAAACCCGCCTGTTCAACTGGAAGGATATTAAAAACTTGAGAACTGATCCTGTTATAAATGAGTCGTTCAAGTAGCTTATAACAGACACTAAATAAAGCAATTGGCCTGTAACTTTCAGGACGATCAGCCGGCTTTCCTGGTTTAAGGAAGGCTATAATCTTAGTACACTTGAATTCTGGGGGAAGTTTCCCAGTAAGTACAATGTTAGAAAAGAACTGTGACATCCACTTCTTTGCATTCTTTCCACTATGTGTGAGAAATTCAGGATGTATTTCATCCATACCTGGGGCTGTTCCATTTTTCATCCCCTTTAGGGCAACCAAAAGCTCGTCTTCAGTGAAAGGAGCAAAATATGTTGAAGTGCAATTTCTTTTTATAAAGTACAGTTCTTGTCTGATTAACCTGTTATGGTGTACATCAGGTTTCACTTTGGACAGGCCACCAGCAATACGACTAGCAACTTGGTTCGGTGTAATTGCTGGTTCGGGCTAAGGATTATGAGGTGCAGTCTGCCCAGCTTCTTCAATAGGTTCCACGCTTTTCTACTGAAATGTTTTAGGGTGAGGCCACACGATGCGTTACGCATGCCGGAGCGGTGCCGCAACGTCATCCTATATACAAATCACTATGACATGTCACACGATGCGTTGGGCCGCCGTGCGGCGTCGCACCGTGGCGCGCCGTGCTTGTGACCTGAGAGACGAGGCGGGGAGGGATGATGCGCTGCGGCGTCGGAATGCATCGTACCGCCACCGCAGGATTGTATCGAACGTGTTTTTTAACGTGTTTTATTCATGTTGTGTGCCGCAATTTATAAATATTAATATTTTCCTTTCTCACGATGAGTACCAATAATATTGATTTCCTTATTGAATTTCTTTATTGAAGTTACCCTAGACACTGAGTCATTGTACCGCACCGCGGTAAAAAGCGTTCGACTGCGGTGCCGCACCGCACCGTTAACGCATCGTGTGGCCTCGCTCTAAGGGTGAAGCCACGCGTTACGTTTGCCGGAGCGGTGCCGCAACGGCATTCTACAGACAAATTACTATGCCATGTCACACGATGCGTTGGGCCGCCGTGCGGTTTAATATTGATTTCCTTATATCTTTAGTACAAGAAAGACCTGCATCATGGGATGAAACACACGATGATTTTAAAAATAAGTTGTCATGGACGTTGCGGCGCCGCAGTAATCAGCGTTCGACTGCGGTGCCGCACCGCCCGTGTGGCACCCTATAGCTCGAATTAATTGCGGTGCGATGCCGCACCGCATCGTTAATGCATCGTGTGGCCTCGCTCTAACTAAGACTTTAAATCAGTAACTTTTGGGTAATGCGCCGGGCAATTATCAACCAGCAACATAATCTTTTTCTTCGCCAAATCGCGATCCCAATCTCGAAGCCACTTTTCAGTTCTTAACAGTTCTAAAGTCATTCAAGCTTTACGGTTGTTTGCATAATCGAGTGGCAACGATTTAAAACTGCTAAAACAACTAGTTTTTTTAGATCTTCCAATAACGAGCATTTTTTCCTGTAACATAGGGCCGACGTAATAGCGTGCGTGCTTCAGTGGTACAGCACGTCAATTAGAGCAATTTCTAAATCTAATACGCAAAATTCATCACATCATCAAGAATGTTATCTCTGCAATCCCTTTCTCATCATTTCCCCCGATAACACAAAAATAGCTGTCTATCATTCTATGACACATAGAGGCTTTTCAATCCCCTTAATATAACGAAACCCTTAGTATAAATATATTCAATTCATTCAATACAATTCAATCATCAATTTGTAATTCACTTGAAAATGACATTTAACAGCCTAAACTCAAGTCGTGATAAGTGTCTAAATTTATATAACTGTGAATAATGTGTTATATAAAATTTTTACATATTATAAGTGGTGGTTAAAACATAGTGAATTTATCGGTTCAGTGTAATAATTGGTTTACTTTATATATCAGATATCTCGCGAACTAGACTGGACAAACGGTTGAAATTTGATACTAGCTTCAAGAACAAAATTATCTAGATAATACTCAAGACTAGAATGTTATATCTTGATAATCTACCTAGGAATTTTCCTTGAAAGTCTCTACACAATCTAGAATCATCCAAAATGGATTTAGATAATACATCAGATATCTCGCGGGCTAGACTTGACAAACGATTGAAATTTGATACTAGCATCAATAACTAAATTATCTAGATAATAGTCAAGACTAGAATGTTATATCTTGATAATCTAACTAGGAATTTTCCTTGAAAGTTTCTACAGAATCTAGAATCATCCAAAATGGATTTAGATAATACATCAGATATCTCGCGGACTAGACTTGACAAACGATTGAAATTTGATACTAGCATCAATAACTAAATTATCTAGATAATAGTCAAGACTAGAATGTCAAGACTAGAACTTATTTCTTGATAATCTACCTACAAATTTTCCTAGAAACTTAGTAAACAATCTAGAATCAACCAAAATCAACTTAGATAATACATCAGATATCTCGCGAAATAGACAAACGATTGATATTTAGCACTAGCATCAAGAACTAAATTATATAGATAATAGTGAAGACTAGAATGTTCTATCTTGATAATCTATCTAGAAATTTTCCTTGAAACTTTGTACACAATCTAAAATCATCCAAAATCGACTTAGATAATACATCAGATATCTCGCGGACTAGACTAAACAAACGATTGAAATTTGGAACTAGCATCAAGAACTAAATTATCTAGATAATAGTCAAGACTAGAATGTTATATCTTGATAATCTACCTAGAAATTTCCCAGAAACTTAGTATACAATCTAGAATCAACCTAAATCAACTTAGATAATATAACATATATTTCGCGGACTAGAAACGATTGAAATTTGGTACTAGCATTAAGAACTAAATTATCTAGATAATAGTCAACACTAGAATGTTATGTCTTGATAATCTAACTAGAAATTTTCCTTGAAACTTTGTACACAATCTAGAATCAACCAAAATCGACTTAGATAATATATCGGATATCTCGCGAGATATCTCGCGGATATCTTGACTAGATAAACAATTGAAATTTTATATTAGCGTCAAGAACTAAATTATCTAGATAATCCACAAGCCTGGAAAGTTATGTGGAGATTATCGAAGTAGATACGTTATTTTATAAACTTTGAACTTAATCTAGACTTAATCAAAATCAACTTACTCTGAATTAAAGAGTTGCACTAAGTTTTTACCACTAATTTTTGTGAAACTATTATATAACTTGTGAAGTTATATAGCTCTACACCCTTAAAACCCTTAACGTTTGATCTATATTATTCTGACCTTTCATTTCAAAACATTTTAATTGAAGGAACAACTCCTTAATCTGGTTCTTTTTTTTTAATCATTGATATGGTCGAAAAGCCCATATTCCATATGCAAAAACACCAAAATTCCTTTGCGAGAGACGAGTTTGATTTTCGATTTTCTACGCTGCATATAATCACACTTTTCTCTTAAATGCTAAACGCTTTACGAACGTTGCAATTTTATCATTTCGCGTACAAATCACTAACACTACGTATCCACGAACTATCAATTAATTACTGAGAATCAAAACGAAAACAAGCCACGCGCTTCGTTGCAATTAAAAGCGGTGGGAGAGTTTGGTGCGGCGACGGATTCCACTGTAGTTAATAAATTACAAAAAACCATTTAGAACAGAATAGTAAGTTTTAGTCTAATCAGAGTCATGAAGGAAGTCCAAAATGAGGAAGCTGGAATTATAATCAACGGTAAAACCAATTAATAACATAATATACACAGACGACATAATCCTAATGGAAGAAAATCTAAAAACAGATCTTCAGAGGATGATGGAAAAAGTGAATCAGGCTAGAAATACGGACTAACATAGAACCTAAAGAAAACTAAGTTAATATCAAAATCACGAAACGCAATACCACCACTAATAGTAGACAACGTCGTCATTAAAGGTGCAGATACATAAATACCTAGGAGTATGGTCAAAGAAACAGACGGCCACTCAGCCGAGATTAACAGCAGGACATAAAATACGGTGGAGCCATATTTCTCAAAATGAAACAATTCTTCACCAGCAGAGACATGGACAACGCCTTGAAAAGACGAATGCTACGGTGCTATATATTCAGATATTCTACTATACGCAATAGAAGCAACTACACTCGTAAAATACCACAAATGTAAATTTTTGAGATATGGTTATACTCAGGGTAACCATCCCATAACTAGGTTTTTTGGGGCTCTGGGCAAGAACTCTTTTCTGGACCCCTCATACACTAAATTTTATGAATTAAAGCTATTATTATAAATATAATGATAATGTCGTAGCGAATGCACTTGAAGATGCCGTTGAATTGTAAAGAGCTGCGGTAAACAAGACTAGGATAATCATGATGGTCGCCAACCTCCGTCGGGAGAAGGCACAACAAGAGGAATTATTGGAGGAAGTATTGATATTAAGAAACCCGAAGTGCTTCGCGATCATTATTTGGACAGGACTAAATACTTAAAACTAAGCTTGGCAAAGGGGCTAAGTTATTAAACATTGTATTTAAGACTAGATACTAATTCTTTTTGTTATTCTTATAAAATTATTAATGTTATTCTTGTCTAGTATTGTCTAGCTTTTTCTAGTAATGTTAGTCTAGTTTTATATAATCTGCTCTAGCTCTCTCAAGTTAAGAGAATTAGACCATCAACTAATAGTCATGTCTAATATTGGTTCAGACTATAATAGTCATGTCTAGTTTTGATTAGTCTTTGTAGATTTCGGTGGTGACTTGTACTGAGACCTTTATAGACTTATTATACCCATCTATTGACTAGTATTTGGCGAGGGGTCTTCCACTCTTGCAATACATGTTAATATTTAGATGCATTTCTGCACATTACTTGGCATTCCTCAGCAGTATGCAAGTATTACACCACATTACACAAAGTACTCTTGGATTCCTTGAATTACTCTTTCATTCCCTGAATTACGTTCACATTATATTCGCATTACGTCCATATTACGTCCCAACTACACTCGCATGAGGTCATCATGCAGGTCGTCATGTGCCGCCCCGCAGTAGGACAGTGAGTTTCTACAAAAGTCTTACTAGGGAAGCTCTGAGAGAAGATCCCGAGGAAGCTCTTAAAGACAATAATCCTGCCGCAAAAAATATATTTCTTCAGAAAAAGGAAACGATGGAAAACGATGAACACGTTACGCAATTTAAAAATAACTGACTTTTTCAAACTTGTGAAACAATACAAAGCGCAATTAAAAAAAACTTCTAGTACTTGCAGAATTTTAAGCTAATCTAAATATCGTTGGTGACACACAAATATTCAAATCATTTAACAAAGAAAATACAACAGGATTTTTTGAAATACTGAAGAACGTCGTCACAAGAAACTCAGCGGAAAAATCAAAAGCAGGAAATCGATATCCGGGTCAACTGAAAAAATAGCTGCTTTGCACTAGAGATGAGCATGGGATCACATTGACTCATCCCAACCTATCCCATCGTCCCATGGGATGAAATAAGTGGTATGAATGTCGAGTGGGATGGGATTGGATGGGATCGTATGACAATTTTGTATGGGACGGAGTGGGAAGAGTTTTGATAATCTAGTAAATCTATTTCGTGCATAATTAATTGCTTATCGCGCCAATACCCAAATCTTCCATAATATGTCCAGCCCAGGAGATTTCTGTGATAATGATGTTGTTCCTGAATTTTAAGTTTCTACATCTCTACTTTGCACCATTTCATTACTGCTGGCCAATTGGCCAAAATCAATCCTAAGTAGGTTGTTCAGTACTAATACTCTGGCAGACTATCATCCGATAGCATTCATCGCGTAAAAGGAATTAGATCTCTAGGAATTAGAAAATAAAAAGGAAAATTATGATCCAGAAGAAATTTGTATTTCTGAAGGCGAAGACAGTTATATGAAAATGGATTCATTTTTTAAGGCCCTGTGGAGCTTATGGGTTCAGGACCTTCCTGTTGGGACAATTTCAAAAACTAGTTATAGAGCGTCAATACAAACATGTGAAAAAGCACTATAGAGTGTTCTAATTTTGTTGTATTTCAATCAGATTTCAACAAATGTATAAAAATTCAACAAACTTGTTATTTAATGATGATACCAAGAAGGTGATGTCTTATTACTAGCACTTTTATCTTTATATGTAGTAACAACACACAGTATAGAAAACAAGCGTATAGTCCTGCTATAGTTTGACCAGGCCCGCCAGTACCGGGCCTGCAGGGCGTGCACCGCACAAGGACTGCACTTTCAAGGGGGCGGCAAATTTAGAAATCTCCTTAATGAACACATTGTCATAATTTGCCTATTGAAAGGCAATGAAATGTTAAATCATGGGTGCAATTACATCATATGTTAAAAGTAAAACTATTGTAAATGTAGTGTATAGTCCTGACATAGTTTGACTATAACTGTGTGACCGTTTCGTATAGTCTAAAACTATTCGTATAGCTATAGTCAAACTCTAGTCAAGCTATAGTCAAACTCAGGCGTACTGACAATGCCGCCCCAGATTTCGCAAGTTAAAAGTAAGAAAAGTTCAATTTTTCTAAAATCATGCAGGCAATCTAAGTTTTATTATAAGATATTAAAATAAAATGTTTGATAATTCAAATTATTCCTTTTTTGAACTTGCATAACAACTTAACCAACATCAAATTCCTCTCTAAAAGGCTAATAAGGAGGGTAAGCAGGAAGATAAAGAGGTAAAGAGAAGCCCAGCGGCGGGCCTGAGTTTGACTATAGCTGTGTGACCGCTTCATATAGTTCAACTATACGAATAGTTTTGGATTATACGAAACGGTCGCACAGTTATAGTCAAACTATAGCAGACTATACACTAGTTTTCTATACCGTGTGTACGTAGGGTTGCAACCTCAGACCTGGGTCTCGCCCGGAGACGATAACTAAAAAAAAAAATGAATTGTGAATTCAAAAAAATTGTCGACAGCTCATCTCAAAATTAAGTTTTATGCATAATTCTGTCTTTACCAATCCTCTTACGGTTGTCTGTCCAAGTATTTCCCATAATCGAAAAAAATCGTACCACATATGCATTACTTGCAAGTTTTGGTAGTTCACTGAAAACACCAGATGAAAATATTTTTATCTATTTTATATCAGTTGCCCAAACCGAGCGATTTGGTGGAATGAATGATATTTTTAAGAAGGCAGATATCATTAAAGAATTTATCGGCATCTATTTCTACATTTACGTATTTTAATCTAAAAATCTTGGTATTTGAAATTTTCGTCCTTAAGATTAATTACTGAAAAATATATATATAAATTTTTTCAAAGTAATCAATTGCGTTTCTGTACACCTTTTTCACTATAGACACAAATTTTTGTTTTTCATAGGTACTTAGTAAATCTAAACTTGTATTCACTTTACTGAAAAATTGATCTTGAAGCTGTTTCATTTTCTGATTCATAAGCAGGCCGAGACCCAGGGCCACTAGGCATTTTTTACATATGTTGGTTTTTGAAAATTTGGCAATATTTGCCAATTATTTTGACATTTTCGTCCAATTTTGACATAAAACAAAAGAATTTCGCAAATTTTGTCCACTCAAATCAACAAAAAACAAGATTTGATTCGAATAAAAAATTTGTTTTTTTTAAATTTTGGTAACATTTGCTAATTATTTTGACGTTTTTGTCCAATTTTGCCACAAAACAAAAGAATGTTGCAAGGTTTGTTCACTCAAATTAACAAAAAAAACAAGATTTGATTCGAATAAAAATTTTGGTTTTTGAAAATTTGGCAACATTTGCTAATTATTTTGACGTTTTTGTCCAATTTTTCCACAAAACAAAAGAATTTTGCAAGGTTTGTTCACTCAAATTAACAAAAAAAAAACAAGATTTGATTCGAATAAAAATTTTGGTTTTTGAAAATTTGGCAATATTTGCAAATTATTTTGACGTTTTCGTCCAATTTTGACATAAAGCAAATGATTTTTGCAAAACTTGTCCACCCAAATCAACAAAAAATAAGATTTGATTCGAAAAAAAATTTTGGTTTTTGAAAATTTGGCAATATTTGCAAATTATTTTGACGTTTTCGTCCAATTTTGACATAAAGCAAAAGAATTTCGAAAAGTTTGTCCACTCAAAGCAACAAAAAAATAAGATTAGATTCGAATAAAAAATTTGGTTTTTGAAAATTTTTCAATACAGTCAAACTTCACTAAGTCGAATTGCCATAGGTCACGAAAAAAAAACTCGAGTTATAGAAAATTGGACTTATAGAAATACATCTATAAAATGAGTAAAATACACTTTACACAATTTATTCAAAGTAAATATATACATAAGTACATATTTATAAACAAAAAAGAAATAAGTATACTTTCTTCCTTTACTCTTTTGCAGCCAGTCATATTTGCAATTGTATGTAACGGCAGAGGTAAAAAAAAGAATTAATTTAAACTCTAAAATTTCATTAATATATAGCACCTTTACTATAAGAAACAAGATACGGCTTATTATAGACAATATCCGGCACCATAAATTTTGGAAAGTACTCAGCGGTTAAAAAATTGGTCTTATAGAGATTATTTTGTACGTAAAATTTTACCATAGTACAAATTTTTACTAGGAGTTATGGAAAAATTTGAGTTAAGGAAAATTCGAGTAATGGAAGTAAATTTATATGTAAAATACTATATAAACGTATGAATTTTTAAAAATAATTGAGTTATAGAAAAATATTGAGTTATAGAAGTTCGAGTTTTGGAAGTTCGACTGTATTTGCAAATTATTTTGACGTTTTCGTCCAATTTTGATACAAAACAAAAGAATGTTGCAAGGTTTGTCCATAGAAATTAACAAAAAAAAAACAAATTTTGCTTCAAATAGAGATTTTGGTTTTTTGAAAATTTGGTAATATTTCCAAATTATTTTGACGTTTTCGTCCAATTTTAACACAAAACAAAAGAATTGTGCATGGTTTGTGAATTCAAATTAACAAAAAAATAAATTTTGCTTCGAATAGAGATTTCGGTTTTTCAAAATTTGATATTATTTGCAAATTATTGCAAATAATACAAAGTACTAAAAGTATTCCGCACGGGCTATAATGTAATGTTCAGAATATTGAGCACACACTCACATCAGTTCAGAAAAGTTATTCGCAGCGATAGGGTTAATTTTGTGGATATTCAATTTTACTTACGCTGTCCGGAGAAAGGGGGTGTAAGGGGGAGAAGGTAAAAAAGGTCACATACCACCCCAAATGTCAACCTCACCTGCACGAGCGATGACCTCGGTCATCCGGCGCACCCTGCTACGTAACAAACGAGGCTCTGACGACCGAGTAACGGCGGAATAACCGTCAAAACGGGAGTAAAGGAAATGATACTCCCCGACGACCCCTATCAACCCGCATTGGCCAGCGTGATAGGTAACGGCTAAACCCCTCTTAATATGAAAGATACAACAAGAACGCGGCCCTTAGTCCCCGGCGGACCGCTAGCACCCAACCAAGGTAGCGGTTGGATCAAGCAGCGGTCAAAGGGTGCAAAGAATCACCGGGAAACAACAGGCTACCAAAACAAACGACGTACACTGCACATCTGTACTTATAACACGAGAACGCTTTCCAGCGAAGAAAAAGTACTCCAACTCGAAGAAGAACTAAACCAAATTCACTGGGATATAGTAGGTCTGGCTGAGATACGAAGAAGAGGAGAACAGCAGATTACCCTAAAATCAGGAAATACCTTATATTACAGAGGAAACGAAGAGAGCTCCGATGGAGGAGTAGGTTTCATAATACATAAAAAACACACAAAACAGATCCTACACATAGAGAGCATAAGCCCCAGAGTATGCTTTATAATACTGAAACTAAACCAAAGATATAACATAAAGATCATCCAAGTGTATGCCCCAACATCCACACACACAGAGGAAGAAATCGAGACCTTCTATGAAGACAGCTACTCTGCAATGTCAAAAACTCCAACATACTACACACTAATAGTTGGAGATTTAAACGCCAAGCTGGGTAAGAAGCAAGACGACATCGAAATTTCCCTGGGACAATACGGGATAGGAGAAAGAAATGATAGGGGAAACACCTTACTGCAATTCCTTTTAGAACATCGTATGAATGCTATGAATACCTTTTTTAAGAAAGCCGAACACCGGAAATGGACCTGGGCGAGCCCTGACGGAAATACACGAAACGAAATAGATTTCATCATCACGGATAAAAAACAAATCGTACAGGATGTCACAATACTCAACCGGGTGTCAGTGGGAAGCGACCACAGGATGCTAAGAGCAAAAGTTGTGCTACGATTGAAAAAGGAGAGAAGACTGCTTGCAACATCAAAGAGCAAAGAACAAACTACAGTGAACAATAACGGGGAATACAAGAAATCCATAGCAGAACGACTAGGACACGGTAACATCGAGGAAATGAGTATAGAAACCTTGAGCAATGAAATCGTAACATCGATACAAGAGGCAAAACAGATACATGGTACGAAACTGAACAGGGAAGAAGGGAAACTATCAGCAAACACACGACAACTTATGAAACAAAGGCGAGAAAAACTACAAAAGCACCTACTGCATACAGACCAGCTGAGAACACTAAATAAAGAAATATCAAAGGCCGCAAGGAAAGATATTAGAAACTATAACAAAACACGGATAGCGAAGACTATCGAAGAGAACAAAAGCATGAAAGTACTGAGACAGAAAATAACACCTGGAAAAGCAGAAATTACCAAACTCGAGGACCAAAACGGGCAAACTATCAGGAACAAAGAAGAGATCCTGGAAATCGTAAAACGCTTCTATTCAAATCTCTATAGCGCTCAAGAAACACCAGAGCCGGAATATACCCATACCATCCCCCAAATTTTAAACCAAGGATCAGAAGATCTACCGGAGATAACCCAAGAGGAAATCTCAAAATCAATTACGGAAATGAAAAATAACAAGGCGCCCGGGGAGGATGATATTGCGATCGAACAGATTAAGGAAGCGGGAGTCGAGCTATTAGAAGCCATAAAGAGTTTATTCAACAAATGTCTCACGGAAGGAATAACACCAACAGCATGGGACAATGCAATCATTGTTATTATACACAAAAAGGGAAACACGGCTGACCAAAAAACTACAGGCCAATAAGCCTGCTTTCGCACCTCTATAAACTCTTCACCAAAATCATAACTAGACGCCTCACAACCAAACTTGACCTTTATCAACCGCCTAAACAAGCAGGATTCAGAGCCGGATACGGAAAGAACGACCACCTGCAAACCATCAAAACCGTAATAGAGAAATGTGTCGAATACAACAAGCCACTCGTCCTTGCTTTCGTGGACTACGAGAAGGCATTTGACTCTATCAACCACAATGAGATGTTTAAGGCACTGGCGAATTGCCGAATAGACCATAGGTACTCGGAGACTCTACAGCACATACACAAAAATGCTACCGCATGCGTTAAACTACACGAAAAAAACGGACAGATTCAGAATACAACGCGGCGTCCGACAAGGTGACACCATCTCGCCTAAACTATTTACAAACCTCATGGAGTACATGTTCAAGACCATAGAACTAGAAGATATGGGCATAAACATCAATGGCGAAAACCTCAACCATCTACGGTTCGCAGACGACATTGTGCTAATTTCGGATAGCCTAGATAAGACTGAAAAAATGCTTAAGAAGCTGGCAGAACAATCACGAAAAGTCGGCCTTAAAGTAAACATCTCGAAAACGGAATTTATGACCAACCTAGTACCTTCCCGAAACTTTATAATGGAAGGGATTGAGATCCGGCAAGTCACCTCATACAAGTATCTAGGCCACGAGATTAAAATCGGCAGAGACAACCAGACACATGAGATTGGAAGGAGGCTAAGACTAACGTGGGCAGCCTACGGAAAACTAAAACACATTTTCAAATCCGACATCCCCAACTGCCTAAAACGTAAGGTGTTTGACCAGTGCATCCTACCAGTCTTAACCTACGGAGCGGAGACTCTAACACTCACACAAAAGTCCGTCCAAAAGATCAGAGTGGCGCAACGAGCCATGGAACGTTCTTGCTCGGAATTACATTGCGAGATAAAGTGCGGAATGAAGTACTAAGACAGCGATCTGGGGTTAGCGATGCAATTGAAGTAATAACCAAACTAAAATGGAACTGGTCCGGGCATGTCGCAAGGATGCCAAACAACAGATGGACCAAAAAGATCCTGGAATGGCGACCTAGACAGGAGGCATACAGAAGTAGAGGACGCCCACCCACCCGATGGACAGACGATGTGAAACGCATCGCCACCAACTGGATGCAAGAAGCACAAGATAGAAGTAGATGGAAGATGTTAAGAAAGGCCTATGTCCAGCAGTGGACGAGACAGGCTGAATAAAGAAAGAAGAAGAAGAAGAAGTCCGGAGAAATAATAGTTAAACCCGAAGCCCTGAGATAACTCACTGAAACCCGGAGTCACCGGGCCAAACCCAGAGAGGTGGCAACCCTATGTGTAATAGAAATTATTTCAAATTCCCCTTCTTTACGTGACATTACTTTGCAGTACCTAAGATTTTCAAAAATTATCTGACATTATTACGCATTACGCTTCCGATTACTCCCAGTACTTCTTCGACATTACCAAAGAATTAGGATAATTACGTGAAATTATTACGCATTACGCTAGTAATTTCTTCGAGTACCTCGAATTACCCAAAAAAATTAAAATAATCACGAATACATCTGCAATATTTCAGCGAGTGGATGACCCCTCGGTCTTTAGTATTCTTATCTAATCTTATCTAGCCTTGCGTTGTCTTAACTATATAAAATACCATAAGACGAAATACCATTTTGGGAAAAAATACACAGCAATGTGCGAAGCAGTAAAGCCGAATAGAGCGACGAAACCTCAACATAGCACATTGAGCAAAGTGTTATCAACCGATGGTTCGAAGGTGAAGGAAGGTAATGGTGCAGGGGTGTTTGGACCTTGTAACGAGTACTTCAAATCCATGGGAATCTACCCAAGTATCTTCCAGGCTGAGATAGGTACATGTGCACAATAGAACCTCGACGGGAACTATCGCAAAAAACGAATTGCTATCCTGTCGGAGAGTCAAGCACCCATCAAGGCGATTATCTCATACACCATCAGATCCAAACTGGTATGGGACACTTCGGGAAAGCAAAACAAGCTTGGCAGAGAAAATAAAGTAATGCTATACTGGGTACTAGGACACACTGGTATAGAGGGAAATGAAGAAGCCAATCACCTAGCAAACAAGGGACCTAGTAATCCCTTTATAGGTCCAGCACTCATTTGTGGTATGAGTATGAACATTCACAAAAGTTTAGATAAAGAAATAAGGAAACAATGGATGAAAACCTGAAAAGAATCCAAAGTAATGCTGGGGGGATCTTTTAACCAGAAAAGAATAAAATCTTGCCTGAAACTAAACAGGAACAAGCTTAGAATTCTGGCGGGGACAAACACCTCAAGGCCCTAGGCCTAGATGAAGAAGACAGTTGCAGATTCTGCAGATCTGCAGAGGAAACCCCCATACATCTGCTCAAGGAGTGCTCTGTAGGAGACAAATGGGCCAATGCTTGAACAAAGAGGAGTTGCAATTTTTGAATTTCACGCAGATCCTTGAATTCCTAAAGGAATCAGGAGTAGAGGAGGTGGTCTAAATGGGTAAGTATACCAATGATTAAAGGAAGTGGGTGGGGTACAATAGATCTATAAATGTTGTAGTACAAGTCACCATAGGCTTCTACAGTCGTCTTATCTTAGCCTTGCATTAAATATAAATCTACACTTATCTAGCTAGATATGCTTAACTTGCATTGCTTTAAATATACAAATCCAGATAAAGTTAATGAAACTGTACATATTATTGATAGGGCAAGTAGATAAAACTATACTTTATTAGATTTAAGCAATAAAGCTTATGCAATGAGCAAGTAAATATCCAGTTTAATATTTAAAAATCAAGATTGAATCTTAAAATAAAATTCAAATTTGGACGTGTATTGTTAGTTGCCTAATGATTATGCAAAATTTAAACCTAAAAGTTACTTACAAAAAGTGAAGTCAGGTAAACATGTTTGTCCATAATTTCAGCCGACAAAAACTTTCCCTCTCCCGAATATCTTCCCTCACTTTTGTACGAACTTTCACTCATGAAAAATGTTGAAAAAACTTGAAGTTTAATGTGTTAGGTTATCAACATTCTGTTGAAAAAGACAGCGTTGCAAGCTGTTACATAATATAACTAAAATCGAGTCGTTTCTATTCACAAATATTAAAATTGTTATAAATATATTAAAATTGAAATATGTATAGTTAGCAATTAATCTTATACAGTTGTTTATTTAATTTACATTAGAATAACTGAATAATTATAAATTAGGAACTTTAGCACCGTTCACACAAAATATACCGCTCCGTTTATAATACCTTAACAAAATTTAAGTTGTTTCTTAACAAATATTACCAGTACAAATAATTATATCACTCAAGATTATTGAAATAAACTATTAATAGCTATATAATAATTACTTAAATTCGTTTTGATTTGCAATTTTGTGTTAACACTATTATTTTGTTGTGAACGTGCCGGAATGTTATCCAGATGTCAAAATAAGTATGCAATGCTGTAATAAATATGTAAACCTAACCTAACAAAATTTAAACGTCAAAGATATTTTTGAACTCGATTATATACGAAAGATGGGTCGAAACATATTGAAGAGCAGTTTGGACAACGCCAAGTTCAGCATAATATTTCAAGTAATTAATTCAGTCAATATAGTTTTAATTATTTTGAAAAATTGCTTGTTCGTAGATTCTTTTCAGATGTGTAACGTTTGTGTTAAATGCTTTTATTATCCGGCACGTTGGTCAAGAGGTTTTGGGGATCATGAATGTTAGACTATTGCTGCTGGAATCCACAATGATCTTCCTTTCGCGAGAACCTTTACTGAAGGCTTGTTTGACCGACACTAAATCGCACAACTGGCCACAAGTTATCAATCAGTTTTGGTTATCGTAAGTCTACATCAAAAACTTTCTGTGACTCAGGCCATGGCCGCACTACAGTTTTTTTCCTGCGAGTGGTAACCGCGAAATCGCTCAAGAAACACACAGTGTGCTAAGGCCGCTTGTATTAGCTTACTTGAGTCACAAAATCACGTGATTAAAGACCGCAATGGTTTAACCGTAGTGCAGCCTAGGCCTATTATTACATTTTTAATGTGATAATATTTTTAGTGTTCCAATATCTGCGATCTTGGGTATTTTCCTAAATTACATTTGGACAGACTTACTATCGACAACCGACCCGAAATATCTTAGTCAGTATCAATGGGGTTGTTATGCAATAGTTTTTTCTTGCATAATATGCCAAATCACGCACATCCCTCTTCTTATATCGCAAAGCTTTTGCTTTATAAGACTCAAGGTAAACTAATGTAATTTATCGGTACTTACATATTAACGCCACCACTGCTATATATTGGATCGAGAATTCGCGCTGCCGCGCGTATGATGTCTTGATTTATCTCTCCGCTTCGCGGCGGGCAACCTAGTCTAACCGGGGTAAGAAAATAAAGTGTTTTGAGTTTTTAAAATGTTTTATTTTATGATTTATCATAATAATTTTAGGTGTAGATTGGCGGCATTTAAAAATGTAGCGGTGGTGGAGTTAATACTTTAGTACCAATTTATCTAATTATTTTATTAATTAAGCATGTTGTTCCTAGGTAGTTTTAGAAACAATTTATATAATAGTTAGAACGACAACGTTTGTATTGCTTGTGCTTCGTGATCCAAATGAGGCAATAAATGCGTTTTCAGTGGCACAAATTGTGTCATCATTAATCCTTTGTTTGCTCTACTTCGTTTTCTTCTATTGGTATATAGAGAAGTTAAATGTTTTAAGAAGCGAAGGAGATATTGTGAAGAAGGTGAAAGCTGATGGGGATTCTTTGGTTGATGGCATGTTTGATGATATGCAAGATTTTAAATTTAGGAGCATTCGCGATTTTCTTCCACAGATAATGTTAAAAAATGTAAGAAGTAAAAAAAAAGGAAGGAAATTAGAATTTAATTTTGTTTTTGTAGGAAAGTTATGTAAACAAGGATTTGTGTATTTTGACCGTTAGTTTTGCGAAACAGTCGATTGTGAAACAGATTTTGACTGAAGGGGAGCGTTACGTGATGAGTATTTCACCGGTTTTGACTTTCAGTGAGCAGTCCATGTATGATATAGTTAATAATTTAGGAAGTCTTGCTGCCAGGTTAGTAAAACATTAACTGTTGAAATTAAAATGACTGAGGAAATGTAATCATTTTCTTTTTTCATTCATTTCCAATCTCCAATGAGAGAGCTTAAAAATTTAATATAATAGCAAATCTAGATGTTCAATAAAATAATACTAATAATAATAATAAAATAAGCAAAGTTTTGTTCAACTTGAATAAAATTAGCATCAATAGGCTTATCTTGGACCTGTTATTTAAGCCTGGTTCTGATTAACAGGAAATTTTATTCCAAATCGGATTTTTAATGTTATTAGAATTTCTTTATTTTAGAAATTAAATTTACACATTTTATAAAATAATATTCTAAACCTGGGCTGTCCAACCAGTCGATCGCGAATTGAAGGAAATCAGGATAAACTAGAATTGGAAATAATCAAACATTAAAATGATTTGTATTTGAAATCCAAAGATTGTATTTGGAAATACACTAAAGAGAAATAGCCAATCTTGACAAATGCGGCACAAAAATTGTTGTCTTGCTTTGGCTCGACGTATTTGGCGGAATCCGCATTTTCTGATATGAATCTGTTAAAATCAAAAATAAGAATTTCTTTAACTGATGAACATCTTGATCACTGTTTACGATTATCTCATTCATCGTATAATCCCGCCTTTGAAGATATTGCTAAATCCATTCAATGCCAACGATCTCATTAGTATTAAGGCCGATTCTCATATACGCGACACTCTCTACGCGACGTTGCACAATGAACTGTCTCGAATTGTCACGTCGCTGCTAGGTATTCTCATATATGCGACACTCTGCTAAGCGATTATTTGCTGCAAATGTCAAATCTGTAGTTCCTCTACATTTCAGGTTGTTATATTTTCAAAAATCAAAATTTTATTCACCCATAAAATAAAAATAACAAAAATTCTGGGAAATGTCAAAAGAAAAAAGAAAGTTTCAGTATCTCACTCCTTCAGTGAGTATAGAGCTTGTTCGATTAAATGTTCTTTTAATTGTTTTTTGAAGCACTGGTATTTACATTCTTCTTTAATATTTTTCGGTAGCCTATTGAATATCTCTATTCCCAATTGGTACGGCCCCTTGCAGATCAGAGATTTACCCTTCCAGGGTATAGATTTGAATGCCCCCTTGTGAAATAATTGTGTTGGTCTCTGGCGAGTTTTAGGACATGTTTTTGCCTATGTATGAAACATGCCATTTCTAGTATATAGAGTGATGGTAATGTTAAAATTTTTAATGTTTGGAAGTGGGATTTGCAGGACTCTCTAACATCAATTCCCTTCTCTCTCTCTCTCCAATGGCGCTACAGCCCGAAGCGAGCCCTGGCCTCCACCAAACGTTGTCTCCAGCGTTCCCTTTCCTCTGCCGCCGCCCGCCAGTTCCGCACCCCCAGCATCTCTCTCGCATCCCTTTTCACACTTTCCTCCCATCTCGCCCTTGGCCTGCCCGCTTTCCTTCTACCTTCCGGCACTCTGAGTATTTGTCTCGGCACTGCTGTTGGAGCCATCCGGCACACATGTCCCGCCCATCTTAGCCTGCTTAGTTTTATGTGGGATACCACATCTGGGCTTTTGTATAACTGATATAGTTCGAAGTTCATCCTAATTCTCCAGCCCTCTTCGCTGTTAATTGCCCCATAAATTTTCCTCAGGATCTTTCGCTCAAAAATCTCCAGCATCTTTTCCGATTTCTGGGTCAGCGTCCATGCTTCGCTTCCATATGTGAGGATGGGTCGTATGATTGCTTTATATATATTACACTTCGTTTGTCTGCTAGCTAGCTTCGAGTTAAGGATGGATTTAAGAGTGAAGTATGCCCTGTTGGCTTGCATGATTCTATGTTGTACTTCCACCCCTTCGTCGTTCTGATCCGTGACGGTTGATCCCAGATATTTAAAGTTGTTGACGACTTCTACAGTGTACTCTCCCATATCCAGATTATTTACTGCGTGTACTGGCGCTCCCGGTCTTACCATCATTACTTTTGTTTTATCCTTGTTTATTGACAGACCTATCTCCTTGGCTCTCTTCTCCATTTTACCGTAAGCATCTTTCATTGCCGTTAGCGATCTACCGATGATGTTTAGGTCGTCAGCTTAGCCCAAAAGTTGCGTGGATTTATTGTAGATGGTACCGTTGCATTCTATCTGAGCTTTCCTTATAGCTTTTTCGAGCGCGATGTTAAATAATATGGGTGATAGACTGTCTCCTTGTCTCAGACCTGTAATGGTTTCAAATTGTGCGATATCGTTTTTTGGATACCGACTTGGTTCCAAGTCTTTTTTAACGTACAATTTACCAATTTAATGATCTTTTGTGGTATCTCGAATTCTTCCATTGTCTTCATGAGAGTTCTTCTATCGATAGTATCATACGCTTGTTTAAAGTCTACGAAGACCTGGTATGTGCTGATATTCATTTCCCATGTCTTTTCTAGTATTTGTCTGAGTGTAAACATTTGGTCAGTCGTCGACTTTCCTTTCTGGAAACCTGTCTGATACTGTCCTATAATGCTCTCTGCGTACGGTTGGAGTCTTCGTCCGATTATCCATGACAGCACCTTGTAGGCCGTGTTAAGAAGAGTTATACCACGAGTTCTTGCACTCCAGTTTGTTTCCTTTCTTATAGATAGGGCATATCTTCCCCTCCCGCCATTCCTCGGGTATCTCTTCTGTCCTCCAGATTCTTCCTATCAGCTGGTGTAAAGCACAGTTCAGAGCGTCTCCTCCCATTTTGATCATTTCAGATGGTATCATGTCCGGTCGCGGTGCTTTGTGGTTCTTTAGTGCCTTTATCGCCTCGCTTATTTCTCTTTGTGATGGTTCGTTATCTTCTCTCAGATCTCTTACTTCTGGTGTGTGAATTGGGTCGTCTTCAGCTGTTTGTCCGGTTAATTCCACTCGTAGTGAGGTATTCAGGAGTTCGTTAAAATATTCCGCCCATCTACCTACCACTTTACTTTCTTCAGCCAGTAAGGTGCCCTCTTTACTGTTGATTATTGTTGCTCTGGGCTGAAATCCATTTCGCAGGTTGTTCACTATCTTGTAGCATTCTCTAATTTCGTGTTTCTCTTGGTGGTGTCCTATCTGTGCCACCTGGTCGTTAAAATGGGCCCGTTTCTTCTTCCGAAATAATTTGGATGCTTCCTTTCTTTGCTTGTTGTATTCAGCTTGTTTGGCTCTCGTGGGTCTCTGCAAATTCTCTGCCCTAGCTTTCTGTTGTTTCTCGCGTGCTTCTTCACACTCTGCATCGTACCATTGGTATCGTTTTTTCCTATAGACTTTCCCGAGAGCCTCCTCTGCCGATTCCTTAATCCCCTTTGCAATTTCCGTCCATTGTTCTTCAATACTATGATTTTCCGTCAACACTCCTAGTTTTTCGGCGATATTTTCTTCGTATCGTTGCCTTACCCTGGTTAAGTTCAGTTTTTCCACATCCCATTTTTCTATTCCGCTGTTTGCTGGCTTTTTCGAGTTGGCTAGCCTTTGTTTTAATTTAATCCTCACCAGGTAATGGTCCGAGTTGCAGTCTGCCCCTTTGCAGCTTCTGACGTCCTGTATGCTGGACATAAATCTTGTGTTTATTAAGACATGGTCTATTTGATTGAGTGTCCTTCCGTCTGGTGATCTCCATGTCATCTTGTGGATGTCTTTATGTGGGAATAGCGTACTGCTGATTACAAGGTTTCTAGATGCTGCTAGGTCCACTAGTCTCTGTCCATTGTCGTTAGTATTTTCGTGTAGGCTGTGTTTTCCAATCGTGGGTCTGTATACGTCTTCTTTCCCTATCTTAGCATTGAAATCCCCCAAGATCATCTTTACGTCGTTGTTGTGTGTCGAATCGAATAGCCTTTCTAGTTTTGCGTAGAAGATCTCTTTTTCGTCGTCTGTTTTCTCTTCGCTCGGTGCATGTACGTTAATTATTGTCAGATTGAAGAGCTTCATTCTTATTCGGATTATGCAGAGTCTGTCATCTACTGCTTGGAAGTCCATAATATCCTTCCCTACACTTTTCTTGAGTATGAAGCCTGTTCCTAACTTGAGCGCCTTCCCATTATTACTGCTTTTACATATCCTATATTTTCCTATGTCCATGATGCCGCTATCGCTCCAGTTGGTCTCCTGTAGTGCCACTGTCGAGTTTGTATCTCTCCATTTCGTTTGTTAAGGCTTTTAGTGCACCTATCTGGTAGAGGTTTTTAATCTAAGGTTTAAAAAAACCTAAGCTGTTAATTTGTATGTCCATCTTTCTGTGCTCTGTCTTGCAATATGGCCAGCCCATCTCCATTTTAGCTGCGCAACTCTTTCCCTAACATCTGTTAATTTCGTTCTTCTGATTTCCTCATTAGAACTTTATTTGGTAAACTAATTCCCAGCATAGCCCTTTCCATCGCTCGTTGTGTAACTTGAAGTTTATTTACTGCTTGTTGCATGTTAGCGGGATTGTTTCGAGGCCATAGGTGAGGACTGGTAGAACACACGACTCGAAGACTTTTCTTTTACGGTTTATAGGGATGTCCCTAGATCTAAGAATGAATCCGAGTTTGCCAAAAGCTGCCCAGCTGATATATCGATAATTCACTGATATAACGAATCGAATGTCTGGCTTCCAATGTTTTACACTATTTAGCGTTATCCAGGTTGCACCACGAGGAGGCAGTGTACTTTGCAACGTCGCGAGGGAGCCTCATTTTTCCGCGCTTTAAATCTAAAAAGAAGGGAGAACAAATTTTTGCTTGTCAAGTTGACCAAAAATTTTAATACAACTTCTTATAAATAGGTGGATAGGGAAAATACAGGGTTTTAAGATTTTGATTAGATTTGATGAACATTTGAAATTCAAAACATTTTGTAAATCTAGAACTACATTTTAGTATTCATTGAAATTTTCAATAGATTAAATTACTTTATCTAAATTATACAAATTTATCATTTAAGGCCTAGGCCGCACTACGGCTAAATCGCCGCGGTTTTTAATCGTTTGATTTTGTGAGTCAAGTTAGCTAATAGAAGGGGCCTCACTTGCGTTTTTTTCCCGCGACTGATTTTAATAGCGTACTGTGTGCTTCTCGAGCGGTTTTGCGGTTACCGCTCGCGGGAAAAACCGTAGTGCGGCCTCGGCCTAACTCCTTCAAAATTGAATTAAATAATTTACAATGATTTTAGATTTATCTTCCGTCCAATAGAAGAAAGTGCGTACTTTTACTTCACCCAGATGTTAAAACGGGACTTGCCGCTGCACAAGCAAGACAAAGTAAGTGGTGAATAACGGAACCTGGGATCGAAAATAGATGGTATAGTCTATATACATTCAAATGAACCGACTCACGTCAACATGAGCCACTGGATTTAACAAATTTATTCAATTTTCAGAAATCTGTATCTGAATCTGCAAAAGTTTTGAGTCAACTTCTAAAAGTTGTAAGTTCAATAGGTCTTGTTGTAATTGTGTTCGGCTATACTTACAGCCATACTTTGCTGTATCTATATGGGGGCAGGATTTTGACAGAGGATTATCTACCGACAATCTTACTGAGATCTCACTGCTTTGCGGTATTGCTTCTAGCAATTAATGGAGTTACAGAATGTTACGTTTTTGCTACAATGGACAACACACAACTCGACAAGTACTAACAAATTTCAATTACTATAGTTGCCGCAACCACCCGATGGAGTAATAAACTTACGTGATTTTCGGGGGATGATTCCCTATTGGCCACGCAATCATTGCTTTAACTTTAAACCAGTCCGGTTGTATGCCACGTGCTCTCGAGTTTTCAGTGTTTCTGTCTTACAATTAGTTAAAATTAGTGATTACATTTTATCCATAAATCAGTCTTTTTCAAGACTGTTTTTTAAAATTAATATCAAATTTGGCAAAGCAGTGTAAATCAGGCTTTTTACAACGTCACTACGAACTATCACGTGAACGCCGCGTGATCACTCCACGGGGTCGCTGCGGCAAGTATAACATTTATTAAAAACATGTTTTAACTTTTTTTTTAGATACAATTATTTAATGGTGATATTTTCTGTGATGTTTTTACTGATTTCGTATATTTTAACGAATATTTTGGGACCTGTTGGGTTTATCCTCGCCAATTGCATTAACATGACTGCTAGAATACTTCACAGGTATGTTTTTAAGCCCAAAAACAATTTTGTTCTAAACATTTTATTGCATCTTTCCAGCATTTACTTCATTAAAGAACAATATAAAACATTGAATCTAAAACCACTGGAGGGTATTGTACCAGGTCATAAATTTCTAACAATCCTATTCGTCTCCAGTATTATTACAAACCTATCAGAAGTAAGATTAAGAAATAGTATATTAAAGGACAAGTTCGGTAAGCGCGATTTTATAGCACGCGTCCAAGTTTGGAAAACCACGAGCGTAGCGAGTTTTCTAATAGACAAGTGCTGAAAAACGCCTTACGGACGAGTTTTTCATAGTATTTTTTCTATTTTGCGCCCTTTTATACCATTTCTAAATACAAAAATCGCCGATACATATTGAGAAAATTGTATCGCACTCGGCGAGCCATAATCGCACGCATATAAGTGCTGTTGTGAGGCCATTACAGACGCAAAATAGAAAAAATAATTTATTAAAAGTACTTATTTCCACTTTAAATTTTAGGGTTATTTATATGAAAAATCCATTCTACTTCATATATGTGTTGGAGGTGTATGTTTTGTTGGTACTGCCCTAATTTGGGCCTATGAAAATAAGAGTTTGCTTATGCTAGGTGTAGAAAAATATAAACGGAAACAATCTATCAAGTCCGATTGAAATTACCTGTTTTTTTATCTCTAACTTTAGCTAATTAATTCCATATTATTATTTGTAAATATTGTAAAATTACTTCCATTTTCTTATTTTTTACTTGCTAGTGTTAAGAAAATAACGTCCCAAAATTCTTGTGATAAATAGTGTGGTGTTATAAAATTTATCCATTTTAAAAAAAGTTGAAATAAAATGTTACATTTTAATTTGTTTTTGTATTCAATTTTTTTTTGGTAAAATTTTTCATTGATTTTACCCAAATCACAATAAACGAAACTTTTATTTTGAACGTTTCCGCTTTGTAGAAAATATATGATCTTGTACACCATACAAAATGTTTATTATAAAATTCAAACCGAGGACACATAATTAAAAAAAGGAAAGCTTCATTCAAATATTTGTTTTTATAGAATTTCAAATTATTTACCACATTTAATTGTTCATACAAATCTTTATATATAACGTCAATTTTCTTAAAAAAAAAAACATTACTACATTCACACAAACCTACATCCTGTTGATATCATTAAATCATAAGATTACTTCCAAAATCCAAGTTGAAAAATATTACCAAAATA